>OZ020502.1:23821173-24507694 GCA_963971365.1 Lasioglossum villosulum
AAATATGATTTCAAATAAATCCCAAATAATGAAATAAAGAGAAAAATAATCTTAAAAAATTATTCGTCCATTCAAGTAAACTGCCACGTGCATATTTCAAATATCGTGTAGCAAAATAAGAGAATATATTACCTTGATAATTTTTCAAAGCATAACTTGTCGAGCAATTTATATTTCGCGGGAAATCAACATCTGCGGACTTCGTCGCGTTTGAATCATCGCCAGCGGATCACGTGACCGACTCCGAAGTCTTGGAATACTAAAAAACTGCGTGTTTTGTAGCAATGAATGAATCATTGGTCGGTAAACTGATACAGAGACACGCGAGTTTCCGGATTTCGCACTAACCGATATTCACATCCCGTGAATATGATTGCGTGGTTCGAATCCAGGAATGGAGGACCGCGGATCTACATTCTCATGTAGCTCTTGGACAAAGGAGAGCCATTCGCCGCTCCCTCCTCTCGGTCAAGAAGGGAACGTGAGTCATGCTCAAGTTACACCAGCACATCCATCAGAGTTTCTAAAATTAACTGATAGCTGCGCTCTGTAAATGATAAGTATTCCTTGTTATCTTCTAAAAGCCCGAAGGTTCCTTTAACCGGCAGCTTCATAAGCAAGGACTTTTGTTCTAAAGTTGGAACCAGTACATAGACCCATTTATATCGATCGCATTATTGTTAATAAAACAATTGTTAAATGATCTCGGCGCTCCGGTTCGATCGTCAATGACAAACAAAAGTATTAACTAAGCAATTTTGTTAAGTTTCAAAGTAATCGACGTTTCGGTCATTGATTTTGACCATTTTCAAGATTGAAATTGAATTGCGTCTGTAAGAAAAACGAAAAATTTTTAACGTAATGACATACAATATTCAAAAAAGTAACTATTAAATGTTTTAAAACATTTTAACGTTTACAGAGAAATAAACTCATTTATATCGATTGCATTATAGTTAATAAAACAATTGTTGAATGATTTCGGCGCTACGGTTCGATCGTCAATGACAAACAAAAGTATTAACTAAGCAATTTTGCTAATTTTCAAAGTAATCGACGGTTCGGTCATTGATTTTGACCATTTTCAAGATTGAAATTGAATTACTTAGTTAATATTTTTGTTTATCATTAACGATCGAACCGTAGCGCCGAGATTATGTAATAATTGTTTTATTGGAACCAGTACGTCGCACAGTAGGTCAGGAGCCCACTTTTTGTGGTAAAAAGACAATATTACAAGTCTAACCCTTTGCACTCTGAATTATTTTCCAATTTTCCTGCCAACAACTTCCTACTATTTTAAATGTTTCATATAAATGAATAAACTGTCCTTTAAAGTATAAACTTTAAAGGACAGTTTCTTCACTGTTGCTTGTTTTAAAAAATTTTGTTTATCAGTTATATCATATTGTTCACCCTCAACAACTTCCAAAGTATGAATTGCATACAAGAATTTCAGAACAACTCCGAATAAACTTGATACAATATCGAATTTATTTGCAACATCATTAAAAATTGCATGATAAACCCCTTAGAAGGAGTTACATTAAATATGTTATGTACTATCTAAAGTCAAATGAAACTTGATAAGATAAAATTCACATTTATTGGAACTGTTATTTCAGTTATACAGGTTGTTACCTACTTTTCCGGCAAGATTGTAGGAGCATGATGTACAAGTGAAAAATAGGAAGAAAATGTTATACGAAGTTTGTTTATAAACGCTTTATTACAATATTACAGGCAAACTGATTTAATGCTGAATAATGCGGAAAGTCGATTGCGTTTATAAACAAATTTCATATAACATTTTTTCGTATTTTTTACTTGTAAATCATGCTCCTACAATCTTGCAGGAAAAGTAGGAAACACCCTGTATACAGCAACTTGTTCACCCTCAATAACTTCTACAATACGCATTGTACAAAAAACTTTTTCTAGAAAAGTTGCATGGTTTGAAGAGATGCATTATGTAATTCATGTACTTCATTTTTTAAAATGGTTTGCTACATTCTATATGCTGAAATATCGGAGGGATAAATTTCGAGTAAAACAGTACTGACCTTTATTAGCTGTAAACCTATTAGTTAATTAATAATTTCACTTTGTTTCTTGAAAAGGGCCTGTGCATGATATCAAGTAGGAAATTCAATACCAGCAAAGGTTTCCATAGGACGCCTTCATTGTTCTTCAGCTCTCTTCGTTCATATCTACTGGATTATATACCAAATAGATAATAATTTATACGAGGAAGGCAAAAATGTTTGGTCTCGTAAAGCAGCCATCATTTTTGCTGTTATCTTACTGAGATAGTCACATATACACGTTGATGATAACTTCAATAGTGAATCAAAATAGGCGATTACGATTCGATGTTGATAAACATTGTCACATAAACTCCGCGGTCTTACGGAAATCTTTGCTGATATTAAAACATGTTACTTAATGTTATGCACAGACCTAGTGTCCCTTCTCGAGAATTTCTTTAGAAATTTTATAATTGGTTATTTTTCATTTCTTGAGAAATTACACTATTTTTCGAGAAATTTAAATCTAGAAAAATTGATATGGATTTCAATTATTTTATAACATATTTTCGGAAATGAATTTTTAGTTAACTCATATTGCATATTGCAACAGTTATAAGAACATAAGTTTCTCCAACTAAGGAATGTAAAATTTTTCAGTTCACCGGGAAAAGGACACCCAATCTGCAGTAACTATTGGATGTTCTATATGTATACGATAAAACCAACATCCACACAAAATGCAAGAAATTATTCTGCGGCTACAGATTTTCTTAAAAAAAAAGAAGTATATTATCTGATTCTACTTATGCTTCTTAAGAAGTGATTTCAAAACAAAAGCGTAATGTTTCATTTGGTAAAAATTTGATTTTAAATAAATAAATTTATCGGTTATATTTAGCGTCTATTTTTCCCTTGTTTCTAAAGTTACGTACATATTGGACAAGAATGAACATTGAGTTAAAGTTTTTTGCGCTTTCGATAAATATTATCAACGATATTCCAAATATCTTAAATTTTCCAATATTTTTTTATTCTATTAAAAATTCTAGAGAATTCTAGAGAAATATAGTCTTATTTCTCGAGAAATCAGAAATAACCTAGCATATAAGATTTCCATTGTAATACTATATACGTAATATAGTTTGCAGAATAACTTCTTATGTGAGGTTGCAACTGCACAAATAAAAAAAACGCTCTTCATTACATTCGTAATAAAAAATATATCATTCCATTAAACAAAAACGAAGTTGATCTCCAAATCTCCGCAACGCCTCCACTTACAAAAAAAGTATATGAATTACATGATGTATCCGTTCAAACCATACAACTTCTCTAAAAAAAGTTTTTCCATAAAGTGCATGCTTTTGGAGTTACTAAGAGTGAACAAGTTTCGGGGGCGACCCTGTACAATATAAATGGTAAACAAAATGGTTGGAAACAAACAGCAGTCAAAGAACTGTGCTTTAAAGTAAATTTTAAACGAAACACTTAAAATTGTATAGGGTTGAAGTACGAATGATGTGTGTGTATTGTACGAATGAACGTGTGTGTATTAACAGACAACCCTATATGTATATAGTTAAATTTATAAAATAGAGAATCGGAACAGAAGAATTCTAAAATTGTAATTGCCAACGAATTGTAAAAAGAAGATCAGATCGAAACGAACGCGCCCGTGACAAACACGTCTGTCAATGATTATAATAAATACGGCTTTTCCTTACAATTGTTAGTAATTTTTGGCAACAGAATTGAAAAATAATTCGGATTGCAAAGGGTTAACAGATATTTTTTACTTCATAATATTGTAACTGGTATCGATACGAATTCAACGACTTACACGAACATAACACTGAAGTTATTATAACCTTGAAGTATCGTTACAGTTGTTTTGGCCACAAAAAGAGGGGCCCCACTGCGCGTCGTCTGTGAGCTGCTTTCACGGAGTGAAATTCTCACTATTGTTCCGCCAATGTTACTATACGCGAATACACGTTACTAGACGCGATAGTTCAAAAATATCTACAGGTTCATGAAATCTCCGGTACACGTGATTCGCAGAAACACAAGATTACAACAATGCGACATTAATTCTATGAATCACTATGCTGATATGTCGCCAAGGCAATAATCAGTCTGACAATGGAATTCTATGTGCAGCTGGAGCAATAAGTAAAAATATGGGCAACGCGGACAGTCAATAATAAAGTTGATCCAATTACTCTAATCAACCGAGTGGCACACTTGGCAGCTGGACGCTCGAGAGACAAACACTTGCCAAAACGTCGACGCGACGGTTATCTGTGTCTCATGTTGAGTAACGCGTTTATCACTAGACTGCGGATGTTTATGCAAAATAAAAAAGGTTTGCATTGATTGCAAAACACAGGAACCTAATGGAAATTTCCCTCTTTTTTAAATTGTCTTATTAAGCTGAGATGGATACACCCCTAGTAGCACAAAAATATTGGGTAAATGTTTTTCCCAAATATTGAAAAAATATTTTTTAAGCCACACTTTTTCATATGAGAAAAATATTAGATCTGAATATTCTATACATATACAAGAAATGTAAATTCAATGTTCAGAAAATATAATCTAAATATTCAGAGAATATAAATTACATATTTAAAAAACAAAGTAAATTTTTAAAAAACGTGAAACTCATATTTAGATAACGTTCAATTAAATCTTCAAATTTAAAAAAAAGTTATAACAAAAATTAGAAAATATTATATAATAACACTACTTGTTGTGCACTGCTCGAGGGAATATTTAACTTCGTCTTTGGAAGGGGCTTATTAAAAATACAGAAATTTTTTATGCAGTTAGAAAGTTTAATGGTTCGAACAAATGCTACATTCATAGGCCCACAGATTATTTTTTATTAGTATATTAGGAAAAAATATTCTATTTCTAAAATGAAATAAAGATTCATTTAATATTTAGAAAAAAATATTTTTCTCGTAACATGAAATAGATATTCTCTGCATATTTAAAAAATAATATTTGTTACTTAATATTAAACAAATATTATATGAATAATTGAATATTTAAAAAAGATTGAATCTCTTTTTAATATTATATGGATGTGTATACATTATTTTGTGCTACTAGGGATGTTTATCACACGTATGCTGAAAATGTCATCGAAATCGATTAATAACATACACACGAGCTGCAAGCGGTTAAAAATTGTAAAAATTATAGTTTTACACGAATTTTTATCATTTTCTGCTTAAAATCCACAGAATCGATGATATTTTCAGTGCGCGTATAACTACCATAGATCCACAAAACATATATTTTAAATTTTCATTGTGGGCCCAAATAAAAAGTTTTAAAAAATGCTTTCTTTATTTTCGCATGTAACCTTGTAAATAATTTTTTGGAAAATCTTTCTTGCATATCATTTCATAAACCAATGCTTCTAATTAATTATAAAAAATCAGGTCGTTTGGTAAAATTATGAAAAGTTATTCCATTTTAAAAAGTGCACGAACACTTTGTACACCCACTGTATACAATACATTCCCATGAAAATACCTTTACGATTTCAATAATTGTTAAATAAAAAATCTAAAATGGGTCGTTCAATCCCTTGTGATAGGTTTAGTGTTATATGTACTACATTGTACTATAGCTCTGTAAAAAATATCAATTATCAACTTTCCTTATTATTTTTACCAATCCTGAACAGACGGATTATTTTCGATATCGTTATATTTGGAATCTGTTATTATATCGTTATTTATTTAAATAATACACAACTATGGGTGTTAGTATTACATGATTATATCAAATAATCATTTAAAATAATTTCGCACAGTTATTTTCAATACTGTTATTTGACAATGTCGTGTATGTACGTAATTGACTGAGGCTATTATCCATAATGTACTATATTTATTAATTTCGAAGCAAAAACGTGTAGGTATATATAAATTAGAGTGAATCTTATTTTGGACTTTAATTTTTCTGGTCGCTTCCCCTCACGATTGTTCCAATAAATTAAAAAAATTGTGCACTGAAATACTTAACTAAATGCTCATAAAATTAATTGGTAATAATGGTCATAAGGTTAATTTACATGAAAAAATGAAAACTAAATCAAATCACACAAAATAAAAGTTATGTAAAAATATCACTTCCTAATAAAAAAAAATGTTAAAATTGTCGAGTCTGTTATCCGGCCTGCCGCGAGCCTAAAAACTTTACGATCTGACCCTTTTCAAAAAAAGTTTGCCAATCCCTGTTCTAAATCATTGACTGTATCGAAAAATATGTTGGACGAAACCTTTAGTAAATATTTCTAGTTAATAACATATATTAGTGCTATGGGCGCACCTTACCTCATTAACTTCAAAGTTTCGATCTTACTTTAGACCATTTTCAAGAAATAATCGCGCCTGTAAATTATTATGTTATAATATTGTACCACATGTTAAACTAGATTGAGGAAAATAATATCATAACATATAATAATTTACAGTTGCACTTGTTAATGTGGTAATTTGCAAAATTGCTTTCAAATAATGATTCGCCGAACTACTGCGCCGATGGCATTAATATATTTGTTATTAAAACAAATATGAATATATAAAGGTCTTCTAAAGAGAACTACGTTTTGAAAAGCCCTCTGAAATTAACCGTTAAATAAATACGTGCAAATCCCGGAGGTGCCGCAAGAAAAATTTTCTTCAAGAGTAAATAAGAGAACACTCTAATGTTCATACATACACACACAAATAGATAGATACATAGATAGATACAGGTATAGCTGCGGTAATCTGACCACTATCGTGCGCAACGTGCGACTGTTGCGCGCGAAACGATATCGAACAGTCTCTCATTTCTACCACGATTATCTTTATACATATTCGCCGTCTGATTGCAACTGTTCAAACAGAGAATAAAAATGACATTGATTTATTTAAAATAATAGCAATTTAATATGTCACATTATTTGGACATTTATTTACTTCGAATTTGACAAAAGAAAGGCGTCAATATAAATCAGACTCATTGTCAGACCTGATCATTATGTGATCATAAATAATTATGAAATAATCTGAGGCGTTATCTGAAATAATATTTTAAATCATGATCGAATACTGATATGTTTAGCAATTTACAAAGATACTATAATTATACATACAGGTTGTCACACAATATGTACAAAATATGTTAAACTGAATAATCTCAAAAGCAGAAAATAATTTTATTATGGAAGAATATCGATAATAAGATGTTTGCACATGTATGATTATTTTTATCAATGATTAATTAAGCTCAATTGATGAACAAGACAACAGGGTTGCTAGTGTAGTAGGATTGTTAAATAATGAATAGTCTCAAATAATGTATTATTTTGATATTGAACTAAACTAACTAATTACTTAAATAATAGTTACTTTAACCGAATTATATGTGTGAAACATTGCAGATATGGAATTCTGTATTGCAAACGTTTAAATATGAACTTCAATTATTCGTTAAATAATCTATACACTATAAGGATATATAATAAATAAAACTTGAGTTTATAATAATCATGTTAATTCGATTAAACCTTATTTTTACCTATTTCCACTAACTGTCCACTTATTTTTGTCCTTGTAAATCAGACTCATTGTCAGACCTGATCATTAGGTGATCCCAAATAATTATAAAATAATCTAAGGCGTTATCTGAAATAATATTTAAAATCATGTTCTTTTCCATTGACCAGGTCTGATTTCTACCATTTTATTGAACGGTTGCCAACATTTACACGTCAAAGTTAACCTTCAGGACGAAACTATGTTTGTTGATTCCCATCGTCGTAATAATATGTTGTTGCATTTTATAATTATTTTAAACGATTATTTGAAATATGTATGAAATAGTTCTTCAAAATTACATCGTGTGACCTGATTATCAAGATCGAGTCTGTTTTATATCGACCTCCGTTGCGTAATAATTTTAATTCTGCAATGTTTGTATGACTGCTATCATAGGTTTTCTTCCATAAAGGGAAAGAAGTCATCTACTTTCGGAGTCCATTGAAAGTTCCATTTTGTGTCCCTAACAATGATCCGCATATGTATAGTCTCTTGTAATCCAGATTTCAATCTTGATACTACATAAAGTCTCAAAGTTTCGCAATGTTTTATGGTGCGCGTACTATCTTCGATGTCTTCAATATGTTTTAAGTTACTCCCCACTCCCAAAATCCAAGCTAATAAATCATCGAAAAAGACATTCCCACATCGTTCAAAGCGTATGCTTTGGATATTCATATATCCAGATATATTTATGTATATAAATCAGTCAATAAATAATTAAAAAATAAACTAACGTGCTCTGCGAATTACTATTCGAAACAATGTTATGTCAACGTGAGTAATTATAAAATAATCTAGCGTCTTTTCAGAGTAACTAGGTCCAATTTCTACCACTTGATTGAACGGTTGCCAACATTTACACGTCAAAGTTAACCTTCAAAATAAAAGTTGAACTGTGACTGTGGCAGTCGTTGAGCGTAGAAACTTGTTGATTCCCGTCGCCGCAACGAGAGGAATCTATGACGAAGGAGCACAACGCGCTTACCTTGATCGGTTCTCAAGAAGAGTCCCTGAAACGGGGCACGAAGAGTCCACCGATTTCCCCGTTCTCGATGCAGCTTGTAACGATCTAGTGAATAATACTTAAGCTTTGAATCTCTTTATCGTCCGGTGGGGTCAGAGACCCACCTGGTTGATGGCCGTTGCCACTGTCATCTCTCCCCGCGTCTCTTCTCTGCTCACCTTTGAAAAGGTGTGCACACAGAAATGCACACTGACACGGGCCCAGACACAGAAGGCCGCTCACGCACAACGTGGCACGGCACACACTCACGGAATCCACAGTTCACGATCGAGCCTCTCCTTTCTCTTCGCATTCTTTGACATCTCCAGAGAGTTTTCTCTGACGATGCCGAACAACGTTTCCGAACGTAACGCAGAACTACGGTCACTCGTTGAGACACTGATTTTTTATACAATTCCAGTGGCGTTAGGCGACGAAATAATCAGGGACACACCACCAACACAAACGCTGATTTTAACAGCTCCGGACGCGCATACACACGAATACTCTTTTCCTAACCGCACCGGAGACTGGCAGTGCACTAACTACTACCGCGCGGCGCATCCCTTCCCTTGATATTATTTTCTTCTCTATCCCCACCACCGCAATCCGCAGCAACACTCGCACGCTGTATACTGGGTGGTACACGCGAAACCGGACCTGTACAGTGTGTTACGTCATTGGCTTTTAGAAATCTTGAATTTTCTAGACGAATAATTATTTGGCGCCAATACGATTTCCGTGGTCCCTTGTTTTAAGGTTGTTTTTGAGTTCTTGGGGTTATTTTGAGAAAAAATGTACGGATAACGTGGTGAAAGATCAACCTGGTTTAGTCGGTAAAGTAGATCTCCTGTTTTTTAGAAACCTGCAAATATCTCGCAAACTATGCGAAATATCGCAAAATATCGAGAGACCTTTTTTGTAGGAAATTCAATTTCCTATAAAAAACATGTTGAATCACTTTTTAACTTCCCGATTCATAGGGAAGTTACTGTAATTACTCCGAAAATCGAAAATCGATTTTTTAGCAGATCTTCACGTTTCATGGTTATTGAAGTCATTGTAGACTATTTTTATCAAATTGTTAGTATGTGTGTGTGTGTGTGTGTGCGTATGGCCGTTTTTATGTTATCAAATTTTTCGTTAACGTTTTCTGAAAAAGTAACAATGCGATCAGAATGATGAATGATGCAATCGATGTGCCCCGTCGTAACTTGGAGCTGATTAGATTTTGGTCCATATCGGTCAAGTAGTTTTTTAGATTTTTTAGTGTTTTTAGTATTTTTCGAAAGAAGTTCATTCAAGAATGCAATTTATACGAGAGGATGGAAATTTTCCACCGAATAAACAAACATAATTATATATATTACAATTTTATTTAAAAAAAATAAACAAAGGTAATTATATATATTTCATTTTTTTTTAAATTATGCAACTAATGCTACTGTTACCGCTTACAACTAACGAATCGGGAAGTTCTTTGTGTGGCTCGTGGAGAGTCACACAAAATAAATAAAAAAACCATTAAGAGCTGTATGCCCCACTAGCAATGCGTACCACTAACCCTTTTTACCAATAACCAACTAGTTCCTTTTCAGAGATGAGCGGATGCCTTTTAGTTTTCGAGATATTTGAGACCACTCCTGGACTTCAGCGGTCAAAATTCAATTTTTAAAATTTCACACGAATTGTAAAGTTTTTGTGGCTTGAGTTAGTCGAATGTCCGAGGGACAATCTCTCATCATTCGTTTTCCCATTCAAGTATCCATTAAGCACTGAAATTTATGGGAAGTTTGAAGTTTCGTTAACCGCTTTCGTTTCTCAACGAATTCACCTATTAGTAGCTTTTACCTCATTTACATACACTAACAGATTTTTGCTTTATATAAGTTTTTTTTAGCTAAGTTCACTAAGTTTAGCTAAGTAACTTTTTTGTACTACAGTAAATTATCCATATAAGTCCCTAGCACGGGTCTGCCGAGGGACATTTATGCACCGCAGTCACTATTCTTTGAGTGTTGCCGAACGTAGAAAAGGACAGCCGAGCTCGAGAGGCGTCCGTCGCCGAGAAATGTAAACATAGCTAATCCAAATTGCCAACTTCCTTATTTTTCATCATTTTTGTATGAGACTTCGATTACCATATTTGTGGCATTTTTCTAATGCAAAATTATACCAAACATGATATAATTCCGATGATATTTACTCGTGTAATAGACAGTCAAAGTTTCGGGCGCAAGGAATGCGTCTCTTTCCTTCCCATACGCTATCCTACGCGCCCGAAACTTTAACTGTCTATTACACAAGGAAATATCATCGGAATTATATCATATGTGGTATCATTGTTCTTAGAAAAATGCCAAAAATATGGTAATCGCAGTCTCATAAAAAAATAATGAAAAATAAAGAAATTGGAAATTTGGATTAGGCGGTCTCACCGAGACACCCGAGCCGCATGATGTCATACTTCTCGGCGACCGAGCCCTCTCGAGTTTCGCGGCCCCTCAAGAGGGTACACCTCGTAGTAGTGGGGATAGCTCCGGGACTTTTAAAGGCCACACTTTTAAGACATTTATGGATATTTTACTGTATATATATTCTTGTAAAAACTTTATTTGGTTAAATAAGATAGCTTTATTTATTCAATGCAAACAAAATTGCAACAGTGGATTCCAGTGTGTATAAGAGGAAAAACTATATTATAACCAGGTAAAACTAATGCTGTGATGTGTTCTGTTCTGTGAAACGATAACGACCGACTGGGTCGTCTCTGGAAAAGGTCTTCGGTCCCTTTTCTTAAGTGGGGGTGCCATAAACCACTTGCGGCTCGTGTATCTCGGTGAGACTGCATAATCCAAATTTCCAACTTCCTTATTTTCCATTATTATTTTATGAGACTGCGATTACCATATTTGTGGCATTTTTCTAAGAACAATGATACCGCATATGATATAATTCTGATATTTACTTGTGTAATAGATAGTTAAAGTTTCGGGAGCGAGGAAGGATGGCGTATGGGAAAGAAAGAAACGCAGAGAGTCGTAGTCGCCAGCACATTTCAATGGCTCGCCGGTAACTGTCCCTCCTTGCGCCCGAAACTTTGACTGTCTATTACGCAAGTAAATATCATCGGAATGATATCATGTTTGGTATCATTTTTATTAGAAAAATGCCACGAATATGGTAATCGCAGTCCCATAAAAAAATAATGAAAAATAAGGAAGTTGGAAATTTGGATTAGCTATGTTTACATTTCTCGACGACCGAGGCCTCTCGAGCTCGGCTGTCCTTCTCTACGTTCGGCAAAACTCAAAGAATAATGTCTCTGGCCCATAAATGTCCCTCGGCAGACCCGTGCTAGGGACTTATATCGATAAAATACTGTAATCTGCTGAATGTGAAATATGAACGACTGGAACTATTAATAATAATTGAATGATATTACTATCAGCATACTAAACCAGTCGAGAAGTGTTACGTACAATCTTATCGTAAACAATAATTAGGAATTGCAAGGACAATCAGCTTGCTTCATTCTCTGTCCCTTTATCATATGGGGGGGATTTTCGTATGATGAATTCTTGTAATTTCATCGTTCTAATGTCTAATTTCCTTGTTATTTAAGGAAGTATCGATATTACCAACTAATAATCTAATTGTAAGCGCAGCTGTAAGGCTGGGTTGACTCCGAAACACACTTCATAATAATATAACTTTTTCGTAATTATTTCAAACGACCTGACTTCTTTTTAGCAATTAGAAGAATCGATTTACTAAATGACATGCAAAAGGATTTTGAAAAACTTGCAATTGCTAAGAATTACATGAGAAAGCAAAAGATGCACCATTTATAAACAAACTAATATTGCTCTAGCTTCCCAAAGAAAGTTCACAAATCGTATGGCACAATATTAAAAAAGTTATCGTCTTTTTAAGACAGTACGAATATTAATGGGAGTCGCTGTACGTAGAAAGTCGAGCGTCTCGATCGAGTGTATCGTCGAATGTTAGAGACTTGAACTCGACTGATGATCTGGGCCACGTATGCGTCATGCAATAGCTAGCCTCTCCGGCGAGTCGATAATTTTTATCAGCTGTAACACAATTGGATACGATCATGTGCGTAGCAGATAGGGGCGGTTTGTGTATCAAGTGCTCTTCGTTCACTATTCACATCCCATCCGGCGTTAAGTAATCGCCTTTTGAAGTCAACGACACTCGTCACTGTTCATTCTAGGAATTTACGTTAACTACCGACCGAAATAATTTCGTGTATATGAGTGAAATTTTATCGAGCATAAATTATAGAGCTCTTTAATAGATCCTGTCTAAAGCAGATCGTGAATTTAAAAGGAAAAAACGTATTCGTGTGATAAGTTTCACTGACAACAACGTTAACAGAAGTCAATGAAACAAAACACAACATCGTCATTTAAACAAAATTTTTAATGGTATCAGCGCACTGGTTCGATCAAAAATTACTATTTGCAAAATATCACAAAATCTAAATTTCGACGATTCGATCTATAATTAGATCATTATCAAGAAATTAATAAAATTTTGCGTCTGTAAATTAACCGACAATTTCTATTAGTACTGTAGAGCAAATATAATTATAAACCCCTTTTCTTTTAAAGCAA
Organism: Lasioglossum villosulum; assembly: GCA_963971365.1. Taxonomy (NCBI): domain Eukaryota; kingdom Metazoa; phylum Arthropoda; class Insecta; order Hymenoptera; family Halictidae; genus Lasioglossum; species Lasioglossum villosulum. Next base: position 23,834,453 of record OZ020502.1, read on the forward strand.
AAAATTTTTTTTAAACCCTTCTTTTTTTTAAAGCAGAAAAATTTTTTTTGCTTTAAAAAAACTGTGGAGCAAATATAATTATAAACCCTTCTTTTTTTAAAGCAAAAAAAAATTTTTTGCTTTAAAAAAAACTGTGGAGCAAATATAATCATAAACCCTTTTTTTTTAAAGAAAAAAATTTTTTTTTGCTTTAAAAAAACTGTGGAGCAAATATAATTATAAACCCTTCTTTTTTTAAAGCAAAAAAAAATTTTTTGCTTTAAAAAACTGGAGCAAATATAATTATAAACCCTTTTTTTAAAGAAAAAAAAATTTTTTTGCTTTAAAAAAACTGTGGAGGAAATATAATTATAAACCGTTTTTTTTAAAGCAAAAAAATTTTTTTTTGCTTCAAAAAATAAAGGGTTTATAATTATATTTGCTCCACAGTACTAATAGAAATTGTCGGGTAATTTACAGTCGCAAAATTTTATTAATTTCTTGAAAAAAAATTTTTTTTGCTTTAAAAAAAAAAGGGTTTATAATTATATTTGCTCCACAGTACTAATAGAAATTGTCGGTTAGTTTACAGACGCAAAATTTTATTAATTTCTTGAAAATGATCTAAATATAGATCGAAACGTCGAAATTTTGATTTTGTGATATTTTGCAAATAGTGTAGAAGTAGTTTTTGATCGAACCAGTGCGCTGATACCATTAAAAATTTTGTTTAAAATCTATTTACGATCGATACTAAGATATTAATAACATCAACTATCAGTGAAACCGCAATTACTTTCTTGCCAATCCAATAGGAAGGGATGGCAAGGCGACAGTCTCTGAATATTTTAATGAAACCTTTATTAAGATTTTATCATACCAAAGTCAAATAGTGACTTTGGCAATACAAACAGGTAAACGTTGCCCCGAGAGTCCTCGATGCAGATGCATAACCGACTCAATATATAATAATAATCTCAACGGAACGGAACGCGATCACAGAACATCGGTATACACGGTGGTATCTTACAAATAATCACTACCGTCGAGGAAACAATATCGATACAGAGTAATACTTATACAAAACGAATCATCGCGACATTCCCAGCGATCGGCGTAGAACCGTCAATATAAAATTGGCCACTTATATCACTAATAAATGGATAAACAAGCAATTTCCGCCGGATGGATCTGCACGCATTGAGTGACCCAGCACGGGCGGTTTCTACTACCTTAAATCACAATGGCGACGACAAGTTTATTCGTTTACTTTGTTCAGTTTCTTTTCGTTAATTAATTATGTCCTTAAGATTGATCGTTACGTACATCAGAAGGCGAGTCCGCAACGCGTGCGCGCGTGCACGGGCTCTGAAATCCGTATACATGTGACGTGCATCGGGACGCGAATTTCGTGATGCTGAGCATAACTTATGCCAAACTTGTTCCAAACAACGACGTTGCTCAGCGGTCTGCAATCAGCTGTTGCGATCGAAGCATTTTTCTTTGAATTATTGTTAGTCAATTTTTATTATCCTGCGAAACCTCTAGCATCGTAAGTGCAACTTTTCAATGAAATACTCCGCCGATTTATCATATTTGTGAATTGTATTGTGGACAATTTTGACACTAAACCTACCACCACCGGTCAAGATGACCGATTTAAAATTTATTTTACAATTATTGAAATGATAAAAATCATCCTATAAGAATTGGTTGTATAAATATCTTTAGTAGAGTACGTATTATAATAGGAGCCGCACGAAGTCTAGATAAAATCAATCTCGTCATTTTCAGAAAATACAATTCAAAAATCGAATGTTGAAAGATTCCTGACCACAATATCCCTTAATCCTTTACATTCCTTTGAATTGAAACGAGATTGTCTTATTTTTCAGTTTAAAACACGTATAAGTGCTGTAAATATAAATTATAACAAATTGTCAGAGCTATAATTAACCCTTAGCACTCGAGTGGCGCTTCTGACGTGTCACTAAAAATTGCTGTACTATTATTTAAAATATATCGGTATCTAACCAATTACTAAACATTTAAGAATTGTATGAGGTAAAATATCAATTTCATACCTACCAAATTTAAAGAATCATAGAGAATGAAAATATTCTAGGTCAGAAGTTAATATAATTATTATAGTTATAATATAATATAATTAATATAGTTAATATAATCAGGGTTAATATAATTAGTAAACAAAATTGTTTAAAAGAAGTAGCAGTCAAAGAACTGTCCTACAAATAATTCGGAGTGCAAAGGGTTAACACATCAAAACATATTTCAATGGAAATATTCATGAGCATCTTCATCTATTATAAAACTATACCCACATTGAAGCAACAACGAGCAACCGATAGTTGATGTTAAGCTGCCCCTGGACAATCAATATGTTGCACAATATGTTGCACAATATATTGCACAATATGTTGCACAATATGTTGCACAATATGTTGCACAATATATTGCACAATAATATTGCTAACACGTGTATTAAAAAGAAAGCAAGTTGTGTGGCTTGCATTAGTTATAGCTTTAAAAATGAAGGAAAAAAAGAAGCACAGATGAATAAAGGAATTGTTGAAAAAAAGAAATGAGTACACTCGTGAAGTGATCCAACTGATTTCCGAAACTTTCTGTGACTAGATGGTGCATTATTTGATGAACTTTTGAGAATGTTTATGCCTGAAATTCAAAAAAGAAATACTGTAATGCTTCTAAAATGAATTTTCTTTCTTCTTGTTATTCCTTCGCAGTCATACTTGAAAATTCAGTGTTCACTTTGCAACTGAAGATAGAACTCAGCCAATTATAACATTGCGTGACATTACCCACAGTAATAAAAATCAAACTCTTTTTGATTCACTCGATATATCGAACAATCTTTCAATTTGATTTACAGGCGATCAATCATTGTGCAATATACCGACGATAATATTGATCGTCTCGAGGCAGCTTTAGACGTATCAGGAAAAAGTCGCCGTTTTTACCGAGTAAGGAAAGAAGAAGGCAACAACTTCTTGACAGAAGTTCACACGTGATGTTGCTTCAGTGTGGACATAGCTTAATCATTGCGTTACGAATAAAAAGGTGTTAGGTGTATGTAATCAAATGTCAGCAAACACGGTTGTTCGAAACACGTTTGGCCCGTCGGATAATCACGGAGAGGAGCATCCAACAATCGCAGTTCAATGTTATTAATCTAAAGTACAGTCGACGATTTTTAGGACGGTGTTAAGGATGGGCGTCGCGGCGCTCCTCCGCGTCACTCGCGAAATTGCGAAATCGCCGGATGCACGGAAAAAATTGTTCTCGTCCCCGGCGGCGGCGAGCGTCTCGTTCGCATATATCGTTTTAAAATCCTTCATACCATCGTGATACTTGTCCGCTCAAAGTATACAGAACCCGATGAAGAGTTTTCTCGTATGTCCGTTCAGGCCGTCGAACCGTAAAAAAATATTTAAATGCATGAACATCATCTATTTTCCAATCCCTTGTCCTGATCCACGATCCCATCGGGAAAAATTGGAAAATACACATTTAACACTTTCGTATACTGTCGCCAACGAGATCGCCCTGGGGCCTTGCAAGCAAGTAAATGCGCCGTGCACGCGTGTCGGTTGCATCGCGGCTGCATCTATCAAGAGGAACGATCCATGGAATCCATATATATAATATATATATTTATATATATATATTATAGGTACAACCGGAACACAGAGAGACAATTCTTAAACAATGCAATTAATCCTTAACTGACACCGCTTCGCATGTAATTATCGTGTATCGTAGTGGGACAATAAAAAGATCTTTTTTGGCAGCAGAATATTTTCGAGTGAATTAATTGTTTTCGTCGATTATACTGTTTTCGTCGATTATACTGTTTTCGTCGATTATACTGTTTTCTTCAGTCTTTGCCAGACTACGGACTTTATACATTGTTGACAAAAATTCGTGCATGTATTATAAAACTATGAAGACGTTGCAGGAATTTCAGAAGACTGTTGTATTATTTTAGATTCGTGAAAAGTGTGACTTACAGTGACTCTCATTAATTTTCGGACGCTCTAAAAAAACCGATAACTGGTTTAACATTGAACTATACGACTTGAATTTTTGTTGGGAAGCTAGAGCAAATAGTTTGCTACAGGATGTGGGAAAACATTTTTTCAGAAATTGCAATTGATCGGAGTTGTAGAAAAAATACTAAAAGTTGCATTTTACAACTTTTTTATGTGGGCCTATATTGAAAATTTTCAAAATGCTTTTTGTAGATCTGTGTCAATTAAACATATTCTGAAAATTTCGTCAAACTCTGTCGACGTTGCAAATGAGCTATAAACGTTTAAATATGTTAAAAATTGCAGATTTTATAACTGCAGATTCTTACATCTTTCAATGCCTGTCGTTTTTTTCGCATCAACCGGTTTCGATGAAACTTTACCAGTGCATATAACTCATACAGATCTACAAAAAGCATTTTGAAAATTTGCAATATTACAATTCCGATGAATTGCAATTTTTGACAAAATTTTTTTCGCATCCTGTGGCAAACTAATTGCACTAGCTTCCAAAAAAAATTCAAATGGTATAATACGATATTTAAAAAGTTATCGCCTTTTTAAGAGTGTGCCAATACTTTTTTACCCACTGTATGCAACTGATCTTACAAGGGAACATATTCGGTTGACACAAACCGATTTTGATGAAACTTATGTCAGATATACGTTTCTTCGATAGATATTTGACAAGTGTTTTTTTATCGGCAACCATCCACTTTGAAGGGGTGAAAGCAGCCCTCAAAATTCGTAGTCAGAGTAATACTTTTTTAGATATCTTGGAAACCAAAGGTCGAAAAAATGGATTTTCTTTTTAAATTGTGTGTTTTTAATGGGAAACGTAGTTGTGCAAAAAATTTTAACAAAAAACATTTGTCTAAATAAAATGTTAAAAATAAACGCTTATATTTATGTAAAACAAGCTAGAATTCCTTCCTCCGCACACTAGGTGCATGACTATCTTTCATTATGCATAAATATTGTTAAATGTAAAATGCAACTTTTAGTATTTTTTCTACAACTCCGATCAATTGCAATTTTTGAACAAATGTTTTCCCACATCCTGTAGCAAACTATTTGCTCTAGCTTCCCAACAAAAATTCGAGTCGTATAGTTCAATGTTAAACCAGTTATCGGTTTTTTTAGAGCGTCCGAATATTAATGGAGTCACTGTATATATTGTGTCGTCTCGCTTGTGTACTCATATCGACATCGAAAATTTGTATTTTGCGTGAAGTTCCGTACACGGTCGTTACAAAAATCTTGATAGACTTTTAATGTGTCATTTTAAATCTATCGCAATGAAATGGATTAAGCTAAACAGTAATAGTGAAACAATGGTACCTGATCAACCCACGGATGGCGGTCCATTATGACAACTGCATAGTTAACCCTTTGACAGATATGCCCGAGGCTATTTTGACCGGGAACATCCAAATTGTCATTTAAATACTCAATTCGTGGCATATTAGACCAATCGAATAGCTGCTTCATTGAGGATATCGGAACGACTAATGTGTCTACACGAGATATCATGGAAAGTAAATTCTTAAAAGCTATTAATTAGAATCGTGAACGGTCCCAAGCATTGCCTATTATATAGCTATAAGAATCGTCCATTGTCCGAGGGTTGACATTAATCAAAATAAGTTCACAATACAGCGTTGTTTCTCTACTTTTTCCATTGTTCTCAATAGAACGGCTGCCAATGAAACTTATTCATCAGATAACAAAATTCATCAGAGAACACTTTTCATTTGCAATAAATAAAAAATGTCCTACGGAAATTTTTTAATTGAACTGTCTTTCTCTTCAAACTATGTAATAATTTTTTAATCGAACTATCTTTCTCTAGCAAACTATGTAATAAGCAAAACGCGAGTGTTTCCGATAGATTTTTGAGGGTAGGTAATTGTTCTGCAGATTCACAATAGCTTTTTCTAAATTATCTAACAATGTTCCACCCACTGGACCATCCGAAAATATAATAGTTACGTGACAGAACATTATTCCTGATCTTTTTAAGTAACCACTCGAAGGGTCGTTACCGAAAGCCACCCCCCGTAAGAATAAATGATTTTTTCCAGCTGATTTAAATTTTTAGAAAATCTAGTTTCTAGCTTTACTTTCGTTTTTATTACACCTAAATGTCTCAAGAATAACTGAAATGCTTTTCACCCCCATGACACCCTTAAACGAAGTGGTAGAGATCTGAAATTTTATAGAATAGCGATTCCTGCCTAGATCCTTTCCAAGATTCATGATTTCTGATAAACTTTGTTATATTTAGGTCAGTTAAGGACTAATACGAGCGATCCGCCCTCTCCCCTGGAAATTACCTAGGAAATCACCTAGACACCTAGGGAATTTACCTGGCCAGGTAACCCACGGCAGAGAGCGGAAGGGAAGGCGAGAACACGGTAAATACAGAGTGAAAGAGATAGTCCAAAGAGAAAATCTTTAGGCACACCCACACACATACACATACATTTATGTATATATATATAATATATATATGCATAGAACGTAAGAGTCATTTCATTTATTTCAAAAACTTTGTTTATACTTAGATACGATGAAGCAAATCGTAAATATCCGGACTTAGATTTGCCAGTGCGTAAGTATCGAACGCAAACGCGGGCAAGGTGATGGCAACGTTTCTTCTTATCTTCTTATTCCCGAATTGCTTGTTATTTGTTCAACCTTCGCAAGGTAATGTGCAGCTGCAGGTTTTTTAAAAGAACTTTTGTACGAGTTAAATTAAATCTGTTCGGTTACTTTTTATCCCAAATTTATTAAAAACGAGGCTATTTATGAAATTCATTTGTCCTTACTCTTTATGTGTTATCAGTAGACTGCGGATTTTATGCATTTATGATAAAAATGGGCAGGTCTAATTTTTGATAGTCAAATGATTTGAAGAATTTAAATGTACTACTCGATTAATTCCAATCTGTTAAACGTATTCAACAAGGGTAAATATATCGTCGAGGGGATTCAACTCGGACGACCTTTACATATGTTGTCAAGGACAACATTCTGAACAACTTTTGTTTTGAACAATTATTATGTGTTATTAGACTGCGGATTTTATGCATTTATGATAAAAATGGGCAGGTCTAATTTTTCATAGTCAAATAATTTGAAGAATTTAAATGTACTACTCGATTAATTCTAACCTATTAAACGTAGTCAGCAAGGGTAAATACAGTAATCTCTTGATTTCTGTCCCAGGCGCTGTTCGTGGAGCGGACAAAAATCGCGATGTAGACTTGTTTTTCTGATTTATGGCTGGGTCTACCACTCCGATCGCGCCGAGCAAGAATACAATAGAGCAACGGTGCCAACAACGGCTACGCGCAGCGTGTGTCACCGGCACAGTTTAAAGGCCCACGTGTTGTCACAATGTAATGCCAATTCAAAATGCTTTATTTTTCATTATTTTTTTATGAGACTTTTATTGGCTTGTTTCTGGCAATATTCTGATTAAAACAAGACCAAACACCATATAATTTGCCCCATATTTACTCTACATGTGAGAAGCATAATTTATAATTTATCATACATTCAACATACACCATAGCATATGTTTAAATAAACAAATAAACATCTCGAAAATATATTCTCAAAGAATTAAAGAATAAAAAATATTTAAAAGATTACATAAACGAATACCTAACCAGATAAATTTTCGTTTAATAAGTTATTAATAAATGTGTTAATAGCATTAATATTTTAAAGAATAGAGCATACAATGCAGTTTTTCTTTCCTCCTAACTCGCTATCCTCTTTTATATCTTACAGTTACACCATAAAGTCAATGAAACCAAGAAGTAATGAAAAATAAATCATTTTTAATTGGCAATACACATTGTGAGAATACGCGGGCCTTTGAATTGCCGGCGATGGCGACTGTTCGTGTCTCCTTCTTCCTCATACGAAACTTTCACAGTCGATTAAACCACCAAATACAATTGAAATTACAGTAACTTCCCTATGAATCGGGAAGTTAATTATATCGTGTTTGGTTTTGTTTTAATCAGAAAAATGCCAGAAATACGTTTTGAAAGTCCCATAAAAAAATAATTAAAATTAAGATGTTTGAACATTTGATTCGTTGTGTGAATGTAGTGGTGTTCACACCAATATACCCGGGCCGAGAACAATAGTCGCCGCCCTGCGGCGCGGGACAGCGTTGACAGGCAGTGGAGTGAGTAGGCCTGGACAAAAATCGAGTCGTCGTACCTGGGACAAAAATCAAGTCTGTACTGTATATCGTTGAGGGGATTCAACTCGGACGACCTTGACCTTTACATATCAAGGGCAACATTCTGAACAAGTTTTGTTTTGAACAACTACTATGTGTTATCAGTAGACTGCGGATTTTATGCATTTATGATAAAAATGGGCAGGTCTAATTTTTGACAGTCAAATAATTTGAAGAATTTAAATGTACTACTCAATTAATTCCAACCTATTAAACGTATTCAACAGGGGTAAATATATCGTTGAGGGGATTCAACTCGGACAACCTTGACCTTTACATATGTTGTCAAGGACATCATTCTGAACAAGTTTTGTTTTGAACAACTACTATGTGTTATCAGTAGACCGTGGATTTTATGCATTTATGATAACAATGGGCAGGTCTAATTTTCCATAGTCAAATAATTTGAAGAATTTAAATGTACTACTCGATTAATTCCAACCTGTTAAATGTATTCAGCAAGGGTTAATATATCGTTGAGGGAATTCAACTCGGACGACCTTGACCTTGACATATGTTGTCAAGGACAACATTGTGAACAACTTTTGTTTTGAACAACTAAGGTAAAGGTACCAGTAGTTGACCAGTTAAGAGAAGTTTTCCACGCGAACAATAGTAACCATTAACTCTGTCGTCAAATAGTGAGAGTCGATGTCTAAAGACACTCTTTAAGTCTTCTAAATTATGTACCAAGGCCACATTTTTAAAAAAGTTTACTTATACAAATTTAAGAAACATAACTAGAAATCCAGTAATTGCTTCAGAAGTTGACCACTCATGAAAATGAAAAATCTAGTAATTTATTCGTTAGTAGTTGACCACTTATACTAGAAAGAGGGTTAAAGCTATAATGTTGGGAATCATTTTACTATCATTTAGTTTCAACAATTTCCAGCACAAATTACAATTAAAGAATGAAATAAGAAATAAAACAAATCAAATTAAGTGAGGAACAGAGCAGACGTTGCAAGTTAATAGAGAATAGTATTAGAGAAATTTAACCAACAGGTGGTATGGCATCCGAGGTTCGCTTTCATCAAAAGTGTACAGCTTATAAAAATCTTATTTTTTATGTTTTTCTATAAAGTGGTCAACTACTTGTTCATGGTCAACTACTGGTACCTTTACCTTACTATGTGTTATCAGTAGACCGCGGATTTTATGCATTTATGATAACAATGGGCAGGTCTAATTTTTACAGTCAAATGATTTGAAGAATTTAAATGTACTACTCGATTAAATCCAACCTGTTAAACGTATTCAGCAAGGGTAAATATATCGTTGAGGGGATTCAACTCGAACGACCTTGACCTTTACATATGTTGTCAAGGACAACATTCTGAACAACTACTATGTGTTATCAGTAGACCGCGGATTTTATGCATTTATGATAAAAATGGACAGGTCTAATTTTTACAGTCAAATGATTTGAAGAATTTAAATGTACTACTCGATTAAATCCAACCTGTTAAACATATTCAGCAAGGGTAAATATATCGTTGTGGGGATTCAACTCGAACGACCTTGACCTTTACATATGTTGTCAAGGACAACATTCTGAACAACTACTATGTGTTATCAGTAGACTGCGGATTTTATGCATTTATGATAACAATGGGCAGGTCCAATTTTTTATAGTCAAATAATTTGAAGAATTTAATTGTACTACTCCATTAATTCCAACATGTTTAACATATTCAGCAAGGGTAAATATATCGTTGAGGGAATTCAACTCGGACGACCTTGACCTTGACATATGTTGTCAAGGACAACATTCTGAACAACTTTTGTTTTGAACAACTACTATGTGTTATCAGTAGACCGTGGATTTTATGCATTTATGATAACAATGGGCAGGTCTAATTTTTCATAGTCAAATAATTTGAAGAATTTAAATGTACTACCCGATTAATTCCAACCTGTTAAACGTATTCAGCAAGAAATTAAATATTTATTCCCAGCTTGTTGCGATTTAGGTAGAAAGTTTTTATTTTGCATAAAAATCTGCAGTCTAGTTATTAGACCTTACATTGCGAGGGTTAATTACCTATCTCTTCTTTCCTTTCTTTCTTTCTCTCACCCTATCTCTCCGTCTCTCTCTCTCTCTACGTTTGTCTGAATATTACAGCATTGAAAAAGTGGCTTACGTCATACGATTTTTCCTCTCGTGATCGGTTTCTTCTCCTTTACGATAATCAAAAAATAAGTTATCAGAGTACTTTGTACTTGTCCAAAGCCGATCGATGGTCGCGGAAGCTCTCTTTCTCACTCGTCTCTCTCTCTCTTTCTTCTGTTACAGTATACTCGATTTCGGGGGAAAAGCAGACACGAGATCGCGTCGATCACCTTGCCCGCGGTCTTTTAGACGGACTCTTTAAAATTGCTCGTTAACTCCCGTACGATTCGCGCGTCATTAATCATTATCGATGTAATCAATTACGTCGTAATTCAATAGCAAATATATTATCACATTTAGATTGTATTAATGTTTAAGACATTCGGCCCGGACATTCTTCGACAAATCTTGACGCCTGTCGACGATTACCGTCCGTTCGCGAATCCGCGGATTCGCAAGTTTACACTCGAGCTCCGAGTAGCCCGAGATCTCGGCCCTCGAGATCCCCGAACGTACGTATAAGTGTACGCTCGTGATTCCCTTAGACGTCAGTTTTTTTCGAAGATTTCCAGAATCGACCAACCGGACAGCTTTCTCGTGAAGATCATCGGTTTCGTTGCCTGGACTGTTCTCGAAAAATGTTCGCGATCGAACCGATCGACTCGAAGCACACTAATTAACTGGCTCGTTATGCACACACACACACTCACACACATATAATATAATATATATATATATGTATATATATATTTTTTTTTTCTCGTCGAAAATTCGTAAACTCGTACAAGTTGTATTGCTTTTCGAGAGGTTCGCGCCGATTCGTACGATGATCGAGCGAGTAGCCGGCGGCTGGTCGTTCATTCTCACGTAAATCTAAGAAACATTAATATAGAATATATTATTGTGTAGTTTATATAAGGTATACGTTAAGACACTTACCATCTACTGCAAAAATTCAACAGTTAAAAGATTGTAACAACTAGTTCGTAATTTTTATACAAGACGAGTTTGCTCGATCGGCATTTTTCGTTCCGGGAACTTTATTTCAGCTTTCTCTCTTTGTTCTTTTTTTTCGACGGTGGCCGATTAACGGAAACGAAAGAAGTGAAAGAAAATGGCGAATCGAGCGAATTCGGCTCGTCCTCGCCCCCGTTTCTCTCCCTGTCCTCTCATTCTTTTCTAGAACGCTGGTTTTCTGTCTCTCCTTCTACCAACGCCGGTCTCCCGTCTTCTTTTTCACGTTCGCTATTTCTTTGGCACGCATTTGTATCGTTTACTATTGGCACGACAATTTACGAACAACGAGCTTGCTAGAATTAATTCGAATAAACCTCGGACGCACCTGAGATCGATCGCTCGGACAATACGATATAATAAAAAGAGCCTTTGTTACACGTATTATGCACCGTATACTAAGACTGAATGCCAATAAATCGTTACTCAGCTCGAGGAGGCTCTACGTCCGTTCACGAAAGGCAATTTTCCTTAAAGCAATAATAGACTCGCTGGTACACGAGGAATCTCAAGTTCTGCGTCGAAACTCGCTGTTATGTTTAGACTGCGGATTTTGATTAGATATAAAAATTGTCAAAGTGAACTTTTAGAAACAGAAGTCAAATGAAAATGCATTTTCTCGTTTAATATTAGGTTGGAACGGAACTTCGTAGCGTTTTTAAATCAAAATTCAAAGATAATTAAGTTATTTATTCATTTCTCTTTTTGTATGTACTTATTTATTTATTGAATAAAATGACAAGTAACTTAAAAAATGGCTAAAAGTAATAGAAGAGAATGGATAATATGTTATCGAACAAATCTATGTATAACTAGCTGACCCGACAGACGTTGTCCTGTTCAAATTTCAATAAATTTGGTTGTGATCATTTTGTGAATTTGTGAAAAGCTATAGGATATGCGTAAACAAAGTAAACATGAGAAAAAGAAGTATTTCGCAGTAATCGTTATAGAAAATAGACGTGGATAGTGTAAATTCATATTGAAATATTGATTAAAAGTTGCGACGTTCGTTTTTTTGTTGTATTGAAATATGATTCAAAAAGCACTTTTAGTTTTTCCCGAATTTTCATGTTTACGGACAACTTTTCCAATTTTTTTTACCCTAAAAACCAGATTCGGACTACAACGAACATTTAAAAAAAACAATTAGCCAAATCAAGGAAACTCCCACTTTCAGCTCCTAGGGTAGTTTTGGGACACCCTGTATAGATTATCCTAACTTTATCTTTGAGTTTTTCAACCCAATAATTTGAATCAGTCGAAAGTAATCTGACAACATCGTTCAATTGGACTAATAACCTTACAATTTTATATTTGATTAATCAATTTTTGTCATAAATGCATAAAATCCGCAGTCCAGTTGCGTTCAACTCTTCGACGCACAAAGATGACGATTTTATGCATTCATGACTAGGTCAAATGTAAAACAGTGAAAACGTTTAAAGAGTTGATGATACTGTTGCATTATTTCCAACTAATTAAAATTATTAACGAGTGGAACAAACGTACGTGACGCTTTTAATTTTGCTACAATTTTACAATCTGTCGTCTGGTCATGTGTTTCTTATGAAATTGTAGATATTCAAGTATAATATTATTGAATATTAACAGTAAGTATTTGACGAGCAACGCGTCTGTTTTATCAGGAACATATCTGACTCGAATTTATGAAATGATAAATAAATGGTATAATGTCAAGGATTTAAAGTGATAGATAAACTCTGAACTAACTAGGTCTTATCACTAGACAGCGGATTTTATGCATTTATGATAACAATGGGCAGGTCTAATTTTTGATAGTCAAATAATTTGAAGAATTTAAATGTACTACTCGATTAATTCCAACCTATTAAACGTATTCAGCAAGGGTAAATTATCGTTGAGGGGATTCAACTCGATCGACCTTGACCTTTACATGTGTTGTCAAGGACAACATTCTGAACAACTACTATGTGTTATTAGTAGACCGCGGATTTTATGCATTTATGATAAAAATGGACAGGTCTAATTTTTGATAGTCAAATAATTTGCAGAATTTAAATGTACTACTCGATTAATTCCAACCTATTAAACGTATTCAGCAAGGATAAATGTATCGTTGAGGAGATTCAACTCGAACGACCTTGACCTTTACATATGTTATCAAGGACGACATTCTGAACAACTTTTGTTTTGAACAACTACTATGAGTTATTAGACTGCGAATTTTATGCATTTATGATAAAAATGGGCAGGCCTAATTTTTGACAGTCAAATAATTTGAAGAACTTAAATGTACTACTCGATTAATTCCAACCTATTAAACGTATTCAACAAGGGTAAATGTATCGTTGAGGGGATTCAACTCGGACGACCTTGACATATGTTGTCAAGGACAACATTCTGAACAACTTTTGTTTTGAACAACTACTATGTGTTATTAGACTGCGGATTTTATGCATTTATGATAACAATGGGCAGGTCCAATTTTTGATAGTCAAATAATTTGCAGAATTTAAATGTACTACTCGATTAATTCCAACCTATTAAACGTATTCAACAAGGGTAAATGTATCGTTGAGGGGATTCAACTCGACGACCTTAACATATGTTGTCAAGGACAACATTCTGTACAACTTTTGTTTTGAACAACTACTATGTGTTATTAGACTGCGGATTTTATGCATTTATGATAAAAATGGGCAAAAATGGGCATTAATTACTACATACTCCTGGATTTCGTATGGGTGGATACTCTCCGCCCCCTCTGCAAACCTAACCACAACTCATTCTATAATTTTTGCATAATTTTTGCATTGTTACTGTCATCCAGAATATGATCTAATAATGGAAAAATTATGCGAATAGAATGAGTTGTGGTATGGTTAGGATTGGGTTATTACATTCAAACAAGGAATATGGCGAAGGAGGGGGGAGCCAAAACATGGGCAGGCGAGGCACCCTGCAGGTCTGAATGTGAGAGGGCCCGACGTTCACTCCGAGCCTTAAAACCGCTCAAAAATCCGAAAAGTATGTAGCATGGCCCTTCTCATCAATGATGACCGGACCCATCTAGTAAGCCGAAGAGTTCGAAAATGGCCCGGGCCGAATAAAAGGGAAGAACAGCAGAACGATGGGAAAACTGCAACCCATTAGTGGGCCGAGCTGGCGGTAGCGCCGATTATGATACTGGTGATGAAAGATCCGGTGTGCCCTAAGGAAGCGAGGGGCGGCCGAGCCGTGTACTTACTACTACTACTACTACTAGGATTGGGTTAGGTTAGGAAAATTCAATACAGTACTAGCAGTAGTTTTTTGGAATTTTCTCGAAAACTATGATCGAGCGAAGGATACATATACTGACAAAAGTTGTTCAGAATATCGTCCTGGACAACATATGTAAAGTTCAAGGTCGTTTGAGTTGAATCCCCTCATCGATATATTTACCAAAAATATTTGCAAATACTATTTCTCACGACTGTTTTACATATGTTTCATTTGAAACTAATGCTAAATTACTGTCTCAAATGAAACATATGCAACCATTGTGAGAAATAATATTTGCAAATACTTGTATTTCTTAGTTGAA
Source organism: Lasioglossum villosulum (assembly GCA_963971365.1). Classification (NCBI taxonomy): domain Eukaryota; kingdom Metazoa; phylum Arthropoda; class Insecta; order Hymenoptera; family Halictidae; genus Lasioglossum; species Lasioglossum villosulum. The sequence continues at coordinate 23,849,467 of OZ020502.1, forward strand.
ATATTTTTCACCCAGATCTGCTCGGGACAAGCCAATGCAAATGACAATACTGATGATACGAGGATGCATATACTAACTAAAATTGTTCAGAATATCGTCCTGGACAACATATGTAAAGTTCAAGGTCGTCCGAGTTGAATCCCCTCATCGATATATTGACCAAAAATATTTGCAAATACTATTTCTCACAACTGTGTTACATATGTTTAATTTGAAACTAATGCTAGATTACTGTCTCAAATGAAACATATGTAACCATTGTGAGAAATAATATTTGCAAATATTTGTATTTCTTAGTTGAAATATTTTTCACCCAGATCTGCTCGGGACAAGCCAATGTAAATGACAATACTGATGTACAATTATACGATGTATACCACACGTGTTAGCGAATTTCGTCGCAGAATGTTCAAGCTATCCCAGAAAATTTCGCGACGTCTTTCGAAACCGTCCACATTTGGAAGATTTCCTCGTGGAAAAACGTCCGACGAGATTCGTGAACGAAAGGAAAGCGAGATGATCGCGTGCATCGAACACGTTCGCGATACCTTAACGGCTAAACAATCCTCTAAACGCGGCCATCGAGGCCGTCGGTTCTAAATGGAATGAATCGAGCGGTTATCAAAAATAGAATATATCGTTACAAGTACGATACACAACGCATATCGGTATACCAACAATCAACAACATCGCCGTCCCGTTCGCTGTCGCAAACCACGGGACGACAGGTACCAAAAATATCATCTCACGAAGGAGAACGTTGCATCCGCGTGCATACAAAAGCCCGAAAAAATTAAAGAGACGACGATCCTCCTCAGCTCCGCTCCTCCTCATCACTCCTCACGCGTTTGACAACGGAAATCCGCTGGCATACACGTGTCACGTCGTGTATAGAAAAAGTGTCGTGGACATATTGTAAAAAATGTTGCGTATACTGTCGATACAAATCGTTCGCAAATGTACAATCGTTGTACGAATTCTATGGTACTCGATGATTGCAAAAGTTCGCGATCCAGACCTTCCCTGAGGAAAATCCGCAGACTTTTTCCAAAATGGAATCCATTAACTTGTAAAACGTTGAGCGATAATCGTGTGTCCATATACTTGATTCAGCTTCTTACACTTCTGAGAAATAGTTGCAGAAAACAGCCTACGTATTTCATCAATTTTTAATCTAGAATTTACATCACAGAATTTAATTCGCAATCAGAGTCACAGGAAACAATGAATGTAACTATTTCATTTTCGAATCGGACACGAGCTTCTGCAATCATCATTGTTTAAAACATGAGGAGATATACAGTGTGCAAAGTGATTGGTGAAGGCGATTCTTACTTTCATTAATTGTTTCAATAATATGTATATACCCAAAGAAATAAATTCGGTAAATTATTCCTCAGGGAGGCATCTTTAGAATCTCAGTAATCTAGATCCTGTCATTTTGACGAGGCCCGTGTTTAGACAGATCAACAGAACTATGTTTTAAATTTTCAATGTAGGTTCACATAAAAAGATTGTAAAATGCAACTTTTTTTCTGCAATTCAGATCATTTGCAGTGTAGGAAAAAATTTCTTTTCACTAACTACAGTAAACTAGTTGCACTAGCTTTCCAAAAATGTTCAAATCGTATATAGTGCAATATTTAAAAAGTTATCGTCTTTTTCAGAGTGTCCGAATATTAATTCGTTTCACTGTATATTGTATTTAGTTGCAAATGGAATGTCAATCTTGAAGAAAAATTAAATATTGTATTTAAAAACTAGGTTCCAGTGAAGTATCGAAGAAACGAAGTACCTTAGGGCGATTATAATTCGCATAAAATTTAGCTCTTAGGCTAATCGACGAGTAAGTGTGAACTTCTTTATCTGTTAAAAGCCGAGTCATATTATATTCTTATGCTGTCATATGCACAAGTTTACTTTGAAACTACGTCGTTGTTAGAATATGTAATGATTCTCATATTGTTTTGTTAGAGATCGTATACTTATTCGTTCAAAAAGAAATTAAAAAATGCATAAGTTTAACAACCTTACATGTTGCGTGAAAAATAGTTGTCTATCTATCCACCAATAATTTTCATTACACCCTGCATACTGTATATTGTGGCGTAAAAGTAGACGAATAAGTAACAACTTTCTCAATCATAGACACATACGATTGATCGAATTTTGGATAGCTATAACGATCAACAATCACAGTATTATTGAAATTAGTTATTTTCTAATCAAATTGCAATTCTCAATAATTTGCCTCCTTAATACTTTCCAGAGAAATTAATGTTCTCAAAGTTAACACGTACGGTCGACTAAAAGTGAAAAGTTGATCGCTAATATCATTCAACATGAATTAACAGTAATTAATAATTAGTTATTTTCTAATCAAATTGCAATTCTCAATAATCTGCCTCCTTAATACTTTCCAGAGAAATTAATGTTCTCAAAGTTAACACTACAGTCGACTAAAAGTGAAAAGTTGATCGCTAATATCATTCAACATGAATTAACAGTAATTAATAATTAGTTATTTTCTAATCAAATTGCAATTCTCAATAATTTGCCTCCTTAATACTTTCCAGAGAAATTAATGTTCTCAAAGTTAACACGTACGGTCGACTAAAAGTGAAAAGTTGATCACTAATATCATTCAACATGAATTAACAGTAATTAATAATTAGTTACTTTCTAATCAAATTGCAATTTTCAATAATTTGCCTCCTTAATACTTTCCAGAGAAATTAATGTTCTCAAAGTTAACACGTACGGTCGAATAAAAGTGAAAAGTTGATCACTAATATCATTCAACATGAATTAACAGTAATTAATAATTAGTTATTTTCTAATCAAATTGCAATTCTCAATAATCTGCCTCCTTAATACTTTCCAGAGAAATTAATGTTCTCAAAGTTAACACTACAGTCGACTAAAAGTGAAAAGTTGATCACTAATATCATTCAACATGAATTAATAGTAATTAGTAATTAAATATTCTGTATTTCAATTTCGGTACCAAATGTTCAAGGCAAAAAATATTTCATGGTGTGAACTGCATGATAATTTTCCAACACATGCAATCACCATATGATCACTTTTTCAATACATTTCACATATTCGATATCAAATGATATCTGATCAGTAGACTGCGGATGAAGTAAATCAATTAAACACATTAAAGACGCCGTTGCATTATTCTCTGCTCATTAAATTGGTTCAGTAAAGAACTAAGTATCTAATATGCAGCTCTTGTGTTTTACAGCACAGTCTACTGATCAATGAAAAAATCAATCAAAAAAGATCCTCCATCTGATCAATCGCATTTAGGTCGATGAAATTCAAATAATTTTCGATCAAAATTGAATTTGGCGTATACAGCGATGGTCGTAACACGTTGCGCGTCGAGGAGCGTGATCCTCTTTTCCCGTGCCTTTCTTATCTTTCCTTTAAAAACGGTTATCGACTAGAACGTAGGTAGTTATGATACATTAAAAATTGACACACATTTATGTTATATAGATTGGCCTCAGCCTTATCGCCTTCCCCGTTGTCTTTCTCTCTTTCTCTCGCTCCCTTTATCATTGCTCACTCAATCATTCACACTTTCTCTCTTTTATTCATTCATTCTTCCCCTCTCTCTCTCTCGCTCGCTCATTTCCTTTCAGAGCAGAAAGTAGTACGGTAGAATCGTTTGGGGACGGTGTTCGATCGTAAAGAGGAAAAAACTTGTAATTGTTAATTACTTATTCGATGTTAAGTGAGGATAGAGTATAAAGCCTGTTATTACGGAACGGGAACTTGTTTGCTAGCTTTGCTTTGCTTTGCTTGCAAAGACAAATCTTTACAATTCGCTTTGGCTTCCACTTTCACGGCTTAAGTATTAGTTGAGACAACATGAAAAAGTTTTACGGTTCGTTGGAAAATCCTGCATTCTGTATGGTATTTTTTCTTATCTTTTTTTTTGTTTGTTTTCCTGTTTTTCTTTCTCTCCGTCACTTGCGCTCTCTCTTTCTCTTTCTCTCGCTCTCTTTCCTCTTATAGTTTGCACCATTCGCTAATGGTTAATATAAAAACGTTAAATAATATTAGTTGAAAGTATATCTTTCCACGTTCATTTAGGCGGACATAATTATTGACCACAGCAGAAGACTTTCGAGCCTCTTATCGCTACCACTATGAAATTCGATAAAATTCTGTCGACTATTCCTCCCTCGGTTAACGAGCATGTATCGTGTACACTATTTATGTATACGCTGCTGCAATTTGCCAATACTTACAGTAAGAATAGTTCATCCGCCTCGCGTTTCCCATGGTATAATAGTAATGATACCGGTATAATAATCATAGGTAATCATAACAATGTATATCGTTATCGATAATACGGTTAACAATCATAAATTACAATTGGGCAATTATAATATAGCCGGAGTCGAATATAGGAGGGCGCGACAGTAAAATTATGTTTGCAAAATAGCACCTTTCCCATAGGACAGAGACCTCAAGCTGCTTATCTGTCTAAGAGCCTAAATAATCGCTCTTACAGCAATCCTGTAAACAAGTTAGTAGTCGTGTAATGTTTTTTCACAAAATTATGGAATGCATAACCAAAACTTCTAGATAAAACTGAATATACAGGGTGAATCACGAATCGGGATCAATAGATTACTACGTTATTAGCAGTCCGATCGAAAACGTTTTTATCAGCTTTTGCATGGTTTCAAGAGAGTTTTAACGTGATTGCAAAACATTTTTCGGTAATTTTTGGTTTTGATCGTTTTTCAAGGTCACCTTAATTTTTTTGCAAATAAACATATAATTTTTTTACGCCTATCAGTTAGAGGATTTCAAGGCGAATTCAGAAACGTGTGATAACATTTCAAAAATTGCAAAACATATGCCAAACATTTTAACTTTTTTTACAAAACATTTGCTATACACGTGAAAGTTTTTTGAAACCATATATATATGCATATATATATAATATATAATATATATAATAATATATTATATATAATAGTATATTATATATAGATACATTATTATATTTATATATAATAATATATATATATTATTATATTTATATATAATATAATATATTATAATATATATATTATATTATTATATTTATATATATATTATTATATTTATATATATTATAATATATTATATTTATATATAACATATTTATGTTATAATATATAATATAATATAATATAATATATAATATATTATATTATATATAAATATAATAAATTATAATATATTATATTATATATAAATATAATAAATTATAATATATTATATTATATATAATATATATATAGCACAACAGATCAGAATAACTTTTTTATGTATGGACCGAAGGACTTCAATTTCTCTATAACACCAGAAGAATGAATTTAGTAAATGAATTGTGAAAAACATCAGTAAAAATCGATCTTTACAACTTTTTTAGCTGGGCCAATAACGAAAATTTCAAAGATGTCTTCTGTAAACTCGTATCAATTATATACGTTCTGAAAGTTTAATTGGAATTGGTTAATTGTTAATTATAAACGACCAAAACTGATAAAAAGGCAGATGGTCATGAAAAATTGCAATTTTTATCACTTTCGATCATTTATTCATTCATAAAATAGTTATGCCGATTTAAAGTCTGGAATCAGTTATGCTTAACGATGGCCATACAATATGTACTCCATCTTGCAATTTTTCGAACAAATCAAGCGCCACAGAGTTTCGAATCAATTCGATAATTATTCAAAATCAGAAATTTTGGAAACTCTTAAAGTCTTGATAATCTTAATAAATGTCGTACTTTTTATAATACTCCATACTGTTATTCATCACAATGCTGACATAGCGTAATCATTGTTTCGTGATAGATGTAACATTTCAGGAGTTTCAATCCTTTCAAACCTGCCAAAGTTTCAAGGCTTTCAAGATTTTCAAGACAATGAAGACTTACAAGACGTCCAAGAGTTCTAAGTTTCGAATTATGTTGCAAGCGATTCGAATTTTTTGTTGTAAATATTCAATCGAAGCGATTCGAAGTAATTCAGATCCCATCACTAGTTGTGCTCCTTACTGTGCGAACAAAAATTAGTAAGTGTTGTGAAAATTAGTTGTTCTTGTTTCAGATTATCTTCTTGTCGAATTGCAAGCGAAGTTAAAATGAAAGCACGTGCAGCATGAGCGTCTCTTAACCATCAGGATAGCAGTCTTAACGATCGCGTGAATTTCGATCGACAATCGAAAGCCTTAACGATCGACGCATAAGATAAACAAAGGACGAAGACACGCCGTCAAGCGTTCCTACTTTCAGTCTTCCTCTATAGTCCAGTCTACGATTCTAGCACCATTGCGCAGCTTTATCGTTATTCGTCATCGTCAGATCAACGAACGAGTCCCGATAATTAAAAATCGACTAATATAAGATCTCGTTAGAATTTAAAGATTAGATTACATTATCGACGTTCGCATGCAATTCTCTACGTGTTGCCTAATTACTACGGGCAAACCTCATCGTTGCTAATCAGAAGTTGAAACTTTCTTGTTACTTTCATCTCCGCCCGGACATCATGTTCTTCTCGAAGCGCCACGAGTAATATGCGTATTGTAATTGTTACGAAGCTTTCGAATAATTGCAAATAATCGTGAAACACTGCTTGAAAACATGGAACCGTCAACTTCTGATCATCCTTGCCGTCGTGGATTCAGCTGTCCAAGGCTAACTTAAGTCATCGTCCAAGTTTTCTAACTTTTCTAACTTTTTTTCAAATGTCTAGCTGTCATTTGAAATAGCGAAGACATTCAAAGAATTTAAGAACAACCACACATTACGTAAAACGTATGAAATCTTTTATAGAGAGGAATTAATTATTTTGGTGCTCTGTCTTGCTATAGATTCAATTCTATTTTCTACGAAGATTCGCAATTTAGTTAATTACGGTTTTAGCGGTTGGATCATTTCCCGAAAGAACTATCTTAACAATGACTACTGTTTTACTTGTTGAAATTTTCGAACATAATTATTGTTTGGATACATCTACCAACTGATTCAAACGTTCCCAAATACCTTCTAATTAGTTCCAATTGTTTCAACTTTTGTTTTACTTGACAAAATGTTACAGAAATGATCAAACACAATTATTGTTCGAACATCTCCGAACTGGTTTAAACGTTGTCAAACACCTAATTAGTTCCAACTGTTTGAACTCTTGTTTTACTTGACAAAATGTTACAGAAATGATCAAACACAATTATTGTTCGAACATCTCCGAACTAGTTCAAACGTTCTCAAATACCTTCTAATTAGTTCCAATTCTTTGAACTCTTGTTTCACTTGACAAAATGTTACAGAAATGATCAAACACAATTATTATTCGAACATCTTCGAACTGGTTTAAACGTTGTCAAGCACCTAATTAGTTCCAACTGTTTGAACTCTTGTTTTACATGACAAAACATTACAGAAATGATCAAACACAATTATTGTTCGAACACCTCCGAACTGGTTCAAACGTTGTCAAACACCTAATTAGTTCCAATTGTTTCAACTCTTGTTTTACTTGACAAAATGTTACAGAAATGATCAAACACAATTATTGTTCGAACATCTCCGAACTGGTTCAAACACCTAATTAGTTCCAATTCTTTGAACTCTTGTTTTACTTGATAAAACATTACAGAAATGATCAAACACAATTATTGTTCGAACATCTCCGAACTGGTTCAAACGTTCTCAAATACCTTCTAATTAGTTCCAATTCTTTGAACTCTTGTTTTACTTGACAAAACATTACAGAAATGATCAAACACAATTATTGTTCGAACATCTTCGAACTGGTTCAAACGTTGTCAAACACCTAATTAGTTCCAACTGTTTGAACTCTTGTTTTACTTGACAAAACATTACAGAAATGATCAAACACAATTATTGTTCGAACATCTCCAAACCGGTTCAAACGTTGTCAAACACCTAATTAGTTCCAATTCTTTGAACTCTTGTTTTACTTGACAAAATGTTACAGAAATTTTCGAACATAATTATTGTTTGACTACGTCTTCCAACTGATTCAAACGTTCTCAAATACCTTCTAATTAGTTCCAACTGTTTGAACTCTTGTTATACTTGACAGAACTTTATACAAATGATGAAACACAATTATTATTTGAACGTCTTCGAACTGGTTCAAACGTTCTGAAACGACTTCAAGCCAGTTCAAATTGTTCAAATTGTTTGAACCTCGTGGCAGCTCGAATCAAGACGGTACGATCAGCTTTGCCAATGTAAAACCACCTCCACAATTTTAATACCTAGGTCGCAGTATTGACAAAGTTAGGACGTGTGTGAAGACGATCCGCTTCCTCCTGCTGAGTTGCTTCGCTAGTTAGCGGACTCCGAATTGGAGGACGGCGAAGATTCCGGGCTCTGCACCAGCGGAGTGTCCCTGCCGATCATGGGAGTGAGCAGCATGCCACGTGGACTGAACGTGTCGCAATAGAGATTCTCCTTTTTGTGAACGCGTCGCACGTGGCTTCGTAAGTTGTCCCGGCGAGCACTTCTATACGCACAGTGTGGACAAAGGTGCGGTTTCTCGCCCGTGTGCATACGTCGATGTTGAATGAGCTGAAACAACATGGAGGATCATTAACAATACGACGATGTCTTGATGTACAGTGAACCACAAAAGTATTCGAACGCACTCTGAAACATTACAGTATTTCATCGACATAAGTCCCCCACAGCCTGTGTCTGTACCCCCACAACCATAAGCAGGGCCGCCACGTGGGTACGAGTCGCCCGCGTACAAAAGAAATTTAGTGCACCCTCTTCAAACGTGAAAATGATTTGAATGACCTTTTTGTTTAGCAAATCCGTTTACGGTAGCCAGGGCTGAGCGCCTTTTCCTGTTCATATTGCGACGCCCCTTCGATGAAGCGCCCTTTTCAGCGCACAACCTGCACAACCGCACGCAGCAGCCCTCAGTGGTGCCGAGGCGGCCAAAAATCGATTTTGTAAATTTTCGATTTTAAAAAGAAGTTCATTTTTATATTACCAAATAGTGAATGTATAATGTGCCAAAGTCCGATTAAAAAAGAACTTTTTACGGAAATATAGACATGGCAAGTAACCAGTTTCCAGCGCCATAGTTATTTAATTATTGCGTCTATAATTAAATACAGATCTCCAATTTATAGGGGTTATTATGCATGAACTATTAACTGGTACAAATAATTTGTCAATAAAGTTGTTTAACGTTAACTAATATGGATTTATTTATGGAAGCAAATCATAAAAGTGTTAAGCAGCTTCGGTTTGGCACTAATTGTATTGGTAAGGTGTTATATTAAACTAACTTTGTGTAAAAAATCTCGGGCAACTTCGGACAACCATCACTAAATTGTGCGGAAATTACGGTTATTTGTGGTTTAGGGTTAAAATTTTTAGGATATGTTAGTTGGTACAGTTAGTTAGTATGAATTGTTTAAATTAATTTTTTAAATATATTGAATAAAAAAGTTAATAATAATTTTTTTGTTAAATAAACAAAGATTTCGTTCAATTTGCGACCGCTGTCGCAAAAATTCAATAGGCATTTTTTTGACGATGATTTAGTGACTATAAGAATAACTTATGTAATATAACAAAATAGTTGTTAACAATTTTGTATGCGTAAACGATTAATAAATCGTACGCATTTCACATTTTTCTTTATAATTTAAAAATATTCCTTAAAAATTAACACCCTAAACCTCAAATAGCCGTAATTTCCGCGCGATTCATTCTTGGAAATTGTAAAAATTGATATTTAAACTTTTTCGGCTAAAGTGGTTCGAAGTAGGCCGAGACTTTTTACACAAAGTTAGTTCAATTTTATACCTTGCCAAAACGATTAATGCCAGACCGTAGCTGCTTAATATTTTTAAGATTTGCTTCGATGAATAAAAAATGAGTCGAAAACATAGATTTCCAATTATAGACCATACTACCTAATGTTCAATAAATTTTTGAAAAAATTTGTTTAACCATTGAAGCGTTGTACCTGTGGCAACCTATCCACAAAATTTTAAACAAATTTGTTGGATAGTTTCGGTTTTATGGTTTTTTTCCCGTTTTTGGCCATTTCGCACCACTGTGCGGCCTTGCCCACACAGGTCTGCACAGGGACATCACTTATACGCCTGAGATACTATGTATTGAGCTGGTAGCGTTCCTTTGGAGATCCCAGCCACCCTCGATTAGCTCAGGGTAGATTGCCGTGTGGTTTTTAGTGGGTAGGGTTGAGCCCTTTTGGCCGCCCAGTCCCATATAACCCCGCCTCCTTCCCGAGGGATGCGGGGTATGCGCAAAGCATTTTCCACACGAAAAAAAGGTGAGGTCAAGTGCTCTATGCCTGGACAGCATGTTTTTCTATTTTTAATTTTATCATTTTAGACAAACAAAAATAATTTTTAAGAGTTTTAACATACAGTTCAGAGTTTGTAAAGTAATTTAAAATAAAACTAGTGGGGCATATAGCTATTAATGGTTTTTTTTAATTTTGTGTGTGACTCTCTACGAGCCACACAAAGAACTTTCCGATTCGTTAGTTGCAGTACATTATTATCATTATAATAACTAATAACTCACTCTTGCATTGGGATATTTTTTGATTATTGTAAGCGGTAACATTAGCATTAGTTGCATAATTAAAAAATAAAATAGTTGCATAATAAAAATGGAATATATATAATTACATTTGTTTATTCGGTGGACAATTTCCATCCTCTCGTATAAATTGCATTGTTGAATGAACTTCTTTCGAAAAAAACTAAAAAATCTAAAAAACTTTGACCAATATGGACCAAAATCTAATCAGCTCTAAATTACAGCGGGGCACATCGACTGCGTCATTCATCATTCTGATCGCGTTGTTACTTTTTCAGAAAACGTTAACAAAAAATTTGATAACATACAAACGGCCATACACACACACACAGACAGACAATTTGATAAAAATAGTCTAAAATGATTCCAATGACCATGAAACGTGAAGATCTGCTAAAAAATCGATTTTCGATTTTCGGGGTAATTATAAGTAACTTCCCTATGAATCGGGAAGTTAAAAATCATTGTTAACTTCCCGATTTGTAGAGAAGTTACTGTAATTACCCCGAAAATCGAGTTTTTTAGCAGATGTTCACGTTTCATGGTCATTGGAGTCATTTTAGACTATTTTTATCAAAGTGTTTGTATGTGTATGTGTATGTGTGTATGTTCGTTTGTATGATATCAAATTTTTCGTTAACGTTTTCTGAAAAAGTAACAACGCGATCAGAATAATGAATGACGCAGTCGATGTACCCCGCTGTAACTTAGAGCTGATTAAATTTTGGTCCATGTTGGTCAAGTAGTTTTTTAGTTTTTTTAGTTTTTTCGAAAGAAGTTGATTCAACAATGCAATTTATACAAATTTTCCACCGATGAAACAAACGTAATAATTATATATATTTTTTAATTTATTTTTTCCAATTAACAAAAATTTATTAAAAATTTTTTTATTTTAATTATGCAACTAATGCTAATGTTACCGCTTGCAATAACCGTAAATTATCCCAATGCAACAATGACTTAATCATCTCGACTGTCGAGAATACGTTTTCGAAAAATATCGATAAAAGTAAAAAAAAATTTATATTACAATCTTTGAAAAAACAATTAGTTCAAAACGAATTATTAACGGAGATTAAATTGAATAAAAATTAATATAAAATATATGATAATTAATAACATTGATGTTGAAGACAGGCTGGTTAATGGAGCGTGCGCAATATTAAAATTTATTACTTTTCAAGAAAATACTAAAATTCCGTCTATATTGTGGTCAGATTTTCAATTGCCCAGAGTGAGAGTGAAAGTAAGCGAGCAACGAGCATACGATTTTGGTTTCATGCGACGCCATATAGCAAACATTTTGATAAGTAGAAAACTATTGAAAATCCCTGAGAACGTATAATCTTCTTAAAACGTACACTAAATAATGATAATAATATACTGCAACTAACGAATCGGGAAGTTCTTTGTGCGACTCTTGGAAAGTCACCGTCTAATTATATTTCTAATCCGCACAATAAGGGGTTCGCCGAAATTGGTACATGCCTCTTTCCCGTCTGCAATAATATGTACAAAATGTTATCGATTTTACTTTTTAATATCTTCTTATGTTTCGAGAGTCCCCAATTCTTATTTGTATTCGGAATACATATTTCTTTCATAAAATGCGTACACACATTATTATTCCATAACTTAGGAATAATATTAAAATAAAGTATGATCGAAGCTTGATACCGCAGTAATCGGTACAGTTACTCTCCAACCTACAAATGACCTTGAACAGAATGGTCACAGAATAACCAACGGTACTGTCAAAATACTGAACTCGTTAAACCTTTCCATATTAACAATATAAATATCATCGAGTCCTGTATCGATTTCCAATAAATTTGAGGATCACCGACGCCGATCGCGGGCCGTTTACACAATGCGAAACATTTGATTTAAGGGTGACACAGAATACATCCAGGTAGTCTACAAAATTCAAAGGGCCGGTGTAGAATAGTGTAGAATTTACGATCGGCCGGGGGATTATACGAGCGTGGCAGAGATAGAAATCTAGAAACAATCCGAGCCCATAGATTATACTCGCCGCTATATTTTTCAGTTCTACGCGATTTCAATTGGCTCCGAACGTTTCTATAACTCGACGGAGACGGGGGCGACGGGGGAGACGAGGGAGAAGGGAAAAAGACAGACAAATATTACCTTTTTCAATTGAACCGTGCGGAAGATGCAAATGTCGCAGCAAAAGTATCGGTCGTCACGATGCCTTCTCATGTGTCTGCTGAGATCCACCTCGGAGGATCTATCTGCACCACAAACGGCGCAGCTCACCCTAGTTTCTGGTGCTGTGCCCTTCGCGTGCGCCCTTAAATGCCTTTGGAACGCCTTTTCGATGGTGCAGGCGTACGAGCATAACGAGCATCGATACTCTTCTCTTTCGTATCTACGCATAAAATTGTATCATAAGTCGAATTTTATGAAAACGGTCGGATCTTTATTTTATCTACTGTGGGTAAAAAAGTATTGGCACACTCTTAAAAAGGCGATAACTTTTTAAATCTCGTATTATACGATTTGAATTTGTTTGGGAAGCTAGAGCAATTAGTTTGCCACAGGATGCGAAACAAAATTTTGTCAAAAATTGCAATCCATCGGAATTATTGCAAAAATACTAAAAGTTGCATTTTACTACTTTTTTATGTGGACCAATATTGGAAATTTTTGTAATGCTTTTTGTAGATCTGTGTGAGTTATATGCACTGGGAAAGTTTCATCGAAATCGGTTGATGCGAAAAAAACGACAGGCATTGAAAGATGTAAGAATCTGCAGTTATAAAATCTGCAATTTTTAACATAGTTAAACTTTATAGCTCATTGTAACGTCGACCGAGTTTGACGAAATTTTCAGAATATGTTTAATTGACACAGGTCTACAAAACGCATTTTAAAAATTTTCAATATTAATTTCATATTCATATTGTAAAAAATTGCAATCCATCGGAATTGTTGCAAAAATACTAATAGTTGCATTTTACTACTTTTTTATGTGGGCCAATATTGGAAATTTTTGAAATGCTTTTTGTAGATCTGTGTGAGTTATATGCACTGGGAAAGTTTCATCGAAATCGGTTGATGCGAAAAAAACGACAGGCATTGAAAGATGTAAGAATCTGCAGTTATAAAATCTGCAATTTTTAACATAGTTAAACGTTTATAGCTCATTGCAAAGTCGACTGATTTTGACGAAATTTTCAGAATATGTTTAATTGACACAGGTCTACAAATCGCATTTTAAAAATTTTCAATATTAATTTCATATTCATATTGTAAAAAATTGCAATCCATCGGAATTGTTGCAAAAATACTAATAGTTGCATTTTACTACTTTTTTATGTGGGCCAATATTGGAAATTTTTGAAATGCTTTTTGTAAATCTGTGTGAGTTATATGCACTGGGAAAGTTTCATCGAAATCGGTTGATGCGAAAAAAACGACAGGCATTGAAAGATGTAAGAATCTGCAGTTATAAAATCTGCAATTTTTAACATAGTTAAACGTTTATAGCTCATTGCAAAGTCGACTGATTTTGACGAAATTTTCAGAATATGTTTAATTGACACAGGTCTACAAATCGCATTTTTAAAATTTTCAATATTAATTTCATATTCAATATTAAACCACATAAAAAAGTTGTAAAATGCAACTTTTAGTATTTTTGCAACAATTCCGATGAATTGCAATTTTTGACAATACTTTTTTCGCATCCTGTGGCAAAATAATTGCTCTAGCTTCCCAAACAAATTCAAATCGTATAATAGGATATTTAAAAAGTTATCGCCTTTTTAAGAGTGTGCCAATACTTTTTTTACCCACTGTATCTACTTATTCGTACTTCCCGTTTGAATATTATTAGGTTGTTGCATATAAAATATCCGATTTTTAGCAATGAAATTAAACAAACGCAACTTTGTATACCCAATGTGTTCTACGTACAAATTTCAAGTTTCTTATTAGGTTGTTGCAATTGAAATGACTGTTTTTCACATTTGAAACTTCTCGCAATTGTAGTTTAGTTTTGCCACGACAAATGGCGGTGAAGCTGTACAATTTGAAAAGTACATCTCAAAAGTATATCTCTTACGTGAATTTGCGAGTATAAGATTATTGATATTGAACAGTGTTCATGATTCAAAATCGATTTTCGTTCATTACATATGCAACAATTTGATACATATAGGTAGTGATGGGCACACCATGCTCTGTCTTGCAAGTTTTCAAACTAATCAAACACCACAGAGGTTTGAATCAATTCGATATTTAAAGTCTTGATAATATTAATAAATGTTGATAACATATACATTATGTTTTACTCAAGATGAATATCATGTTACATCATAGATGTAACATTTCAGGAGTTTCGATCCTCTCAAATCTTCCAAAGTTTCAAGGCTTTCAAGATTTTCAAGACAACGAAGACTTACAAGACGTCCGAGAGTTCAAAGTTTCGAATCATTTTGCAAGTGATTCGAATTTTTTGACGTCCTAAATATTGAATCAAAGCGATTCGAAGTGATTCAGATCCCATCACTACATATAGGGTTACCCCACGCTAAATCAGAAACTTTTCGGATTCTGTTCAAATATGTTGTACTCTTTAGTGACCTATGATCGAATTTCAAAGGATTTGTTGATATCTCCAAAATTATTGATTTTACATACTTGTAAAAAATGTTTCAACCCTTTTTCATTAAATATTAGGAGCTTATAATGCAGTAAAAACGTAAGAGTGAAAACAAAAGTGTCACTTGAAAAAAACGTTTTTTTATCAATTATTTTTCAATAGTTTTAATAGTTGAATAATTTGAAATAAAGATGAAGCCCTAAGGGCCACTTTAGGAACGTCTTTTGACCATTTGTACACGGAGCTATTTTAATTCGAAAGTTGAGTATTTCTCCGACCTAGTACTTTTTAAGTAATTTTTTTCATTTCATGAAAATAATGTAAATAATATATAAATAATGCGTATAATAAATTTTACGAATAATGGTATAGCCATTTCTCTGAGTCACCATTCGAATTCTAAGGGTTAGAAAAATGAGTTATCAACCTCCAAAGTTGACAATAACTGTTACCCCCTCCCCCCCGATATGAACAATGTCGACGAAACAAAAGTCGTGTGTTGTCGTTTCAGTTAGAAGAGAAATCGGTGAACGAGGGTTAAAGTTTACAGAAAAATTTCAAGTACCTATACCTGACGCGTTGCAATGCCAGTGTACGTTTCTTCCCCGTCGGTGTCATGCCCTGTGCCACGTGCGCGGCCACGTGGGTTTCCATTTCGCACCTGCTGCTCGTTGTGAAGTCACAGCCCGAGGACGGACAACTTTTCGTTTCTCCTGTTTCCGTGCTAGTCACGGGTGGATGGCAATCGACAATATGCTTTCGTAGGGCTGGCCTCGTTGGTGCGACCACGTCGCAGGAGCCGCACGAATAACCGCGGTGAGCATTGCTCACGTTCGGACTGCTTCCTCGCGACCTGCAAGTTGAATTGCGATTTTCAAAATTTCGCGAATGCCGTGCCAGTACACAGAGGGGTTACGCCTTCAACCGACAAAGATTTTGACCGACAAAATCTCTCTTTCGAGAGAAATAAGGAAAGCTGAAACATGGCAAAATATGGGAAAATAGAGAGATTATAGTACGAAGAACATTCTTTATCCTTGAAAAAATTCGTTAAAATTGTAGTTCATCCAATACTAGCGCAGAAAAAATAATTTTTTTGATACGCTTTATATCATTCCCCGTAGATTTTCTCACACCGATTTAAAATCTAGTCTCAAAATTGGTCTACGACCTCAGGATTTTGCAAAAAATTGATTTTTGTGAACAAAACTAATGAAATAATTTTTTCGTCGGAATTGTTTAATGTAACCCACTAGTTTGAAGGTATTCAATTGTCAAAATAAATTGCATATGTTATAAAGAAACAGGCCACCTAAAAGCTCCTGTTTCTCGTGAATCACCCGGTATATGCAATTTACTTAATAAGAAAAAAGAAATATTCTAGACTGAACTAATATATACTACCTAACATCTAACTAATATATTGTAAAAAGAATACTATTCCTGGAACCTAATGTTCACATATTTAACAATATATAATAGTTTACTAAAATGGGTGTGTATTATATTCAGAGAATAGATTATTACTTTAAATTCACCTTCCTGTAAAATACATTCCTCTTATACTAATGATTTTCACCATGAATTATGGTTTCGCTATTTTAATTAAATAAAGAGAAATAGATTTTCTTGATTGAAATAATAAAACAATGCCTAAATTATTAAAAATAATTCAAATTTCTTACTCTACCTATACATATTACAAACAACAAAAGAACGTAATAGTGGGTTGACAAAAAAGTAATTTTGATATTTTTTAGGTGAAATAGAGTCTAATTTTTTAACTCAAGCAATCCACTTAAACACTAAACCTACCTGCCTTAAAAGTAACTGGTACAATTTCCCTTATAAAATTACAAGATTTATTTTATTTACACTTTGTGCAACTCCTATTGTAATACGTGCTCTACTAAAGATATATATACAATCGTTTCTTATGAAATCAGTTTCGTTATTTTTCTAATTGTAAAATAAAAAACCTGGAACCGATTATTCTGACAAGTGTTGGTAGGTTTAACGTTAATAAACAAGATATTTTCCCTTTTGTTCGATGATCTTTTATTCAAAAAAATAAATAAGAAAATATTTTATTGATTAAAGTGCATCGTTTATATAAAGAAATTCGGTTTTGTTTCATCTTAACCCTTAGCACTCGAGTGGTGACTCTGAGGCACCACTAAAAATTGCTGTACCATTATCAAAATATTGTTTACATTATTAAATATGTTGGTATCTAATCATTTACTAAACATTTAATTACTGTATGAGTTATTACATCAATTTCATCCCCACGAAATTCAAAAAATCATGTAGAATAGAAATATTCTAGATCGAAGGAATGTTTAATTTTCGAGTTAAACTAGCTCCGACTGCAAAGGGTTAAAATACCGATATTACTTTCTTGCCAATCAAATACATTAGAAACAAAGCTTCTCAAAGAAAAGTACTGTTCTTCTCTTTATACTAGTTCCTTCTTGTGTAACCCTGATATAGAAGGCCTCATAATACTTTATAATTTATTCAAACAATGTTCTATAAGGATATAATATCATGAATTAAATAAATCAATAGCTAATAATAAAATATCGATATTCATTATTAAAAAAACACCGAACGCTGCAGAGCAGCGTCTGTAACACAGTTTGTGCGAGCTACTCCAACCCCTTCCTATCGTAGAACAGCGAAAAGCGAACAGTGCGACATTTATTTTTAAAAAATTCTCCAATCGCGGCACCGTGCTATTAAAAAAGTATCCGAAATTTCGCGATCGGTATTCGCGAAGCGTCCATAACTCAGGGCAATCCAATATCCTTCGACTGCTTTGATTTACAGCGTGATTTATCTTGGATGTTTGAAGTATCAGAAACGAATTCGAACGAAACGCATGATTTGTCCTCGAGTTCGACAGATTCGTCGCTTTCGTTTTATCGATTCCGCGGTGAGCTAAATAAAAACGCACAACTTATACATCTTTTTGTCTACAGTTCAATATACATAATTTTCGATAAAACCACCTGATTGATTCCACATGATTGAACTTTCTTTGAACTCAATTTCGACTTAAGGAAATAGACTCATTTTTTCCAGGATTGCGAGGGTGCAGGATGCGCGGTTTTCATTTCTCAATAATATAAAAACGGGGGTTTTCAGTAGTCAAAAACGCTAGATAGAAGATCGATCTAGGCCGCTATGGACCTTGAAATTCCTACTTTTCTTTTATACATTCATATAAAACTAATAATTAATTATAATTTAAACGAATCATTGGCTAGGGTTAAGTTTATAGTGCTTGCCAATGCGGAGATGAACTTCAGGATCTAAATCATGTTACATGGCAATGTCCAGACTACGAAAACGAACGTAACACATTAGAAACAAAGCTCCTCAAAGGCAAGTACTGTTTCCCTCTTTGTATTAGTTCCTTCTTATGTAAACCTGATATACAAGGTCTGAAAATAATTTTTAATTTTCTCAAACAATGTTCCGTTAGAATTTAGAAATAACGTTTCATTTAGTTAATGTAAGCTAATTGTAATAATATTGTACTTGCTATATAAACCACTTGATTTAAAGTAGGGCTGTAACTTTTGCGAGACTTCGAAGTCTTCGAAGGAACGAAGGGAGCTTCGAAGTTTCGAAGTTTCGAAGTCTTCATAGTCTTCGAAGTCTTCAAAGTCTTCAAAGTCTTCGAAGTTTCGAAGTTTCGAAGTTTCGAAGCTTCGAAATTTCGCAATCTTATACCGTGTCACGATTTTTGATAAATAAAAATATTAACTGTCAGTCATCGGTGACTGACATTGAACTTTCCGTTTGAACTTTTCGTAATTAAATTATATTTAAAAAATTGCATTCTATTAATTTTCGGGATCATATCACGAATGTACTTAAAAAATAATTGATGACGCATCTACCGTGGCCGTCATAATAATTTACTACGGAGAGAAGTTCGAAATTAGAAACTTTGATTCTGCATCGCCTTTGAATTTCCAGAAAGCGAACCTTTGAAATTTCGAAGTTTCGAAGTTTCGAAGGTTCTGCAATCGAAGCTTCGAAGCTTCGAAATCTTCGACCTTCGAAGGTTCTGAAATCAAAGCTTCGACCTTCGAAGGTTCTGAAATCGAAGCTTCGACATTCGAAGCTTCGAAGCTTCGAAATGTTCGACTTTCGAAGGAAAGTTACAGCTCTAGTTTATAGTAATAATAATAAATAAATAAATAATACAGATATTATTCAACATCCATTAGTGTGAATAAAACGATATAAGAAAAATTAAACGAAACCTGGTCGAGCTACTTAAGATAGTTTGAAGTGTATCTCTCCGCTCTATCAGTTTACTATGCCCAGGAAGAAACACTAAAAAAGCTTGTCGCTAGATTGCCTCGAATTGTGAACACCGTCATTGCCCACAAAGGTGGATATGTTGATGAACAAAGTATTTAATAACTTTATCATATATTAACTGATAAAGTCCTTAACATGTAATGAATTATAATGCTTCTATGTCAATCATATGTATACATTTCTATTAATTCTACTTGAAAGTAATTTAAGTTATAACGTTGATATAAACTTTTAGATTCGATTCCACCAAGTGGTCAAATACTTATGGATAGACTTCGGATCTTTATGCAAAATAAAAATCTACTTTTTTTATTTATTCTTTTTTTTAAGGAGGTGGTAAAGTTTAAAACAACCACCTCCCGGGACAACCAATCGGTTGCCCCTCTACAAATCTGACGTGCCCAAACTAGACCCCCCGGGGACCAACTGTCCGTATTACACCTGGGGTGACTTTTTTCGGGCCTATTCCACGCCTGTTCTTTTCATTTAAGCGCTTTTATCTACTGGAAAGCCCCATCTTCGCAGTATGTATTGAGAAATGAGAACGCGCATCTTGGACCCTTGGAATCCTGGAAACGAGTCCAACCCCTTAAATTTTAAGTACTCACACATGATACTTTCAGTCTCAAAACTTCAAATTTAGTGTTACTAGCATAAATAAAGGTGTCGACTACACTAGCAGATACTTATTTTGCATTGAAATAGTTATTGCATTCAATAAAAATTTATTTATGTCGGAGTCATATGAAGTATCATGTGAACAGTTATGTACTTGTAGAAAGTGGAGTGCGAGTAACTGAAGGTTAATGTTAATTTGTAAACGATTGCATACTTCTCAGTGTAAGACGAATGTTCGCTTTCCGAGTCACTGTCGGAAGGGATGTTAGGGATTTCTGAGGCCTCGAGAGCCGCAGTCGCCGCCGACAGTCTTCCCAGCATGGCGGTGTATGCTCCAAGGACCCAGCCATTTAGAACCGGTGTAACAGTCCCTTCCTGTTAATCGATAGAAATATTGTTACCGGTTATTCAAATTATTTAGCATTGGGAAATGTAATTACAGTCGAAAAAAGAAAAAGGAAACCGGAAATGTACTGATGGTCGTGAAAGCAGTTCCGCTAGAACAAGCAACCGCTTCCGGCTCAAAGGAGAGTTTCGACATTTTATTATACAGGGCGCTTTTATCTTAGGCCGCTATAAAACCTCAATAATTGGAGGGAATATTTCCCAGATATTAAGGTTTAACGTGCACGGGGGGACCGAAGAGTCCACGAGATTTGCTAAACACCCAAAGAAAGAAAATAATAAAGGAAATAATTCTTATCGATCGAAAATTGAAATATAAAATATGTTAATGATATCGGCGCCAGGTTCGATCATTTCAAGAGGAACAACAAATATGCAATTTAAATATTTAAGTTTCTCAACGTTTCGATCCCAATGTGGATCATTATCAAGAGACAAAATTTTTGCGTTTGCTGTGACAAGTGGGACGAATACTTTTTAAGACACATAATTGTGAGTTACACTATTTAAACCTTAACCCATGCTGGCGATAATGTAACTGTTACATTATCAGTTACATTATCGCCAGCATGGGTTAATGTTTAAATAGTGTAACTCACAATTATGTGTCTTAAAAAGTATTCGTCCCACTTGTCACAGCAAACGCAAATGTCTCTTGATAATGATCCACATTGGGATCGAAACGTTGAGAAACTTAAATATTTAAATTGCATATTTGTTGTTCCTCTTGAAATGATCGAACCTGGCGCCGATATCATTAACATATTTTATAAAGAAAATAATATTTGGAAAAAGGGGGTTTTAAAGCCCTACAGAGGCGGCTTTTTATTTGTTGAAAAATCGAGTAGGAGAGACTTACTGGCTTCCTCAAACGTCTCCAAAAACCACCAAAAATTTTTCTCGTAAATGAAACTGCCATCGATTTGGAGGTTGGAGCCTTCCCTTTACAACTCTTTAAAAATTGATGTGCGATTTTTTTCACTATTTTGTGGAACGAAAACTAGGAACAAGTTCGGTTATGTAGAGCCCTCATGAATTAGTTACTACATTTATTTTTATAACTTCGTTTGAAAGAGGAAGCTTGAATCTTTAAACCTGTAGTACTTTCAATCGTGAAAAAAATTGGTCAAAGTCATGTCACCAAACACTGTCACCGTTATTATGGTTTCACCTCAAAGGTGGCCGATCAAAACGCCACATACTTGATTTAAAGTTCATTTAAGATATGGAAAAAACTTGATTCGTTTCTCTAGTAAAATACATTTCACATCGTAAACAAATTATGAGCTAATTGGAAGTAGATCTACGGTGCAATAATTATAATCATTCCTTATTTTCGCATTCGCATTATAATCGTAGTGGCATTTTACTCAAATGAGAAGAATAAGGATTAAATAAAGAATTCTACGGTCACTGTCCAGAAATACCAAAGTAAAGTGAGGAAAACGTTTAAGTCGATAATACTTAACAGGAAAATCGATAAGTTCGTGGCTCATTAATCAGATCCCAAAACGGCGTTTAACGAATGAAATGATTTTAAGTCAATTTACGTCCAGTCGATCATTCCACGAGCGGATTAAGTCTCATATTTCGGTTACGACATAACTGTCTATTTTTCATATTAATTGCCAATTACTCGGTTCCATTCTTCTTTTAGACTGAGCTTCGCAAAATCGATCAAACTCGAAACGTACCTTATCGAAAGCAAGGTAAGCCATCGGATCAAGCAGCTTCGTCGGAAGATTATTGTTGGCCGAGCGGTGGGAACTGTTTGTACTTCCGCTGTCGCTTTCCTCCCCTGCATCTTCGTTGTCGTTATTTTCCTTTGGAACTGAAGTCTGCACGATAAAGAAAAAATCGATTATAAAATCGATCCTTCATCGAAATTTTCACACATACCTTATCAATTTTCATTGTTTTTATTGCGTGTTTAAAAAATACGAATTTTGTAATCACTCAGGTTGTATTAGTCCGATTCACACGATTGATCACACTTCATTTCTTGTTCGTGATTTTTTAGCCAAAACCAACACTGGAGGGGATATTGGAGTAACATAGCGAACGCGTTACGTTTTGTCTATTCGTAATACAATATTCATTTTACTTATTGTCTATACTTAGAAATGGGTGAACTAACATTTGTCGTTAAAGTAGATATTGGATTAAACAAGAAGAAGTTAATTGGGATTAATTGTTTGAAACACGCTTGGAACATAATGTACACTTAATGAAAGATAAGTTTTACATAAGAAGCAAACCAGATATTCGTAAAGGTGTAGATTTTAACATCACACATTAGTTTAACATTAATTGTCTAAGTTATATTTTAATGAAAATTAAAAAGTAAGAAGAAACATAAAGAGGTTGACAAAGAATCTACTGTCTGTCAATGATGTGATGAGTTATATGTATAATTAAATCCTCCTATAGAAGATTGGATACAATGTTTTAAATGTTCATGCTGATGGCTTTCTTCTTTAATGCTATTTCCATAAAAGAAAACAAAAGTTCTTAGGACTCATAGTTTTTGAGTAATAGGCGAAATACCAAAACAGTCACATCGGTCCATATTCTCCATCTCAAACGACCTCAAGACAACTTTAGACGAGAACAACACTAGAAACGTTCTCCTCTTTTTGAAATCTATTGATATATTTAAACTATTATAAATTTGTTTTTTGCTTAGATTATTATATCATATTATATTAGAATGTAAAACATGTAGTCGCTAATGACCTAGCTGTTAATGCGACCACATTAAAATAAATTCAAAATAAATAAATAAATAATAAAACAGGGTAATAAAAATCGTGGTTTTTACGACCTTACCAAGTTA
This sequence comes from Lasioglossum villosulum, assembly GCA_963971365.1. Lineage (NCBI taxonomy): Eukaryota > Metazoa > Arthropoda > Insecta > Hymenoptera > Halictidae > Lasioglossum > Lasioglossum villosulum. The sequence goes on from OZ020502.1 coordinate 23,872,945, forward strand.
TAGCACAGGGTCCTCGAGGTAGAAAACTCAGATTCGACACCCCAGAATACCCCTAAATGACGTGTCAAAATTTCATTGAGTTCGGAATACTTTCCAGGTAGAAGTACCTGGCGACTGGACCAGAGATGCCAAATGGAGGAACCTGTACGAACTTTCCCCTCCAGCTAAGCCCCCCACTCTTACTTCTACTAGTTCTCCCGCGCACGCGCCACACACGACGTACCTCTGCTCTGCCCGAGTGAGTCACGTTTAAAGGTACGTTCGTGTGTGGCGCGTGCGCAGTAGAACTAATAGAAGTAAGAGTGGGGGGCCCAGCTGGAGGGGAAAGTTCCTCCAGGTTCCTCCATTTGGCATCTCTGGACTGGACTATTTGTAGATCTGAAATATATCAAAATTTGACTAAACTCTGTAGATGGATATGTTCTTGCATTTTCTGAAAATTTTCAGAAGCTATACATAAATGCATGAAGATCCGCAGTCTAATACAGTAATCCCTTGATTTTTGTCCCAGGGGCTGTTCGTGGAGCGGACAAAAATCGCGATGTAGACTTGTTTTTCTGATTTACGGCTGGGTATACCGCTCCGATCGCGCCGAGCGAAACTACAATAGAGCAACGGTGCCAGAGACGGCTACGCGCAGCGTGTGGCTGAAGCGTATCGCCGTCGCGGGCACAGTTTACAGGCCCACGTGTTCTAACAATGTAATGCCAATTCAAAATGCTTTATTTTTCATTATTTTCTTATGAGACTTTTATTGGCTTGTTTCTGGCAATATTCTGATTAAAACAAGACCAAACACCATATAATTTGCCCCATATTTACTCTACATGTGAGAAGCATAATTTATAATTTATCATACATTCAACATACGCTATAGCATATGTTCAAATAAACAAATAAACATCTCGAAAATATGTTCTCAAAGAATTAAAGAATTAAAAATATTTAAACGATTACGTAAATGAATACCTAACCTGATAAATTTTCATTTAATAAGTTATTAATAAATGTGTTAATCGCATTGGTATTTTAAAGAATAGAGCATACAATACAGTTTTCCTTTCCTCCTCACTCGCTATCCTCTTCCATATCCTACAGTTACACCATAAAGTCAATGAAACCAAGAAGTAATGAAAAATAAATCATTTTTGATTGGCAATACACATTGTGAGAATACGCGGGCCTTTGAATTGCCGGCAACGGCGACTGTTCGTGTCTCTTTCTCATACGAAACTTTCACAGTCGATTAAACCACCAAATACAATTGAAATTACAGTAACTTCCCTATGAATCGGGAAGTTAATTATATCGTGTTTGGTCTTGTTTTAATCAGAAAAATGCCAGAAATACGTTTTGAAAGTCCCATAAAAAAAGAATTAAAATTAAGATGTTTGAACATTCGATTCGTTGTGTTAATGTAGTGGTGTTCACACCGATAGACCCGGGCCGAGAACAATAGTCGCCGCCCTGCTGCACGGTGCAGCGTTGACAGGCAGTGGAGTGAGTAGGGTTGGACAAAAATCGAGTCGTCGAACCTGGGACAAAAATCAAGTCTGTACTGTAATTAGTAAATGTTTCTTGTACCTGGTTATCATTTTCGTCAGATTTTTCGATGTTTCCTTCGCTGTCGTCGCGTTGCTGCTCATCGTTCCTTTCAGTCTCCTTTTTCTCCGCTTCATCCTTGTCCTTGGAGGATTTCTTGACCAGTTCCATGGGACCATATGGTGGTCCGGCCGATGTCAGTGGTAACGGCACCATGTCCGGTCGGTGAAGAGCGCTCAGGGCAAACGCTGCCCTAGGGAACAGCTGCGTCGCGCTTGGAGGCAGAATAGGGTGCCTTCGGGCGAGACGCGGGTCACCCCAAAGTTCACCCGCGGCGTGAAGACTCCAGATCCCATATTCCATCTGTAAAATTCATCCCAAGATTGCTTCTCGCATCTAGTATCAACGCCCATCCAGGTTTCCCGAATTTTTCCCAATTTTTAAGCTGCCTATAGATGTCCGGGAGAACCTTTGCTAATAATTTAGGATTTCCAATGTTTGCTACCCTTGCCATTAACAATTTTGTTCCCAACAGCTCCCTACCATCTTCAGTGTCCAAAAATCAATTTCTTGATTGGTGCCAGTTCTATACAATTTTTTTTACTAATTATATGTTTATTATAATTACTATAATATTTATTAAGTAAATTTTTATTTGTTACTCGTATGCATATTCTATTCATTCAATAATATTCATTAATAATATAAATAACATTATTTATATTTATATTATTAATTATAAACAATAATAATTGGAAATATATTTGTATGATAAACTAATGATGTGTAAGAATAATAGTAAAATGCGTCTGTGACACAACAATACATGCGTATACATGGATATATTCATTTTGTTTGTCAGCAACATGTTTTCCATGTATGCTACGATAATTTATTTGTACCATATTTGTAATAAACATTATTGTAGTACCACCGCAATGGATATTCTGAAAATATATTTCCTACAGTTATCATTTTATCATTGTTCTCTTATAAATTAAAGTAAAGTATTTCTCAGACATTGACACGAAATAAGAGAAATAAATCCAGTGGATTAAACTTCCCGCTTACCTACACAAACAATTTAAAGTGATGAGAGTGAAGTAGAAGTTTAGTGTCGCGGTTTTGTACCCTTATTCTTTGGTATTTCTGTACTCTATTCTTAGTTACTAGATAAGTAACAATTAAGAAGTGAACTGTAGCTAGAAAATCTTATTTCTAATATTAGTATTGCAATTAATAAACAAGGACGAGATTAACACTTGATCTTCGAAGTACTAGAGAGAAGTACCCATTTTACATTAATTTGTAAAAATAGCAGTTTATTCAGATTTTTAATCAACTTTATTGTGTGTGTGTGATTAACGAAATATATTACTGAGTAATTCCCCATAATGGTGTCTACACTCTTTACAATTCGACTCGCCAAAAATCCTTCTGGCAATCGTCATTTTAGTCAAAAAAGAACCTATTTTCAAAATTTCATCGAATTCTGAGATTGGACGTAAACGGAAGAACAGCTAACATTTCTTCCGACCAAGAATATCATTTTAATGTCGCGCTCTACTTTACCGACTTTCTACTTTGTGTTCGTGTTGTGCGAATGCGTCAGTAGGATGCGATAGTTCGTCAACTACTTTTAGATTCGTTTAAGTCGTATAGTTTTGTAATGATTCCTTTAAATTTGTTTTACATTGTAAAAAAAAATGAATGATTTCAATTCAGCCCTAGAATTGGTGCAAGAATTTGGGTTAATTCCTTTATTGTTTAGTTATATTATTATTTATGGCCTAACAGCCTGCCCGACCACGCAAACGGGAATCTAAGAGTAGTCTTTAAAAATTGAAAGTTTACCTTATGTATGTGTCACTTTAAATTAAAGAAGATTCGCTTATAGATCATATGTGTGAATTTTTATGGCGCTTTGAGGTGAACTAGGCTGGTGATGATCAATTTCTACAATTAATTGAATATATTGTACATAAAATAGAAAGTCGGTAAGTCGGTAAGCTAGAGAGCGACATTGAAATGATAAAAAAAATGTTTTTCGAGTCGGCAAAAATCCTTCCGGCTATCGTCATTTTAGTAAAAAACGAACCTATTTTCAAAATTTCATCGAATTCTGAGATGGGACGTACACGCAAGTTTCGCCGATATGTTTAATCTTCGTATTGAAATAGCATCGAGTGCAAAGGGTTAAATCAAGTTACTACTAGACAGCAAAACGTGAAAAGAGTTTAAGAAACCGATTGGATGACGAATAGCTATAGCCAAAGATTTTAATCACATTCCATACATGTCGTTCTGCGAGACTATCCGAAATGGCTGTAAATATGATTAACAGAGGACCGAGAATAGAGAACGGTTAATGGGGAAGACGACATTTGTCAGATTATTCCGCCGGGATATCTATTATGCTGAACGAGTTTTATTGGTGAAAAATAGATCAGAATACTCGGCGAAGACGGGAATAGAGGCATACTTAATAATTAAGTAAGTCTGCTGGCATGTGAAATCTTTGCTGGTCACACGGAGGAAAACAGTTTTCAACTGATTTATGGGGAATTCTTGTCGTGGAGAATATCTATGGCCAATTAAATGATATAATCAAAAATTTTCCATACACTAACGAAGTATTAGATTTTTTTGAAAGCTCAGATAAACCATAAAAATCTTAACCCTCAATTAGGTGCTTATAAAATTACGTTAGTGGGCGCATGGGTGTTTTCTCCCCTATTTCAAATAATTTCAACAATGAATGAAAATTTTAAATTCTGAGTAGACAAATTTCATAATAAACACGAAGGAAATATAATTTTCGAGGATTACATGAGGTATGGAATTTGTGCTTTTGAAACTGAAAAAGTTATACAAGGTGTTCGACTACAGGTGGGAGAAATTTTAGGGGATGGTTCTTGACGATAATATAAGACGAAAATGAAGAATAAAAAAATTGCGATTCCGGCTTCGTTAATTAGCTATCAACAATTAAAAATCCTAAAATGCGGTAACGTTTTCGACTTTTCAACTCGCTGGGGCCCCAAATGAGGACCAAGGTATGCATGCATTTATCACTTGATGACGTACGCAACGTACACCTCTGTTGGTCGCATAGCCGCATTTTAGGCGGATTTTTAATTGTTAATAGCTAATTAACGAAGCCGGAATCGCAATTTTTTTATTCTTCATTTTCGTCTTATATTATCGTCGAGAACCACCCCCTAAAATTTCTCCCACCTGTAGTCGAACACCCTGTATATTATACTTTTTTATACCCCACTCGAAGTCAAATAAACCTCATGCGCCCAATTAAGGGTTCAATAATTCTTTCCACTCAGGTCATGAAAATTATTGGGTTGGCAAGAAATTTCGGTATCTTAAGGTAAGATAGAGCCCAATTTTTTTATATAAGCAAAGAACTTTAATGAATGAAATATGTACCTTTTTGTTCGATGATCTTTTGCCAAAAAGAATAAACAAGAAGATATTTTATTGTTTGAAATTCATCGCTTGAATAAAGAAATTCGATTTTATTTCATCTAAAAATTATTTGCCAACTTAATTTCGGTATTTTGAAATGATAATGACCTGAAAAATCGTTTTTTATCGATAAGGATCAGAAGTACTCTGAACGCGGAATTGTGAAGCTACCAAAAAGTTGGCTGAAGATCATCGTACGAAATGGAAAATATTTTATTGATTAAAGTTCAATGCTTGATAAAAAAATTCGAGTTTTCTATTTCACCTTAAAATACCGAAATTGCTTTCTTACCACCGATCGAATTTATTCGCGTAGTTGGAATTCGCATTTTCTAGAAAATATTTTCAACATAAATATCATATCAACGAATGATACAATCGGTAAATATAGAAAATGAAACGTAAAGATACTGAAAATACAAAATACATATTCGCATATAATGCGATGAATTGAAAGTTGCGTGTCCGCGATGGCAGCTGCAGAGAAATATCAATAATTGATGAAAATAATTCAAAGTCGCACCGTAAAAACATAATTATCGCGTTCGCGTTAATGCATTTGTTTTCACGCTAATTCCTTCAATATGATACTTAATAAATTATTCAAGATAATTTTCATTAAATGTTTTTCGCCCAATATATGTACAAGCTGGAACGAGGATTACAATGAATTCTCGTAATGAGCTACACGAATGCGAGCACGGCTACGTGTAAAATCCTTTTCAAGCAATACACAAGATCGAAGGTAAAAATTAAATTACGATTGTTCGTATATAACAAGAATATTGTTATACGAATAATACTGTTCCTCTGGTTCGCTCATTTCAACTTAATTTGAATAACTACTTTCTGCTCCCAGGCACCAATTAGTTGAAACTTTGAACAAATATAATATTTAAAAGCATTAGAAGCTGTACATTATATCTGATATAACATTTTGATGAACAGAAAGTTACCTCCGAAAATCGAAGCGTGGAAAAATTCTTTTGATTCATTGTACTATATGTATGTTAAATGACTAAAGATAATTATTAGATTCCGGATTTTATGCGTTTATAAAAAAATGAGCAAGTGCAATTTAAAACAGTGAAAATATTAGAAGAATTTGAGAGTATTAATATATTTTCACCACATTAAAATAATTAACGAAGAATATTTTATATTTAGCTCCTGCGTCTTGCAATTGATGCACTTTTTATTTTGCATAAACATCCGGAGTCTAATAATTATGCTCGTGTAATAGTCAAGTCTTATCCCGATGCGATTACATTATTCAGTTATTATTGTTTAAATAAAAAACAATTATCATATCCATTTCCGATTTGAAGAGATTTTTAGATCCTTTAGGTGATTTAAATTAGGTGTTACGTTTTTGGCAGAAATTGAAGCCATTGCTTTTCAAAATTACGGTATAATTAACATAATAATTCGTTTCAGCAAACAAAAGAGCAGTCGATATATTATGCGTTTGCAAAAAAATGAGCAAGTGCATTGAAAACAGTGAAAATATTTAAAAAATTTAAGAGGATTAATATATTTTCACCATATTAAAATAATTAACGAAGAATATTTTATATTTAGCTCCTGCGTCTTGCAATTGATGCACTTTTTATTTTGCATAATCATCCGGAGTCTAATAATTATGCTTGTGTAATAGTCAAGTCTTATCCCGATGCGATTACATTATTCAGTTATTATTGTTTAAATAAAAAACAAGTATCATATCCATTTCCGATTTGAAGAGATTTTTAGATCCTTTAGGTGATTTAAATTAGGTGTTACGTTTTTGGAAGAAATTGAAGCCATTGCTTTTCAAAATTACGGTATAATTAACATAATAATTCGTTTCAGCAAACAAAAGAGCAGTCGATATTTCTGGTGCTTTTCAATACCGTGTATTTCATCTGTAGCATTAAAATTTAATTCGTAGTTTTGCATATTTTATAGAAATATAAACTGCTTAAGAGAATACAGAAAAACTTCATATCATTATGTCTTGCGATAGATAAATATATGTACGTGCATTGGACATCTGTATGCATGTGGACCATTATACTAACGCCCACGTGTACAAACAATATTAATATAATTAGCTTTTTCACCATTACGTTTTAGTACTGTATTTACCCCGCACTTCGCCATTTACGTAAATTGTACTAATTTATACGTATATCTGCTGCGTCAATTATATGCTATATACATTGTGCTCCTTCACTACTGCATAATAAAAACATAAATCACAAGAATAATACTGGTTGCTAATGCAGAAAAGATAGCACTTGTTACTTCGTAATGAAATCGTATTATTATAATATTCATTATTATTATCATTTCAAATGAAAACTGAAAAACAACAGAATAATAATAGAAAATTTATATTAAATTAATGTGATTGCATTAAAATAAATTATAAAATATGAAATGTTGATTCGTTTGTAATACGTACACAAGGATTGACGAATAAATTTCTATTGTTAATCGCAATTAACAATTAAACTTACATTAAGATTACATTCAAATCAATTGCAATATTCAATCGGATAATTGATTAATGACTAAATGCTGAAATAAAATATAGAATCAAAACTTATGCATACTGAAAAAATGTAAACTGAATTATCGTTGAAATATATTTCTGACAATTCTCCATCTCCGCTCTCTGTCTCTCTCCCTCCTTATTACAATTTATGAATAAACCGTGTGGCGATTAACTTCAACAATTGATTAAATCAGTCTCTGATTTTTTGACGATTTCTTTTTTTAATCGACGATTACCGATTAACTTCATTAATTGATTGAATCAATCGTCCATTTTTCAATGATTACCTCTTTTAATCGTACACATTAATCAATCTCGATTAAAATTTTAATTGATTAATATCCATCTCTGACTATCGGCCAAAAGTTTGGAATCACGGCGTAAATTCACAGAAACAGAAGGTTTATAAGAAGAATTGAATGCCTTTAGAACAACCAAGGAAGATTAACTTGCTGAAAAGTTACGAGCAGTGTGTTTTACAATTTATATTAATTTTTTTTATCAAGCAATGCTTATTTTTCTTCAAATTGCTCGTTCATTTGGTAAAAATCGCCTTTATTTTTAATAAAGAAAATGCCTTTAGAAAAGTGCATTTAGAAAAGTTTTATTTAAAAAATGCCTTTAGAAAAGTGCATTCCAAACATTGTCTTGCACTGCATGCATAAACTACACAAGAGCATTATAGGCATAAGAAAATGATAAAATCTGTCAAGGAATATTATTCAACTAGTTAATATTTGATATTATTTTTATTTGATATTGGTGATATAATAAATATAATAAAGATAATATTTGATATTGATTTTTACAAAAATCAACGAGGATTCCAAACTTTTTGCCGGTAGTGTAAATGCAAGCAATATAGAATTTTTTATTTTAATATCAAAATTTTCGAGCGAAATAAATTTGTTGCAGCGTATGACAAGTTAATTAAAAACGCTCGTGTAGACACTTGAAAGTTCAAAAATTTTATCATGACCTAGTTGTTATAAAATAAATAATTTAAGCCCCATATCAAGGATAACAAAATATTTTGAATGTTTGCAAGAGTAAATACAATGAATCTCTTTTGAAGTGTTGGTAAACAATTACCTGAAATTTCAAATTCTACGTATCTCAGTGCTTTACGAGTTGGTTTAGATTATAAACAATACCTGGTAGTCCAAAGTTAGTTGAATAAGGACGGACTGCCACAAACGAAAGTTTTTTCTACAAAAAGTTCATTCAGATGTGTGCCTCTACAATGTTTGGTATAATATTGCTGTATAGTGTACAGCAAGAAGAACCTGATATTAATTATTAGACGCGGATTTTATGATAAAAATGAGTCGGTGAAGCTTAAAGCAACAAAAATATTCGAAAAATATAGAAACATGGAGATATTTTCAAACAATTAAGATTATCTACATAAGAAATGAATTTGTATTCAGCTCCATTTCCCTGAAAATTATGAATAAATATTTTATTTTGCAAAAAGATCCGCTGTCTATTAATTGCATACGATTTGTGCGATGAAAGATTACTAAACGCAAACTTTACAAAATGCAAGCAGTAAAAAAATGATTGCGTTTATTCATAGTGCCTAAAAAAAGTACTCATCCGACGTTGTCTTTTAATTATCAGAAAAACAGTTAATTAAAACGTATTTACGTCAAACTATTTTTTAATAACACAGTTTTGCATGATGCAATCTCACGTACATAATGCTAAATCATCACGTTGAAAAAATCCTATGCTAAAACTAAATAAATGAATTTTCTATACCATCAAAATCTTGTCTCGAATTTTACTTTATTTTTTCTGAAGTTTTGATTAATTGCAAGATATCAATTTTTCTGACGTAGATGTCTCCATTATATTGGTTTATCGAAGTTCTACTATGACAATTTAATTGTGCCTAATCAATGCGATAAACAGATTTAATAATTTTTAATCGACCATCTTTTTTATTACTCGAAGTATATCTGTCAATTTTACGATAACTTGATTATTTTTCCATGCATTATCATATAATTGCCAACATTTTATTATACGTGCATGTTTAATTTATTTATGTTTATTATAGTTTAAGTATTTTATACTCATGGTTAGATTATATTTGATTATATTTAATTTTAGATAATTTGAATGACTAGAACTCTACCAGAAGTACGAAGAAATAACATAAATATTCACTATGTACACTTATGATTTCAATGATACAAAACCTAAACACAACAAATATAATAATAATAAAAAAATAAGAAACTTAAACTTCTCTTATAAGTGATCAATTTAGATTTATAGACATATCATAAAGAGTGTAAAACTAATATAAACAAAACAACATGTTTTACAAAAATCATGTTGTCAGGCATATTGATATTTTTAAATTAGTTGTCCATATAATTATTAAATGTCAGTCGAATGTTTACTTTGAACTCCATAATTTACATCCTGACTATTTGAAATCTAATGTGTTAAAAGCAGGGACCATACCTGTTATAACCAAAAAGAAAAAAGTTATAAAATAACAAGTATTTCATCGACTAAAATCACATTGGTTACAAATAAGGATTATAAGTAACCGAAAATTTGTTCTCTTGTTGGTAAATGTTATCGTTGGTCGAAATTTATTTTGATTTCTTATAAGAGTTATCAATGAGAGAAATTTATGTCGATCACTCATAACAGTTATCGCTGAAGAAAATTTGTAATAGTTATTATTAATTAATACAACTTTCAAATGGTAGACAATCAATTGTTTAATAAATTTGTTGTCAAAAACATTAACTGCCACAATTAAAATTAAATGTGACAAACAAACAGATTTTCTGTTGTTCTCATGGTCTATTCTGATTCGTCTTATTGTATGAAGCATTCTTTGAATGAATTTCACAGGCTTTCTTCACCCAAAAAAGAGTAGACAACTCTATAATTAAATAAGCAACCGAAATGAATTTTCACATAAATAATTATTATGAATAAGTGAAAAGATATTCGATCATCAAACTGTTAACTTTGAGTAATCGAAACAGTTTTTCTTCATCGATAACAGTTATCGAGGGGGAACCAATTTTTTGACACCAAAACGTATAAAAATTGATATTTTTTAATCATTTTATTCCTCGAATTTTTTTCTTTATATTTGGTGTAGATTATCTTAATAAACAACTTTTTATGAATGATTTTATCATAGAAAATTTTAGAATAACTATTATTTTTGATCCCTGATTAAAAGACGCACCTAATCGTGTTGCTTCAGTAGATCAAAAGCAGCGGAAAGTACATTAAGTATCAAACTAACGAGCACATATATTGCAAATAAAGATATGAAAATTCACGTAGCGGTAATATTTAATTTCATAATTCAAAATTTACGCAGTGGTACGGTTTTGTCACGACGGGAACGAGAGGCTAAACCATTTTTCTTTCGGTATCAAAATGAAGCCGAATGGATTTTTCACAATGGTCGGTCGCTTTAATTGCGACGCATTTTGTAACGTTTAATAAGTGAGCCCGCAATGGACAAGCACTGTACTCATTATTTGGGAAACTTCGTCGGCGCTCATTACTCGTGAAACTATCTGGGAAAACGGTAATCATTTTAATGACCGTTTCCGTTTTTTAAAAAAAAAAACCTCGGAACGAATCGGAGGACTTTTGATTACGGAAGTTTACCGCGTTGTCCTGTTCCCGCGGTGCTGTACTCCCGACAAAAATAACACGACAAATGCATCGACTAATAAACCTGTCTATCTCGAACGCTGCTAGCTAAGAATTTCGAGTGTGAAATTTAGTCTGATGCAACGCAACTGACAGTTCGTCGATATCTACTCGAAACTGTAATGAAAGAAGGGGAACGGTAATGAATCGAAAAACTCAGACAAGTACCGGCAGTGATGGATAAGGAAGCTGTCTGTTAGCGAAGTTAAAGATGGAATAACCACGAAACGTCTTATTAACGCTCCTCCGATGAGCAACTATTTCTGTCTGTATGACGTTTGGAAAATTCAAAAGCAACAGGGGCAATTGTCAGACATTTTCTTATTTTCGAGTCTCCCGAATCTACACGACAATCTTGAGGAATCGACAGTTTCGGATCGCCGAAATAGACTTATTAATAAATAGACGGTCAATAATCATCTTTTAAGAATGTCGATTGGTTAAGATTATACGAATTTAATGTATCGATGAAGACAGAAATCTATGTATATCCTTAAATTTTTATATTCTTTAATTAATTGAGCTGTTTATTTTGAAAGTGGCCCAAGTCAATTTTAATATTTTAATTTCTACGTTATCTTTTCATTCTGAAGCAAATTGTAACTAATATATTTAAAATCATAAAGATGTTGTAGAAAGGAAATTAGCTTGTTAATAGAATGATACAAATTTTTATTTTGGAAGGGGCCTATGTCCATTTGTCTGTTGTATGATGTTACAGTCGTATTTTTCAGCAGATGTCTAGATCTCTAATCTCTAGTAAAAATATCAAAGTAACTTTAACGTGTTTAAAAATTGTCCAAACTGTTAAACGTAATGTGGAAATCATAGACTCCTAATTCTTAGTATCAGAAACAAAATTAACTGTTTGTCCTACAAGATTATTATAATGTTATAAGAGTAAATTGTTAAGTAATTTATACAGTTAGAAGATTTCCTGAATTGCATAAATAGTGTTCTTCAAGTTACGTAATGAAGTATAAAATAAATTGAATATTGTTTTTTCAATTTGTAGCATTTTAATTATATCGAATGGACTAGGGTTGTTTCAAATTTCGTGACAAATTTAATTGTTAATTTTCAAAGTGGTTTAAGACCATTCTTGATAAGAAGACACACATTATTCACTTAATAATTGCTATTATAGTAATTGGAGTTGTGAATTTAACTCTCTTAGACAAAAGATAAATTAAGAAATGTGATACATTGGTATCCTATAGGTATATTTTTAATTTAATTGAAATGCAAACTCCATGATATATCAATTTAATTAAGGATGTTTCGGAGGTATATAAAAACGCAACAAAATTTTTAAAAACTTGACAAGATGTAACTCTTACTAAATTAATGCAATTACCAAAGTTTCAGTTAGATTCACTGCACCGTTTAAGAATTATAGCAACTTGAAGTTTGCAAATTTTAACACGTCTTCTTATGGAGAATTCATAAAATTCTACTTCAAACCCTTAGAAACTCCAGTTTTTTTATAAATATAGTAAAAATTATGTAATTAATTATGTTCAAAATTTATTAGGATTCACTAAACAGTTCCGGAGCAAAAGAAATTATGAACTGCCACAAAACGTCAAATTTATATATATTTTTATATATTATATATTTTTTGTTGTTATCAGAACATAATTTTACGAAAATTTCACACGTTTATTTTCAATAATAACCATGAATATTGCTTTCTGAAGTATTTTGAATTTATTTAAATGTTTACTAATAACTTTTAATTGCGTAATTATATATATTGAATATCACAAATTTATTTTCTTGAAGTTCAAATCAATGGGTACAATTATTCGCAAAAGTCACTTACAATTTGTAATAATATGAAGACAATTTGATAAAAAAATAAATATAACATGAAATTCACTAATTAAACGAAAGCTTTTTAAATTAATCTATTTTTTAATGCAAAATATACTCGTGAATGGCTTTCATTGTCAATATATTGATGGATTTCGAATTTTTGTCACACCAAAAAGTGTTTCACGTACACTACCGCTCAAAAGTATGTGGACACTTATCGTTGAAATTTGTGTACTATTTGATTGTTATTAGACGATATTTATTGTTTACAGAGCTGGGTAAAATAGAATTTGGAACAGTAAATGGTTAAAGTATACGTACCACTGAAATTGTCTACAGACGTATTCTAAGGGAGACTTGGGTAAGTTTTTTCTTTTTACAATTGGTTGTATGGAACTAGGTCTTTTCAAGTTGTAAAAACGGATAGTCTTGAAGTAAAAGTGTTCTTGTTTTAGTGTTCAAAAAAATTTATACTGTTTGGAAAGATATCAAACAAATTAATTGCTTGAATTTCAACTGTAAATATAATTACTCCTTATGGAAGGCGTTCTAAAAAAAAAATTAACACGATGGCAGTACCTCTTATCATTAAGTACAATTCAACATGGCTACCAAAATTGTATCAAACGGCCCCCTAACATTATATAATCGGAATGTATAATACTAAATTGCAAAATAATGCAATAACATTATTCTCTATTATGTTGACCAGTAAATCCTGAATATATAATTGGGCAGAAATACAATACCCTCCCAAAATTAATTATGGCTTAAGGGTAAAAGTTGTTTAAAATATTCGGGTGATACAATAAACACGATACCACGCCAGCATTCGAATTATAGTGAGCAAAGAACAATGAATAAGCGTATAATAATTGTTCTTAATGACAGGTTTATTACATTTAGACTTTGCAATGCATTTCATAAATTTATGATCGAAATAAATAGCTGCGATTTCAAACAATTGAAATATCAAAAGAACTGAAGACTGTCAATACATAACTTTTGACCAACTAAAATTATTAAAGAAAGAAAAATTGCCAAAATAACACCTGGTCCTTACAACAGATAAAATTTTTATTTCGCCTAGAGATCTGCAGTCTAATTTTATATAGATTTGTAAATCCTTCAGGAAAAAAAGGCAAATTTCGACTGTGATTTTTGTTGTATACACTTGATCTTGAATATGTAATAAAACTATGAATGTAAAATGAATAGAAAAAATGGTACAACATAAAATACCTTACAGATATGATAAGAAAAAGTATTAGGTACATTTTATAATGAAGTGAAACAAAAATTATCTATTTCGCAGATTCGTATCTGCAGTCTAACATCCGCGTCCCGGTTCGTCTGAAGAAAACGGAAACGCAGAAAACGTTCAATCACACCAGAGACATAACAGAACATTCAGCTATCAGCGGTGTTACCGTGCCTCCAGCAGCGTATGCACCGTCGACAACCACATAAGCATGCGAAAACACTCGAGCAGCTTAGCCACGAGGAAGCAAAAGAGGATGCGACAATACAAAATAGAAAATCGCAAGAGCCTTGAGTTTGATCCTGCAACAATCATTAAAACAGAGCCGTGCATCGCAAGTGAGCATAGAAGGAGCTTGTCCATACGGCAGAGAACGAACTCAGAAAACTGAAAAAGTAGGAGGAATCGAGACAAAACTGGAATAATCTGAGAGACTCGGCGACAGTGTGGCGCCCTGGCGAAGTCAGGGAAATGGTAATAAAAGTAGAAATCACAACGGTGTAGCCTTAAGACAGATTCCGATACGATCGTTAACCCTAGACAACTAAACTCATGATGCGTGGATTTAACGGCACTGGGAATGTATGAAAAGAATACCCTTCTGAAGCAACAGAAGAAGTGAAACGTAAAAATGATATTTGGTATCGAATGTATTAATTGAAGCATTTGGTGGATCATCTTGTGTCACAGGTTCTCAATGTAACCGTAATTCTGACGATGGCAAAATTATCTACTGTCAACCCTTAGCGCTCGAATGGTGACTGTGTAGTGCCACTGAAAATTGCAGTACCGTTATTGAAAGTAATGTTTACATAATTAAATGTGTCAGTATCTAGTAAATTATTAAACATTAGGGTATTGTACTAATTTCATATCGAAGAAGAAGAAACGTTTCATTTTCGAATTAAAATACGTAGCTCCGAGTGCAAAGGGTTTAAGGATGTTCTGGAGCTATATAAAAACGCAACAAAATTTTCGAAAATTTGACAAGATATAATTCTTACTAAATTAATGCGATTACCAAAGTTTCAGTTAGATTCACTACACAGTTTAATATTTATAGCAACTTTTGTAATTTTAACACGTCTCCTTATGGAGAATTCATAAAATTCCACTTCAAACCCTATTTAAACCTTGAAAAAACGCAACTGGAAACTCCAGTTTTTTATTATACATAGTAAAAATTATGTATTTAATTATGTTCAAAATTTATTAGGATTCACTGAACAGTTACGGAGCAAAAAATTGTAAATTGTTACAAAACTTCAAATTTATTGTGTTGTCATCTCACTAGCATGAAAATGTAGACCACTGAATATGGCTACTATTCGGAAGGTACAATTCTTCAAAGAATTCATTTACAATTTTTTGTAATATGAAGACAATTTGATAAAAAAATAAATATAACATGAAATTCACCAATTAAACGAAAGCTTTTTAAATTAATCTATTTTTTTAATGCAAAATATACTCTCCTATATAGCTACTATTCGGAAGGTACAATTATTCACAGAATTCATTTACAATTTTTTATAATATGAAGATAATTTGATAAAAAAATAAATATAACATGAAATTCACTAATTAAACGAAAGCTTTTTAAATTAATCTATTTTTTTAATGCAAAATATACTCTACTATATAGCTACTATTCGGAAGGTACAATTATTCACAGAATTCATTTACAATTTTTAATAATATGAAGACAATTTGATAAAAAAATAAATATAACATGAAATTCACTAATTAAACGAAAGCTTTTTAAATTAATCTATTTTTTTAATGCAAAATATACTCTACTATATAGCTACTATTCGGAAGGTACAATTATTCACAGAATTCATTTACAATTTTTAATAATATGAAGACAATTTGATTAAAAAATTAATATAACATGAAATTCACTAATTAAACGAAAGCTTTTTAAATTAATCTATTTTTTAAATGCAAAATATACTCGTGAATGGCTTTCATTGTCAATATATTGATGGATTTCGAATTTCTGGTACTTTTGTCTCCCATTGTACCTCCAGAACATCCTTAAAACAGAGCCGTGCGTTGTGTGCTGGCCAGGAATTGCAGGAAGCTTAGAAGCTTGCCGAAACGGCAGGGAACGAGGCAAGAGAACTGAAAAATAGGGAGAAATAAGAACCGATAGAGACTGGATAGAGAATAAGGAGACCGGCGGCAATGGGATTCCCGGGTGAAGTCAGCGATGGAGTAATAAAAGATTCCTCTTACGGATGCCCGTCCGGTGGCCTACCGCAATTCAGGCCGATCGTCATTACGGGTAAATCATCCCCCGGTAACACGGCGGCCCGGTACGAGCAAGAAGCTGGCCGATCCCTCCACGGTTACCGGTCGACCGGAAATTACGCAGTGGTACCGCGGCTACGAGAGAGCGACGTGGACGATGGTCGTGGTCGTGGTCGTGGTGTTGGTTATGGTCGTGATCGTGGATCGTGATCGTGGCCGTGCACACGCGGCCCCGCGAGCCGCGAGCCGCGAGTCCAGAGAAATACGTCCGGATACGTGCTGCCGCAGAACGAACTCGCGAGATTCCTGACCATTGGACCGACCCTCGTACATGCATACTTTAGCATAACGTTCTCTATACAATATCCAGAAAGAGGGACGAACGCGGGGTGGTTTGGATGGGTGGTGGAACATGGGAGGGAAAGAGAGGCGGGCGGCGGCGACGAAGGGAGAGCACCGACCAGAGACAGACAGAGATGTACAGCGGTACCCTGCCCCTCTTTCCTCGTCCGGAGTCCTACCTTGCTGACCCCTTCCCATTGCCCTCGCGAATCGATTTGTTATTGTTTTTGTGTCTGCGGTCGTCGCGGTGAGCGGAGCGAGCGGGGCGGGTGTATCGGCGGGTAGTGGGTGGCAGCCTGGGGACCCAGGGGCTGCCGATTGGCAGCGGGGGTGGGCTGGAACACGGTGAGGAGCTGGAAGGGTGGCGGGTAGGTACACCCGTACCGGTCGTGCTCGCAGCTTCAAAGCCCTCGGTTTTCGGGCCGACAGCGAGGCGACCAGGAAGGGTGAAACGGGGGAATTCTGGTACCACCCTGGACAAAAAGGGGAAAGGGAATGGTTGTAAGTGTGCACTTTGCTAGCTCGAAAGAGATGGACGAATGGTTCCGCGCGGTCCTGGCCAGTGGTGTAGCCATGTCGGGCGTCGAAATTTTCGGGGATCTTTCGAGAGAGTTTGGGAAACTGGATGAAGATCCGTTCTCTAAAAGAACGATAAAGATTCGCATTGATTTATGAAGGTATCGAGGGTCCGTCGCTTACGAGTACATCGAGAGTGTCTCTAATAGTACGCTATCCTCGACGTTTTGTCCCTCGATGAACACAGTATGTTAGAGCGTGTGGGGAGAAATCCTGGCTACGCCACTGGCTCCATTACTAAAAAGAGCGAGAGAAAATGGCTGGTAGGCAAGGATGGAAGCTGGCACACTGATGAGAGAGCAAGGGGGCGGCCAGGGGTGAAAGAGGTGGATGGTGGATGGAAGAAACGACAGGGTGAGAGGGAAGAACCGCGAGGGTTAAACGGAGAGGGGGTTTTGCTGCTAGTACTTGTGGAAGGAGGGCTGGTGGGGGAGAGAAAGAAGGGGAGGGAAATAGATCGGATTGCGTGGTCGGCACGAGGGTTGGTTGGTATGAGTGCAACGAGATAAAAGAGGGAGCAAAAGTGAGATGGCAAGAGACAGGGGGATGCTGATGAAAGGAATTCGTAAGAGAGAGAAAGAGAGAATAAGGGACAAGCATGAAACATCCCGAGAACAAGAAAGAGACCGAGACACAAAGGGTGAAAGAGAGAAATAAAGAGAGAAAGAGAGGGAGGGTGAAAGAGGTAAGACGAGGAATGCGGTCGGTTTGACAAGTGACAACCGATCGGACCACTGATGTCACAGATCACTTGGTTGGCCGTTCTCTCACACGCACAAACCACGATTAAATCGCACACACACATACACGCACACGCGCGTAGATACACGCAGGAGACAGAGGAAACGAGCGCGCGCGCGTGTCATGTATCACGCCGTTACTCGCGTCCCGTGCACAGAGTACGTCGTACATAAGCTTTCCACGCCGCCGAGAGAAAAAAGCAGAACAAAAGTAACGCACCGAAAGGACCAGAGGATAAAATAGAAGCTGTGGGTGAAGAGTGAAAGAGAAAGAAAAAGAAAGAACAGCAGGCGGTGAGAGACAGAGAGAGAGAAAGAGAGAGAGAGAGAGTGGGAGAAATTCGTAGCACGGTGCAAAGCGAAAATGAGAGAAATTATGCACGATGACATGGATAAAGAGGCAGAGAGAAACAAAGGTAGAGAAAAGAATCGTGAAACGAGCAGGCAAAATTTTTTCGGCGAAAGTAAGTAATAACGTATTTACGATGCTAACCGGCCGATAGCCCCGCGCGACGCCTCTATCTGGTTACCATTACACTCGGATGTATGAAATGCGCCAGCAGCATACACCATCCCCCCACAATAGCCCTATTTATGATTGGGCAAAATTGCTTTCCATGCGCAGAATAAAATCGCGCGCGGCCGAGGAAAAATCCGCGGGGGTTGGATGCACGCGGTGCTGCGACCTGCGCCGACCACCTCCGGACACGTTTCTTTCGACTGATCCTTGTTAATGACATGCCGCGCACACTTTACAATTATTCGAATCAATCGGTGAATCGAGCCAGCTCCTCGACTGTCGGATTTTCTTTGCGGTACACGCCGGCAAAATTTGGGGAAAAATTAAATATGGCGAGAGGTCGCGGTCATGCGTACACCACTCCGCCGACTCCATTTTCCCGTTCACCAATCAGTGGATGAGAGTATGAGAGCTGATTTCAAAGAAATCCAATACGCAGCGCCATCTCCGTTTCAGAATATGATTTGCGTTTCGTGCGAAATTCATATTAACCCTTCAGGGACGACGATGGATTGTCAGTTTTTGTTTCTGTATGCTCGATGTTATAGAATCTTACAGATATTACAATAATCTGTTGGTTATTTAGACATTTTCATATCTTCCTTAGCTATCTTCGAATACTAGAAGGTGTACAACAAATGCATGAAAACATATAAGAATCTGACTTTCTAATAAATTTTGAAATATTCCTCAGTCAGACAGGGTGAGTATTGATGTCGGGTCGGAATGATTAATTTGCTTATTTGTTTGGACATACCTCATATTGCTTTAATGCGACAAGGTAATTCGAAAAAATCGTAAAAATCGTTACGTTACGAAAATGGTATCGCGAAACTACATGGGAAATTAGAATATTGAATTTTCGACAGTGCCTCGCGATTTAGTAGTTAAATACACTGTCGCGTCGCTCAATTATCGGTTCCCTTTCAGAAGGCAACCCACCCCTCAATTTTCAGTTCCCCTTCAGAAGGCAACCCGCTCGGGGTTTTAGGGCAATAGAAACTACAAAACTATTTAATCTAATAGAAAGATATACAACCGTAATGCAAAAATAAAAAGAATGATCACTTACATCCAATCGCATTGAACATTTTATGTAGAAAATTGAATTTTATTATAAATATACAACCGTAATGCAATAATAAAGAGAATGGTCTCTTATATCCAATCGCATTGAACATTTTATGTACAATACTGAAATTCGTATTGAATATACAGGGTGTTCCAGCTAATTTATTCACCCCGTATAACTATTAAACAATATACAATATTTTGTGAAACTTGTAAAAAATGCAATTGAAGTGGCTTCGTGGAGTCCATTTTAAATGTACTTGCTTCTTTTGTGGGTGGAGGAATTTTGGAGACTTACTGTTTGTATAATGAATCGATAAAGTATCAAATTCTGTGTATGAATATATTGACCTTTATGCGTCCTAAATCTAATACTTAACAAGATATTATCGAAATCATTTTCCATACCTACCTACTATCTGGAAGCTAGTAGGTGCTTGAACTATATGGAAAATTATTAATATATATATATATTAATTATATATATACACATAAATATATATATAATCTATATATACATATAATCTATATTATTACATATATTATATATTATGTAATATTATTATATATAGGTGTTTGAACTGTATGGAAAATTATTAATATATTATAACATTTGTACTCAGGCTTTGATACTCTATTAACTTACGATACAAAAAATTAGGTTATTCCATTAAAAAAAGTGAAGAACTTATCATCTCTGAAACGCCTCCACCCACAAAAAAACAAATAGCTTATGAGATAGGCCCTCAAACCATTTACAATTTCCAGATTTTACAATGCTTATAAATTGTATTGATTACTGGGACATTTAGCTGGAACATCCTGTATAAGCTATTGCACTTAAAAATGTCCAAAGTGAATCTTATTTTTGTATCTTGCTTAATTCCTTCGTGTATAACTTTACATTAAAGATAATGCTGCTGTCTTCAGTGCTAGAGCTTGTAACTCGTTAACATCTGTCTCCAACCTGGAAACAAGACATGTTGTTGAGTATAATATAATTTTGTTTCTTAAACGATAGAGTCTAACACCATACCTTTCGTAATGATCTTTAATAGTTTTGTATGTATTTAAAAAAACTTTAATGCCATCATTGACGCATTGATAAGATTCAGTATGTGATTCAATTAAATCCATCATAGACTTCAAAGTATCATGACAAGATTTCAGTGCTTGAATTGTTTCTTCCCATTCTGTGGGTGTTTTAGGAAGAATCATATTATCACAGCGTAATACATCATAGTCTTGTAGAACACTATGTAACTGAGATAAAACATTTTCAACTTTAGTAACATCCTCAGATTCTGTAATTCAAACCATAACGAATTCATTTCTGTAACAGAATTCTAAAATGGTTCAGTTGCAGAAATATTGGGTTGGAACAAAAGTTCGTAGTGTTCTTAAATTAAAATTGGAAGCTATAATTCAGATATTTATTCATAGATTTATTCAATAATATATTTTCCACTCTGTTGTATTACTTTTTGCCATTTTCGAGGTAACTTCTCATGTTATTGAATAAACGTATGAATAAATACCTTAATTTTATCTTCGATTCTTGATTTCAAACCGCTACAAACTTTCTTTCCAACTCAATAACATTTATCAATGTTACTTACTAATACAGTTTTTTATATCTTTAGTTTGTGAGTCTACTTCATTTTGCAAATTAGTTAAGTAAATGATATCCCTCTGCCTGGTTTTTAATTCAAACAATTTCTCCTTGTTACGGTCAAGTTCCTCAGCCATTGATGCTAATTGTGACACGATCAATTCCTCCTTCTCCTGTGTCTTCTTTTTCAATATAATTTCCACCATTAGACTTTGTAAGTATTTGTCATACAAAAGTTTCATCTCTGTATCCTCGTCATCAAAACATTTATCTGACTGTGATTGGAATGATGAAGTTCGATCTATTCCACGAGTTCTTGTGAGGTCTGTGTTAACGTAATAGTAAATATTTTACATATTTTATAGTTACATATGATTAAATAATTTAAATACAATTTTTTACTATGAGGTAAGGCAAAATCTGATGGTCCCAGTGTTGATCGATGACGAGAAGAAGATGGAACACTGACAGTTTCCATGTTTCCCTTCTGTGTTCCACATACAGAAGCATTCAATAGCCTAAAAATAAGTAGCAATTCTTAGAAAATAAATTAAACAAACAGAAAAATTAATTACACTTACTTATTAGTCCGACGTATCATTTTTGGTGGTTCCATGTTACCTCTCTGCATCTTTTATTAATTTTCGCCGGGCGGTTGTAGGCAGAGAAGATACTCTCTGTTATAGGTTATAGGGCTGTCCAAAACAAAGTGACCTGTATTTATAGACAAGTAATGGCAACATGAAAGCGGTATGGATATATTATATACATGTATAATTTTTCGGTTAATTAATGATAAGAAATATAAGGAAAGAGATAAGAGATAAAATGTACAAATTAGAAGTCAAAGATCAGAACCAAAATGTGCATATGCTCAGCACTGATTTGGTTCATCTGGTTGTGGGAAGACATAAAAGACATGTCCATGCAGCGATGCAGCAGCAATCAGAGTCTTGCCAAGAAAATTCGGTACAATGTTACAGACTGTATTACTCCCATCGATCAAACAATTGAAGCAAGTAGCGAATTCCGATTAGTAGGAAATTCCGAGGATCAATAACATGAATACTACAAATAAGTTGGTGAAAATCCGATAAAGAAATAATGCAAAATAATACAGTATTGGTATTGGTTTAGTAATTATATTTCAATCCGATATACCCGACCCCCGTATCGAATAACGCTGAACGTTTAGACTTTACCAGACTTTACACTGCTTACCGACTTAGGCATTTCAAACAGAAATGACATACGGGACTCTTTTCACGCGCATGTGCGAGTTTTAGCAGAAACGTATCTGCGTCCGAAGTTTGCGAGGGACTATTTGAAGGAAAATAATGGGGGACTATTATTAATTGAAACGTCTAGCGCAGTCCGTTATGACCGTTACGACGCAAGGGGCAAAAGAATAGCGGGCTACGAGAAAAAAGAAATCAAATCATGATAAATTTTACGAAATTAGCTGGGTAGCCAAGGTACCCAAACTTCGTACTTGACTGAGACTAGAATCATCGCGCATGCGTGTGAAAAGTGCCCCGTATTTCATCTCTGATTTCAAATTTCAAAAATCAAGTTGCCTGTCCCTTCGCGAGGTATGCCCCGCCGCAAAGTGGGACGAATGTACGAAAACCCGCGACATTGACTGAAATTTGAAGTTTGCTAAAGCTGTTGATGGCATATATATCCAAATAGCAAAAAATCCAATTTTGGACGAGATTTTGTGCGAGCAGTAGTGTGTGCGACCAGGCAATTTGGACCTGGACAGAAAGAAGGTACAATCCCGGCCAGTGTTCCGATTGAGCCAGCTTTTTCTGGCACATGCGCGGCCAAAACAGTAGCGTATCTACTCAAGCTGTGTTCATCTGTTTCGTAATCTCTTTCTTCGCCTCTCCTGCGAGAAACATATCTCCCTCTCTTTCCTTTTCGTCACAAACCTTGACGTCGATAGAGGCGCCATTTCATAGCCATTCTTGGGGAAAGATTTATTTCAAATCACTCCACGAATCAAACTATTCAATGATTTACAACATTTTTAGAATTGTACACAGAAGATGGAGGAAAAAATACCGAAAATCAGTTTTCATAGGCACATATGTGAGGAAGTAAGGGTTTCACACACGTATGAAGGAAATTGTTTTGTATCATTTACATTGTATATTCTGTATAATTTATTTCTTAGAAATCCAAGAAGTGGTATGAGACGCCAATTATTGGTAAATAATTTGGGTTTAGATGAGTTGACTGTACCTAAAGAATGTGTGGTATGTTCAGCGCAGATCCTTTTAGGAGCCAGGATTTTAATAGAACCTCCTTAGCATATACAAGGTTAAAACCCATGCTATACCGTACGTATGTATTGTTTTATCATAAGTGCCATGTTATAATGTTGCGAAGTGTTTTAAAATTGATCATTTTAAATTAAAGATACAAGTATCAGAAGATGGAAGAGCCAGAACCAATGACGATTATATGGAATCATCAAATCAAAAGAGTTCATTTTTGGTTCAGTTCTGATGAAAAGAATTTCTTCTTGGTTAATACGGTATTTTTACTTCAATTATATTATTTTACTCTTGCAAGAAGATTAAGAATTTCGTTTCGTTTATAGCTTTAGCTTATTGAAATATTATTATTTGTAGTTATGATTGGCATTAAGAGAAGCACCCAGCTACTCAGATTTATTTGCTGAATGCCCAGTCCAAACACATTCTATTAATGTTATCTCTAATGAATCATTATAGAAAATACAAAATTTTGTGTCTCCATCAAAAGGTGAATGTGTAAGTGTTTGTTGTGTAGTGTACACATATACAACTTGAATTGATATGTATTATTCTAATATATCAAAATATCTCTTATTTTGTTACAGTAATGGTACTTCTATATTTCCATGGAAGATATTTCACTCACCGATTAAAAAGGAATTGTGATAGCAGATAGTGAGAATGCAAATAGCACATTAGAATGAAGTGGAATTACTTAAAGAGGAACACAGAAGATATACCAAAAGAATTGCAGGTATAGAAACAATTTTATATAATAGTGTAATATCTGGCAACTTAATGAGATACATTGCAGTGAAATATAATTAATGGAGTCTAACTAATGGATACTATACAGTGGAGACTGATTGTTGCGACACCGCTTATAACAGAAGACTACATATTGCAGTCTATTGTTTGCTTTCCACATAGATGTCATTTCGCTTATAATCACTCTATTTATTTATTTCTTATTATCAATACTGGTATGATTATTTAGATATATCATACTTGTTTTTGATAATGGTAACATCTTAATTAGGATATTAATACATATAAAACCTTCATGTTTTAATTTTGTTTATAATGACATAATTTCTCTGTCCTTTGACTGTCGATATAAACGGACTTTACTGTATGTATCATTTATTATAACATTTATGAAACAATTTAACGCATAGAGATGCAGTTAGTCTATAATTTACAGATATGTATAAAGTGTAATGTAAGCGTGTAATTTAAATATTTACCGCGACATTACATAGGTGACAGCACTAATTTCGCTTATTAAGATAGCTGAAGGATGTATTAGAGATCGACTTCTTAGACCACATACTTTTATAGACCTGGCATAGGTATAGGATGTGATGTCACTCTAGTCGAGATCATCGCGTTCTTATTAACCACTATAGTCACGGCACCGCGTATATTTGAATGTCCGAATAAGTAGGAATGACGATTGTGGACAGAGAGCTATAGTCTGTTGAGAAGTCGCAATATTACGAAGCTAAACTGTTACAGGAAAAGGGGCATCGTCGCCGTATCTGATTCTATAAAATATTTATTGAATTGTAACTGTAATATATATTCTAGTGGTATTTATACAGGGTGTCTCAAAATTCGTTCAACATGCGGAAATGGGAGGCTCCTCAGACTATTTGTGGCAACATTTTTGTTTGCAAAAATGGCGTTCGTGCCTTTGTTAAGAAATTATTAACGAAAAACACGGACCAATCAGAGCGCTACCTAAGACGTCTGTTTGCTCAGTCGGTCTACTATGCTAACACGCGTCTAGGTCGCGCTCTGATTGGTCCGTGTTTTTCGTTAATAACTCCTTGACAAAGCCGTGGAGACTACTCTTGCAAAGGAAAATGTTGCTTCAAATGTTCTCAGGAACCTCCCATTTCCGGATGTTGAACGAATTTTGAAACACCCTGTATTCAGGAAAGGGTATATCTAACCAATTTTGATGACCTTGAAATATGTTCATTCTGAACAACTTTTTCTGTAAAATGCTTTTATATATCTCACATTTCAGTTTGTAAACACGGAGAGATAAAAAACCCAAACCTAATCCAGACCTAATTCAAACCAAACAGAAGAGTAAAATAATTTTTATTAATATAAACAGAGACCGACGGCGATAACACATACAGGAAAAAGTTACTTAGAATTATGCATTCTACAACTAACATATTTGAGTTTCATAAAAATCGGTGAAGTGTACCCTTTTTTTGTATAGTTATCATTTTTTTTTACACTAGTTAATTTTTACTTTACTATTATTATTTTAAATATTGCTCAGTTTGTCAATTATAATTTGAAAAAAATTAAATTTTAATGTAGCTGTTGATATGAAATCTGTATTTATTTCCTCACAACTTACTTTGTTTTAAAAAAAGAATAATAAAAATAATATATATATGCGATATTAATAGTAAAGTACTTCTTAAGAAGAAAAATGATTCATCAAGCAATGGGTAACAAGAATTCAAATCTTTTTGGCCGAAAAGTCTGCGAAATAAGAAATATATACCTCATTGTTCTATCACTATTGAAATAATACATATATTTCAAAACATTACTAGGGTAACTGCACCAGTGAATAAACGGGCACCAGTAAATGAACGCTTTTGTATATTTCAACAAATTTTAACCCGCACGGCATACTAGCGATAAAATTGTGATTAAAGAGTTACATAAATAGGAGAATATTGTTTAATAATTTTGTTCATTCATTGGACTATCGTTATTCAATTACTAGAATGTAGTGTTCATTGACTGGTTTTTTTTATATTTTTTATTTAACGTTTAATGAAGAAAAATAATAATAATTTCATTTTATTTGTGTTCATTCATTTCTGACAAATGAAGTATAGGGAGCCATTTGGCATGTATGAAATTCCTTTAATTCACACATTTTTTTTTACATGAAATACCTTCTTGAACAATTTCTTAAATGTTCATTCACTGGTGCAGTTACCCTATAATAGTATAATTAAAAATATTCTATATTAGTAATATTTATTCGTAGGATTGTTTCCTTTATAATCACAATAAAAGAGAATATTTCTTGGTTTCGGAACAATATAGTTTTGAAAATATCTACATTTTTTTAGAAAAGTGAGAATGTAGCGCATGCGCGATGTGACACAATCACGCATCTCGGCTTGTCTCGGCTGTAGTCTGCGCGCGCATCGCGGCGCGACTCGCGGCTTTCAATAAAAAATTGAACGTACCGCTCGCCAGTAAACTGTGAGGTTTCCAGCGATTCGTCAGGTGAAACACTGCGCCGTCGTTAAATTTAATTTCCTTAGTGCACCCATAAAATATTTTCACCTATACATCACAACACTTTCGAGAAGCAAACATCACATTTTCCGAAGCTGATACTTTCGAATCGATCCGCTGTTTCGTCGGTCAGTTGTCAAATTGTCAACGATAGGAAGCCGTGTATGTCTCCCAACTTCTCTTCCAAGCTCACCGTGGTAGTGGAAAACCGACGACGCGGGACCGATGGATATCAGTCGGCTACAAGCCGCGAAGAACGCCAGGTCTGTGGAGTCTTGATCGATCCGAGAAATTCTGCAACGTCTCGTGCGAGCTGTCATTACAACGGAGTCACCGATTTTTGTCGCATATTGTTAGCAGGCGATTCTCGGATTTCGTTCGAAGACTGACGCATAGATTCTCCACTATACATACAATAATCGCAAATTAAGAGTCGTCACAATATGAAAATAGAAATATCCGTGTAAGAACACGTGACAGCAGAGAAATTATACGTAACAGGATTGCAAACTGCCGAGTCGCCCAACGATTATTAGGGAGGTTTCCTCCCCGGTGAACTGAGCAATCTCGAGCGACAGTGATATAGAAATCCACTCGTGATTAACTCGGAAGAAAACATGCAGTGAAGTTGCTTCGGTGGGTGCCATTGACCGCCATATTCAGGACATTCGTTCGAGATACGGTTTCGAAAAAAAACTTGGGAGGTGTTAAGTCTGTGTAGTGACAGGAACTGGTAGGTTAGGGGTTGGTCGTTGAACGTATCACGCGTGTAAATCGGCAAGAGGAACGCGACGCAAAACACACTGCCGAGATGGAGTTCAAGTTCAACGTAAATAAACTCTTGCCCAGGAAGATCAACAAGGTTACACACACTCTCATCCCAGAAGACTTCAAAGGCGATCATCGAGAATTAAAGTAAGTACATTTTTTTATCGTCACTTGAATTTTTTTCGGTCGAATTATCGACATTGACCTTCTCCGTACACTACACTGTGCCTACCTGTTTGGGAAATATCTTGTCACGTAAGATATCAGATGCAAAGTGTAAATGCGTTTCACAGTGAAGTTTCGTAATATTTTTGTAAACTGTGTAAGGGAATATCAAATTTTTTCAATCGAATAAATCGAAATGCCGTAAGAGGTGCTGCTTATCGTGACTGTCGTCGTCATCTTCAAGGTTATCTTGTAATATGGAACGTTCAGGGTACTTTCACTTCGCGTCGATGACACGAATGCAGTAATTTAAGTAATTCTTGCGTCTTGATGACTTCCCGGACACAATCAGTTCGATCCGGTGCGACATAGATAAACGTCTGACACGATGTGACACGAGACATTGGACGCTATCACGTTCGCTGGTATTACCGGTGAATCGTTGGCGAAAGTAACCGTCATTGTAATAGTTCCACGTGTTGGCGTGGCTCGAATTTTACAGGCATATTTCAATGAAAGCAATTTCTGCAACATTGTGAATATTTCAATTCCATTACCATCTGTTTATTCTGATGTCATCGGTCTTTTTGTTCCGAAGCGTCTAATACGACTGCGCACAAATATTTTAGCGATAAAAGATCTAATACTATTTTATTCTCCCCCATTTTAGCCTCCTACTGCGATGGGTGCCATTTTCCCGCTTGCCCGCAAATTTTTTTTATAGAAGTTTTATGGAAATTCCATACCGGGTGATTTACGAGAAACGGAACCCCTAAATAGCTTTCTTAGGCTCTTGGAGGTGGAAGAAAATATTAGAGAGAAAAGTTGTACTGTTAAAGGAGGTCTCTGATACGATCAGGTCTTTTGAAGGTCATCGGTAATTTTTAAATGGCACCGTATATTTTTATCTTCGTAGTGTTGTACCTGATGTCACGACGAGATCAATAATGTGGTACACATCTTCAAATGACTTTGGACTCGTAAATGGGTATAGGGTAACTGCACCAGTGAATGAACATTTAAGAAATTGTTCAGGAAAATATTTTATTTAAAAAAAAACTATGTGAATTAAAGGAATCTCATATATGCCAAATAGCTCCCTATACTTCATTTGTCAAAAATAAATGAACACAAATACAATGAAATTATTATTATTCTTCTTTATTAAACGTTAAATCAAAAATATGAAAAATACCAGTGAATGAACACTACATTCTAGTAATTGAATAATGCTAGTCCAATGAATGAACAAAATTACTAAACAATATTCTCCTATTTAACTCTTTAATCACAATTTTATCGCTAGTATGCCGTCCGGGTTAAAATTTGTTGAAATATACAAAAGCGTTCATTTACTGGTGCCCGTTCATTCACTGGTGCAGTTACCCTAGTTTGGTTAGTCTGTTTGATCAACGGAAATTTAATTTCTTGACCCATCAGGTCTCGTCACAAGTATATTTTTAACCTGATCTCTAAACGTACCAAAACAAGGTTATCGACAAACTTGCGTTTTTAGAAGAAACATTTTTCATATTTTTAGAAGATATTCCTGTAGATATTCGTCGAGTAGAGTGGCACCAACACGATGGCTATTCCGCTCATTTTTCACGTACCGTAAGAGAATTTATGAATAATAATCGGTGGATAGGGAAATTCTCAAAAATAATGTACAGTGACTCCCATTAATATTCGGACACTCTTAAAAAGACGATAACTGTTTTAATATTGTACTATACGATTTGAACATTTTTTTAGAAGCTAGAGCAATTAGTTTGCCACATGATGCGAAAAAAGAATTTTGTCAAAAATTGCAATTAATCGGAATTATAAAAAAAATACCAAAAGTTGCATTGTACAACTTTTTTATGTGGACCCACGTTGAAAATTTAAAAAATACGTTTTATAGACCTGTGTCAATTGAACATATTCTGAAAATTTCGTCAAAATCGGTCGACGTTGCAATGAGCTACAAACGTTTAAATATGGTAAAAATTGCAGATTTTCACGATTTTCGGCCTTCAACTGCAGTAAATGTAATGATTCTTGCATCTTTCAA
The DNA here is from genome assembly GCA_963971365.1 of Lasioglossum villosulum. Taxonomy (NCBI): domain Eukaryota; kingdom Metazoa; phylum Arthropoda; class Insecta; order Hymenoptera; family Halictidae; genus Lasioglossum; species Lasioglossum villosulum. The sequence continues at coordinate 23,902,948 of OZ020502.1, forward strand.
TCGTTGTCGTTGTTTTCCACATCAGCCGATTGCGATGAAACTTTCACAGGGCATATAATTGACACAGATCTACAAAACGTATTTTTTAAATTTTCAATATAGGTCCACATAAAAAAGTTGTAAAATGCAACTTTTAGTATTTTTTTTATAATTCAGAGGAATTGCGATTTTTCACAAAAATTTTTTTCGCATCATGTGGCAAACTAACTGCTCTAGCTTCTAAAAAAATGTTCAAATCGTATAGTACAATATTAAAACAGTTATCGTCTTTTTAAGAGTGTCCGAATATTAATGGGAGTCACTGTATATCGTGATCAACCGACTACATCAGAAAACGTGCAATAAACAATAATTAGATCTTGTAGATCAGTTTCATCAGAAACGATTGAAAGTGCAATTGATTGCCTTGCAAAATGTTTAAATGTTTGTATTGCTGCTTAAGGTCATCATGTCGAACATTTAATTTTACTAAAATAATTTAATTGTACACTTTGAGGTATCATTGCTCTATCATACATTTTTTAATTCAAGGTTATAGCGTACCACGTCATTGAACTCGTCTTGACATCAGTTACGAAATTACAAAAGTAAAATTATACAGTGCCATTTAAAAATCATCGATGACCATCATAAAACCATGGAAACGACAACAATCAGAATATTGTTTGATATCACCATATTTACCTTCTTTCAGCAGTGCAACTTTTCTGTCTAATATATTTTCTAATATCTTCAAGCCTAACGGAACTAGTTAAGGCGTGCTGTTTCTTCGTGAATAATTGTTAGATTTACTTTTATATTTAGCATAATCTTTGCATTGTAACTGTCATCCAGAATTTGAACTAGTAATTGAAAAATCGCGCGAATAGAATGAGTTGTAGAGAGGAATAGACTTTCAAAATTCAAAGCTCATCCTGTATATGTATCATACTATACAATAGTATATATACTATACAATAGTATAGTATGATACCTCCAGCCGCACTGGAGCGACCTTACATTGCGACAGAGCGTGCTGGAATACGGAAGCTTCAATTTCAGTATTAGTAACAGTTTTTTGCGAATATCTCGAAAACCAAAAGCGACCCCCTTGTATTAGAAAAGGAAAAAGTTGTTCAAAATGTCGAAATCTGTAACATATTTGAATTTCATTAAAATCGAATCTGAGTACAGCGACCCTTTCGCAATAATTACAATTATTTATTATAATGTAGTTTATAAATATATTAGATACATTGATTATGAATTAGTTTAACGACCTTATCAAATAATCAACTACATTCTTTTATTCTTCTTATATTCTTTTATTACTAATATTTCCATATATGTTTTACATTTTTATATATTTTGAAAATCACATAAATTAATTAATAATTGACCCTAAGAAAATACTTGGGAAACAACAGACGTAATAAGACGACTAATAATTAAAATTAATGAAATGGTAAATTTTAAAGTCAACAAAAGAGATTAGCGAATCACATTTCCAGCATACGTAACATAATTAACGCGGTTAGCTAATGGGACATTATAAAAATAACTTGAAAAGCTTGATTATATGGAGATTAAAATACTTGATTTAAACGTGAGAGAAAACAAATAACAGTCGTCTAGACGGGACTAAAGTATCAAATAACGTAATAAATAACAGAGATCTTTGGCATAATACAAAAACAGATTTTTAATGATAGGACATGAAATACACAACATATTAAAATTTATAGTAAAAATAGTGAACTATCATATTTGTATTCATAAAACATTTTATTAGTAAGCATTGATACAAAATATAATATTTACATATAATATGATACAAATTATAAATGAAATACATAATATATAACTTAAAATGAAAAATATATTATATTATATAAAAGTATGTAAGATAAAAAATGTTATAATTTGTACAATGTTCTAAGTACCCAACATTTCAAAACAATGAAATACAAAATTTCAAGATAAGGTATGATAAGCTCTTATCTTATTTATGACTTACCCGAACTAGTACATGTATGTATATTTAAAGCGATCATATTCAATATACTTCAAAATTCTTCTATACGAATAAAAAACATCTGTAATCAGAAAAATATACACCATAGTTTTTAGTAACATGGTAACACATCAATTGATGTATTTGGGTTAGGTATTTCTAATAATAAGAATAAACAAAGAAAACAAAGACTTAATTTTGTTGGATATTACCTCATGGATGCATCTTTACAATCTCAATAATTGTATATTAAAAACGGGTTGAAAATTCAGATGGGTTCCGTAAACCTAGTGTTGAAAACTTTTTGAAGTCACTCTAGTAACGAGTTTAAAAAGGAATAAAAGCTACGTGCATTTAAAATTAAACTTTACATGCCCGATTATATGACTGAGGTGAAATGAAACGTTACACCTGTTGAGAACAGAGTTCACCGCAAAATGCGTAACGCCGTGCCGCCGCCGCATACTTGTGTAGGTGAGAGTTGTTTGCCTGGCAAAATCAACTACGGAAAACTGACGCCTAGTTACCTTATAACTCATAATTAGCCCCTAATATGCCGCTTATATTTTCAGCGCTAAACTACGGTCGTTGTGATCGATTAACATTCCATTGGCCAGTATTTAATCAATATTGATAAAATTTTCAGTATGTACACAACTTATATGAATCTAGAAAACATATTCTTTAAATTATCGTTTTAAACCCAAATGAAAAAGTTGTCAAAAGCACTTTTTCAATTTTTTTTGTAATTTAGACTGAACGTAATTGTTCCAAAATGTTCATTACATATCATCTAGTAAACTAATCCACCTGGTTTAGCAGATACACTGAAGTTATTTGGTCAATTTTATAATACAGTTATTCTGATTGTGTACGACTAATTTAGAACCGTTAAATTTCATTCTGCCTTAGGTCCTTTAAATGCATAATCTACCACTATCAAATATGCAACAACTTCTGCATACGGACATATGTATATCATGGAATTCGCAGAAGAGGCCCTAAGCATATTCCTATTGCCTTCACCCCTTCCCTTTCGGTGCGACACGACGTATTCATCCACTCAACTGTCATCAGAATTTTTTGGAGACAATTCTGCACCAGCAGTCCATACTCAAAATCTCCAGTTTTTATTTCGATCTTCTCTCTATTACTCCATCTACTATCCTGTACATATAACAAAATTGACGACTTTTTCCATCTTTTTTTTTAGGTATCAATTATAATGTTACGTCCCAAGGGGGACGCTTTTAGAGATTATATCCATTAGAGATTTATATTAAGGATGGAATGCAGTTTTCGAACCTACCTACATTCACCGACTTCGGTTCGGGTAATTGAGGATTTTTCTATACTACTTATTCTTAATGATGGGATTTGGATCGTAGAAGTCGAAGTTGGGTATTCTCAAATGATTAAGAAAACGTGAATACCACAGGACGTGACAATAATACGTTTTTTTTTTATTTATTATGCTATGAAACCCCACATGGAATTATTAGCAGCATGTACATATCTGTACATGCTAATATTACGATAACAACTTATAAACTAGGAGAAGTAACATAATTAACAATTCTAGTACAACACTATAGATACAAACAGTGAGATTTAAGAAAACTGTAAATAAGAAATAGAGGACAAAGAGAAGGTCCACACAAAAAAACATCTATTGTATAAGGTGGATAGTAACCTTTGCTGCATAGTTTGTGAATCAGCGCCTCTCTATTGTTATCATAGATCGAGTACTGCCATAATATATGATTATGATCCTGTATCAAACAACCACATGGACAATTTGTGTTATCTGCAAGTTTCATTTTAAAAAGGGAGACATTCAGTTGATAGTGTCCAGATCGAAGTCTGTTAATCCAGCAGATGAAGTCTCTAGGAAGTTTTAGGTGAAAAAACCAAGGTTTAGATCCAGAGTGATAAAAGGAACTGAAAATTTTTTTGCCCTTAAACGCTGCTTCTTCAAGAATATAATTGTGTGTTAACATTCTAGCTTGTTTTTTAAAAAAATGTGAATAGTCAGAGTAGGGAACTAGGATGTTGGGAGAAATAGATAATGAAGATGCTTCTTTAGCTAATGCGTCAGCTTTTTCATTATGCGTGATTCCAATGTGCGAAGGGATCCAAAAAAGAAATAGTTTCTTGGATTCTGTAAAGTAAGAGTTTATCAACTTATGGATATCAAGTAAGAGAGAGTTGGATTTAGTTTTTCCGGAGTAGTTACTTAGAGCTAGTAGAGCACTCAGACAGTCAGAATAAACGTACACGTAAGGATGAGAATAATTAGAAGCAAGCTCAAGTGCAGATTTAATTGCTATGCATTCGGCAGAAAAAATAGTCATATCTTTATGTAAACTTAAACACAATAATACGTTAATGTATACGAGATTAGATGAATCCATGAGACAAAACACGGAGTGGGTTGGCAAGAAAGTAAGTTCGGTATTTTAAGCTGCAATAAAACCCATTTTTTTTGTTCGACTATCTTTTACCATCTTTCTGGTAGCTTCACAATTTTGTGCTCATAAAACTTATTGGCCAGGACATCATCATTAGGAAAAATTTATTACTCGAACAAAAAAATTGGGTTTTATTTCACTTTAAAATACCGAAATTACTTTCTTGTCGACCCAATAGTTTAAAACAGTTTTTAATTGCACCACCGGAAATGCCTAAAAAATGGTGACATAACTTAACGGGTACACCCTGTAGTGCTTAAACCTAATTTCAGTAGAATTTGTATGATTTTAAAGGGTTAGATCAGTCATCACTGTAATATTCCAAATTCAATTAAATTAGATCCCAATTACATTACTTTGATATTGGTAAAATGTCGTAGTTGAGTTCAATCTGTTCTCACGACTGCTTTTCGCGTCATTGACCTTTTTTACGTTGTAATAGAGTACTGCTAGTATTACACGAGGTGGGAAGTGAACTCTGTCTAAACTCTAAACGTTCGTAAATTCCTTGGGGTTGACTCATAACGGTTACGGAAGTCTGTGATGAAATTGTGCCGCGGTTATTCGTTTTATTTACTCGGTTGTCCGAGATTGAGACCATAAACCTAACAGGCCGATCATAAGTCTACATTATATTGAATCCGGTATCGAAACGGTACCAAACACAACAAATTGTCAACGATTGAATTATCATTATTTCGTCAGAAACGTAACTCGCATTTCATATAACTCATAGTTGCATTTATATGTAGTTCTTCTGAAAATAATCCCTAGTAATTGGTGAAAAAAAGGATATCGGAAATCAGAATACATTCTTGACTCTTAAATTAATTATTGGGGCTGACGTGACCCCACTTAAGCGTATGCTGATAATTATTTAATGTGTGACTAGTAATAATTTAAGTATATTTGTGGATTTAGATGAAATTTGACTAACTCATTACGTTTCTATTTGACTACTTACCATTTAGATAGCGATAAATATTTAATGTAAATAATATTGATTATAATTTAATTAAATCATTGCATTTTTTAAGTACACATATTGATGGAGTCCGCAGGTTTTTATAAATTTGAGGAATGATCGAGAGCGATTTCCGCACTATCCGCGGGCGTTTTAGAAAACGAACGCGATGATTTCACTGCGCGAGTTCGTAATAATTTACGTTTTCAATACATATTCATAAGAACGATTTCCTTTTTCTTGTGAAAGTAGCGTGAAACTCTAAACTGCGTGTTTTTATTGTTACCTATCAAATTGCTGCGCGTGGTATAGCATAGGGTAAATGTACCCATTACTGCGGATGTACGTTTTACTGCGGTATAATTTCCCCATGAGATTAAAATACGTAAAAATGTATATCAATTTTTATAATCTCAGGAATTGAGAAAACATACTTCATAAAAGACAAGAAAAAGACCAATTTTCTTCTATCTCGATCACCAAACGACTACTGTTCACACGATTGTGCATTCTTTATATTTATTAAATTAGCTTTTATTGCATTAGACTAGCTCATTACTGTGGTACAAAAATCACTAGGAATGTCCCTAATACTGCGGTGTGAATTGCAACTGCGATGAGGAACGAGGTTAGGTTACGTTAGGTCACCGCAGCATAACGTTTTAGATTAGGTAGTTACCTATTTGATACACGTAAGTAGGTAGTATACGATTCTAGATAACAAGTATTATAGATAAAATAAGATGATACAGCGAAAATTAATCGGAACGTAATGACAAAAAGACACAGTAACAAAAATAAAAAACAATGTACACAAAGTGAAGTGCATTGAAAGATCTACTTAGGAAGAAGAATTGAGAAAGATTTTTATATACTTTTAAAAGAAATTAATTTAACTGTAAATGCAATTGTGAAATGTCGTGAACTTCACAATGTTCTTGATTTAAAAAAACTTTAAACTAAAGATGACAAATATTACTCAAATATTTGCTAAAAGAAGGTATTCATTATATTATAAGTTTATTCATTTCACACTAAATCTACCGAGCCCTAAAAGTAACTGGTACATGTTCCCTTATGAAAATGACAAGTATGATTTTATTTAGGCTTTGTGCAGCTCCTACTGTGATGTGTAGACTGCGGATGTTTCTGCAAAATAAAAACGTTTGCATTGATTGCAAAAAACAGAGGAGCCTAATAGAAATTTCCCTCTTCTTTTAATTGTCTTATTAAGCTGAAATGAATACACTGCTGTCCTTAAATCTTCGTAATTTGTCCATTGCTTTCAATTGCTCGTGCTTATTTTCGTTAAAAATGCATAAAATCCACAATCTAGTAACATATGCTCCACTAAAGATATATATACCATAATTTCTTATGAAATTATTTTTATTATATCAATAATCGTAAAATAAAAAATCTGGAACCGGTCATCTTGAACGGTGATGGTAGGTTTAGTGTTAAAATGTAATAAATAAAAAATTATTTGTTACTGTACTCAGATTTATTGAAATTAATGCCTACATACGAGTACGTAGTTTGTTTCATTTCACACAGTAATTCGTACCTTGTTTTTGTCCGCAGTAATACGTACAAAATGTAATCAATTTTATTCTTTAATATTTTTGTATGTTCTATTAGGTTTTTGGGGCCACCAATTTTCTTTTAAATTCAGAACACATGAAAACTTACACACATTATCATTTCATGATAGATTAGGAATAATATTAAAGCAAGTACAATCGAATAACGATACCGCAGTAATCGGTATAGTTATCTGATGCGTTTTATTGGCTCCCGACGGTGATCATCCGTTCAGTTCGTCTGCGTCGCGTCGTCGTCGGTTCGAGCCGGCATTAATTAATGCAAGTTCCTACGACTTTATCACTCAATACGATGAAATATCGACGATAAAACGTCAGCGAGAAGTTTAACACGCGGTTGCTGGTTCCGCTATGGCGATACACGTGCACCGTGTAATTGCAGAATCGTTCAACCTTACCAGATAATAAAATCAAGAAAAATACGAGAGTAAATATTCAGGATGTAGCACGTAACTGTAACTGCTTTGGTAACGCCGCGAGTAATTACTAGAAGCTTGCGAAGCTTGGTGCAATTATAGTTCGTATAAACATCTGCAAGGAGAAATAAGATAGACATTTTTGTAAATATGGTTTTTAATTAGACAGAATCTTCTATGGAGATTTTAGTGTTTCTCTTTTTCGCATTGTTATTAATCTACCGGAGCTGTTAATGTATTTACAAAATTCCAGTGCAATTCAGTTTCGCGGGTTTTAATTATAAAAGTTAGCGGAATATTTCGCAATATGGTAACTGTGTTAGCGAAAGTTTGTTTGCCTGAATGTTGAGAAGTTTGAATCGTTTCAAAGAGGATTATACTAATTGATTCATTTGTCGTTTTATGCAATTTCTGAGTAGAGTGATTTTCGCTTCGAAACTTAATGATAATATTGAAACGAAGTGATGGGTAATAACTAGACTGCGGATCTTTATGCATTTACAAAGAAGTTGGGTGAAATATAAAACAGTAATAGATTAGGAAAATTCAAGAACATTGTAACGTTATTTTTAACATAACAGAGCCATTAAAGGACGAAATTAATTGATATTTTATTCCTGTTTCCCACAATCAATGTATAATATTGTTATTTTGCATAAAAATCCGCAGTCTAGTAATAACATTAGATCTGATTGCATCGTTGAAATTCTTAAATGACTTTATATTGTTCTACGTATATTATCATATTTAGTTAACAATTAACAAACTGAATTCATGCTGCCGCAGATCTGTAAAATGTTTAAAGAACTCGTCCAGTATCAATAAAAATGTATTTCTTCGATTATTCAATTTTACAACTATCACGATTTTACGTCGAGATCAATTATACTTCTATTCTATCAGGTCCCCTAAAAATGATTTTACATTTTTGTTCGTCCATAATTGGATCATTCTTTAATGTTTTTATTATCTGATATGTAAGATTATTTATTATCTTATTTGGCCGATTCAGTTAACTCGCATAGGAAATTATTTGAGTTCTGTACAAGATAAAGGTATTTTAAGTTAATTTGTTTGAAGTAGTGGATCACATTTTATTCGATTCCAAATAAATTATATTCAAGCCTGGCCTCTACATATATCAGCGCAAGGTTCTTTCTACGAATTTACATTTACCATGTAGGGGATGCAAATGTGAGCTATAAGCGAAATTTCTGATAAGTAATATGCATCTCTGCGACACGTGAAACTTTTCACGTGGAGCTTGCTGATCTATCAACGCTGTACGACGTTTCAATGCCTCATGAAAACATTACACTGTTCCGATTATCCATCACAATTTGCATTGTAAAGTGGCCTATTGGCTCGACTCCAGTTCTAGAATTGGGTCGGATCCCACGACACATTAACTTAAGGCACGATCGATCTGCTGAGTGGGTAGTCGCCTAAGAAAGAAAAAAGTGGACTGAAGTTTGCGTATATCTGTAGATATGTACAGTGGCGAGTATAGTATAAATATGGAAAATTATAGTGTAGACTGCAGTCTGATTGGTATCAATGTAATAAGTTAATGTACATGTGTTCTAGGAAAACAAAGCTGTACACATACAGTGAATCCAAACAGTGTTTGAGCACTACGTTTCCGATTCTTGAAAAATTGTCAATACGGTAGAGTCAATTATCCGAACCAGTGAATGAGAGATCTCGAAAAGACAGTCTTCAATGGTTAAAAAACAGTCAAAGATTACTTTAACAAATAAGATTCGTTAACATTAGGTTGCAACGAATGTTCTGTCGTATTTCAAAGAAAACATTTGTATCAATTTATAAAAATATATGTTTAATTTTATTCAATGATACAATTTCCATTATTTGTGACAACTTGTTACCACGTTTCAGATAACTTATCAATTTCTGTTTCCCAATGACTCGCAAGCTATATGTGTTTCTGATTTACAAGCAAAATTACCTGCTCATTTAAAATACGACAGAACTTTTCCGCCATCCTAATATTAAGTGGATATTTGATATTGAATATTTAATCACACCTAAGCAAGTGAGTGTAAATTTGTTGCCTTTACATTCAAACATTTGATAGTTTTTTCCAATATCTTTTGAAAATTGTATGTTTAAAATCTCTGATTACAGACGCAATTATAATTATTGTTCTTGAAAATGGTTCAAATTGGAACCGAAACGTCGAATTAATTATCAATTAGCAAAATTGCTTAGCTTTCTTCATTGATCGAACCGTAGCGCCGAGATCATTTAATATTTGTTTGAAACAATAATACGATCGAGAAAAAATAGTTTATTAAGTGGATATATTTATAATTACTACTGCTGTATTGAAGTTGTGATAATCTCGATAAAAACAAGCTGTACAATCATAAGTCTGGATTTATTTGAAACATTGGAATGTTTTATCTCGAAAAACTTTCAAAAATTTCTCTTGTATGTGAAACTGCCATAGATTTGAAGATCGAAGCGTCTTTTTCACAGCAGTTTTATGCAACAAAAATGAGGAACTAGTTCGGTCGTGTAAAGCCCTTGTGCTCCTGAAGATTTGTGAAAAAGAGTTGCCGCAAAATTGTCCTTGACCTTGAATGTCAAAGTCAAATTTGTTTATTATTGCATAGTATTCTACTCAATTCACTCATGGTTCCCTTGACACTTTTTGTCCCCATTACGCGTAGAATACTATGCAATAATAAACAAATTTGACTTTGACATTCAAGGTCAAGGACAAGTTTGCGGCAACTTTTTTTCAAAGATCTTCACCGATTCGAAGATGTAGAATACGTCTATGGCAGCCAGGACCAAACATTTTTTTACACTCTATATACATGTATGTTGACGTGGTTGTTCGCGGAAAACCATGATTAGCACTTTAAACTGCTTTGTTCGGAATTGCTCGTCGTTAATAGACAGGCTCCACGTGTTCACGATTCTTTACACGAACTTGCACGGTCTCGAGTATGCGGAACGGGAAAACGCGCAGCGCTGATTCACACACTAATTTTGGAGCGGAGAAGCATAATCGGATTGTGTAATCGATTTTATAAATCACCGTGTTCGCAAGGATAGGTGTGCCCCACGATGACAAGGTCGCCGATAATTGTTTTGTAGAACGGGCAGAAACACGACGGAGAATCGTAAATATTTACATGACCAAGAAGTATTCTTGTTCTTTCCTTTTAATTTATTTTTTATGCTGTATCGACCTCTCAAAGGTAATTGCCAACTCCAAATTTATACGTAAATAGTCCTTTCCTAGATTTGGTTAGTTAATTTTGTTTGATATTCAATTGTATCTCGATCGTAAATATTAATTAATCTTGAAATAATATTATCGGCGCAACGTTTTCGATCTATTTTTACAAAAATATAGCTATTTTACAATATATCCGACGTTTCGGTTCTGATTTGAACCTTTTTCAAAGGAAATTGCGTCTAAAAAGAAAAAAGGGGGAAAAAATTTTTAATTCAAAAAACAAAGTAAGAAAAAATTGTAAACAATGAATCGTATGTAATTAATGTAGATTGAAATTAGTTAATACATACTTGCTATTAACTTTATTTATAATCATATAGCATTGGCATGCTTGATTATGTAGTGTCTGAGATACTGGTTGGAAACGTACTAAATTCGTGTGATCTCACGGACAAATCGTAGGGGAAACAAACAAGGAAAAAGCTGACATATCTAGATATATCGACTGAACATAATGATCGATGTCTTTGAAATCAATGATTGGCGGTAAAATTTGAAAGTCCAACAGTTTTTATATGTTGTTATATATAAACTTATTAACTGTAATTCAAAGGTAAATTTGAAAGTCGACATTCAAGGAGTAAGACATGTAAACAAAGTGATATAATATTCTATGTGAAAACCCTGGTGGTATTCAAATGGAGTAAAAACCCAATTATCGTTCATTAAGAGGAAACTTCATGAAACTTCCAATCAGTATCTCAGACACTACATAATCAAGCATGCCAATGCTATATGATTATAAATAAAGTTAATAGCAAGTATGTATTAACTAATTTCAATCTACATTAATTACATACGATTCATTGTTTACAATTTTTTCTTACTTTGTTTTTTGAATTAGAAATTTTTCCCCCTTTTTTCTTTTTAGACGTAATTTCCTTTGAAAAAGGTTCAAATCAGAACCGAAACGTCGGATATATTGTAAAATAGCTATATTTTTGTAAAAATAGATCGAAAACGTTGCGCCGATAATATTATTTCAAGATTAATTAATTTTGTTTGTTTCAAGAAATTGATTAGGTTTTCGCATGAGTCCTTGGAGTCGGTAGCATCTTTGATGTTTTCTTGGATTTTGCATCTTGTTCTTTCTTGATGGTACACACTACTGTGCAAAAAAAGAAGCATCCATCCGTATTTCATAGAAAGAGATTGAAAATCAAATAACACAGTAAGTTTTGGAAAAGAATTCCGTTGTATTAAATAGTTCTGAGAATACGTGTTATTATAATAAATCAATCATTGTACAATATAATTTCTACATAAAGATATTGTTCGTCATTATATCTTATAATTATACTGGGTGCTTCTTTTTTTTTGCACAGTAATGCATATGACAAGATGTAATTATGTGTTCGATTGGGTTTGTTGTGTTGTAACTAATGCATTTAGGTTTGTCTAGGTTTTCCAAGTCTTCTCGTTCTTTCTGCCCGAGACGACTATAAATATTTACTTGGCTCAGGGGACTTCCTTTTCAATCTGTCGCTTGTGTGTTACGGTACACAAATAAATTAGACTGCGGAATGATTTTCCGTGAGTTCCCAACTCTTGCTCAGATTTCAAAGTATATTTTGGAAATTTCTATTCCAAAAACATTTAAACTTTTCGTCTCATTGATATCGTGGACATTCTGAGTTGGCTAAAATTATTTCAAGTAACCAGTCCATTTTTTTTTAAATTGTGCGCACAACTTAGACAATTTTTAGGTAATTTTTAACATAGTGTAAACATGTAGTGTAAATAATATTTGGTTTTTATTTAGTAATGTTTTGTTTATCATCTCTGGATTCAGTGTCTATGTATATGGGAGGAAGTGACGCACATTTTCGTTATGTGTAACGATGGTTTTTAAATTAAAGATAAATTTTCTTTATTAATAAATATTTGCAAGTCAAAAAAATGTTTTAGCTACAAGATTATAATATACTATTTTACAGCATGCATCAGATTGTCAAAATAAAATTATGCTTTCTATGTAAAATCATTAACAGTAGAATATACTATAGTATAGCACTGGTAGTCGGTAACCGAGATGCATTGGTTGACGCGTGTCGAGAGGGCGCGAGATCTCCCGACACGCTAGGACCGATCGTATGAATCGGCAGTTATAATAAAGACTTCCCGACGCCAACACGTGTTATGATTTTAGAACCTTAGGACCTTTAGAACCCTCTTAGTACGGTCACTACAGTTTTCAGAAGTGGGATAGGATTCGGGTGTCTTTATATAATTTTGTGAAATTGTTTTACGTACTTTAGTGTTCAGTTATTTACGTGGTATAATGGAAAGTTTACGGCAAGTTCCTGGATTAGACGAAAGCATTACGAAGGCGTCAGTAAAAACGATAAAGGCTTTTCATCAATTTGTGTTTGGTGAAGTGGGTGATCGACGAAACCGAATGCGTTTGAGAAACTTCAAGGGTTTTACAGAACCTGAAGATTCCGAACAAGCGGTAGCCAAAGTAACGTGGGCAGATAGGGAACTCGAGTTGGGTGATCTAATCGCTATTTGTCACGTGCTAAACATTAATTACAGTGGAACATCCAAGGAAATTGCGCGACGCATTTATGGGTGCCTTGCAAATTTCGATTTATTATGTGAAACCACCAACGAAGGGGAATCAGACGAAGAAGGGGACAGTGTATTTCATGAGGTGGAAAATCATACGGTTATACCAAAATTCACTTTGAGTTTTCGTGACGTCGAAGATTCTGTTAGACTATTTGATGGTGGTGATGAATATTTAGTGGAGAATTGGATTGCTGAATTCGAAGACAATGCTACGTTGTTGGGATGGTCAGACATTCAGAAATTATTATTTGCCAAAAAGCGTTTGACGGGTTTAGCTAAAACTCTTGTACAGAGTGAAAAAGGACTTACGTCGTGGGAAAAGCTGAAGTCCTGCTTGCTGGAGGAATTTTCAACTAAGATCAACAGTGCTGACCTTCATAATATGCTATCAAATAGAAGAATGCACCGGGATGAAACAGTGCAGGAATACTTTTTGCAAATGAAGGAATTGGCATCAAGAGGTTCGATTGAAGCAGAAGCATTGATACAATACATTGTAGACGGAATTCCTGATGATCCTTATCGGAAGATGTCCCTATATGAAGCACAAACTCTTAAAGAATTGAAGACAAAATTAGAAGTCTACGGTAAGCTGAGGAAGAAGACGCATGTTCAGGCGGGAAAGAACGTTCCAGTACGAGTCACCGCGCCGGCGAAGATTACGTTGCAAAATAAAACAGTGGCACAGAGGAACGAGTCGAGGGACGAAACACGGTGTTTCAACTGTAACGAAGTGGGTCACTTCAAAACATCGTGCCCGAAACCGATTCGACAACGGGGATCGTGTTACATCTGTGGAGCGGCCGATCATCAAAAGAGTGTTTGTCCGCAGCGAGCGACGAGTTCAAAGCACCGACCGGCGACTTCAACGGGGGACACCACTACACATCTAGTTCGGCAAACTTTGAGTATCATTCCTTCTTATACAATTAAAATACAGTTAGACATAGGCGAAACGGTAGCCGTTCTTGATACAGGTAGTCCAATATCATTGTTGAATAATGATTTGTTGCCTAGTGGAACAAATATTGAACCTTATAACGAAGCTGTACGTTATGAAGGAGTTAACAAAAGCGAAATTACTATATTAGGTAGATTATGGCAAAAGCTGAAAGTGCAGGATTGCGAAGTTTTTATTAATTTTTATGTTGTTCCAAAGATTACGATGAGTAATGCATGTTTGTTGGGTAGAGATTTTATTGCGAGCGACAATATTCGGATAAGCTTTGGAAAGACTGTTGAAATTTCGAAGCCGTCAAAAGAAATAGAGGCGAGTGTTGATATTCCCGAAATATTAGCTATTGAAATAGGTCAGGACTCTGTACAATCGCTTGAGACTAACGTGAACAATAGTATCAGCTGGGACGTTAAAGATAAAGTTTGTACTATTATGGATGATTATTACGTAAAACCTGAGAGGCCGGAAACACCCAAAACTCAATTAGAAATGGAACTTTCGATTAAACCAAACCATCAACCGTTTTATTATAACCCTAGACGTTTGTCATATTTTGAAAAAACAGCGGTTCAGGATATTATTCGCGATTTGTTAGAAAGAAGGATAATACGTCCAAGTACATCACAGTATAGCAGTCCTATTGTATTAGTTAAAAAGAAGAACGGACAAATCCGTATGGCGGTGGATTACCGAGAGATAAACAAAATAACGTTACGAGATAATTTCCCAATTCCGCGAATCGATGATCAAATTGATGGACTTCGCGATAAACGGTATTTCACGCGACTAGATTTAAAAGATGCGTTTCATCACGTTAAATTAAAAGAGCAATCAATTCCGTATACTTCTTTCGTTACTTTTATGGGCCAATTCGAGTATGTTCGAATGCCATTTGGATTGACAAATGGACCATCTTTCTTCATGCGATTTGTAAGTGCAGCTTTTCGTACGTTATTGGACCGAGGAAAGATTTCAATCTATATCGACGACTTATTGATTGCAACTAAAACAATAGAAGAAAATTTAGAGATTTTGAAGGAAGTGTTGACTGTTTTGGTAGAGAATTGTCTAGAATTACGGTTAGAAAAATGCACATTTTTATTTACGGAAATTACTTATTTAGGCTATAGAATTAGTGCCAATGGTGTTAAACCGAGTACCGAGCATATAGATGCAGTGACATGTTATCCAATACCGCGAACGTACCGCGAATTGCATAGTTTCGTGGGTTTAATTTCATATTTTCGAAAATTTATTCGAGATTTTGCACATATTTCGAAGCCTCTTTATGATTTATTAAAATCCAAAGCGGAATTCAAATGGGATAGTGAAGCTTTAAAGTCTTTTGAAAATTTAAAACAATTAATGATATCCGAACCAGTTTTATGTATTTATTCACCAACGGCTAATACAGAATTGCACTGCGATGCAAGTTCTTCAGGATTCGGTTCAGTGCTCTTACAGAAACAATCGGACAATAAATTTCACCCTATTTGTTATTTTAGCAAGCGAACAACGCAAACAGAATCGCGATATCACAGCTTCGAATTGGAAGCATTGGCGATTATTTATTCTCTTGAACGATTTAGAATATACTTACAAGGCATACGTTTTACTATTGTCACAGACTGCAATAGCTTAAAGTTAACTTTGGAGCGAAAGGAGGTTAATCCTAGAATTCTTAGATGGTCACTTATATTGCGAAATTATGATTATGTATTGGAGCATAGAAAAGGCGAGCGGATGCAGCATGCTGATGCATTAAGTCGGATGTATAGCGTACTAGTTATTACGGAAAACAGTTTTGAGCGAAATTTAGAAATTTTACAGAATTTAGACCCGGAGATTAATAAGATTAGAACTAAGTTAGAACAGGAGGAGGATAGATTCTTTGAATTAAGTAACGGATTGGTATATCGCAAATCGAATGGTAGATTGTTATTTTATGTTCCATCATCCATGGAGGATAATGTGATACGTGCAAGTCACGGCGAAATTGCTCATCAGGGTATGAATAAGACAGTAGAATATATATGTAGAGTATATTGGTTTCCCCGTATGAAAGATAAAGTAAAAAAGCATATTTCAAATTGCTTAAAATGCATAACATTCGCGACTGTTGCAAATAAAATTGAAGGGAAGCTACATTGCCCGGAGAAAGGAAATTTGCCTTTCCAATGCGTTCACATTGACCATTATGGTCCGTTAGAAAGAACTAAACACCGCCAAAAATATATCTTCGAAGTTATTGACGCGTTCACGAAATTTGTTAAATTTTATCCAACTGTTAGTACAGGTGCTGATGAAGTAATACGACATTTAAAATCTTATTTTGCGAATTATAGTAAACCAAAGAAAATTGTATCGGATAGAGGTACAGCTTTTACGTCTGAAAAGTTTAAAGAATTTATGGCAGCGAATAGTATACAGCACGTTCTTATTGCGACGGCCACACCGCACGCAAACGGTCAGATCGAGCGGATAAATCGATCGTTGACACCGATTCTGGCAAAACTTACGGAAACATCTCATAGTTGGGATAACGTTTTGGTACAGGCAGAATTTGCGTTAAATAATTCGATAAACCGATCAGTTGGAGATACGCCAGCTAGACTTTTTTTCGGAACTAATCAGTTGGGACAATTTAGTGATGAATTACGCGAAATCTTAGAAGAGAGAAATAGCGAAGTTCGAGATCTAAATAGTATTAGGCAAAGCGCAGTCGAGAAAATTCAAGCGAGTAACGCGTATAACGAACAATACTATGATAGGAAGCGTAAAACACCTACGAAATACCAGTTAGGTGACTATGTAATGATAAAGAATGTAGATGTAACTCCGAGTGTAAATAAGAAATTATTACCTAAGTATAGAGGACCTTATGTAGTGAAATGTGTGTTAGACCATGATCGTTATATTGTATGTGATCCTGAAAATAATCAATTAACTCAAATGCCTTATGAAGGAACTTGTTCTGTCGGAAATATGAAACCATGGATTAAAGGAGAACCGGATTAGTTTAAGTTATTATAGTTTAGATTTATGTTTAAATACAGTTAAGTTAAGTAAAATGTATATGGTAATTTAGTGCGAGTTTACTGAACTCTAGATTATTGTCATGTTAATCAAGAAATTTTATTTTGTTCATTCATGTGAAACGAATGTTTACGTTATCAAAGTTGTATTTTAGTTTAATAAGTTTTTTTTTTGTGTGTTTTGTTTTGTAGACAATAAGACGTTTGTATTTTATGTGTGACCCGATGATTGAGGGCAATCATGTTGTCAGGATGGACGAACTATAGTATAGCACTGGTAGTCGGTAACCGAGATGCATTGGTTGACGCGTGTCGAGAGGGCGCGAGATCTCCCGACACGCTAGGACCGATCGTATGAATCGGCAGTTATAATAAAGACTTCCCGACGCCAACACGTGTTATGATTTTAGAACCTTAGGACCTTTAGAACCCTCTTAGTACGGTCACTACAATACAATAGTTTCGATAGAATGTAACGTAATGAGTGCTTGAAATTATTGTTTTTATGTCTGAAACATTCGTTATTATTCAACGTAATAAAACTGAAGCTTGTAGCTTATTTCTTAGAATTACTCTACAGAAATGTGATGATTCGACTGCCGATTTGATGGATTTATGTAAAAAATGAGTAGGTGTAATTTAAAATAGCAAAAGTATTAGGAAAATTTAAATAACTATTATATTATTTTCAACCTACTAAACATAATAGGGAAGAAAATAAATATCTATTTCACTCCAATTTGTTGCAATTCAAGTAAGAAGTTTTTATTTTGCATAAAGATCCACAATCCAGTGATGATTATGTAAAGATCATATTACAATTACTACAAAAGAATATTATATACTTGTAACCTAAATATTTAAATATAATCAATACATGTTCTCCTTTATGTGATACATTTAAGCAAGTAAAGATCACTTATTTGGAAGGGTTGGTTGAAAAGTTGTGTTTAAAAATTTTTTAATCCAGAAAATTAAACGAAATTACCTAAAATGAACATTCTTACATAGTTTCGAGTAGGTACTAAGACTTTTTGTTTCCTTAGCGAGAAATCATGGGAAAGTACAACACGAATGACTCGCACAAAAACGAGGAAACAGAGGAGAACCGAAAGTGGAGCAACTGCTTCGCCCTATTTGTGTAGTGAACCATAACATATAATTTACAAGAATGTTAATAAATATTTAGGATGACGTCTAGGTAGAGTGTCTAACAGTGACTCGTGTTTTAACAGACAACGATAAATATATATATTAAAACAATAGCAAATAATAAAGAACCAAACAAACCAATAACGAATATATAAAATTTAGTTAGTAATTAATAAAAGTTATAAAAAACAATAACGAGAAAGCCTGCGTTAACTAATCCTAAGTCCTAATAAGGCACAAGGATGTTACGTGATACTGACTATCTAGGAGCGATGTGTCCTCTATGAGAGTCCTAAGCTTTTTTAAAACAATGAATTCGTAGTCGTACATTCGTAGTTTTTCCAAATATTGGACTTTGAAAATTGTCTTTTGGCCAGTAAAATCGCCTTCTCCGATCATTGTGCGTTGTAGATACAGTGACTCCCATTAATACTCGGACGCTCTAAGAAAAACGATAACTGGTTTAACATTGAACTATACGACTTGAATTTTGTTGGGAAGCTAGAGCAAATAGTTTTACAGAATGTGGAAAAACATTTTTTAACTTCCCGATTCATAGGGAAGTTATGGTAATTATCCCGAAAATCGAAAATCGAATTTTTAACAGATCTTCACGTTTCATAGTCATTGGATTCATTTTAGACTATTTTTATCAAAATGTCGGTGTGTGTGTGTGTGCGTATGTCCGTTTCTATGGTATCAAATTTTTCGTTAACGTTTTCAGAAAAAGTAATAACGCGATCAGAATAATGAATGGTGCATTGGAAGTGCCCCGCTGCAACTTAGAGCTGATTAGATTTTGGTCCATATTGGTCAAGTAGTTTTATAGATTTTTTAGTTTTCTTAGTTTTTTTTCGAAAGAAGTTCATTCAAGAATGCAATTTATACGAAAGGATGGAAATTTTCCACCGAATAAACAAATGTAATTATATATATTTCATTTTTATTTTAATTTAAAAAAATTTATTTATTTAAAAAAAAATTTTTGTTTTTAATTATGCAACTAATGCTAATGTTACCGCTTACAACTAACGAATCGGGAAGTTCTTTGTGTGGCTCGTGGAGAGTCACACACAACATAAATAAAAAAACCATTAAGCGCTGTATGCCCCACTAGTTCAAAAATTGCAATTGATCGGAATTGTTGAAAAAATACTAAAAGTTGCAGTTCACAACTTTTTTATGTGGACCTATATTGAAAATTTTAAAAATAAGTTTTGTAGATTTGTGTCAATTATATGCACTGCGAAAGTTTCATCGAAATCGGTTGATGCGGGGAAAAACGACAGGCATTGAAAGATGTGTGAATCTATACATAGATTTACTGCAGTTATAGCCCGAAAATCGAGAAAATCTGAAATTTTTACCATCGTTAAACGTTTCTAGCTCATTGCAACGTCGATCAATATTGATGAACATTTCAGAATATGTTTAATTGTACTGTTTTCTTCAGTCTTTGCCAGACTACGGACTTTATACATTGTTGACAAAATTCGTGCATGTATTATAAAACTATGAAGACGTTGCAGGAATTTCAGAAGACTGGTAATATTATTTTAGATTTGTGAAAAGTGTGACTTACAGTGACTCCCATTAATATTCGGACGCTCTAAAATAACCATAACTTGTTAAACTTTGAACTATACGACTTGAATTTTTGTTGGGAAGCTAGAACAAATAGCTTACTACAGAATGTGGAAAAACATGTTTTCAAAAATTGTAATTGATCGGAGTTGTTGAAAAAATACTAAAAGTTGCAGTTCACAACTTTTTTATGTGGGCCTATATTGAAAATTTTTTAAATACGTTTTGTAGATCGGTGTCAATTAAACATATTCTGAAAATTTCACTAACGTCAATTTCATAAACGTTTAAATATGTTAAAAATTGCAGATTTTCACGATTTTCGACCTATAACTGCAGATTCTTACATCTTTCAATGCCTGTCGTTTTTCTCGCATCAACCGATTTCGATGAAACTTTACCAGTGCATATAACTCACACAGATCTACAAAAAGCATTTTGAAAATTTTCAATATAGGCCCACATAAAAAAGTTGTAAAATGCAACTTTTAGTATTTTTTCTACAACTCCGATCAATTGCAATTTTTGAAAAAATGTTTTTCCACATCCTGTAGCAAACTATTTGCTCTAGCTTCTCCAAAAAATTCAAGTCGTATAGTTCAACGTTTAACCAATTATTGATTTTTTTAGAGCGTCCGAATATTAATGGGAGTCACTGTAGGTAACTGTTTATTATCCGAACTCTCGCATTCCGCCGATTTATTACAAATAATCGAATATCCACTGTACCCTGAATTAAGCAACTAAATACGATTAAAATTGTGTCGTATTTGGGATCATTTCAATCAGCAAAATATCACGATTAAAAGTCGACGACAATGTATATTTTTCTAGTTATACGACATTATAAATTTTCACACATATTTGTTTCAGCGAATGTCAGAGGCAACTAAGCAGGGTCCTGGACGACATGGGCGAGGCCTCGGCGAGAGCCCAGGGTTTGAACAAGCCAATAACCAACGCCCTAAAACTTCGGGATACGGACCATATAGTCTATCTATTAGTCGATAACGAAGCAAACCGGTAAGTCGTGACTCATCGTAAAAAAGTTATTCCCAAATTAGATGTTTAACCCTTAGCACTCAAATGATGACTCTAGACGCCACTAAAAATTGCTATACCTTTATTCAAAATATTGTTTACATTATTAAATGTGTGTGTACCTCATCAAGTACTAAACATTTAGGTATTGTGTGAGGTACTATACCAATATTTCATATCTATACAATTTTGAAACTATAGGGAATTTGAAATATTCCTGGTTGGAAGAAATGTATAATTTTCGAGGTAAAATTGCTCCGAGAACAAAGGGTTAAAGCATTTGAGTATTACTATTTATTAACTTCATTTTCCAATGAAATCTCCGTTTACTGTTTAGCTTATCATTCATATGAGCTACACTATGACTTTTCGTATAAAATCAAAGCAGATACATACATAAGTTCCTGGAATGATAATAAACAAATTTTTGGAAATATTTGCTGTTAATGTTAAATATTAATATTTTACACAAATGTTTAAAATGGTATAAGAAACTGACAAAGTAGTTGAGAGATCTTTGTACGTCAAGGGGTTAATATTTTCAACTTATAGTTTCAATTACTGATTTTATTCCTGCAAATATTTGGGGGAAACTGTTATTTGCGATCCCTAAATAAAATGGTACCAAAGTCAATTCCCGATGTTGCTATAAAACGGCAGAGTTGGGCAAAAATTTAATCAACGATTTACGAATAAATTTCTACTTCAATCGTTAGTCGCAATTAACAATTAAACTCCTACCTTAGTCGTTAATTGCGGTGAACGATTACATTCTTTCCAATTGCAATCGTCAATCGGATAATTGATTATCACTAAACCTACCACTGCCGATCAAATGACCAGTCTTACATTTTTAATTTTATAATTATTGAAATTATGCCGTTGCTTACATGGAAATTGATTCGATAAATTTCCTTGTTCAAGTACATATTGCATTAAAAGTTGCACGGAACCTAAATGAACAGAACCTTATCATTTTTATCAGCTGAAACATTTTAATCTCTCTCAGTACCCGATAGTTTTAGTGTTAATGATTAACTGCTGAAATTACGAAATGAAATACTGAAATGTAAACTGAGTTTTTGTTGAGATTCAATTCTCCAATTCTCCATCTCCATTCTCTGTCTCTCTCTCCCTCCTCATTACATTTTTGATAACTTCTTTTCTTAATCAACGATTCATGATTACCTTCATCAATCGATAGAACCAGTCTCCGATTTTTCGATCATTTCTTTTCTTAATCAACGATTCATGATTACCTTCATCAATCGATTGAACCAGTCTCCGATTCTTCGATCATTTCTTTTCTTACTCAATGATTCATGATTATCTTCATCAATCGATTGAACCAGTCTCCGATTTTTCGATCATTTCTATTCTTAATCAACGATTCATGATTACCTTCATCAATCGATTGAACCAGTCTCCGATTCTTCGATCATTTCTTTTCTTAATGAACGATTCATGATTACCTTCATCAATCGATTGAACCAGTCTCTTATTTTTCTATCATTTCTTTTCTTAATCAATGATTCATGATTATCTTCATCAATCGATTGAACCAGTCTCCGATTTTTCGATCATTTCTTTTCTTAATCAACGATTCATGATTACCTTCATCAATCGATTGAACCAGTCTCCGATTTTTCGATCATTTCTTGTCTTAATCAACGATTCATGATAACCTTCATCAATCGATTGAATCAATCGTCTATTTTTCAATGATTACCTGTTTCATTCATACACATTAATCAATCAATCTTGGTTAAAATTTTAATTGATTAATGCCCAACTCTGTGAAACGGCTAGTAAGCGGTCGAATTCGAAGGAGGCCCTATTAAAGAACTTGCAACTGGAAACCAACCTGTGGCAGAAGGGAGCAGAAGGGAAGCTGCATTTCGCAGGATAAGGGTTTCGCGGCGCGCAAAATGGTCGGTTGGATCGATACGTCGTGTCTGGTGTGTCGCTTGCCTGCGGGAAACGAAGCACTTCCTTCCTCGTTTGGTCCTATTCGCAAAGCCTCTCCTCTCGACCCGGTGTTTTCTGATTAAAATGTTCTTCAGAGCCGTTTGCTGCACGAGAAAAATTAATACCGCGTACAGGCGCGGTGATCAGAGATGATAATAGTCGTATCGTAAAGCCACTCGCGCCGCCATTAACAACGCACGGCTATTAATTACTGGAAGTAGACGCTCTCGTGCAACCGGCGTCGACGTCTTCGTGACGATGCGAGTTCCCTCGCGATGCAATCGACTGCACTCCGGGCTACACGGTGCATTGTAACTAGACTGCGGAGTACTCGGCAAATCTCCATCCTCGTGGATTGTTCTGTACAATGTGGGACAAGGGAATCATTTAATTCCTTGGCTATGAAATTCTCTATCTTATTTAACTCTCATTCCTTGAAGCCTTTGCAGTAGGGTAACTGCACCAGTGAATGAACGGGCACCAGTAAATGAACGCTTTTGTATATTTCAACAAATTTTAACCCGGACGGCATACTAGCGATAAAATTGTGATTAAAGAGTTAAATAAATAGGAGAATATTGTTTAGTAATTTTGTTCATTGATTGGACTAGCATTATTCAATTACTAGAATGTAGTGTTCATTCACTGGTATTTTTCATATTTTTGATTTAACGTTTAATAAAGAAGAATAATAATAATTTCATTGTATTTGTGTTCATTCATTTCTGACAAATGAAGTATAGGGAGCTATTTGGCATATATGAGATTCCTTTAATTCACATAGTTTTTTTTTAAATAAAATATTTTCCTGAACAATTTCTTAAATGTTCATTCACTGGTGCAGTTACCCTACTCTAGCTTCATTTCGATACAAGACAACGGCTCGGGACGGCTTCGACGTATTGCGGATGAGAGTACCTATTCGGCTTGACATTGTTCTTGAGTTGGCTGAGAGTTTATGGGTCTCATAAATTCGTCTGACCACAAGCAACCATAAAGTGGTCGGCCCAGCAGCGATGTCGTTGAAAAAGAATAGAATATGACATATTCTCTCGTTCTGGTACTAGAAATAAGCAGTATCGAGATGACAACTTCAAAAGAAGAACATGAGATAGAGATTTTCTTGTTGGGAAAAAAACATCATCATCTTATACCAAAAGAAAACTATTGTTCTTGTTTTTGAAATTTTTTTCATTCAGAATTTCATGGAAAAAAAAGAAAGATTCTTTTTATTGTACACATATGTTTTCTTCAAACGCTATGGATTATATATATTGTCTACAACAAAATTGAATTTGGTTTTGATGAAAGGGGTAGACTCGTTTCTAGAATTGGAAGGGTGTGGGATGAGGCATAATGAAAATTATGCTGTGAAAGTGGGTACAGTGGGTGTACAAAGGATTCGTATACTTTTTAAAATGGAATAATTTTTATAATTGTAGCAAATGACACATTACATGCAAAACTACACAAGGCATTTTTTTAAACTGTTTTATTGGGGCTCGTAATGAAATATTAAATATTGAAATTTCGTGGAAATCTTTTCTCACAGGAAAAAACGACGCGCATCGAAAGATGTACGATTCTGTGGACTTTAAGCAGCAACTGATAAAAAATCATGTAAAACTTCGATCTTCATCATTTTTAACCACTTGCAGCTGTCGTGTATATGTTAATCGATTTCGATGAAATTTTCAGCATGTGTGTAACAAACATAGATCTACAAAACATATATTTTAAATT
Source organism: Lasioglossum villosulum (assembly GCA_963971365.1). Classification (NCBI taxonomy): domain Eukaryota; kingdom Metazoa; phylum Arthropoda; class Insecta; order Hymenoptera; family Halictidae; genus Lasioglossum; species Lasioglossum villosulum. The sequence goes on from OZ020502.1 coordinate 23,927,722, forward strand.
TTCATTAAGGGCCCTAACAAAAAAATTAAAAGAAATGCGTTTTTTACATGCAACCTTGCAAATAGTAATTTCTGGAAAATCTATTTTACAAATCACTTAGTAAACCAATGCTTTTAATTGGTGATAAAAAATCAGATCGTTTAGTACAATTATAAAAGAGTTATTTTATTTTAAAAGGTATATGAACACTTTGTACACCCACTGTATATACTTTAGTCATTTGATTGTTGGTGACCGCTGGTTAAATGTTAGTTACTATAAATATAATTTTATGCAAATTGTTCCATTTGTTTAAGCTTAAGCTAATTTGAATTGTGAGAATTCTTCGAAAGAAATCTCGTAGCGTTTTAAAATTACAAATCGAAGATAAAATTAAGGTATTTATTCATATGTTTATTCAGTAACGCGAGAAGTTACATTGAAAATGGCAAAAACTAATAGAACAGAATGGACAATATGTTATTGAATAAATCTACAGTGGGTAAAAAAAGTATTGGCACACTCTTAAAAAGACGATAACTTTTTAAATATCGTATTATACGATTTGAATTTTTTTTTTGGGAAGCTAGAGCAATTAGTTTACTAAAGGATGTGGAAAGAAATTTTGTCAAAAATTGCAATTCATCGGAATTGTAGCAAAAATACTAAAAGTTGCATTTTACAACTTTTTTATGTGGGCCAATATTGAAAATTTTAAAAATGCGTTTTGTAGATCTGTGTCGAAACGCATTTTTAAAATTTTCAATATTGGCCCACATAAAAAAGTTGTAAAATGCAACCTTTAGTATTTTTGCTACAATTCCGATGAATTGCAATTTTTGACAAAATTTCTTTCCACATCCTTTAGTAAACTAATTGCTCTAGCTTCCCAAAAAAAAATTCAAATCGTATAATACGATATTTAAAAAGTTATCGTCTTTTTAAGAGTGTGCCAATACTTTTTTTACCCACTGTGTGTATAAATATCCGAATTTTGGCTTTCAATTTTAATTTCCAAAGCTACGAACTGGAGTTCCAATTCGATATTTTAGCAGCGTTGTTGTTAGAAAGATTGAGAAAAGATTACAGCTCGGAAATCATTTTACGAAGCTAAGCAAAGTGAACGACTAGTCAGGAAGATAATGTGTAGTATGTCATATACTGAAGTAGAATGTAATAATATTGTGTCTTCCTCTTGCGAATATTGCAAAGCAATTTTGCTTCGCGATAACGGACAACGTAGCACGGCCATGAACCTCTAAAAAGTCGCGCGAATCAGAGTATGAAGCTCTTCCTCATCCGTTCTGCTTAACGAACCTTACCCTCACGCATTACCATATACTTAGAAGTCTTGGATAACTTTCGCGAAGAAAAATAACTGGTTTGTCAAGATAGTGTACAGCACACGGTCAAAGGATTTTAACGAGCCAGAAACGAACCGCTCATTAATATTAAACTTTGCAGCAAACCATGAAAAATAAACAAATCTTATTTATTCATTAATTTATTATTCGCTTGATATTCTCATTACATCACAAATGTAAGCCTCCAACGTTAGTGAATGTAAACCCCTTTAAACATTACGTAAACCTTCGTCTCCATAGGTTATCCACTCTGGGTGTACGTTTTACTACGGTATTTTTCCCAATGAGATTTAAATACGCAAAAATAAATATTTTTCCCTGAATAAAGTACAATTCCATGAGAATATATTTTCGTTGGAGAGGGAAACAGAATTGTCAATCATTCTCATATTTCTATAATTTCAGGATTTGATAAAACATTCTTCATAAAAGATAAAAATAAGACCATTTTTCTTCTAACTAGATCACCACGGGATTGTTATTCACATGATAATACATTCTTTAAATTGCAAAGGAGAAACTTCACTTCGACACAATAGGAGTATAAAAAGAATCTTCTCTTGCCTTTTCAATAAAAAAAATGAAGCGCTCAGCATGACGTACGTTAAAGTGAAGGAAGAGCTCATTACTATGGTACAAAAATCACTAGGAATGTTCCTAATACTGCGGTGCGAATTGCAACTATCATAAGAAACGAGCTTCACTTGGGTCTAACGTTTTAGATTAGATATTTACCTATTTAGTACACGTGAGTAGGTAGGATTCGATTCTAGATCAAGAGTATTACAGATAAAATAAAGAGATCTGGCAAAAATAAAGTCGAAAAGTAATGAATACAGAACAGTAGCAAAAATAAAAAACAAAGTAAAGTGAACTCCACGAAAAGAACTACTTACAGAATTGAAAACTTGAGAAAAACGATTTTAAAAATGTACAATCCGTCATTTCGACGAGTCTTATAGTTGCAGTGTTAAAGATGAAGTTTTACATTCATGATGGATGAAAATCATATGCGATTCGAGCAACGGGGATCTCGAACATTGGACCGCAACCGTGAATCATTATCCGCGTAATGTTTCAACCTTGCTTCGATTTTCCAGCGGACTGGGCAGCGTAGTTGGCCTGCTAAAGACCGGATCGAAGAATCTGTTCATGTTCGACGAAACAGGAGCTCATTACCAGCTGAAGCCTAGGTGCATTTTGGACTTCTATGTCCACGAAACCCGACAACGCATGGGCCTTGGAAATATTCTCTATCAGTATATGTTGTCCGTAAGTAATCTGCTTTATACAGGGTAGACACCACCATTAACCACCTTGAATATTGCAAGGGTAAGACTTTAGAAACCCCCCCCCTTCCTTTCGACATGTGACATACGTCATTCTATTCGTTTTGACATGCTGAACACAAAATTTATGTGTCATTTTTGGCTGAAATGAATAGTTTTCGAGATATTCGTGAAAAACTGCAGTTACTACACATTGAATTTTGTGTATACGTGCATGTCCGTGCAAATTCAATGTGTAGTAGCTGCAGTTTTTCACGAATATCTCGAAAACTATTCATTTCAGCCAAAAATGACACATAAATTTTGTGTTCAGCATGTCAAAACGAATCGAATGACGTATGTCACATGTCGAAAGGAAAGGGGGGGTTTTATAAAGTTCAGTTCTAAGGTCGCTTGAAGTAACTTTCTCCGTAATTTTGTTAAGGAGTAACTTCATGTGACCTCAGGGATCGCTGCTTTCAAGAAATTACATTTTGGGGCACGCTGTATATCATTTTTTCTTTCTCTGCAATTCTGTTAAGCAGTTATTAACGAAAAACGCGGCAATTGACTGTTAAAAAGCGCATAAAAATTCACTAAGCCAGATACGCCTTGATCTGCCTTTTAATTATGCGGCGATAGCCGTAACTCATAAAACAAATTGTTTTGTTTCAGTACTAAAATTTAATTGGGCACCAATTCTTCACGTCTATTACTAACCATTTGAGCCGTTTATTTTGAAAGTGGCCCAAGCCCATTTAAGTTTAAATTGAGATATTTAAGAGTTTGCATTTCAATTAAATTAAAAATATACGTGAAGGATACCAATGTATCAGGCTTCTTAAGTATAACTAAGAGAGTTAAATTTACAATTCCTATTAATGTAATAGCAATTATTAAGTGAATAATATGTGTCTTCTTATCAAGAATGGACTTGAACCACTTTCAAAATTAACAATTAAATTTGTCACGAAATTTGAAACAACCCAAGTCCATTCGATATAATTTAAAATGCTACAAATTGAAAGAAACAATATTGAATTTATTTGATATTACATTACAAAATTTGAAAAACACTATTTATGCAATTCAGAAAATCTTCTAACTATACAAATCTTGGAGGACAAAAAGTAAATTTGTTTTCTTTAAGGACATTTCTGATTCTAAGAATTTAGAGTCTATGATTTCCAAATTATGTTCAACAGTTTGGACAATTTTTAACCACGTTAAAGCTACTTTAATGTTTCTACTGGAGGCTAGAGGTCTAGACATTTGCTGGAGGCTACGACGTTAGCATCAAACAACTGACAAATGGACTTGGGCCACTTTCAAAATAAAAATTTGTATCATTTTATTAACAAGCTAATTTCCTTTCTACAAAATCTTTGTGATTTTAAATATATTAGTTACAATTTGCATTAGAATGAACAGATAACGTAGAAATGAAAATATTAAAATTGCTACCTTGATATTTTTCGAAAATCGACTTGAGCCACTTTCAAAATAAAAATTTGTATCATTCTATTAACAAGCTAAGTTGCTTTCTACAAAATCTTTATGATTTTAAATATATTAGTTACAATTTGCATCAGAATGAACAGATAACGTAGAAATCTAAATATTACAATTGCTAGCTTGAATTTTCTCGAAAATGCTCATTTATTGATTTAACTTTTTTTTAAATTATATTTATCACCACGAAACGATGTAAACAAAGTTATATGATCTAGTGGCTCATAGTGGGGACATGGACATTCATTTTTGCCATAAATTCACAGAATCCACAGTTTACTAATAAGTAGACAGCGGATCTTTATGCAAAATACACATTTTCTACCTGATTTGCAACCAACTAGAGTGAAATGGAAATTTATTTTCTTTCTGAATATGTTTAACAGGTTGAAAATAATATAACAGTACTTTTCAATTCTTCTAATCTTTTTACTGTTTTAAATTACACGTGCTCATTTTTGTCATAAATGCATAAAATCCGCTGTCTACTAATACGTCCCTATCCTATTGGTTAGAAATTTCAAATTAAATGTAGTGGAAAAGTGTGTGAGAATCTTTGCGAGAAATATGCGAAACATTGGTGTGTCGATGAATTCGATCCAATACTCGTGAGAACCACGAAGAAACTCACACATCCCGTACACAGATTCCACCCGCGCAGATTGGAAATCGTCCGGATCGCAAACAAGGTGTAATTACTTCCCGAGTAAAAGCAGAAAGGAGACGTGTGATCTTGATCTAAACTACTTCCAAGTAAACCTTGCGTAAAGCGAAGTAACGTTGCCACGTTCCTGTTCAACTAGTTGCGAAAGTTTCTCGTTTCGCAAGCAATCGTCGGCAAATTATAACCGACGTCCAAACAGAAAAATTAAACTCGTTATAAATAATATATACCATGAAAATAAGGGAAACGGAAAATTTGGGCTAAGGAGTACTTACAGTGACTCCCATTAATATTCGAACACTCTTAAAAAGACGATAACTGTTTTAATATTGTACTATACGATTTGAACATTCTTTTAGAAGCTAGAGCAATTAGTTTGCCACGTGATGCGAAAAAAGAATTTTGTCAAAAATTGCAATTGATCGGAATTATAAAAAAGATACCAAAAGTTGCATTTTACAACTTTTTTATGTGGACCCACGTTGAAAATTTAAAAAATATGTTTTATAGACCTGTGTCAATTAAACATATTCTGAAAATTTCGTCAAAATCGGTCGACGTTGCAATGAGCTACAAACGTTTAAATATAGTAAAAATTGCAGATTTTCACGATTTTCGGCCTTCAACTGCAGTAAATATAATGATTCTTGCATCTTTCAATCGTTGTCGTTGTTTTCCACATTAGCCGATTGCGATGAAACTTTCACAGGGCATATAATTGACACAGATCTACAAAACGTATTTTTTAAATTTTCAATATAGGTCCACATAAAAAAGTTGTAAAATGCAACTTTTAGTATTTTTTTATAATTCAGATGAGTTGCGATTTTTCACAAAATTTTTTTTCGCATCATGTGGCAAACTAATTGCTCTAGCTTCTAAAAAAATGTTCAAATCGTATAGTACAATATTAAAACAGTTATCATCCTTTTAAGAGTGTCCGAATATTAATAGGAGTCACTGTACATCAAATAAGAACATCTAACATGAATAAACACAATTTAATTTGTCATTAGAAAATCTAAAAGATTACTCCAATGAAGTACAGCTAATTTGTTCGAACAATAAAGGAATACTTTTTTATACCTTATACAATTACAAAATAGAAGCGCAGGAAAAATTTCTTACGCATCATTATTGCCGAGATTTTAAAGCATCCGATTATTTAAAACAAAGGGATTCCATTTTATGTATCAGATTATTCAAATACCATTATTTTATCCACTGCTTTTCTTCAAATTACGTTCTGATAGTTCGTTTCTCACAGGTCTAAGAAGTCTAGATGATCGATTTTCTTTCCGTCTATCTCTATCTAACACTGAATCTACCACCGCAGGTCAAATGAACGGTTTTTTAGTATTTTACAATTATTGAGATTACATAGATGCATTTGTAAGAAATGATTCCATTTTTTTACTAAAGGTCATACTATGCCAAAAAATTGTACTTTTACCAATTTTATTACATTTTCACCATTTTCCTGCTTTTCGAACCACAGGTTTTCATTTCGTTGGCATTGCGAGACTGCAAACTTAGCTTTGTACTTAATGTTATGATAGAACGTTTGGATAGTAAGGTATTTAGATAATGGGATTAGTATACGAGAAGCTCTACTGTAAGGGACTGTCATAAAAGTTGAGACACCATATTCTAAGTTGGGACTTAAGTGCTTTTCTCCAGATTAACGCACTGTCGTTAACTTTATTTCTATTTGTAAACCAACTTTTCACGAGCATTACAAACAACAAGTCGTGTTCAGTGTAGCTGTGCCAATCAAAGGCTAGAAACATTTGTTTTCAAATGAAAATTTTTCAACCCTAATTTCTAAATGGTTCCAAAAGTTTCTATCGGAATGTGTTCCTTTAATATTGCCAAATGAATATTAGGTTGTCCCAAAAGTTGGTTTTCATGTTAGCAAGTAAGGTAAAGGTACCAGTCGTTGACCATGTACGAGTAGTTGACCATTTTATAGGCAACCATAAAAAATAAGATTTTTATAAGCTGTACACTTTTGAAACTGAATCTCGGATGCCATACCATCTGTTGGTTAAATTTCTTTATACTATTCTCTATTAACCCGCAACATCTACTCTGTTCCTCAATTGAACTTTTTATGAAATTGATTTGTTTTATTTCTCATTTCATTCTTTAATTGTAATTTGTGCTGTCAATTGTTGAAACTAAATGATAGTAAAATGATTCCCAACATTATTGCTTGAACCCTCTTTCTAGTACAAGTAGTCAACTACTAACGAACAAAGGAGGTCAATTACTAGATTTTTCATTTTCAAAAGTGGTCAACTTCTGAAGCAATTACTGAATTTTTCAATACATTTCTTAAATTTGTATAAGTAAACTTTTTTTAAATAGTGGCCTTGGTACATAATTTAGAAGACTTAAAAAGTGTCTTCACGCATCGACTCTCGCTATTTGATGACAGAGTAAGTGGTTACTATTGTTCGCGTGGAGAACTTCTCTTAACTGGTCAACTACTAGTACCTTCACCTTACTAAGACATTAACATAAAGTTCATCGCATTGTTTGTATTAGTTTAACATCATTAAAGCAACACATTCCACTAGAAACTTTTGGGACAATCTCCTATACCTAATTTCTTGAAAATTTAATGTAGTTCAAATATGAAAAAGAATGGTGCACTTATCACGATGTGAATTTGTTTCTTTCAACACCTGCAAGAGAACTGTGCACTTGAATGAACTAATACTTATGCCTGCAAATTATTCCGCATGCAAACAGTGTGAAAGTGAATCGGACGATTAAGCCGGTTGTTATTGAGTGAACAATGTTTTTTTTCATATCAAATCACGATCTAAGAAATAAATATTCATTAAACATTGAATATAAGGCGTTTTTACTTCAACTCTTTTCAGGGTTTCTGGAAACATTATCTTCAGAAAATTGATATAACTTTTTATCCACTAACGCTATCATTATACTTTCTGCAGCGAAAATGTAGCTGGCAATTATACCTTTCCAACGGTATAAATATTTTTGTGTGATTCTTATCTTATGAAATTTTGTAGGTAAAAAACAAAACGTGTCCCAACCTTTACGACAGTCCCTTACTTCTTTCGAGCCTGGTCTTCGCTACTTGACAAAGTGGTATTATGTGGAGGAATGGAAAAGCGTAAGAATTCCGCGATTCCCGAAGGTTCATATAATTTTCCATAATTTTCGAGAAACGTTTTTTTTCGCCAGGTGAACAGAGAAACGGCCACGCAATGTCAGCCTCTATAACACGTCGGAGATTACGGCTAATATGCATTAATTACGGAAAAGTACCGTACAAGCCGGCATTCGTGATAGTTGAGCACTGTGCGTGAGACCACGGGGCGAATTCACGTGTCGCTAAGGCAACAGCACTTGCAGTGATTCCAACAAGTGCGCCAACCATGACAAAACGAGGCAAAAAATAATCTGGAATACGTAGCTGCACTGCTGCGAATACGTACCTGTTTTCCGCAAAACCTTTTTCTCAGTCGGCATAGTTGTTCTTGCCATGGACTCGGCATTTTCTCGGACTCTTTCCCTCGTAATCATGAATTATTCTACAGAGTAAAAGTCTGTCAGGTGTCCTACGTTTTAGAGAATTTTTTTCAATGACAGGAAACAAGTGAAAAATTTCGTTGTTCCTTTTTTGGCAAAACAATTTTGGAAAAATTGCAATTGATAGGAATTACACCGTTACGTCCTAAGGTGGGCAATTTTAGAGATTGTGTCCTTTAAAGATTTATATGTATAAAGGATGAAACGCTGTTTTAGAACCTACCTGCGTTCACCGGTTTTGGTTCAGGTAAACGAGGATTAAATTATATTAATTGGCCTTAATTATGAGATTTGGATCGTGAAAGTCGACGTTGGGTATTTTAAAATGAATTACGAGTTTGATTTAAGAATAAACAATACGAGATTACATTCTGAGCTACAAATGTCGGATACACAGAGTTTGAGGTATTATTATAATTGTAATTTGTCTGTAATTACCGTGAGGTAGTTTTCGCTTTAAAAGGATGATCCGTTGAAAGTCGCTCCTTTTTGGTGGGTGCGTATAATGCGGTGACTTTTGTTTCACGAACTAAACAGATGGTGTTTAACAAATTGTTTGTATGTAACAACCGGAAGATGTTTAATAAATGGAAAGTATGCAACAAGTTTTTGGACGCTGAGCTCTTGACGAGGAGCAGTCCCTTTTATAGATCGGTCTATCCTTTGTTTTAAACTTAATCTTCAGGGAAGTGGCGTGTCTTCTTCTTTGTAATCGTTTTTCTGATCAATTTGTCGTCTGAATTTTGATCGGATGCATAATCTTCGCATTCTTTCGTGGCTGAATCATATTGTTCTGCAAGTTCTCCCAGGTACATAGTTCTCACCAGACTATAGTTCCTTCCTCCTGCATTTTTAGTTCTAGCGGGATTGAGTTTCTGCTGAACTATCTTTTACCATTTTTGTTTACTTGCTCGCTCGCCTATAATATTTCGGATTATCTCTTGTGGTTACTTCTTAATTCTATCGCTCGCAATAGGGTCTAGAAACGACAAGTCATTAATAATTATAATATTCAATATTTTATTTCCCGCGCAACATTATTAGTGGAAGTATCAAACGAAATTCAGAAATATACGTATTCATGATTGATCTTATCAATTATCGCTAATGGCTGGACCACCGAACGTGACAACACAAAGAGCATACATATCATTCTTGTTGTGTTTTAGTATTTTATTTACAAAGAAAATAAAAAGAATCGCAAGAAACTTCAATATGTGTCACATGACTTTGTCCAGACTCTTTAAAAGACTAAAAGAGGGACAAGAGGCTACAATAGGATACAGAAAAAAGAATCACAAAGAGCATACATATCATTCTTGTTGTGTTTTAGTATTTTATTTACAAAGAAAATAAAAAGAATCGCAAGAAACTTCAATATGTGTCACATGACTTTGTCCAGACTCTTTAAAAAACTAAAAGAGGGACAAGAGGCTACAATAGGATACAGAAAAAAGAATTGTTTTTAATAAGCACGAAGAAAAGATTATGGCAAACTACCTTTAGAAATGTTCATCTATTTATTTTGGTCCTTTTCCTGAAAAAAAATGAATTAAATATTAATAATTAATATATGAATATGAATTAAATATTATTTCCATGTTCTGTTGAACATAGCATATTTTTGTTAACCTAAAGCTAAATAAATTAATATTAATTACATAATAGTGTTTTGCCTTATTGACGAATAAAACATTTCATTAATGTTTTAATTATTAGCAAATTTTACTTGTAGTAACAACTAGCCCTAATGTAAGAACAAGTTACCTCATAACGGGGCAAAAAGTTCTGCTTCGCTCAGCGAGAAATAAATGAAAAATATAAGAAACCAATTACAATATTTTAATTTTAAGATTAGAATTTTAAAATATAATAATTGTAACAATAATCTGTTAAAGATTAGAATATCTATATTATTTCTACTTTCTACGTCATTTTATGTTTTTTCAAAATCGGAACTTATAGCCTCGGTCTCCTCAAAAGAATCTTGTCTCTGTGGCCCTTTGTCGACAAGAAAAGGCAGCGAGCAAGCTTACATTGGAAAATTAGTGAACGATCTTAAATAGGAGCGTGACAAAAGGTCGTTACGCGTGGGTGTTGCGGGCGAAGGTAACCCGAAAGGTGACTGAACTCATTCAAACTGTTTGTTTCGCCTGGGTACTTTCGTTTCTCCTTATTAGAGCAAAGTACCAGGTGTGCCAATGAGTACTTCACTCATATTTTGAAAAGTTTTATAGCTTTGCTACTTTAATAACCGTTGTCCTCGATCCTGAAACACTCATAATCAATGCAGTCATCTTTAACAAACCAAAAATAGGACTGAATAAGCGATTTGAGTTTAAATTACGTTTCATCAGTTTATTAATCTTGAAATGAACTATTGAACTTTCTCACTCAAAATATGCTAATAATTATTTAATGTGTAACTATATAACTATTTGTGCATTTAGATGAAACTTCAGTTTTTCACTACGTTTCTAATGTTTACCATTTTGAGAGGGGTGCATATTAAATATAAATATAATATTAATTATATTGTAATCTTTGCATTTTTAAAGTACATTTTGAAATACTTAAGGCTTAGTATAATTCTTACAATTACATTGATTAAATAGTGTAATAAATTAGATTAATAAATAATGTTCTTGATTTTCTGAAAAATATATATTGGATAATGTTGTATTATATTTTCGTAATATTTATGTGTATAAAAACGAAACTTCGTGAATATCATACAAATGAAGAGTGTTCTACTAACGTTTGTCTCTAATTTATATCTCATTGTATTGTATACACGCAATTGTATTGTAACTATAACATAACAATAGATCTGATTAGAGTTAATAGAACTTTTACTTTTACATTAATTTGCAAACATTTGACTTGTCAAGCGAAATCTTTTTTAAATTTGGATTTCTATTTAAATTGTTTATTCATATGCATATGTATATTAATATGCATTATCAGTTTTGGACATTCTCATTTAATTAATTCATTTTAAGATTGACTAATTGCTGACTAATATGTTGCTTCTGACTTCCAGGAAGAAAATATTAGGCCGGTGAAACTGGCGATCGATAGACCTTCCGAAAAGTTCTTAGCGTTTCTGGACAAATACTATGGCCTCTCAAAAATAATACCTCAGAATAATAAATTCGTCGTCTTCCATGGATTTTTCGATGACGGTACGTACATATATTTTCATCCTACATTTTGCCTTCACAATGTCTCGCTAGTTTAATGATTAAAAATATCCAAATTTTTTTATTGATATATGTATGTATGATACATAAATTAATACTGTACCAAGAACTATTGTATGTACGTTCTAGGTTCCGTACCCGCGGGTCCGATTACATTAAACTTCGCGGTATCTTTACCTTTAGGTTCGAAACCAAAGACAAAGCCGTGGTTTTTTGAGTCCGCATGCCGACATGACTCACGTTCAAATGTATTGAAATATGCCTTTTTATTGAATTTTACATTCCAGATCCGCAGTCTAGTCATAACTTTAATAATTTCATCAGTTTATATGTTGACTATTTTTAAATATTTAAAGAAAATTGATTGTTTTACCTACTTGGATATATAAGACTCGTTAAAAAGTAGGAAAGAGTTCTCAACTTAAAAAAATAATACACCTAAGGGCTTAGCCAGTGGACTAGTAATTTACAGTGATCCAAGGATCATATACATATGTATATAGGAGAACGTATCATGTTTTCCATACGGCGCCGTAAAAGTATAGTACACCATATTGCCCATGAACTCATTGCCAATCTGGTTTCAAGTTAAGGCTACGACAATGGCGAGTCGAAGGTCGATTACATTTGTCTTGTAATTTGTACTTCGGTAGCCGGTATCCTAAATCGGTAATTCCTGTCTGAAGACGCATAAAATTGCGGTCAGTGTCACCCTATACACGACTAACGACCCCATTATGCGAGTGACCCTATCGTGTGATCGATTCGAAGCTGTCCTTAAACGATAAGTGCTCTGCGTCGATTGTAAATGAGCTGCTCCCATTTTTTTCATCTCGAAGTTAACTTATTCGATAAAATTAATCGCACTTCATCACAGTGTCCCTGGCGAAACGTATATTAAAAATTCTATGGAAACGATCGTGCAATATTAATTATTACTGAATAGCGGATTTGATTAATTTGATGACAAAAACGAGTAGGTGTAATTTAAAATAGTGTACACATTGGACGATTTTAAGAATATTATTATGTTATTCTCGCAACTCTCAAAACATATTAAGAAGGAAAATATAAATTCCTATTTTACTCCAGTTTGATGCAATTCAGTTCGAAAATTTTTATTTTGCATAAAGATCCGCTGTCTAATTATCAGTATGATATGGAACTTACAAGGTTGCTTTACCAAAAATGAACAAGAAAGAGGACAATAATTTTATAATGTATTTTGTGGATTGTAGAACACCCGGCCGTGAGATCAAATAGATACAGCCTTCCCGCTAATATTGACATTGCTGGGCAAAATAACATTCATAACAATGTTGGGAAAAGTAATTCTGGGTACGTATGTAACAATTTTCAATGTCACACTCACATATTGCTTGTCAGTTTCGCACATGTTGGTTGTTTACACACCCATAGTGTAAACACACAAAAAAATACATAATATTTATTATTTACAAGAGAAACACTATATAGCTAGTAATAGCATGAACACCCTATATATGTACATTTATTAATATTCATGGTCACATTCAGCATCCTTAAAATTTTAATTCTTCTATTTAAGGAATTGTACCTTCTAATAATATTAAGTATATTAATAATATTGTTCAGTAATTTTGATATGGACACGTCTTACAATACTTACACCTTTTTTTCAGCCTGAATGGAGTTCAGTATCCTCCACCTGTTACGCGTAGTTCATTTGGTAGATATGCTGCTGCACGACCACCTTGTTCCATGGCAAATGTAAGTACAACACCATAAAATACCATACTGCACCTAAAGTATGCCATTCAAATATTTCAGCGTATTGTAAAATGAAGAACAGAAATATGTAAGGAAAGAAAGTGTGTAAATTTTTTATCAGAATCATTATCTACAGAAACAATGTTCTTGTCGACAGGCATTCAGAAAGACTATTTTAACACTAGATTTATGAAGTACTAACTATGATTATTTTGCATTACTTTATAAAAATAACAAGAATATATAATTATCCACATTTTTGTTATGACATATACGCAAAGAAATAAATTTGTTTCACAACTCTTCATAGATTTATCTTTATAATCTCAATAATCAATAATCAAGCAAAGTGACCGACTTGTATCTCTTCCACTCAACTTAAATGTGTTTGTTGGGATTTCAAATAATGTAATAAATCTAATAAATGTAATACAATATAATAAATCAATTAATTTAATAATTGTAAAACAAGAAAGCAACTGATGGCAACTATAGCTTTAAATTGCAGACAGTTTAAATTTGTAGTTGTCATAGCTTGTACAGTGTCTAGTAAGCTCTAAGAAAGCAATTTTGTATGTACACTACTGTGCAAAAGAAAGAAGCATCGAGTATAATTATAAGATATAATAGATTAGTATTAGATAATTCGCAATAACACATATATATATTCTCAGAACTATTTAATTAAACAGCAGAATCATTTTTCAAAACATACTGTGTTCTTATTTGATTTTGTACGCTTTTCTGTTAAATATGATTGTGTGCTTCTTTCTTTTGCACAGCAGTGTACATATTGACTTCTTTAGATAATATACTTACACTCACATAATTTTGATAAACATTATAATAATAACAAGAATAGCTGAATAACAAGGATTTCACACGTCTTAACCTTTGTATTGCAACTTACATTGTAACTCAGTTAAAAACATATTAACGCTTTCTTTTAGATAATTCATAACACTACCGTGCTTGGTCCATCTGCAGAACGTACTGGGTGAGTAGCGTTGAAAAGCAAACACTGGATTGACCGATCCTGCAAGCTTAAATTAATTAGCTATTAAATTCTGTGTTCGTACTTTGAAAAAGCGAGCCCGATGCCTGATGTTGAAGCTTTAATTAATTTCTTTGATAACCAGAGATATAAGATTTTTAACAAATAACTTTTAATAACTGTTACCATCAGGTAACGGTTACACGATAGTATTAAAAATTTAACTCGCTACGTAGTAAATCAAGTTAACCGGTCACTAAAATTTAAAAACGTGCAATTTTAGCGCTACAAGTTTAAGAAAAAAGTTGCATAACACATTATCAGCGCTAATAAAAGCTGCTTTCGCCCCTCTTTACACTGAATGCGTTCACGTTACCTCTTGCCAGAACACATTCAAATGCGTGTTAAATGTTACCTGATGCTTCCATTCTTGCATATACTCGAATTTTGATTATTTAAGTTAAATGTCGTTTTTCGGAAATATCCAATGGTGGTAAAATAAGAATTCTCTCTTGTCAATTAGGATCTCGATGATGAAATTGTTACCTTTTACTTTAATATATATATATTTAATTTCCTAACAAAGTATAGACAAATGTAGATTTTGCGTCTTTCAGGATGGTATTTATAAGATTATTGTTGTCTATAGACACTATAGTGACTGTAAAACAATATGAATATTTAACAAATTGTAAATGTGTAAAATGGAACTTCCATTATAGAGAAAGGATTTAATAGAGGATTTAATAGAGTCATTAATATGAATACATAACGAATTTAGTTACATTGTGAATAAATTATTTATTTTAATATATTGTTTTTTCAAATTCCATGTTTGATCGATTTAATTATTTCGGAAAAGCAACTCAATCGCAATTGTCATTTATTTCAGCAATATTTTTTTAACGCACAGATTTATTGATATTACCCAGTCAGCACGCCTGCTCTGTTTCTGCAGGACCACTGCGCGCGCAGATCAGCTGCAAAAATCCCAAGTCCAGGCCCTGCAGACCGGACCGGTATTCTGCACAGTTGCAAGATTGCAAGCGTACGGGATTCACGTTCTTATTTCGTGATAATACAACACAGGTTTTTTTAGTAGTCGAATACAATTTGCATCATTCGGAAGCATACAACTGCGCATATAGCTATTTTTATGACATATATGTTGCCGAATAATGCAAATTACCCTTCTATACGAAAAAATCATGTGCGTGGAAACCACGCGCGGCAGAAGTGAAACTTATTGCTCATTAGGTATAATAATTTATCTGTATCTATACTTATAAGCAATAAGTTTCACTTCTGCCTCACGTGGTTTCCACGCACATGATTTTTTTTATTCTGTTCCACACACGGTAGGTTTGTTTAGCTATTAGCAATAGCTAATAAGCTATATATCTCTGTAAAATAAAATATTTAAAATTGTTGTAAAATATAATTTTAAAGCAGTTGCACGTGGTGTCCTAACATAACCATGTATTTTTAATTTTCTTATTTTACATGTAATTTTGTAATTTATATACATACTCAGTTTAAATTTTCGCGCCACTCGACATTCGACTTCCGTCGCATCGACTTCCGTTACATCAGAAAATTGTTACCCTCAGCAAAGAAGTATCACTTCAAAAATATAAGTTTTGAGGGCGCTTGCAGCCTAGATTGATCTTTTATCTAACGTGTTTGACTACTGAAAAACCCGTGTTTGTATTATCACGAAATAAAAACGCGAATCCCGCACTCTTGCAATCTTGCATCTGTGCAGAATAACGGCCCGGCCTGCAGGGCCTGGGCTTGGGATTTCTGCAGCCGATCTGTGCGCATAGGCGCGCACAGTGGCCCTGCAGAAGTAGAGCCGAATCGGCCTAAAGCAGCTCGAAGCGGTGTTCGGCCCGTAATCTGCAGGTCAGGTGCTCTGCAGGCGGTGCTAGGCGGCAGGCCGTGCTGACTGGGATATACTACTGGATTATAATATGCATGTGTGTATGTGAGTACGTATGGATGTATGTATGTATATTATGTATTGTGATATGTATTATTATTTTTAGCAATTACTCACACCTGTGCATATCAGTAAAACATTTTCATTTAATGCTCAGCATGGATTTATATTTACTCCCTTTTTATTACCAGATATTACGCAAATCCACTCTGAAACACAAGTTCAGTATCCTAAAATCCTTTGTGCACCAGCAACATGTTTCTTTTATTCTTATTTGCGGAGTAAGTAATTTCACTTGAATCACATTCTGAAGCTCTGATTGCTGCATGACATATATTTACAATAAGGAGCATAACTAAACCAAAGACCTTAAATCTCTATGAAAAACTTATCTTTTATTCTTTTATAAAAATAACAATAGAAACATAATTCACATATTTCTTTGAATTTATGAGAAGATATTAATTATTAGCTTGTACCAAAAGTTTATATCTTTATGTTAATATTTTAGTACTTCCTAACGTGAATTTGCATTATGTGCATGAATCGAAAACCAACGTTGGGGACAATCTAATTTATTCAGCGATATTAAAGGAACACATTCTGAAAGAAACTTTTGGAACAACCTAATACTTAAACCACAAATAAATTGAAAAATACGATTTTCTTTCTTTCCGCTTTTTTTTTGAATTTGTCAACAGAAATTGGAAAATGCATAAACATCCGCAGTCTAGTGATCAGTTTATAAACTGACAACCAAAAATTTCATTTCTGCCGAGCGTCTGTAAGCGCAGATGTAACTCGGTTTGCTGGCAGCTAGACTCTGAATCTGCCTTTGTTTAACTCTCGGACGACGGTACTTCGATCCATTTTTATCAAACTCTTTAAAAACTTAGTCTAACTTTTCACCTCCTGATTATTAAATCAAATTGTAAATTTAATCTTATCAAAATAAACAACATTATTGGAGAGAGCTTGATGAAGGTATGCCTAAAAAAGTTTATAAATGAGTATTCGAATGGACCTGGATTTTATATTTTAACACTGAACGTACCACGACCAGTTCTAGAATTTTCTTTTACAGCACATAATAAGAACCGCGAAGTCTAAATAAATAAACATTAAATCGTGTTATTTTTATAGCTCAATACGTTTTGTGTTAAAAAAACCTCCGTCTTCTGAGTGTTAATAGCATATAGAATTGTACACGGTAAAAACTGATCACATCATAAAATATATGTCAATGTTATTTAATATTCCATGCTTTAACAATTTCATGGTAAGTTACTTTTTCAGTGAAAAACCGAGTACACCTGCTGTCATACAATCGAAACCGGAAAGACCACGTTCTTTGAGTCTTTACTCTGAAGAAGAACAGAAGCAGCGTACAAGCGAATTATCTACGGTTCCAACACCTGCTTTACCTGATCATCAACCCACCCCCCTAGCTACCATTTTACGAGAAACAGAGAAAACTGAAAAGAATGTGAAACCATCTCCTTCGTGTAGTCAAGAAGTAGTAGCTGGTACTAATCAGCACTCTCGTTTGGACCTAAAATTTTACCATTCACCGCTTTGGTAAAGCAATTAAAGAAGTGAGAAATTGACATTTCTTTAAATAGAATTATTTCATATTTATTAACAGTCTTAGAGGAATTGTAATGGAAAATTGTATTGCTCGTGTATGTGACGAAGTATAAAAACGCAACTGTACCATTCACAGTAAAGTAACTGTGAAAGGGTAGTTAATGATAACCAAACAAAAGAAAAATAGTATTTATTACACAAAGTAGTATTTATTACACTAGAATGCGTTTTCTTTTCATGATAAAGAAATGCTTTATATTTATTCGAAGAAAAGTATTTTCTTATTTTATATGGGAGGTGAGCCGAATACAAAATGAAACATGAAAACCCCTTCTGTACTGTTTAAAGAACTGTAATTAAGTTATTACCTATGCTTCATTATCTTCATTTTTTATTCACGGAAAAAAAGTATTGTATGTTACGTGTCTCGAACGCGATCATATTCAAAGTATTTGTTCCTAGTATAAAAACCTAAAATAATGTATTCCCATTATTTTGAATGATTGTAATATTCAAATTACTAGTAAGTATTCATAAAAGAATAAACTCTATTGTAGTACATGTGAAGCAGGTAGAATCCATATGTATAAACTGGCTAGTCATTTTCAGAGGTGGGCGGGTACCCAAAAACTTCGGGTTCGGGTCGGGACCCGAAAATTCGTGATACTTGAGTACCCGAAGTAACAATCGGGTAGGATCGGGTCGGGTATCCAAATATCACAGATTTTCGGGTCCCAGACCCGATTTCGACTTCGGTCACTCAAAATTCCCAGGTTTCAGAGAACAGCAAAGTCCCAATCTAAGCACGGCTGAGGTACAACCGTTCTAAATTAGTTCGTTTACCCCTTCCACGGATATCGGTGTGAACCACTACTAATTCAATTACAAAACTTCTTTATTTTCTATTATTTTTTATGGGACTTTTACAAACTTATTGGTGGCATTTTTCTGATTAAAATCACACTAAACACGATATAATTTCAACTGTATTTAAGTGGTTTAATTGACGGTATGGATGAGTAATTTTAGGATATAGAAGAGGATAGCGAGCGAAAAAGAAAAAGAAACAACGACCGCGACGGTCAGCAAAAATTAAAAACTTATTCTATTGTTTAAAATATCAATGCTATGCTAATTTTTTTATTTTCAATTTTCTTCTTACATGCATACTCTGCAGGCCAAAAGTTTAGGACCACCGCATAAGAAAGATGTCACTCGAAATTATATTATTATATGATGAAGGATTTTCATAAAAAAATTACTATTAATTCGAAATACCTCTCTCTCTAAACCCGGGAAAATATTACAGAACCACTAAAATCACTTTCCAGTACTTATGCTGTAAAATGTAGTAAAATATACAGTGGTCTCAAACTTTTGTTCGGTACTGCATATAATAAATTGTAAGTTAGGCTTTACATATACAGTAAATATGGGCCAAATTGTATCTCGTTTGGTGTCATTTAAATCAGAAAGATGTCGCAAATATATTGGTAAAATTTCAATAAAAATATGTAAAAAATAAAGAAGTTTCATTATTGCATTAGTATTGTCCATGTTTACATGCTGTCCTTTTTTACGTCACAGCACAGAACTGAGATTCTGCTCTTGTTAGATTGGAACTTTGCTGTATCACATATTTTCAAATCCTGACTCAACCCGAGTCATCAAAAGCCGAACTGAGACTCGGGTACCGACCCACCCCTAGTAATTTTGTATACATCATATATAATTAGTCGACAGTATAATACCAGATATTTCTCTGTTAACGTGAGGAGAGAAGATATTATTTTGTAAAGATAGATAATGAAATTTGTGCACCAAAGTGGAACGTAA
Organism: Lasioglossum villosulum; assembly: GCA_963971365.1. Taxonomy (NCBI): domain Eukaryota; kingdom Metazoa; phylum Arthropoda; class Insecta; order Hymenoptera; family Halictidae; genus Lasioglossum; species Lasioglossum villosulum. Next base: position 23,947,387 of record OZ020502.1, read on the forward strand.
AAAATAATTTCTATAACAACTAACATAAAAAATGTAACTACATCTCTATAAAATAATATTGTTCTCGTTCATTAAGCATGAAACTTGATCTCATAGATCCATCCTCATAGATGGTTTCAGTAAAATAATTTACGAATTTTTTATGTACATTGTTACTTTTTATTTTTGATAAAGGTAAACTGTTTTTCAATTTAATTTTTATTACATTCATTTATCTCATTAGAATAAAATAAACTTCAATATGAACACAGTCGTTAGAAGTATTTAGAAAATTTTGTACTTTCTAATACTGAGTTTGTAAGAAATACTATGCACTTGAAATAATAAAGTATTACTTAAACATAAAACTGAAAATGAGTGGGAAAGTTATATCATACGAGAAAACAATAAATTGCTATAGTATAAAACATTACTTTTTATTTTACAATATAGTAGCCAATATAAATAATCCCCCCTCTCGAATATACACATTAAAAGAACTAAACTATCATTAAAATATCAGAAAGTCATTAAAAATTCAATAAATTTGTTTCAAAAGTTAAAATATTGAACTACACATCATACTCAGCACCATCGATTTTTTCATCAGTTATCCAAGAGATTAAATATGTACATGTCTGAGGTTCTAAATATAAAATGCTCATAAGTATTCCTTCAGCATATCCTACAACTAAACCTGTGGCAACGTCAAGAATATAATGTCTTTTCATTAAGAGCCTTGAGAGAGATATAGCAACTACCCATGCTAACAATGAAGGCTGACAGATTGTAGGTAGTGGCCACAGATAATAGAAAAAATAAAATACTAACATTGCCCGAGAGGCATGACCAGATGGAAATGAATATTTATCAGGTCCTACTGCAAGAGGATCATCGTTAATAGCAGGACGTCTTCTTCTAGTGAGTGCTTTTAATACACCAATAACAACAATGTCTAATAATATACCTAAAAATATATTTAGGTTAAATTAGATGGTAACATTTTGAATTCTCAAGCTTACCTATTAACAGATTGACTTGCACTTGGTATAAATTTCTGTTATCAAGTATCCAAATAAGTGCAAGTGTCAATGTAATCCATATTAGTCCGTGACAAGATATCTACATCAATAATTATAATAGTATATATAAATAAAATATATACTTGATTCGATTGAGGAATATGTTGCTTTTTTAAACGTTATTAACTCATTTGTTCAAGAAGAAAATAATTTGCTCATGAATTAATTTCTATGTACTAAATAAATACTTCATTACAATAGGTATGAGTTATATGAGTTACTATACTTTATTACTGTATTTATTATTATTACTGTACTTTATGATACATTTGATACTTTTTGAAAATAATATACTTATTATTTAATTGTGTTATAAAGTGTTATACATACCTCTAATGCTTTATAATGTATTTGTAACTGTCTCATAGGCATGAATTTCTCAATATGTTTCACTAAATTTTCTGTTATCTTCTTATCAATATCTAATATACATCTTAACAATGGCGAAACATTTCGTTTATCCTGTTAAATAAAAGAAAATATTTGTTACTCAAATTCGTAATCATTTACACTTTGATTCACTATTCTGTTTATGAAAAGAAAAATAACGTCATTATAGCATACTCATCAAAATGACTCACTTAAATGATTTAATAATACACAATCATTTAAGAATTAATAAAAATATGTGCATTGAAATTTTTAAAATATGTACAATATTTTATCGATATAAGTCCTCAACACTGGTGTGTGCAGGGTCATTTATACGCCAGGGATACTATTCTTTGAGTTTTGCCGAAAAAAGACAGCTTATGGGAAATACCCACGCAACGGCCCTGGTCGCCGGCACAATTCAAAGGCTTGCGCCCGAAACTTTAATTGTAACACAAGTAAATATAATCGGAATTATATCATACTTGGTATGATTTTTATTAGAAAAATGCCACAAATATGGTCATTGAAGTCCCATCAAAAAGTAATGAAAAATAAAGAAGTTTGAATTTCCGATTAGTTTGATCTCACCGATATACTCGAACTGCATAGTGTCATATTTCTTGGCGACCGAGGCCTCACGAGCTTCACGGCCCCTCAAGGGGGTACACCCCGCAGTAGTGGGGATATCTCCGGAACATTTACGTACTAGACTGTACTAGACATTTGGGAGATATACCGATAAAATACTGTATAGATAAAGGAAAATATTCCAAATATTTTAGCGCCTGTTACTAAAAAGTAAACGGTTCGTTGACATTAATTTAATGAAAATAATCTATTTTAAACTGTGATAGAACTAATTTCGGTTTCAAGTACAAACATGCAAGAATTCAATAAGAGAAAAACATACCGCATATGGTCGAGCTTATTTATGTTACTACTCAATAAATACTGTGAGATTTAACAAATAAATGTATTGTAAAACGTAATGGTTAAAATGCATACCTGATCCATGGTGAAATATCAACAGTTCTTAATTTAGGTTATGAAACTTTTAGTTTAACGATCAGTGTTCTGTCAGCTGTATTATTCTTATCTGTGTTGTTATATAGTTTTCCACAATCTGATATTGTCGTTATCAGGAGATCTATACGATAGTACGATAGCGACTGCAGAGGCAAGAGAGGTCATGCCTATCATGCCGTCATGCTTGTTGCTGTTGCCGGTTACAAAGTTTAGACAAAGAGTAAGAAAACAATAAGAGGCGACACTCCGGCGGCATCTTTGGTGTCGCTCGTTAGATTGATTTGGGGTGCATGGTGCATCAGTGTCAGTGTTCCGATTGAGCCATCTTTTTTTCACGCATGCGCGGCAATTTTAGCCTCAGTAAAGTAAAATTCTCTGATAAAATGGGGTACCTTGAACACCCCGAAAAATACCGATACTTTCCCGCTAATATAACTGCCCCAGGGCTCCACTACCTCAGTCCGCCACCTCGTTGTTATAATTCATATATTAGGTTGTTGCACATAAAATGTTCGATTTTTAGCAATGATATTAAACAAACGCAATTTTGTACCCAATGTATTCTATCTACAAATTTCAAGTTTCTTAATTGTAATTACGGTGAAAATAAGATATGGTCATTCAAGTTTTTCATTTACAAGATTGTTATCTTGATTTTGTAGTTCTATTTTACCATCAACGATAGTAAATCAACAATTAATAAGTTAATTAAGTTATTTCTTATCAAAGCATCTTTATAATTTTATTAATTGTGAAATGAAAAAATTTAGAATCGGTTATTTGACCGGTCGTGGTACTTGTGGTACTTCAAAGTTTTAATATAATAAGCTTATACAAAATTGGACATATTACATGCAACAACCCATAAGTCCTAATAGATACGTTACTGTTTTGGACGCGCATGCGCGTGAAATTTTGTACAATATCTCAGCACTGAATACCTAACCTAGTCGGTGATCAAAGCACCTCAGGAATCACCCCTGTCTCAAAACTTCTGAGACACCCTGTATATTTAATTATATTTACAAATTTGGTGGGATTAGATTACAGGGTAGGTCGATCATGGTGTAAGAAGGATAAGTTTTTGAATCAGGTTCAGGGGACAACCTCAGGCTGTGATAGTTACCTCTTAGTATCGTGACGCGACACCAGAGTGAATTGTACTAAAACATTCTACCGTATCGTAAGTACCAGCAAGAAAGTGATGCTCTTTTTGTTATTTATAACTCCTATGATTACTTTTAACCCGTTGCCGTATCATTTTCTCTACAGTTACAGTGATTAAAACGTCCTTATCCAAAAAATTTCGTAGAAGAGGAAAGGAAATTTATATTTTTGTATCGCTACATTTATTTTAACGCTGCCACGGAGCCAGGATTAGTCAGACCAGGTCAGTATTATATTTCTACGGTTTTTGTATGCTGTAAACAATTTTAATGGTATGCAGTCATGTCGGTATTTCGGTTTGTATAAAAATTATGCAGGTACAATTCTGATACTGTGAACACAAATGAGATAAAAGTCAAGATTCAGGAAGTTTCTACAATATACAATAGTATGGAGATATTGGCCAAGTTTTGCCGCGCATGCGCTTCCACACAACAACGTATCTGTATTGTGAGGAAAAGGTAGTGTAGCAGTGACGTATTTGGAAAGTACTATTGGGGAGACATTGTTCAAGGTTTCTCGCGCATGTGCTTCCAAAACAGGAACGTGTCTGTAGTCTGTATTGTGAGGAAAAGATAGTGGGGCAGTGACAGAACGAAAAGTACAACTGTTGAGACATTGTGCGGGGTTTTTCGCGCATGCTCTTCCAAAACAGTAACCAACAGTAACATATCTTTATTGACGATGAGATAGTGGAGTCCTGAGACAGTTATATTGGTGGGAAAATATCAACATTTTACAGGGTATTTAAGATACCCCATTTTATCGATAATTTTACTTTACTGAGGCTAAACTTGTTGCGCTTACGCCAGCCAATTTGTACAAAATCTCGTCACTGGAAAGTATCGATATTTTGGCGGGACGAGTATTCAACAAGCTTTTCGTAAGTTATTGTAAATATTTTATAATACAATGGCAGGTAATATTAGGGAAGTAACTTCGAAGAGGCGTAGACTTCGCTATTTTCAAAATGCATGGTTAGACGAAGATATTTTTAAAGTCTGGTTATCTCCTTCCCCGTTACAAAATAAAGCGTATTGTATTGTATGCAATAAAACTATTACATGTTGTAAAGTAGCGTTAATTAATCATTCGCAAACGGTCAGACATATACAGAAAATGTCTTTGTTTGATAGCAAACCCGTCGTTGATATTAATGATGGTAATAATTTGAATAATACAACTTTACTTCACAAAGATAAGGTTAAACGCGCAGAAATTAAATTATCAGCGTTTTTCGCTGAACACAACATTGCTTTTTCTACAGTAGATCATTTAATTCCTTTGATTCAGGACATCTGTAAGGAATCTGAAGTTGTGCAAGATCTGTCACTTGCTCGGCATAAGTGTGCCAAAATTGTTAAAAACGTAATTGCCAAACGCGAAGTCGAGCAAACTGTTGGATACTTAAAAACATGTAAATTTTCAATTTTATTGGACGAGACGACAGATATTTCCGACTCAAAAGTAATGTGTATTTTAGTGAAATTCATATCGCCAGTAAATAAAAAAGTAACAACTCAATTATTAGACCTACTACCATTACATACTACTGATTCTTCCGAGAGTAGTATGTATGAAATTTTAAAAAATTTTTTACTTGAAACAGAAATTCCTTTAAAGAATATTGTTGGAATAGCATGTGACAATTTATCTGTCAACAATTATTTCGAGACACACTTAAAAGCAGAAGTACCGGAATTAATAACATTCAAATGTCTTTGTTACACTTCCGCGGCGATAGCTAGCAAATCTTGCGAAAAATTGCCTTCGAGTTGTGAGAATTTAATTAAAGGTGTTGCCACTTATATTTCGGGCAGTGTTAAGACTTGCACAATTTTGGTTGAATTCCAAGAATTTTTCGAAGCACAGCACCAAAAATTTGCAAAATTATCATACACCAATTGGCTTTGCTTACACAAATGTATCATTAAATTGCTCGAAAATTGGGACACGTTTAAAAATTTTTTTGCATTAGCAGTAGCTGAAGATAAACTAAAATCTGCAGAGATGATTCTAGACTATTTGAATGACATGTCCGTTAAAGCATATATATATTTCTTAAAGTATGTATTGAATTTTTTCGATAGTTTCAATGCTCTATTTCAGTCGCGTAAGATTTTAATACATAAATTATTTGAGAACAGCCGGCAGCTGATTCGACAGATAGGGCAAAATTTTATTAAGCATGATGCTTTGAAAGATGTCACTAACTTAGATTTAAGTGACGCAACTATTATCTTAAAAATAAAAAACGTTTATGTAGGGCCAGAATGTGAAAATTTTTTAGAATCTTTAGGGTTGGAATGTGCCCAACAAATTAGGTCAAAATGTTTAGCTTTTTATATTACCGCAGTGCGAGAGATGCTTGCACGTCTGTCTTTACATGATACATTGCTGCAAGACTTAATCTTTTTGGATCCAAAAGTTGCATTATATGACGAAGGCAGACTTAAAATTAAAGACTTAAGTAATATCGCCATGCGGGTGAAACTTGTGAATGTTACACAATTAGCGTTTGAGTGGCGAATTCTTCCATCATATTTTGATGAAGAACATAAAATAGAGTTGGCATCACTAGAAGTAGACGAAATGTGGTGTAACATTTTAAAATTAACCAATTTTGATGGGGAAGAGGTGTTTCAAAATTTAAAGTTATTAGTTGAAATAGTCCTTTCTCTTCCCCACTCAAACTCTGAGGCCAAACATATTTTTTCTATCGTAACAGACGTAAAAACTAAAATAAGAAACAGTTTATCAGACGATACAGTGTCTTCTATTTCTGTAGTTCAGTCCTGTTTTAAATCTAAGAATATTACTTGTTCCAATTTTGAAGTAGATAAGCGACATCTTGAACTCCACAATGCACAAAATTTATATAAAGATAGCACATGTGATAGTAATTGAATGTGCAACGTTTTATTTATTTTGTGTTTATTATTTCAGAAGAGATAGCTAAATGTGCAATGTTCTGTTTTGTTTCATGTATTTTTAAATTTCAGAGTATCCAGTAATTATAAGATTATGTAAGCTGTAGGGAGTTCCAACATGTAGCTCACGAGGTACAAACGGCTTCTTCCACGCGTAGGTACTTCCTCACTCTTAGTGAGACTTGTGCAGTTCTCAGAGGGGAACAAGTTGGAACTCCCTGATGTAAGTTGTTAGACATGTTCAATTGTATCCTGCGATCACTTGGCTCCGCGAACACCCTCCTTGGTATCTCAAGGGTTTCGTGGTAATTAGGTATGTACCTTGATGCGTGCTCCTGTGTATGAATGTGGTCGATAGATGTAAATAGAACCTGCGTAATGTTAAACTGTTTCGTTGTAGCCTCCTCTGTGAGTACTCGCGACATTTATTTTTTCTTGGCGAATAATTATATCCGAGCTGTGTCGTCTCCTCTGCAAGAAACAAGTGCTTGCGATTAAAATCTCCTCTGCGAGAACAGACAGATACTCTACTTATATCCTTATACAATACTTTTACTAACTCCTCTAAAAAATATGAGTCGATGAAACAAAGTATTAACTTAAGTTTTGTATTAGCTGTAAACTATTTTAGGACCTTGTTGAAAAATTTTATCAATTGTATACGTTTTTTAAATGGCAAAATGTAATTTGTTTTGCGAATACTGGTAAGGTTTTGGCAGTTTTCCTTATCCTAGCAGCAAATGTTGGTGTTCGTTAATTGTATCTGCTCAATAAAATATTTAGTTAAACTTTTCCTTGCGTAATCAGAAATGTTCGCCTTTTTCTTAGGTAATCCGGTAGATTAGGGCGAGAAAACCTCCAAAAATCCAAGTTTCGATTGACACTATCTTGTAGCCCTTTAGAAGCCACTTATCTTTTCCAGTTACCATTTTTTCCTAACTTCAACCAAAACAAATAGAAATACAGTAATCCCTTGAAAGTTGTCGAAAAGTCGTACTCTGGACTGACAACTTTCGTAGAGGTGGCTCAATTTTTTTATTTATGATTGCGTCTACCGCGCCGAGACTTCAATCGAGAGCCGAACATAGAGAAGGACAAAATGATGACTGTGTCACTTGACAACTTTCACGTAGACGATCTCCGATAACTTTCAAGGGATTACTGTAGAAGATGTAGGTCTTTCCACACTAACCGTTAAGATCTTGTATATGTATACTCGTTCAAGATATATTCGTTTAAGATCCTGTATATGTATACTAACAAAGTAACTTTTACACGTAGACATAAAATATAAGTGTGACGGATCACCTCACATCGATCAGTATTTATAAGTAATTTAGGCCGCTATTAAACTAGGCTACTGGTAACGCAACCAAGTTGCTCTGCCAGTAGCTCAGCACGTCGTGGGGCATTGAAACATATGGAACCTATTAGACCACGATAACTGGTGGATCCACCAAAAATTGTTGCCGACGTAGTAGACGGCATCGGCCACCGCCACATTACTTTGGATGTAGCGTATTAGACTAAGTCACCAGTTGCACCACCAGCATCGCGAGAAAACCAGGGCCGGATTAAAATTTTGTACCAGTCCTGTAAAAGATGTTGTTCCGCCCCTGGCGGAAACATAAACAATTGATGTTCACGTACTGGTGGTACCACTAGCGACCGATTTATTAGCGCCTTTCAATTTTGTTCCCGTGGTTGCGCTACCAGTAGACCTACTCTAATAGCGGCCTTATAGTTAAGTTCTAAGTTAATACGTATTATGTACAAATAGTGTTTTGTGAACATCTCTGAAACTAATATGTTATATGTACAGGAAGAAGGATCATCGAAATCCAAGATGACGTTAACTTTCTGTATAATGATCCTTTATTTACTATTTGTCTATTTTTTACACTGAATGTCTAATTTTATATTTTTTCGTGTGCGTTTAACACGTGTGGTGGAAGGACGGATAATTTGCATTCTTCATCGATTTCTAAGTAATAAATCTTATCCTCCGTCGCCTTTTCCCAAAGGACCGTTATATCGTCATTGAGGGTAGGAGTTGGGTTCCTGCATTACAAATATTGAACAAATGAGTATATATTAGATACCTTCCTGAATCACTTAGAGTCTCATAAATAACTTACCCGGTTTTAGCAAAGTTTACCCACATTGTGGTTAAACGTTCCATTACAGATCGGTCTTTTGTTCCTCTCGCCGGTACCACGTCTTGTTCGCACTTACAAGAAAGTAAATTGAACAAATACGCCAATTCGTCGCAATGGGATACTCCTGGAACGTGTTTTAATTATTTATAGATTCTACACTTCTAAAGAAAAAGATAGCACGCGTGCTATCTTTTTTTTTTAAGTATATATAATCACTTCAGACGTCAATATTTGCATGATATAAATATGGATAATTAAATATTATTAGAGTCACAATACAAAAAATATTAAGTCGTTCCAAAAGTTCCTTTGGGAATGTGTTCCATTAATGTTGCTAAATAAATACAAACAATCCGATAATCTTTATATTAATGTTTTAGTACTTTCTAACATGAATTTGCATTATATGCAAGAATCGGAAACCCACTTTTGGGACAACCTAATATTTATTTAGCGATATTATAAAGAAATACATTCCGAAAGGAACTTTTGGGACAACCTAATATATCTATTGTCTGTATGGCGTATGATGTTACGAATAAGAAACTTTTATTTTTATATATGTAATATATTAAATAACTGTTATACGTTATACTGGTTAGTTGTATACTGGAAAACAATAAAGACCATATGAAGAAGATTGAAAGATAATTAAAATACAATTATTTTTATATTTAAATTGAATTTTCAAATTCTTTACTTAAGCTGAAGAGTTGAATGAAAATAAAACAATTAAGTATGCAAACACACTTACCGGAAATGTATCGATTTATCAAGAGATCTGTGGGTGCCTTTTGATTACCAACGTATCCAAACTTATAAAAGTATGTAGGCTCTGATGGCCTCTTCACTCGATCTTCCAAAAACAGCTGAATAGGAATTACAAAATACACGTCAGCCATGAAGTTTAACACTTCTCGTATGTTATCTTGGCTGACTGGTAGCTCTTTAAAATAACGATATTTGACAGTCTCCATTAATTCTTTTATTTTCTCAGATCCTAGTTTTTTTGCCGATGCTAAAATCTCTACATACTTTGGGAAATACTCGTTCCAAATGTCGATGTTCTTCTTAATGTTCTCTGTAGTAAAAAAGAAAATTATAAAGGACAATTTTCTTCATTCGAAGAATATTTTACACTAATTGCTTTCCTTACAAAAAATATGTACGTGTATAAAGCACACATATTAATTCGTAGTCCTTTCTTCATGAAGTTATTAACTGTTCACAAATAATTGAAACATGTATGTTCCACTGTTAAAAATAATCTATCACATTCTGCGCATTTACTTCATTTTATGAACAATTAATGAATCTTCAATTTGGTGGATAACAGATTCTTATTTCAAATAAAATTAGTATTGATTAATCGCGAAGGCTACAAATTAATTTGTGTGTACATCCAATAAATGTTAATGAGTATCAAAATCTTCTAAATGATACCAAACAAGTTTGAGTTTTCGTAAATGTGTAGACTATTGACTTTTTCCGATTACAAAAACAATTGGTAGTCTATACATATTTACGATAACTCTAAACTTTATTATGACTCTACTTTACTTTTTAATGACAAGAAATATTAGTAAAGTTTTTTCCAGAAGCTTATAGTACCAAGGCAAAGCTTGTTAATGTTCTTTTACATTTATTACATTTTTACAAAAATTACCTTTGAAAAACACAATGAATTCATCTGACACGTGTCCTACTATCATAGGCAAATTAACGTCATTTGAAAGTAGCTTGTCTATAGGCTCAGGGAAAACTGGATTTTCGGATGCTGAATCTATGCAAAGGCCATACTCGAGCTCGTACATGCGTGCCTCCTATAAAAGGACAAGAAACACATGATATGCAGCAATTGACAGTATAATAGTACGGAATCGTGCGCGTTAATGAAAAAAATCGTACATGAGTCGTAATATTGGAAGTCTGAGCCTTGATGATGTCCGCAGCAGGTAATTTTCTTAAACGCTTTAGTATTTCCTCGGGATCGGTGGAGTCTATGCCGAGAATTGATGCCAGTCTAAAGCTTTTTTTACTTGTTGTAAAACTCCAAGGACATGTTACTGTTCCACTTTGTAAAATCAGTTTGTGGAAGAGCCCTAAAACAAAGAATGAGACAAGATTATTAGATTACACCAATAAACTAATAATAATACCATTACAAATAGCAATACAATATAATATAAATAATAAGAAAAATATAGGATTAGATAATAGAAGGGTACCATTCTTCGATTCTTGACAAAGGATTGCAAAGGATTAAAGAAATTCGATCAAAAGAAAATCATCGCGATTCGTTGAATTTATACTACTTGTGCGGTTTAGAAGAAGATAAACTACCTTTTGACAATGGTGATATGGCCATAGCGTGAGCTAAAACTGCACCTGCACTGCAGCCAAATACAGTAATATTATTAGCGTCTCCACCAAAATTTTCAATGTTTTGTGTCACCCATTTCAAAGCTAGAATCAAGTCTTTCAAGCCCATATTGCCAGACGCATCCTTGTGCTCCAGGTTTAAGAAACCTTTGACAAATCAGTAAATATTTCTATATCTGAATTTAGGATAGCAGATTACTAAAATTATTTACCTCATTTAATAAACAAATTCCTGGATCATACAATTACAACATAATAATATTCGATTTTAAGCTAACGAAAGTAAATCCATAGAAAATATAGAAAAGAGGTGTGCATATCGTGCACCAAAGTGTAATCGAGATCGAAAATGAAAATTAAACCAACCGAAAGTGCCCAGTCTATAATTCGGTGAAACGATAACAACATTTTTCGGTATTATATAATCGGGCCCCCAAGTTACAGAAGTTCCGGCCCCTGCAGTAAATCCGCCGCTATGGATCCAGAACATTACTGGTTTGGGCACGGTAAGGGAACTAGTATAAACGTTTAAGTATAGACAATCCTCATCGCCCAATATGCTATAAGGCGGGGACTCTAGTCTTTGCGGAGATACGTTCACAACACGTTCGGTGGTATCCTTTATACCCTTCCATCTCTCAGGTGGTTTTGGATCCTAAGAACAAAAATATTAGTGCAATACAAGCGTAGATTAAATTTACATTAATTTTTTGAGGAGGGAAATCAAAATTTGTATTTGACATGAATTATTCTGGTATATGGTTAGGAGCATAACTCATCACATACATTTTAAATCAGAATAACTTTTTTATGAATGGACCAAACGACTTCAATTTTTCTGTAAGGCTGAAAGAATTTAGTGAATCACGTCTAAAAAATATGTTGAACAAATGCATTTGGTCGGAATTGTCAAAGACGATAATCAAAATTAATTTTACAACTGTTTTAGCTGATTATAGCATAAGTATAGCATGTTACAAGTTATTCTGCTTTAAGTGTGTGATCAATTATGCGATATGAGCCAACTTTTCTGGTGAATACGCGGCCAATACAGTAACGTATTTATAATAAGGTAACAGAGCGGTCGAAGCCCTGAGGCAGTTATATTGACGGAAAAATTAGCTTCATGAAATAGACGATTACATTTTTAAATGTTATCGGCGCCAGGTTCGATCATTTTCTTTTTGTTTTTTAAAAAATGTTTTGTTTCTTTTAAATCTAAACTAGAGACAACTGTAGATTTTAATTTATCATTACGATTTCTGTTAATAACATGAGTGGTATGGTTCATGATTTTATTAATAACTCTAATTCTCGTGGTAGACTGAATATTGTCTGTTTCAGTTAGTTTTTCCAAACCTGCCTCAATTGAGGCAAGAAATTTGAGTGATGTGATATATTTCTTATGTGTTTCTAATGCAAATCCAGGACCAAGCTTTAACACTTTTGCTACGCTTTCCGGAACTGTAATGTTAGTTAAGTTTTTGAACCAGAAACTATTGTTAATATCATCAGTCGAATCAACCGCACAATCCTCACTATCAACAGAACCATTCAAAACCAATTCTCTATTATTCACACCTAATAAATTGTTAAACTTCATTAAATTTCGTTTTTTGCATTCTGCAAATAATAACATTTGCGCCGATAACATTAAAAAATTTAATTATCTAAATTTGCGATCGAAAAGAATTAAACTTTCGAAATAGACGATATTTGGTGTAACCTTTTAAAGTTTATAAATTGCGATGAGATGTTTCCAAATTTAAAATTATTAAGGAAAATTGTTCTTTCTCTTCCCCACTCATACAATTATATTTTAAAAGTGGTTTTTGTAAATTGTAATACGTCGGAAAGTGGATAATTTAAATATTCAATATTGCATGCTGACAAAGGTAACTTAATACCCTCCTGTTCGTTCGAAAGTAACGTATTGAGAAGAGACAAAAAGTAAGAAATACGACAAAGCGCTTATTACATTGCATAAGTGTTCTGTTATGCACCATCGATTCATTTGATCTTACTTCCTTCCATTGATCTTTATTTTTCATAACCGATGTTTTTCATGTACATCATTGTTTTACTATCAAGCATCTGAAGTATATTATCTATTTAAACAATTCACTTTAGGGGGAAATTAAAATTAAGAAATTTCTTGCAACATTAGTTGTAAAACAAATTCACTGGACTCGTTGTAGTTACTTTAATAGATGAATACTATACTTCAATGAATAAATACTATGTCTTATCATATTATTAGACAGTGCATCTTTGTGCAAACTAAAAATATTTTTCCTGATTTTTAACAAACTGGAGTGAAATACAAGTTTATTTTCTTTCTTAATATGTTTAATAGGTTCAAAATAATATAACAGTATTTTTTTATTCTTCTAATGTTTCTTCTGTTTTAAAACATATTATTGTTGTCATAAATGCATAAAATCCGCTGTCTACAGATTGTCAAAATTTAAAAAAATAGAAATTTCAGGCATCGACAGTTTTAAAATTTAGGTGTTTCAAAACAAGTCGAAAGAAAAATAGAATTTCTTAACGTATCGCTTCGTTTTCGAGAAAATCGTATGCATGTAATTATTAGGTATGTATGGGTTAGTACTTCCAGTAGATAGAACTAACACGTCAGCTGATGCGTATATTAAACAATCTGAACCAAAATGAAGTTTAAAACTTCATTATCAAATTAAGGAATTTTATAAACACTTTTTTCCGCCTGGCACGGCAAAGAAATAAGAAGAAAGTGATCATTGGTCAACTAGAACTTGAGATACCGTGACAACAATTACGATAAAATGGTTTCGAGAAAATGCTTGTTGCATTCTTCAGACGCCTATAATTTTACGAATTCAAACAAATTCTTTTATATGGATATTTTATAACACTTACACTTAGCCCTTAGTATCACTAAAAACTACTGTACCATTATTCACAATAATGTTCACGTTATTAAATAGTTTGGTACGTAATCAATTACTAAATATTTAATGAATACTAAATATTTAATATAACTCGTAAGTTATTTGTTGTTAAAAAAAAATAGTTAAACAAATGTTGCATGATTTCTAGGGGAACATACGGTGCTGGTCGCCCTTCCCCCTTGGGGCGGGTGACTCCGGGGGTGGTACAGAGGAGGGGGTTGACGCGAGCCGGAATTTTCTTCAACCCTCTGCCGGGAGAGAACCCCCCATAGGGTTTTGCACCCCACCTGGGCAAGAAACGGGGTTTCCGGTGAGTCGTGGTGGACACGAACTGGGGCTCGCCCCCCACCCCCGCCGAGCAGCCCCTTGGGAAGTGGAACACCGTGTGGATAACCCGGACGGGGTTCAAGAGAGTAGGGTTAAAGCTCCTTTTAGTTTAGCCAGATCCGGCCAGGCCCGGCCCGGCGACCTAATGCTTTAATATATCTATACATATACATATATGGAACCCCCTAGGTCGCCGGTCTGGGCCTGGCCCGATCTGGCTAAACTAAATGGACCTTTATTTGGGGGGACCTTCTGTCCCACCCGCGAAAGGGACATAGCTGGCAGGGGTTGGGGTGGTCGGCCGTGGGTTCTTTAGTAGGTAGGCCTTGGCCCTGCTGGCCAGGTTAATCTTATATAATCCCGTTCCTCACCCAGGAGGACGGTGTATGTGTAATAAATTTTTCTCACTTAAAAAGAGAGGGTGGGGAGATAATGCAAAGATGGCTTTATACAGTAGTAAAAAATGCTAGATAAAAGATCAATCTAGACCGCAATTGTCCTCAAAAGTCATACGTTTCTACTACTATTCATACGTTTACGCTAATTATATTAGCGGAACACGATTGTTTGGATAATACAAGAGTTGCATAGTTTCAGTGCTGAACTTAATTCTTATTGAAATGTGCAGTAAATCTTGCAGCATATGGGTTGGTTTAACAAGCGAACTAATTCTTTGTGGAAAGTATTCAGACTAAAAAGAATTCGACCATCAGAGGCTCGGATAATAATCGAGGTTCTACTGTAATGCAAATTACTCCTCGTAAACGTAAAAATGGGACTTTCGAGGGCAATATATAATCTAGCGCTTTTGACTAGTAAAAGACTCCATCTTTGTATTACATCGGGAAATGAGAAGACGCATGCAATTCTGGAAAAACGAGTCTACCCCCTTAGGTGGCTCGTGTAGCTTGTGCAAGATGCAGAAAATGTTTACGTGCAATCTACGTATATTAAATCATTTACCTTAAATCTAAGTTCTCCAATAGGAGGAGCTGCGAATGGTATTCCTCGAAACGCGATGTAAGGGAGTCCTAGAACACCTTTGATGTACATGCCCCGCAATTTTCCCTGTTTCACGCTTATCACCGGCTTCATCATGATTAATAAGTGTCCAGTAAACTTTCAACAATCCACTGAACTATATGTAGTACGAACTTTGCGCGAGATTAGTTCCATTCGTAACCATATTTAAGCTTCTCGGTCAAAATGGAAGCCTTTGTACATGTATACCAGCTGACCGAGTACCACAAGACATGCACCAGTTGCACGATTTGTTTTAGATGAATCTGATTCCACAATTGTGTCAGCTGTATTTCCTGGAGCATTATTTATAGGTTTCTTGCAAGGATGGTAGGAGTTATCGAGCTAGTGCATGAGTTGTGGATAAAGATGTTCCAAGTAGGGCGAACATGGCCGTTTACGCACAACGTGGCGTGCGTTGTAGACAGTAGTAGAGGGGAGAAATAATGGTATATTTTTTTGTGGAGAGACGATGATTCTCACCCAAACGCGAGAGAAAATATTGAATATGAACATTTATTTAGATTGTTAGAGCCTATGATAGCCTGTTTTCTTGTTTATTTAAGAAAAACCTTAGTACTAATCCGCAGCGATGTCTCATTAACGATATCAGGGAATAAATACTATATACATATGTAAATACTATACATATATGTGTATATAAATCTATATCACATTACATAAACCTTACGGTAGTTGTGCCTTTTTAAATCAATTCTGCGAATAAAATGACTTTCTCTTTTAGTTTGACAGAATCTGGTCTTTCTTAGTGTTGTACTTTCAACTATGGTTTTTCTGTATCCGAGGTGCTTCATTCTCCAGACATCTTAAAAATGCTTCTCCCATAATTAACAGCGTTTGATTGTTCTTAGCGAACTTCTTCAGGCCATCTTCCATTATGTTTAAAAATTTCATCTTCTCTTCTATAAAACTATGTTGAACTTCGTGTGATTCTCCTGCCTCGTGTGATGCTTCTGTTTCGTGCGATGGATTTGCCTCTCGTGATGTTCCTGTCTCGTGTGATGATTCATTTTCTCCTTCTTCTAGTTTTATTTCCATACTCATCTCTTCATCTTCATCTCGTATATCTTTTTCTATTTCTTCTGTACGAATTTTTTCCTCGCCTTCCAAACGCCATAACATTTCCATGAAGTCTTCAGGGCTGTTCTTCTCGCCAGTAATGGTACGTGTCATAGCATTCATTTGCGAATGCGTCGATTTACTTAACAGATTGTCCTCTTCCTCTGCGGAATGCATAGACAAGCACTTATTCCACCCATTTTTAATGTTCGCGGCTGTGATATCGTTCCACGATTCATTTAGTAAATATATGCAATCTTTGATGTTATATTTATCATAAAATTCTACAAGTCCTTTCTCCAGCTGTAAAATACGGCGCATAATTCTCTGCCTATAATTGGTTTTCAATTTCTCAATTATGCCTTGATCCATAGGTCGAATAAGCGAAGTAGTGTTCGCTGGCAAATAAACAATTTCAAAATTACCATCCTCTTGCGATGTATTACTTCTCTTGTGACTGGAACAATCGTCTACAAGCAACAATACTTTCCCTACTATCCCATTGGCCAATTGATACCGCCGTATACTTGGTTTGAATTCTTCCTCGTACCACTCGTTAAAAATTTGCAAGTTCATGCATGCTTGCGGCTCAGATTTATAAACAACAGGCAATGGTTCGCAATTTGTTAGCACTCGTGGGCTTTTAAATTTATGAATGAAAAGCGGCGGAAGCTTGTGTGTCCCATCTGCATTGGCACACAGTCCAACGGATACTCTATTCTTTTTCTTTTTTATCCCCGTCAATATTCCTTCTTTCTCTGATATTAATGTCTTCGAAGGGACAGTCTTCCATAATAGACCCATCTCGTACATATTATAGATGTTGCACAAATTAAGCTTCTCTCCTTCGATGCGTTTTGTGAAAGCATCTACAAACGCTTTCGCACCATCATCGTCTGTGCTTCCTTTTTCTCCCCTAACCCCGTCTAGACGGATTCTATATCGGTTCTTAAAATTCCTTAACCATCCTCCGCTTGCGGTGAACGACGTAGATGCGAATTGACCGCTGAGTTCCATTGCCTTCTCTTGCAATAATACGTCGGTCAATGGATTGCCCATTACTTGCTGCTCCAGGAGCCATGTATACAGACGACTTTCTAACTCTTCGTACGGAGATGTTCTTCGATTTTTATGCCGTAATGTACGTCCTCCTCGGCTTCCGAAACTTGATAATAGAGTACATTCTCGTTGAGCACGATATATCACGCTTGTTGAAACTCCGTACTTGCGACACAACGCTTTCGTTGGCACTCCTTTCTCCGATTGTTCGACAATTGCCATTTTTTCCTGCACCGAGAGGAAAACTCTTTTCTTGTCATGCTTTTTCTCCATGATTAAAGAAGACCATGCACTTTTAGAATAGTTGTTGTTTATCTGTAATAACAAGAATAATCATACTAACTGTAAACAATTGAAATAATAAGAGCAACAACCGAACAAATCAAGAAATCGATCTTGAACGATCAGTCTGGGGATTTTGCGTGGACCTAACGATGCTTGAAAAACTCTTGAAATTATGACTCTGGAAGTCGTCGCTGTCGAATGTAGCGAGATTTTGGCAGTCCTCAATGTTATTGTCTGTCCCTCAAACCGTATAAAAAGTAATGGTCATCGTTCTAGGGGTGAATCTTCACGTCTGGAACTAAATGAGAAAGTTAGGGGGCGGAAAACCCTTGTTGGGTCCGCTCGGGAAATCTCGATACACGAGAACCCTAAGTTTATTGCTCAGGCCCTCTTCGAATTGAGACACTGCAGGCCTTCCACTTCTGACCTGAGAGCCGTTTGAATATACAGTAATTTCTCAATCGTAGTCCTCGGTTGCCTCTGCAATCGTTGTCCAGTGCCTACCCATTCCACCGCCTGTCAACGCTGCGCCGGGCAGCAGGACGGCGATGTTTGATGTCGGCTCGGGTATATCGGTGTGAACACCACTACATTGACTCGAGTGAATCGAATTTTCAAACTACTTAATTTTCATTATTTTTTATGAGATTTTCCTGGCTTATTCCTGGCATTTCTCTGATTAAAATCATACGAAACACGATATAATTTGGTCAATATTTAGTGGTTTAATCGACGATGAAAGTTTCGAACGCAACGAAGAAGAGCGTATTGGAAAGAAAGAGACGCGAACAGTAGCCGCCGCCGGCACAGTTCAAAAGCCCGCATGTTCTCGCAATGAATTGGCAATGACAGAATTGTTTAATTTCCATGATTGTTTTATGGGACTTTCACTACCTTATTTCTGGCATTTTTCTGATTAAAACAAGACCAATCACGATATAATTTGGCCAATATTTAGTGGTTTCATTGACAGTATGGAGGAACTGTAGGGAATGGAAGAAGACAGCGAGTGAAAAAAAATAAAAACTAAATATTGGCCAAATTATATCGTGTTTGGTATGATTTTAATCAGAGAAATGCCACGAATATGTTAGTGAAAGTTCCATAATGATATCATCGAAAATAAAGAAGCAAAGACTTGGTGTTTTATTGTGATGACGCACGGGCCTTTAAACTGTGCCGGCGACGGGGACACGCTTCGGCCACGCGATCCTATTTCATTCTGTCCTTCTCTACGTTCGGCTTGTCGTTTTAAGTCTCAGCGCGGTAGGGTAGACGCAGTCATAAATCAACAGACAGACATGAAAGCGACCTAATAAAAACGTGGTAAAAAATAGCCACCCTACTTGATCGTAGTCCGTTCATAACACGGGTGTTGGGACTACGATTGAGAAATTACTGTACAAGGACACTGTTTATGTCCGTCAACACCCGACATTATTTTGCAGAGGTTCCAACAAATACCTTATCTATATCCATTGTTATAAGAATATTATTAATCCTGCATGATAAAATGTTGCCTCACCTCACACTTCCTCGGATTAGGCACAATATACATAAAGGGTGTTATGGCAAGCAAAAAACGCATGCGAATCGGCTCCGAACTAGCCGATTGTATTACAATTTACAACCACCGCGATTAGACCTCATAAATCACGTCATTTACGACTGAATACAATAACAACAGTAACTTCCCTATGAATCGGGAAGTTAAAAAGAATTTCTTTGACAGTTTCCCCACTTCTCAACTTAAAATCATTCTGACACACCCCTGTCAAATTAACAGACGCTACATTGCCCCACTTAAATCCACCCCACAAAACGCCGAGGTGGCAACCACAGTACTACTTTGACCGTGGTTCGAGTAACTTCTTCCCGTTTATTTTCGCGATTTTGGAAAGTGTTTTGTGTTGTGCTTCATACTTTTTGGGACGTGTTCGAGCAAACAGCAGTGTTTTAGTGATCTGACGGACTAACAGAAGATTCTGACAACTTTGTAAGTACCTGTACTCGACATTACTATTTTGTAACCCAGGATTAATATTCTTATGTATAAAAATGGATATAGCGTATTCTTTCATGTTTTACAACTTGAAATTTGTGATCCCAATGGAGAGGGAGACGATCACTTGGTACGGGCCTAGCGACGAATATCCCTTTAATTTACAATTAATTTACATTTATCTCTAATTTACATTTACACGATCATGTTCTGTCCCTTCGACACGATCGTGTGAACTGTAGTAGTAGTATATATATAGAAATAAATCAGATTTATTATTTTTCTAATTGTAAAACAAAAATCTGAAACCGGTGTTGGTCGATTTAGTGTTAAAATTGTCACTACAGACTATTAAAATACAAGTTTAAATGTTAGTTTCATACGTGTCAACAGGTGTATTTAGATAGTGCCAAGTTTAAGCAATCTTTGAGGTTTTAACCCTTTGCACTCTGAGCTACTTCAACTAAAAAATTAAACATGTTTTCCTACCTGGAATATTTCTATTACCCATGATTTTAAGAATTGTATGGATATGATATTGGTATAATACCTCGTACAATACCTAACTGTTTAGTAATTGATTAGATACCTATGTACATATTCAATAATGTATACAATATTTCGAATAATCGTACAGCAATTTTTAATGGTGCCTCAGAGTCGTCATTAGAGTGCTAAGGGTTAAAAAAGAAACTGTTAAAAACAGTATATATATGTATAATTACGCATATTAGTACTCGTAATATACATATATTTATCACCTCAATTTTTTAAATGTTACTATACACAGATTTCTGATTTCATAATATTATACCTGGTGTCGACGAGAAGTCAACGATCTAGCATACTATAACATCTAACTTTGAAATAACGCTAAAATACTTTTGGTCACTTAAAGTAGGTTTCCAGACCATAATGCGGCGCACACTAGGGTAAACCGATGAATTTTGTGTCAAAATCAAAGAGCTTTCGAAGGAAATGAGATAGAACGATTATTTTTAACTTCCCGATTCATAGGGAAGTTACTGTAATTACCCCGAAAATCGAAAATCGATTTTTTAGCAGATCTTCACGTTTCATGGTTATTGAAGTCATTTTAGACTATTTTTATCAAATTGTTAGTATGTGTGTGTGTGTTGTGTGTGTGTGTGTGTGCGTATGGCCGTTTTTATGTTATCAAATTTTTCGTTAACGTTTTCTGAAAAAGTAACAATGCGATCTGAATGATGAATGATGCAATTGATGTGCCCCGTCGTAACTTAGAGCTGATTAGATTTTGGTCCATATTGGTCAAGTAGTTCTTTAGATTTTTTAGTTTTTTTCGAAAGAAGTTCATTCAAGAATGCAATTTATACGAGAGGATGGAAATTTTCCAGCGAATAAACAAACATAATTATATATATTTCATTTTTTTTAATTATGCAACTAATGCTAATGTTACCGCTTACAACTAACGAATCGGGAAGTTCTTTGTGTGGCTCGTGGAGAGTCACACACAAAATAAATAAAAAAACCATTAATAACCAGCTAGTTTTTAATTAAAGCTGAAATATTGCAGAATTTGGGAAAATAAAGAGATTGCTGTACGAATGTTTTTTAACTTTGAAAATATTGCAGAATTACAAGAAAATTGTGGTTTATCTAATACCACGTACAGATAGATTTTGATCTTGACATGCTATATCATTTCCTGTAGATTTTATCACGCTGATTTCAAATCTTGTCGCAAAATTTGTCTATTATCTTAGGATTTTGCAAAATCGTGAATATAGTATCATATTTACTATTTACTATTTTACGATAGCTGATTATCCGAAATAAACTCTACAGAAAAATACGATACTTTATTCACGACAATATAGCCGAAAGAATAGAATTCTAGATCCGTAGTAAGGATAGGTAAACTTCGGCAATGTTTGTTGAATGCTCGTACACAATTTATAATATATTAAAAATACATAGTTATAAATTAATGTAATCGTAAGCAGTAATAGTCAAAAATATTTTTATGATAAGATAATGTTGTGCAAGAATGATAATATGATGAGTCCGTGAGGTTAAAATGATAAATATTAAAATATATAATATTCTTAAAATATATTTTCTACAGTTATCATTTTATTGTTTCTTCTTTTTTAACTTTTAATACTAGTAAATACTGCGAAAACCAATGCTAATAAATATTACATTCCAAATTAAAATAAATAGACTTGCAGTTATTAGATATTGCCGCGAACTGAGAATATTAAATCCAGTTGATTTAAATTTCCCGCGTGCCTATACAACTTGGGACAGTAGACAGTCGAACGACCGACACAAAAGGTACCGCGTACCGCCCGTACGAAGGTATCGCCTCTTGTCGTGTCCCTATTTACTCTCTGCCACGGACGCGCACGTATAAACACAATTCAACGAAATATTAGAGCAGTTTATCGCGAATATCTTTGAAACTAAAACTGAATTGCGGTTGTAAGTATAGGAATAAGTTGTTCAGAATATTGAGTTTTACACATACTTAAACTGTATAAAAATCGGTGAATAACCTTTTATGCACAATTACCGTAGGGAAAAACACTCGCTCTACTGCACCCCAACTAACTCCTAACTGTTGGCCAATCATAAATGCTACATACTAAGGTAATCTCATATTGACATCCTTGTGAAACTCCAGAGACTAATACTTCCCACAAAGGCACACCTTTGCTGATCACGGTGTAACAAAGATTTCTTGTAAGTTAGAAGTTACGAGGGCCAATACCAAATTCCATCCCTTAACCCACGTGGCGACGTGGTGGTGAGACAGACATCGGCCAGTCCACGTGTTCCTACCTAGTGGCGACCCGGTGGTGAAACTTGCATCGATTAGCTCACAACAACTCTTTCCCCACGCAGCGACCCGGTGATTAAACAGACATCAACTACTCCACGTATTCCTACCAAGTCCCGACCCGGTGGTGGAACAGACATCGGCTAGTCCACGACAAAATACCGTAAATACAAACAATCCTCGGTCACGCCACAGATTTAAGATCAGTATAGACATTGCATGCAATGCATTTTTCTGTCTGTGGTTCTGCATTACCGACTCTGCAGACTTCATTTTTATTTATTAGGTCGTTGCATACGAAATGTCCGATTTTTAACTGAATTTTGGTCACTGGTTACTGTTTTATTCTTTTCTTCATATACTTTACACAAAGATTGCGTTGTAGAACCTCTATTTGCCTAATACAAACCGGTCCTTATAACGCAATGTTGAATCAGATGTGTTCGAAAAAGTTCGTAGCGTTTTCAAATTAAGAATCCAAGATAAAATTAAGATATTTATTCATATGTTTATTTAATCACACGAGAAGTTACCTCGGAAATGACGAAAAGTAATAGAACAGAATGTAGAATATGTTATTGAATAAATCTATGAAGAAATATCTGAATTTTGAGCTTTCATTTCTTTCACAAATACAATGGTATTTAAATTGAAATATCTTCTGAACTACTAACTTTTCGACATACATTAGTACTTTTTAACTTCCCGATTCATAGGGAAGTTACTGTAATTACCCCGAAAATCGAAAATTGATTTTTTAGCAGATCTTCACGTTTCATGGTCATTGGAGTCATTTTAGACTATTTTTATCAAAATGTTCGTATGTGTGTGTGTGTGTGTGTGTGTGTGTGTGTGTGTGTGTGTGTGTGCGCGTATGTCCGTTTGTATGGTATCAAATTTTTCGTTAACGTTTTCTGAAAAAATAACAATGCGATCAGAATAATGAATGATGCAATCGATGTGCCCCGCTGTAACTTAGAGCTGATTAGATTTTGGTCCATATTGGTCAAGTAGTTTTTTAGATTTTTTAGTTTTTTTCGAAACAAGTTCATTCAACAATGCAAATTATACGAGAGGACGGAAATTTTCCACCGAAGAAACAAACGTAACAATTATATATAATTTTTATTTTTTTTTTATTAAAAAAAAAAATAAAAAAAATAAAAAAAAATTTTTTTTTTTTTTCATTTAAAAAAAAATTTAAAAAAAATTTAAATGCATTTGTAATTTATTTTGCAACATTACTATGCTATAACAAGGAATCAAGCGAGCAACGAGCATACGATGTTGGTTCAAACATTTTGATAAGTAGAAAACTATTGAACTTCCCAAAGAATGTATAATCTTCTTAAAACGTATACTAAATAAATAATGATAATAATATATTGCAACTAACGAATCGGGAAGTTCTTTGTGTGGCTCGTGGAGAGTCACACACAAAATACCATCCGTACCACTAACCCTCTCGCGAGCTCGCAAAGCGAGCGAGCTACAACACCCCCACCTGCGAAGCTCGCGAAGCGAGCGAGCAACAATAACCAGCTAGTTTTATACCGAATGTCCAGCTGCATCGATTGATGTATTAAAAAATACCTTATTCCATTTTAAAAAATGAAGTTGACCTTCATATGTCCTTTACGCGTCTACCTACAAAAAAGCTACTAACATCAGACTAATGCACTCTCGAAATCATGCAAGTTCCATCTGATGCATCTCTTCCTAACACCAATAGCAGCCGCGTTATTCAGGTATTCTGTTTCTGCGGACTCACCCTGTATACAGGGTGTTCGACTACAGGTGGGAGAAAATTTAAGGGTTGGTTCTTAACGATGATATAAGACGAAAATGAAGAATAAAAAAATTGCGATTTCGGCTTCGTTATTTAGCTATTAAAATTATTAATAAATTATTTGATTTTAATATTTTAGTAAGTTCATTAATTATAAATTTTTCCCAGCGAGGTGAAAATGTTTAACAAATCGTTGGACAACATTGAACTCTTTGACGTACACAATGTACACTTTTGTTAGACGCGTTGTTGATTTTTAATTGTTAATAGCTAAATAACGAAACCGAAATCGCAATTTTTTTATTCTTCATTTTCGTCTTATATCATCGTTAAGAACCACTCCGTAAATTTTCTCCCACCTGTAGTCGAACACCCTGTATAGGTACTTAGTATATATTTTCAGACCCAAATCTCTTGAAGATGATCGAAATCCGGATCGAAACGTTGAGAAAAGTTTAATTTTTGCAAATTTGCTTTGTTTATACCACTGATCGAAATCGTGTGCCGAGAACATTTATTATTTTTAATTACAGTGACTCCCATTAATATTCGGACGCTATAAAAAAACGATAACTGGTTTAATATTGAACTGTACGACTTGAATTTTTGTTGGGAAGCTAGAGCAAATAGTTTGCTACAGAATGTGGAAAAACTTTTTCTCAAAAATTGCAATTCATCGGAGTTGTAAAAAAAATACTAAAAGTTGCATTTTACAACTTTTCTATGTGGGCCTATATTGAAAATTTAAAAAATACGTTTTGTAGATCTGTGTCAATTATATGCACTGCAAAAGTTTCATCGAAATCGGTTGATGCAGAAAAAAACGACAGGCATTGAAAGATGTGAGAATCTATAGATTGACTGCAGTTATAGCCCGAAAATCGTGAAAATCTGAAATTTTTACCATTGTTAAACGTTTGTAGCTCATTGCAACATCGATCAATATTGACAAAATTTTCAGAATATGTTTAATTGACACAGATCTACAAAACGTATTTAAAAAATTTTCAATATAGGCCCACATAAAAAAGTTGTAAAATGCAACTTTTAGTATTTTTTTTACAACTCCGATGAATTGCAATTTTTGAGAAAAAGTTTTTCCACATTCTGTAGCAAACTATTTGCTCTAGCTTCCCAACAAAAATTCGAGTCGTATAGTTCAATGTTTAACCAGTTATCGTTTTTTTAGAGCGTCCGAATATTAATGGGAGTCACTGTAAATAATTACGATCGAGAAATAACAAAACATTTAACGTAACATTTTATTTTTATTTTTATTCAGTACGGCCCCCGAGCAGGCGGACGGTTCCGAATTACAAGACTGCAATAGGGCTACTGTAAGTCCCGTTTCTACCCCATGTAGGCGTGGCGTATTACCGGGGTAGTTGTGGCCTAACAGCGGAAAATAGAGATAGTTATCTACCTCCTTGTATTAAGTCGAGCTTTTTTTATTTCAGATCTACAAAGGGTACTACCACGGAAAATAAGATTTTGTTTGATTTAAATATAAAATTGCAAATTACATAAACGTTCGCGGTCTGGTTATAAGCATGAGATAGGTCTGACTCAATACGAGAGGGATAATTATACATATAACATATGTAGAGCATATCAGTAAACAAGTAAACAGAAGCTAAAATGACTTAGTTTACGTGATAAGAGTTGTATGCTAATGGCCGCTATTACGCCGCGCAATTCCTTCAGGCAATCACCTATCACACACAGTTTTTTCTGAATATGTATCTCGGAAAGTAAGGCCGAACGGCAGTAACATGTATAGGAAAAAGTCATTAGGAAGTTATCGTAGATGAAAGTTTTTTGAATTATATATTAGGTCGTTCCATAAGTTTGTGTCGCATATTTTGTTCTACTATTTAAATTAATGTATGAAGTACCTTTAAAATCATATCTTTAAAGTTTACGAAAAAAGGTAATCACCTTCTCGTTCTACAACATCTTTCCATATTTTTGGTAAACACATTTATACCGTAACTGTACAATTTTTTTTTGGTTTTGAGTTAAAATATTGATTATGTCTTTTATGGCTTCGACATTATCAAATTTTTTCCGACTAAAAAATTTTGACCGTTTTTGATGAATATGTATTGTATGAATTATATAATACATACAGATCTACAGAACGGATCTTTCTGAATTTTCTATATAGATTTTTCTATATAGATTTTTCTACATAGATTTGTCTACATAGATTTTTCTACATAGATTTTTCTACATAGATTTTTCTACATAGATTTTTCTACATAGATTTTTCTACATAGATTTTTCTACATAGATTTTTCTACATAGATTTTTCTACATAGATTTTTCTACATAGATTTTTCTACATAGATTTTTCTACATAGATTTTTCTACATAGATTTTTCTACATAGATTTTTCTACATAGATTTTTCTACATAGATTTTTCTACATAGATTTTTCTACATAGATTTTTCTACATAGATTTTTCTACATAGATTTTTCTAAATAGATTTTTCTACATAGATTTTTCTACATAGATTTTTCTACATAGATTTATCTACATAGATTTTTCTACATAGATTTTTCTAAATAGATTTTTCTACATAGATTTTTCTACATAGATTTTTCTACATAGATTTTTCTACATAGATTTTTCTACATAGATTTTTCTACATAGATTTTTCTACATAGATTTTTCTACATAGATTTTTCTACATAGATTTTTCTACATAGATTTTTCTACATAGATTTTTCTACATAGATTTTTCTACATAGATTTTTCTACATAGATTTTTCTAAATAGATTTTTCTACATAGATTTTTCTACATAGATTTTTCTACATAGATTTATCTACATAGATTTTTCTACATAGATTTTTCTAAATAGATTTTTCTACATAGATTTTTCTACATAGATTTTTCTACATAGATTTTTCTACATAGATTTTTCTACATAGATTTTTCTACATAGATTTTTCTACATAGATTTTTCTACATAGATTTTTCTACATAGATTTTTCTACATAGATTTTTCTACATAGATAGACACGTAAAAAATGTTATAAAAAATAATTTTTAGTATTTCCCCTACAATTTCGACTAATTGCCATTTTTTTCAATAGTCCTTGAAATCATGGGATAAACTAGTTGTTCTAAATTCATGGAATTATCAAAATATGTATCATCTTTTCAAAAGTGTCTAAATATTACTGACACATATGACTGTATGTGTCACACTTCATACAAATGCATTTCTCCTCACTAATAGAGTCCATTTAATCATTTACTGTTTACAAAAATCCACAAATTTATGGCAAGTGTATAAAAATTAAAGAACATCTATACCACTACAAGTGTATTAAAAGGTAGTTTTATTTATTATACATTTCAAACAGTAAATAAGCATTTATACACACATATTATCACAGAATACATTAAAAAACGGTTATCATTCGCCTAACTATTTATCGACGGCTATGCAAGTCTTAATAAACAAACGTGACATGTTTGAAAAAAATTCCGCTTCACTATAAATATGTATAACATGTATATAAACACATCAAATATAACATGTATGTACATACATTAACTTGCACGTGCCATGAGATAATAAAGTTTACGTATTAATTTCCTTTTTACAACACATTTTCGATTCCATCGATTGTTGTTCACAGAATATTCTATTCAACAAGGCTCTATAACATAATACTTTATAACATTCAAATCGAGTTAAGAATGTTTGACTTCATACATAGTAACGCGGTCTCGTCACCAATGTTTAAGTACTTCATCTTATCCTCTGTTGCAGGTTCCCAGATATCCTTTATGTATTCGTCGAGGGTTGGTGTAGGGTTCCTAAGTGACAAATAATTCTAATATAACAAAAACTAACTGATAGAAGTATTAGTACAGAAGAGCTAGTGAGTAGAAGAATATAGAATGGCTGGGAACGATACAAAGGAAAAGTAAAGGAAGAAACGTTGGTGGCTAAGACCAATACAAAAATATGAAATACATAAGGTAGATACTTTAGATAAAGGAATCATGAAAGAAGGCATGTGAGAAGAGGAGAATGGGCAGAATGCATGGATTAAGTTACTTTACTTATCAAATCAAGTTTGATTTGCAGCCGTTCGACTGAAAAATGCAGTTATACAGGGTGGTCATTACCTGGTGGCAGAACCGCAAAACGAGGAAATTCAAAATAAAACCACAAGTCGAAAATGTAGAATAAAATTTGTTCATGTGAGGATTTGATTCCGCAAAAATCAAGTTTTAAAATTCGGCAAACACGTGTCCTATTTAATAGGAATCATCTAACGCGTCTGTTCATGACCAACCAGATCTACTAAATAATTGTAACCATACAAACTTGGCGGATTTTCAAACTCGATTTTCTCGAAAACAAAGCCTCGTATTGTATGAACAAATTTTATTCTACATGCTCAACTTGTTCTTTTATGTAAAATTACCCTCTTTTGTCATGTTCAATACTATTCATAATTCGTTTAACAATCATATTCACGTTGTCGATTGAATATTTTCTGCCAGGGGTAACAGTTTAATTATTTTTGATATAAACTCTTATTTATAAATTAGTTAAAGTCACTATTAGAATAAATTATAGTCGTAAGTTTAATTTGAGCCATTAGAGAAGGTATAAGCTGTTTCAACTCACCCCGTTTTAGCGAAATTGGTCCACATACGAGTTAAACGTTCCATTGTTGCCCTATCTTTTGTTCCTATTGCTGGTGGTTCTGGGTCATCAACTTTAAGAGAACTTAGGTAAAGCAGGTACGACGTTTCATCGCCATGAGATGCCCCTAAAACATTCAACTGTTTCAATACGTAGCATTGAAATACGTACATAGATTTGATGCATCATGACAAACAGAAATATGTAGATCAAATGCAGGGCATTCAATTCGAAGTTTATCTTGCTTAGATAGCGATAATGACAAACTAAATGAAAGGGTGAAACTAAATGGAGGGCATGTATAGATTAGTATTAGCTAGATTACCTTTAACGATTCGTTTGACCTGCATGTCTGTATATGTTTTCTGATTGCCGACGTACGTGTATTCATACAAATAAGTAGGTGTTGATGTCCTCTTCACACGATCCTCTACACACAATCTCGCGGAAAAGCCGAAATAAACGTCGCTCACAAAACGTACAAGTTGATCTACTTTTTCCGGACCAATCTCTCCATCAAAATAGGTATTCTCAACAGCT
This sequence comes from Lasioglossum villosulum, assembly GCA_963971365.1. Classification (NCBI taxonomy): domain Eukaryota; kingdom Metazoa; phylum Arthropoda; class Insecta; order Hymenoptera; family Halictidae; genus Lasioglossum; species Lasioglossum villosulum. Next base: position 23,977,025 of record OZ020502.1, read on the forward strand.
TTGTATAACTTATTGGTTTTGTCAGGACCAAAATTCATGTGAGACGCTAAGTTTTTAACATGTGACGTTAAAAATTCAATGGGCTTTTCCACCGAAGCTTCTGTAATACCAGAAGAATTACACGAATACAAAGTAGGAATACACTTAACATTGGACTTAGAGAGCACTAAATGAGAGACTATGTAACTATATCATGCAAATAACAATCGCGTTATTTACATTTATAGCCATTTTTATTATGCGTCTAAAGATATATACATAGTTTCTAAATAATTCCGTAGAAGTGCATCTTTATAGTATCAGTAATGGTAAGATCAAAAGTTTGCAACACGACTTCTTAAGAAATATCATTGATAATAATTACCATTTATAAACATTAGAATCTCGTGCGACGCGTATCCAACAATAATGGGAACACGTGTTTCCTTTGCCAGCATTTCCTCCAGAGGAAATGGCAAAACTGGATTTTCCGCCATTTCGTCAGTGTTCAATCCAAAGTAAACAGTAAACTTAGCCTTTTCCTATGAAAGTCACGCCAGAGAGATTATATAACCATATACGTTTTTATGTGAACTATATTACTTTCAATAAATGCTACGATGGTCTCTAAATTGGCGCCCCAAGGCAGTTGAATCCATTTATGCAAAGTGATCTAAGCACTGTGAACCTGCACGAACGTTTACATACTAATTACAAACTTGTTGCAGAATCGGTACCTTCTTAGTACATGAAAAACTCAGTTACACGAACAACATGAACCGACTCGATTCTGGCTGCATTTACACAAATAAAGATTCTACTGTATCGTGGGCTTCCCCGTAATTATTAAGTGCATCTCGAGAAAAATTGTTTACCTGCTGCGTAAGTATGTCATCGGTAGCCATGACGATATCATTTGCGTCAAGCGTTCGAAGGTACTGAACAACTTCTTCAGGATCGGTGGAATCGCTGCCAAGGATTTTAGCAATTTTGAAACCTCGCTCAGGTTTACTTTGATTGAGGCTCCACGGACACGTTAGCAATCCACTTTCCATGATCGCTTTGTGAAAAAGTCCTGCGAACATAGCTTTTTATTAGAACAAAAATCTGGATTATCGCTTTCCTACATTTGGCAATGGTACGTCAGGCTTATCAATATTCGAGTTATCAGTCAATCATCATCTACTTGGTAAGCAGTCTGCTCTTACTAGTAGGTTCGATATTTCGCGCCTAAATTCTTTACCAAGTGCACGACAAAGTGAGAGCAGATGCTGTGTTTGTTATAAAGGGCAGATAAGAGTATACAGGGTCATCCGTTTTTAAATGGACAAACGTAAACCAGCTATAAAGAACCCCAAATGGAACAAGTTTTACCCCTGCCACTTTATTTCGGCCTTGATTTCTAGAAAATTGCAAAAAACCATAATTTTTTTGGTTCACATAAACTTGAATATCTCGGGACTCCAGTGATGAATCTTGATGATTTTTTCTTTGTTGTGTTGAAAATAAACAGGAGCATCTTTTTTTTGTTCCCAAAATTTTTTTGTATGACCTTCGAATCTTGGTTTTTTCTGGATCGGACTGTAGCTATCTGAACGGTTCCAGGATGCGTGACTTCAATGGATGATATTTTCTTGGAATAAACGTGCTAAAAAGAACAAAAATATTTTGTTAACAAAAAAGATGCCCCTATTTATTTTAAACCAAACAAAGAAAAAATCATCAAGATTCATCACTGGAGTCCCGAGATATTCAAGTTTATGTGAACTAAAAAAATTACGGTTTTTTGCAATTTTCTAGAAATCAAGGCCGAAACAAAAAAAGTGGCAGGGGTAAAACTTGTTCCATTTGGGGTTCTTTATAGCTGGTTTACGTTTGTCCGTTTAAAAACGGATGACCCTGTATATGGACAATATCGTTATTATTTTCGAGAATATTCGGGATTCCTGATAATGTATGGGGTACAGAATAATATTTTGATTCCCCGACAGTGTCGTTATTCTTGAAAATTTCAGCAATCCGAATGCCTTTGTGTTGTTAGAGCTTTATGATCACCTAGTTAAGTTAACATTTTCGGGATCCTTAAATACTTAGTAATCCCGAATGGTTTCGTGTTCCCTAAAATATCCGGGATCCCAAAATTCTTGGAATTCTGTACCGATCCAGAGAAAAATTCCCACCCCGAACGGGATCTCGCACACCCCTGTTGGAAACCCATGAATAATTTGGAAATTTAAATATTAAATTCCATTTTCCGTTCTACAGCAAGGTTTCCTTCGATTTTGCTAGATATTTACTATTAGAGCAAGGATTGGTTCACTCTTAGCGCGACCGACTTGCCCTCTATAAGGAGAGCAGGGCCCGCTCTGGTAGTGTAATGCCTCCTTTTATTATTTCCTGTATTCAATGAATGACGCCTCCACTATTAATCGCACCTCAAACAAATACCGATCCATCATCTTAGATTTTTAATTTTGTATAATATTCTCCGTATTCTGCACCAACATTTTCTATATTTACGGAGGATGTTATGTATAATTCTATGACACTCAACATGTTGTATTTCATGATAGCATGTCATTACAGATGTTTCTAGCTAGTCTTTAGTTACCTCCCGGAATGTTTTCCTTCTTTGCGATGCATTTATACTTGATGTGGTTGATTTGCTCTCACATTCTTTTCCTCACTCAACGTGGTCACTTTTAACGTTTTCCAAGTGTCGTAAATTTTCAATGGTTAATGATACAAATTACTTATACAACGTTGATTTTAAAGCATACCGAACTACTTTCACAATGTACATAAATGATTGTCATCCTCGAAAGCGACAGGTCAGGAAAAAGTGAATATAAATGTTCTTGAATTTTGTTCTCTCTTTTTTTTTTATTTTTATAAAAATACAATTTAGACGCTTCTGCAAGCTTCCCAGGAAACTATGAGCTAATTGGAACTTAATTTATGACTAATACATAAGTAAATGACTACAACTGTGGTTATCTGTTACCTTGCGCTCGTGGCGATATTACCAGTGCATGTGTCAACGACCCACCAGCACTCGCCCCAAAAATCGTGACATTGTCAGGATCGCCCCCGAAATTCACTATGTTCTCTTGAATCCACTCCAGAGCAGCGATCAGGTCTTTCAGTCCCAGATTGCCTGGCGCAGACTTGTGACCCAGATTTAAAAAACCTGCGACATACCGTTAGAAATCTAATTACCTCAAATATGACAGAATACTTTTATATGCGAATATGATATCGGCGCTACACGTTCGATCAACAAAAAAGAATTTAGCAATTTTGCAGAATTATAATTTCGACGTTTCGGTTCAGTTTTGAATCATCTTCAAGAGAAGTCCGCGTCTATGAAAATAATGTAATAAAATTTGTATTAATTGAACAGAACCTTTTTGATAGTAGTAACAAAAAGAATATATACATACTTGCTAAATGTGAAAAACAAACAGAAAACAAAGTAAAACAAAATTGTGCTTCACAGCACGAAGGTTTGAACTGTACTAAACTGTAACTGTTATGGCAAAGTCAAGAACGGAAAAACATACGAATATCGTGGATCAAACTGACCAAGAATAGTTTTATTCATCCCTTGCCTTGGGGTTCGACTAATCTATTATTTTAACCCTTAGCATTCGAATGGTGGCTCTGAGGCACCATTAAAAATTGCTGTACCAATATTCAAAATATTGTATACATTATTAAATACATGGATATCTAATCAATTACCAAACAGTTAGGTATTGTGAAGTATTATATCAATATCATATCCATACAATTTTTAAAATCATAGGGAATGGAAATACTCTAGGTAGGAAAAAATGTTTCATTTTTTAGTTAAAGTAGCTCAGAGTGCAAAGGGTTAAATGAGTATTACACTAAAATGTGAATAATGCATTCTAAAGAACTAACCGAAAGCACCAAGTCTATAATTAGGTGAAACGACCACGACGTCCTTTGCCAGCAAGTAGTCTGGTCGTCCATCTACGAAACTTCCCGATCCCAATGCGTATGCGCCGCCGTGGATCCAGAACATTATCGGTTTACGTTCTCTAAGTGAGTTAGTGTAAACATTAAGGTAAAGGCAATCCTCTTGGCCGATTACATACGTCGTTTGCTCTTTTCGTAATTGCGGACTGCGTATCCCACAAGTTTTTGTAGTGTCTTTGATACCGGCCCATGGAGCCGGTGGTTGTGGATCCTATTTGTCGAGTCCGCGGAAAAATTGCTCGGTAAAGAGATATGCAGTAGTGGTCAAAAGTTTAAGACGATTATGTTTTCAGTAGATTGTCGCATTTAATTAGAGATGTTAAACTTCTAATAATCCCCAATTGCTCTTATGTGTCAATAGATTATCGTGACGGAATTCGATATTCAGATGTCGTGAAGGTGAAGATTTAATTCAAAGTGAACCGTAGGACCACTCAAGCCTGATGGTGATGGTGTAGTGGTGTGACATCGTTCTCATGAAACGGTCGTGGACCAATTCGAAAAGCTAATGGCATTATGTAAAGGTTTCAATGTCTGGACATTATGAAGAAAACCATGATACCTTATGCACGTGAATATATAGGAGACAATTTCGTCTTCGTTTACGATAGTGATGCCAAACATACCTCTAAAATCGTGAATTAGTACTTCATAGAAGAAAATATTACTGTTTTACTACGGCCATCACGATCACCGGATTTCAATGCGATTGAGGACTTGTGGAACATGATTAAAAGGAACGTACACAAATATAAATCCATAAAGAGTAACCTTTACATTGTAATTGAAACAGAGTGGAACAGCATTTTAATACATCAATGCGTAAAGCTAATTGATTAAATGCCACAAAGATGTGCTGCAGCCAATAAAAATAACTTTTAAAGAAATTATTGCTGCTTATATTAACATAAGTACCTTTTACATAAATGAGTTTTAAATTAATGACCGCAGCAAATACAGCATTGACAGTTTCATTTGCATTCTGTCAAACACTGTTTATATTTTGAAAGGGTCTAAGTTGTTCATAGATAGAGTGCGAATATATACGTAAACGTTAAGAACAATTGTGAATTGTTCGACTTTTAGTGTCTCTATAAATTGAGATAATCTACTGAAATGATAGTTGTGTTAAACTTTTTTCTGCTACTGTAAATCCAACATTTTGTCATGATTTGCTCAAAGTGATTAGTAGAAACTCACTGTTTGTTAAGAGTGAACATTCGCTACGTAACTGAGAAAATATAAATCGATTTAGGAGATCTATTACCTTAAATCTGAGTTCACCGATAGGAGGAGCAGCAAATGGTATCTCATGAAACGCGATGAAAGAGCTACCAAAGACACTTTTCTCTACAGCACCTCGTAATTTACCTTGCTTTACTGTAACTATCGGTTGGTTCATTGTAGACCACGCTCTAACAAACTCGACAATGCCCTAATGTCGTCTACGGAAGGAATGGGTGCAGAACATGCATTGTGTCTCCACTGCAATCATATTGTCTATTTAAATATCGTATCAAAGTGCTGATAACAAAAACGTGACATCCAAATCGTTGATATCTATAAAAATTTCCGAGACCGAGTCATCTTAAGGTCGCTTGTTAAGGTGAAGCACGTGCTTATAAGCTCTTTGCGAGCAATTTCAATACTTATCTGCTGACGAATGCATAAACAGGTGTAAGTTGTTTACCATTTTAAGATTGCATGTCAATGGATAGAAATTGTAGTTAGCGTAGTGAATATTTTTAAATTAATATATGCAATTTCGATAAATATCGTCAATGATGTATGCAATAGTCCTAGATAATACTACCTATACCAGTGCTTCCCAACGTGGGGGCACATCTCACAGGGGGACAATTCAACAATTTCTTAGTTATTTGAGTGCACATTTCAACTTTTGAATATTAAAAATTATCTATATGTTATATAGAGGGTCTAAGAATTTTAGAAAAGCTTAGGTGAAGCATGGCACTATAAGTTTGGGAAACACTGGTCTATACTAATTATTCCTATTATAAAGGGGAAGCATAAAGCTGCGACAGATTAATAGCTACCGAATAATGCAAATTACGCCTCGTAAACGTAAAAATAGGACTTTTGAGGGAGATTTTGGTCTAGATTGATCTTTGATCTAGCGCTCTTTTTTAAACGAGTCTACCCCCTTAATCTTTCTACTGTTTTAATTTTTCTTTACTCATAAACGCATAATATACGCGCAGTCTATTGACAACACTGAATTATCTACGCATTCATAAATTTCACTGCATTTGCCCATTACAAATTACATTCGAAATTACATTCCAAAAATTAAAGAACGCCAATGCTATCATTTAAGTTTCTTGAATGAACAATTCAACTTTTGAATATTAAAAATTATCTATATGTTGTATAGCAGGTCTAAGAATTTTAGAAAAGCTCAGGTGGAGCATGGTACTATAAGTTTGGGAAACACTGGTCTATATTAATTATTCCTATTATAAAGGGGAAGCATAAAGCTGCAACAGTTTAATAGCTACCGAATAATGCAAATTACGCCTCGTAAACGTAAAAATAGGACTTTTGAGGGAGATTTTGGCCTAGATTGATCTTTGATCTAGCGCTCTTTTTTAAACGAGTCTACCCCCTTAATCTTTCTACTGTTTTAATTTTTCTTTACTCATAAACGCATAATATACGCGCAGTCTATTGACAACACTGAATTATCTACGCATTCATAAATTTCACTGCGTTTGCCCATTACAAATTACATTCAATATTACATTCCAAAAATTAAAGTACGCCAATGCTACTGTATGTCCGTTACAAGGTTACATCGCAATTTATTATATAGAAATCGAAAATTAAATAAGCATTTTTACTGAAACCTTAATAGCGAACAGTAAAAAAAGGGTGGTAAATCGCATAACTTGTTCATCGACGGTTATGCGAGTCTTAATAATCAAAACCTGTTACTTTTGAAATAATCATAACTTTATTTTAAAAAAGTATCAAATATAATATGTACATACATATATAAATATAACTCTTTGTGATACATTTTCGTTTCCATTTTCTTCATTTCCTTTTCATTTTCTATATAACAGAATATTTTACAAAATTCATTTCAAGTTAAGAATGTTCGACTTCATCCATAGTAACACGGTCTCGTCACCGATGTCTAAGTACTTCATCTTATCCTTTGTTGCAGGTTCCCAGATATCCTTTACGTATTCATCGAGGGTCGGTGTAGGGTTCCTAGGTGACAAATAATTCTAATATAACAAAAACTAACTGATAGAAGTATTAGTACAGAAGAGCTAGTGAGTAGAAGAACATAGAATGGCTGGGAACGATACAAAGGCAAAGTAAAGGAAGAAAGGTGAATGGGTTGAGACCAATACAAAAATATGAAATACATAAGGTAGATACTTTAGATAAAGTAATCATGAAAGAAGGCATGTGGGAAGAGGAGTTGCCAAAAACGGGTGAATGGGCAGAATGCATGGATTAAGTTACTTTCTTTATCAAATCAAGTCTGATTTGCAGCCATTCCACTGAATAAATAAAGTTATACAGGGTGGACATTATCTGGTTGCAGAATCGCAAAACGATGGGATTCAACATAAAAGATTCAACATAAAACCTTAATTCGAAAATGTAGAATAAAATTTGTTCATTGTAGAATAAAATTAGTTCATGTGAGGATTTGATTCCGCAAAAATCAAGTTTGAAGATTCGGCAAACACGTGTCCTATTTAATAGGAATCATCTAACGCGTCTGTTCATGACCAACCAGATCTACTAATTGTAACCATACAAACTTGGCGGATTTTCAAACTCGATTTTCTCGAAAACAAAGCTTCGTATTGTATGAAAAAATTGTATTCTACATGTTCAACTTATTTTTTTATGTAGAATTACCCACTTTTCGGATGTACGGCCAGTTACCGATCACCCAGCATGTTCAATACTATTCATAATTCGTTTAGCAGTCATATTCACGTTGTCGATTGAATATTTTCTGCCAGGGCTAACAGTATAATTATTTTTAATATAAACTATTATTTATAAATTAGTTAAAGTCAGTAATGGTATAAATTACAGTCGCAAGTTTAATTTAAGCCATTCAAGAAGCTATAGGCTGTTTCAACTCACCCCGTTTTAGCGAAATTGGTCCACATACGAGTTAAACGTTCAATTGTTGCCCTATCTTTTGTTCCTATTGCTGGTGGTTTTGGGTCCTCAACTTTAAGACGACTTAGGTAAAACAGGTACGCCGTTTCATCGATATGAGATGCCCCTGAAGCATTCAACTGTTTCAATACGCAGCGGATTTTATGCATCATGACAAACAGAAATATGTCGATTAAGTGCAGGGCATGAAATATATTTAATATATTTAAGAATAGTTTTAATAACTCGTGAATAGTTTGTCAGCTTGTGCGTAAATGCTTTTAATGTTTCTACTGTCTAAAATTGTAAAATTACACCCACCCAGTTTTGTTACAATTGCGCAAATACGAATCTATTTATCAATGATTAGAATAAGCAAAATGCGTCCTTGCAGTTCGTAATAGTTAGTTAGTAACTGACAACTTAATGAAAAGATGAAACTGAATGAAAAAAATTAGATTACCTTGAACGAAACGATCGGCGAACATGTCTGTATATGTTTTCTGATTTCCGACATATGTGTATATATAGAAGTAAGTAGGCTCGGATGTTCTCTTCACCCGATCCTCTACATACAATCTCGCGGGAAAGCCGAAATAGACGTCACTCACAAAACGTACAAGTTGATCTAATTTTTCCGGACCAATCTCTCCATCAAAATAGGTATTCTCAATAGCTTCGAATAATTTTTTGGTTTTGTCAGGCCCCAAATTCATCAGAGACGCTAATTTTTTAATTTGTAACGCTACAAATTCAGTGGGGGTTTTCATCGCCGCTTCTGTAATATCAGAAGAATCACAAAATTTTAAGTAGGAATACACTTACCATTAGACTTACAGAGCACTAAATGAGAGACTATGTAACTATATCATGCAAATAACAGTCGTGTTGTTATTTACATTTATAGCCATTTTTATTATGCGTCTAAAGATATATACATAGTTCCTAAATAATTCCGTAGAAGTGCATCTTTATAGTATCAATAATGGTAAGATCAAAAGTTTGCAACACGACATCTCGACGGGTCTCGTGGCTCTTAAAAAATATCATTGATAATAATTACCATTTGCAAACATTAGAAACTCGTGCGACGTGTATCCAACAATAACGGGAACACGTGTTTCCTTTGTGAGCATTTCCTCCAGAGGAAATGGCAAAACTGGATTTTCCGCCATTTCGTCAGTGTTCAGCCCAAAGGAAATATGAAAATCTGCCTTTTCCTATTAAAATCATGCCAGAGAGATAAACTGAGTAAATTACAAGTTAGTGCTCGTGTTGCAAAGTGATCTAAGCACTGTGAACCTGCACGAACGTTTACATAATAATTACAAGCGTGTTGCAGAATCGGTACATTCTTAGTACATGAAAAACCCAGTTACATGAATGACATGAAACGACTCGTTTCCACCTGCATTCACATGAATGAAGATTTTACTGTATCTTGGTGTTTCTCGTAATTATTAAGCGCATCTTAAGAAAACTTTTTTACCTGCTGCGTAAGCACGCCCCCGACAGCCTTGACGATATCGTTTGCGTCAACCGTTCGAAGGTACTGAACAACTTTTTCAGGATCGGTGGAATCGTTGCCAAGGATTTTAGCAAGCTTGAATCCTCGCTCTGGTCTACTTTGATTGAGGCTCCACGGACACGTCAGCAATCCACTTTGCATGATCGCTTTGTGGAAAAGTCCTGCGAACATACGTTATTATTAGAACAAAAATCTAGATTATCGGTTTCCTACATTTGGCAATGGAACGTCGTCGGGGTTATCAATGTTCGAGTTATCAGTCAATCAACATCTACTTGTTAAGCAATCTGTTCTTGCTTTTGTATGAATTAGGTGCCAAATACAGACCCGTCTATTTCCGCAGGAGGCTCGGTATTTGGCGCCTAGATTCTTTACCAAATGCACGACAAATTGATAGCAGATACTGTATTCGTATAGAGGGCAGATAAGAGTAAATATTAGACAATATCGTTATTATCATCATGTTATGGTTCGTAAATACTTAAATGATTGGTAAACAGGGGTGTGTGGGATTCCCGTAAAATATCCGGGATTTTCGAGAATATTCGTGATTACCGAGTATGTGGGAGATTCCCGAAAATATTCAGAATTCCGCGAAGATTCGGGCACCGACGAGATACTGTTAAAGACTGCCAGCCTTACGGGACTACGTGTCCCGCGAAAATTTCGGTGTTTTCTTACGCCCTCTGGGATTTATTCTGGCTCCAGCCAGAAAAACAAAAAGCCTTCGACGACATTTCGTTAGTGCAGAAGACCACTGAAGATATTATTATTAAATATTGCATTCTCCGCCATATTTTAGACGATGTTTTGGCACTATTTTGATACTATTCTCGTCGGTGGAGTAACTTTTAGCGATGTGGTCTTTCAGGTCACTGTAATTTCCACCGTTACCACCTCGCCCATTGCGTCCATTTATCGGACCGCGGAATAGCACGGGGGCTGGCAGTCTTTAACAGTATCTCGTCGGTGATTCGGGATTCGCAATAATGAATGGGATATAGAATAATATTTCGAATTCCCGACAGTGTCGTTATTCTTGAAAATTTCAGCAATCTGAATGCCTTTGTGTTTTTCGAGCTTTATGATCACCTAGTTACGTTAATATTTTCGGGTTTTCTAAAATACTCGGGATCCCGAGAATATGTGGATCCTAAAATTCTTGGAATTCTGTCCGAGCCAGAGAAAAATTCCCGCCCCGAATGGGATCTTGCACACCCCTGTTGGAAACCCATGAATAATTTGGAAATTTAAATATCAAATTCCATTTTTCGTTATACAGCAAGGTTTCCTCCGATTTTGCTAGATATTTGCTATTAGAGCAAGCTTCGGTTCACTCTTAGCGCGACCGACCTGCCCTCTATAAGGAGAGCAGGGCCTGCTTTAGTAGTGTAATGCTTCCTTTTATGATTTCCTGTATTCAATAAACAAATATCGATCCATCAACTTAGATGGTTAATTTTGTACAATATTCACCGTATTCTGCGCCATTTTCTATATTTACGGAGAATGTTATGTATAATTCAATGGCACTCAACAAGTTGTATTTCATGATAACAAGTCATTACAGATGTTTCTAGCTAGTCTTTTGTTATCTCCCGGAATGTTTTCCATCTTTACGATGCATTTATACTTGATGTGAATGATTTACTGTCACGTTCTTTTCCTCACTCAACGCGGTCACTTTTAACGCATTTCCAAGTGTCTCAAATGTTCAATAGATACTCATAAAAATTACTTATAGCACGTTGATATTTAGCATACCAACCTACTGTCACAATTTACGTAAATGACTGTCATCCTGGAAAGCGACAGCTCAGAACAAAGTGAATATAAATGTCCTTGAATTTTCAGAGTTAATAGAAAGATTATTGAGACTTTAGCTGCGGTTATCTATTACCTTGCGCTCGTGGCGATATTGCCAGTGCATGTGCCAACACTCCTCCAGCACTCGCCCCGAAAATCGTGACATTGTTAGGATCGCCCCCGAAATTCAGTATGTTCTCTTGAATCCACTCCAGAGCAGCGATCAGGTCTTTCAGTCCGAAATTGCCTGGCGCAGACTTGTGACCCAGATTTAAAAAACCTGCGACATACCGTTAGAAATCTAATTACCTCAAATTTGACAGAATACTTTTATTCATCCCTTGCCTTGGGGTTCGACTAATCTATTATTTTAACCCTTAGCACTCGAATGGTGACTCTGAGGCACCATTAAAAATTGCTGTACCAATATTCAAAATATTGTATACATTATTAAATACATGGGTACCTAATCAATTACTAAACAGTTATATATTGCATGAAGTATTATATCGATATCATATCCATACAATTTTTAAAATCATAGGGAATGGAAATACTCTAGGTAGGAAAAAATGTTTAATTTTGTAGTTAAAGTAACTCAGAGTGCAAAGGGTTAAATGAGTATTACACTAAAATGTGAATAATGCATTCTAAAGAACTAACCGAAAGCACCAAGTCTATAGTTAGGTGAAACGACCACGACGTCCTTTGCCAGCAAGTAGTCTGGTCGTTCATCTACGAAACTTCCCGATCCAATTTCGTATGCGCCGCCGTGGATCCAGAACATTATCGGTTTACGTTCTCTAAGTGAGTTAGTGTAAACATTAAGGTAAAGGCAATCCTCTTGGCCGATTACATACGTCGTTTGCTCTTTTCGTAATTGCGGACTGCGTATCCCACAAGTTTTTGCAGTGTCTTTGATACCGGCCCATGGAGCCGGTGGTTGTGGATCCTATTTGTCGAGTCGGGGAAAAAACGCTCGGTAAAGAGATATACAGTAGTGGTCAAAAGTTTAAGACGATTATATTTTCAGTAGATTGTCGCATTTAATTAGAGATGTTAAACTTCTAATAATCCCCAATTGCTCTTATGTGTCCATAGATTATCGTGACGGAATTCGATATTCAGATGTCGTGAAGATGAAGATTTAATCCAAAGTGAACCGTAGGACCACTCAAGCCTGATGGTGATGGTGTAGTGGTGTTGACATCGTTCTCATGAAACGGTCGTGGACCAATTCGAAAACCTAATGGCATTATCTAAAGGTTTCAATGTCTGGACATTATGAAGAAAACCATGATACCTTATGCATGTGAATATATAGGAGACAATTTTGTCTTCGTTTAGGATAGTGATGCCAAACATACCTCTAAAATAGTGAATCAGTACTTTATAGAAGAAAATATTACTGTTTTACCATGGCCATCACGATCACCGGATTTCAATGCGATTGAGGACTTGTGGAACATGATTAAAAGGAACGTACACAAATATAAATCCATAAAGAGTAACCTTTACATTGTAATTGAAACAGAGTGCAACAGCATTTTAATACATCAATGCGTAAAGCTAATTGATTCAATGCCACAAAGATGTGCTGCAGCCATTAAAAATAACTGTCATCCCCACAAAATATGAACTTTTAAAGAAATGATTGCTGGTTATATTAACATAAGTACCTTTCACATAGATAAATTTTAAATTAATGGCCACAGCAAATACAGCATTGACTGTTTCATTTGCATTCTGTCAAACACTGTTTATATTTTGAAAGGCTCTAAGTTGTTCATAGATAGTGTGCGAATATATATGTAAACGTTAAGAACAATTGTGAATTGTTCGACTTTTAGTGTCTCTATAAATTGAGATAATCTACTGAAATGATAGTTGTGTTAAACTTTTTTCTGCTACTGTAAATCCAACATTGTGTCACGATTTACTCAAAGTAATTAGTAGAAATTATTTGATTTCAGAGTTTGTTAAGATAATTAAGATAATTAATTTGCTACGTAACTGAAAAAATATTAATCGATTTAGGAGATCTATTACCTTAAATCTGAGTTCACCGATAGGAGGAGCAGCAAATGGTATCTCATGAAACGCGATGAAAGAGCTACCAAGGACACTTTTCTCTACAGCACCTCGTAATTTACCTTGTTTTACTGTAACTATCGGTTGGTTCATTGTTGACCACGCTCTAACAAACTGGACAATGCCCCAATGTCGTCTACGGAAAGAATGGGTGCAAAACATGAATTGTGTCTGCACCGCAATCATATTGCCTATTTACATATCGTATCAAAGTGCTGATAACAAAAACGTGACATCCAAATCGTTGATATCTATAAAAATTTCCGAAACCGAGTCATGCATGATATCAACAGTCGTACGTGTAGAACGCCTGTAAAGGTGAAGACACATATCTATAAGCTCTTTCCAAGGAATTTCAATATTTTTCGGCTGACGAATGCATAAACATGCCTTAGTTGTTTAACTTTTTAAGGTTACAACGTCAATTGTCAATGGAAATTGAAGTTAGCAGAGTGAACAGAGCATGTTTCTAAATTAAAATATGCAGTTTTGATATATATCGTCAATGATGTCTGCAATAATCCTTGATGACAAACGAAATTACTCGGAATACTATCTATGTATATTGAAATTTGCTAGAAATGAAATTGATAACAATTGTTCTTGAGTAATTATTGTGATTCTGAATATTGAAATTTACAATTTGCTTCCAGAATATTGTTAGTCTTTGTTTTAAGATATAGCGGAGGCGCACCATGTGCAGAAATGCCAAAATCTGGCCAAAGTACAATCTGTCAAAGTAAAGAATTTTGTTCATCTGAGTGGCGATATCATTACCACTAAACCAAGTATTCAAAGTATAGGTAAATGTTGCCTTATAAAAGTAGCATAACTTATACTTAGATTCACACACAATTTTCAATATAAATTAGTGTTTTTAATGTTCACCCAAATTTTTGATGTGCTTTCATACTGTGTATCGTGGAAATTGTACATATACATACTTTATGAGTTAAGAATTAAATAAAGTTATTACCGCATGGCTATTGCAAAAAACGTAGAAAATCACAGCTGCCGGTTGAACATTGAATCTGCACTTCCCAAAACTGTCTTGAACGTGATAATACTATGACCCCGTCGATTAAGTGATATAGCACTTTCCAGTACTGTTGAATGTCTTAACACGAAAGAAAGATAAATGTTTTGCGCGCCCAGGCTCCAGTAACGTAAGCATGAAACTTTTTTTTATGTGACAGACTTCCTAAGCAATTTTTATTCCGTTTCCGACTACAAGTTACAACACACTTTTCGTTTAAGTCTGAATTAATGAAACTGTTTCTTTGCAATCTTTCGTTCATGCCATTGCTAAACCTATTTTTCCAACAGTTTCTAACAGTTAATAAATATTTCTCGTAAATTAATTCTTTGCACTCTAAATTATTTTTCAATTTTATTGCCAACAATTCGCTACCATTTCAAGTGTCGTATTTGAAATTTACTTCCAAAGGCAGTTTCGTGACTGCTATTTATTTTAAACAATCTTGTTTACTAATTATGTTAAATATAGCTCTCAAACTGTGTTGTAATTTACATTAGGTTGGAACGAAACAGAATTCAAAGATAAAATTAATATATTCGTTGACAGGTTTATTAGTTTGTCCAACGATTTGTTAAACATTTTCACCTCGCTAAATAACGAAGCCGAAATCGCAATTTTTTTATTCTTCATTTTCGTCTTGCATCATCGTTAAGAACCAACCCTTAAATTTTCTCCCACCTGTAGTCGAACACCCTGTATAGAGTGTCCAAGAATTTTAGAAAAGCTTACGTGAAGCATGGCACTATAAGTTTCGGAAACATTGGTTTATA
Source organism: Lasioglossum villosulum (assembly GCA_963971365.1). Lineage (NCBI taxonomy): Eukaryota > Metazoa > Arthropoda > Insecta > Hymenoptera > Halictidae > Lasioglossum > Lasioglossum villosulum. The sequence goes on from OZ020502.1 coordinate 23,992,398, forward strand.
CTGACTATTCCTATTATAAAGCCGTAATTTTACGTTAACGGGGCGTAATTTGCATTATTCGGAAGCATAAAGCTGTGAATGTAGCTATTTTCATACAGCTGCGACAGCTAAATGCTGCAGAATAATGCAAATTACGCCTCGTAAACGTGAAAATAGGACTTATGAGGCAGATCTTGGCCTAGACAGACCTTTGATTTACCGCTCTTGACTACTGGAAACCCCATCATTTCATTATCGAGACATGATAGGTGCATCCCACACCGCTGCAGTCCTGGAGAAATGAGTCTACAGTAATTTCTCAATCGTAGTCCCAACACCCGTGTTATGAACGGACTACGATGAAGTAGGGTGGCTATTTTTTGATTTATGACTGCGTCTACCCTACCGCGCTGAGACTTCAAACGACAAGCCGAACGTAGAGAAGGACAAAATGAAATAGGATCGCGTGGCCGAAGGGTGTCCCCGTCGCCGGCACAGTTTAAAGGCCCGTGCGTCATCACAATAAAACACCAAGAACTTAGCTTCTTTATTTTCGATGATATCATTATGGAACTTTCACCAACATATTATTGGCATTTCTCTGATTAAAATCATACCAAACACGATATAATTTGGCCAATATTTAGTGGTTTAATCGACGATGAAAGTTTCGAACGCAACGAAGAAGAGCGTATTGGAAAGAAAGAGACGCGAAGAGTCGCCGTCGCCGGCATAGATCAAACACACTGTCCTTCCTTGTAAGTAAAACTTTCATCGTCATTAATCCACTAAATATTGGCCAAATTATATCGTGTTTGGTATTATTTTAATCAGAAAAATGCCAGGAATAAGCCAGTAAAATCTCATAAAAAAATAATGAAAATTAAGTAGTTTGAAAATTCGATTCACTCGAGTCAATGTGGTGGTGTTCACACCGATATACCCGAGCCGACATCAAACATCGCCGTCCTGCTGCCCGGCGCAGCGTTGACAGGCGGTGGAATGGGTAGGCACTGGACTACGATTGCAGAGGCGACCGAGGACTACGATTGAGAAATTACTGTACCCCCTTAATCATTCTACTGTTTTAATTTTTGTTTACTCATTTCTCCCATAAACGCATAATATACGCGCAGTCTATTGACAACACTGAATTATCTACGCATTCATAAATTTCACTGCGTTTGCCCATTACAAATTACATTCGAAATTACATTCAAAAAATTAAAGAACGCCAATGCTATCATTTAAGTTTCTTGAATGAACAATTCAACTTTTGAATATTAAAAATTATCTATATGTTATATAGCAGGTCTAAGAATTTTAGAAAAGCTTAGGTGGAGCATGGCACTATAAGTTTCGGAAACATTGGTCTATACTAATTATTCCTATTATAAAGAGGAAGCATAAAGCAGCGACAGATTAATAGCTACCGAATAATGCAAATTACGCCTCGTAAACGTAAAAATAGGACTTTTCAGGGAGATTTTGGCCTAGATTGATCTTTGATCTAGCGCTCTTTTTTAAACGAGTCTACACCCTTAATCTTTCTACTGTTTTAATTTTTCTTTACTCATAAACGCATCATATACGCGCAGTCTATTGACAACACTGAATTATCTACGCATTCATAAATTTCACTGCGTTTGCCCATTACAAATTACATTCGAAATTACATTCCAAAAATTAAAGAACGCCAATGCTACTGTATGTCCGTTACAAGGTTACATCGCAATTTATTATATAGAAATCGAGAATTAAATAAGCATTTTTACTGAAACCTTAATAGCGGACAGTTAAAAAAGGGTGGTCAATTGCATAACTTCTTTATAGATAGTTATGTGAGTCTTAATAATCGAAACATGTTATTTATGAAATAATCTTAACGTTATTTTAAAAAACGTTTCAAATATAATATGTACATACATATATAAATATAATTCTCATGTGCAACGAGATAATAAAGTTAATACTTATTTCCGTTTTACAATACATTTTCGTCTTCATTTTCTTTATAACGCAATACTTTACAAAATTAAAATCGAGTTAAGAATGTTTGGCTTCATACATAGTAACGCGAGCTCGTCACCGATGTCTAAGTACTTAATCTTATCCTCTGTTGCAGGTTCCCAGATATCCTTTACGTATTCGTCGAGAGACGGTGTCGGGTTCCTAGGTGACAAATAATTGTTATATAACTCGGAAACTGACCGATAAAAGTATCACAACAGAAGAGCTAATGAGTAGAAGAACATAGAACGGCAGGAAAGGCTACAAAGGAAAAGTTAAGGAAGAAAGGTAAGTGGATAAGACCAATACAAAAATATGAAATACATGAGGTAGATACTTTAGATAAAGTAATCATGATAGAAGGCATGTGGAAAGAAGAATTGGCAGAATTGATGAATGGGCAGAGTGCATGGATTAAGTTACTTTACTTATCAAATCAAGTCTGATTTGCAGCCATTCCACTGAATGAATAAAGTTATACAGGGTGGTCATTACCTGATGGCAGAGCCGCAAAATGAGGAAATTCAACATAAAACCATAAGTCGAAAATGTAGAATTGAATTTGTTCATGTGAGAATGTGATTCCAAACAAATCATATTTGAAAATTCGGTGAATAGGGTAACTGCACCAGTGAATGAACATTTAAGAAATTGTTCAGGAAAATATTTTATTTAAAAAAAAAACTATGTGAATTAAAGGAATCTCATATATGCCAAATAGCTCCCTATACTTCATTTGTCAAAAATAAATGAACACAAATACAATGAAATTATTATTATTCTTCTTTATTAAACGTTAAATCAAAAATATGAAAAATACCAGTCAATGAACACTACATTCTAGTAATTGAATAATGCTAGTCCAATCAATGAACAAAATTACTAACAATATTCTCCTATTTATTTAACTCTTTAATCACAATTTTATCGCTAGTATGCCGTCCGGGTTAAGATTTGTTGAAATATACAAAAGCGTTCATTTACTGGTGCCCGTTCATTCACTGGTGCAGTTACCCTACGTGTCCTATTGAATAGGAATCGTCTGACGCGTCTGTTCATGATCAACCAAATCTACTAATTGTAACCACACAAACTTGGCGGATTTTCAAACTCGATTTTCTCGAAAACGAAGCCTCGTATTGTATGAACAAATTGTATTCTACATGTTCAACTTATTTTTTTTATGTAGAATTACCCTTTTTCGGAAGTACAGCCAATTACCGATCACCCAGCATGTTCAATACTATTCATAATTCGTTTAACAATCATATTCACGTTGTCGATTGAATATTTTCTGCCACGGGAAACAGTATAATTATTTTTAATATAAACTATTATTTATAAATTAGTTAAAGTCACTGTTAGTATAAATTATAGTCGTAAGCTTAATTTAAGCCATTCAAGAAGGTATAGGCTGTTTCAACTCACCCCGTTTTAGCGAAATTGGTCCACATACGAGTTAAACGTTCCATTGTTGCCCTATCTTTTGTTCCTATTGCTGGTGGTTCTGGGTCCTCAACTTTAAGAGCACTTAGGTAAAACAGGTACGACTTATCATCGGCATGAGATGCTCCTAAAACATTCAACTGTTTCAATACGTGGCATTGAAATACGTACATAGATTTTATGCATCATGACAAACAGAAATATGTAGATCAAATGCAGGGCATTCAATATATTTAAAGAATTTGAAAATGCATGTTTATCGTTTTAATAAGTTGTGAACAGTGCATCGGCATGTGCTTAAATCCATTTAATCTTTCTATTGTCTAAAATTACATCCACCCAGTTTTGTCATAACTCAAAACATGTACGACTTATCATCGGAATGAGATGCCCCTAAAGAATTCAACTGTTTCAATACAAAGCGGATTGTATGCGTTCATCACATGACAAACAGAAATATATAGATCAGATCCATGGCATTCAATATACAGGGTGTCCCAAAATTCCTCCGACACCCGAAAATGGGAGGTTCCTTGGGTCATTTAAAGCGACATTTTCTTTTACAAAAATGGCGTCCGCGGCTTTGTTTAGGAGTTATTAACGAAAAACACGGACCAATCAGAGCGCGATCTAGACATGCGATGACACGTTCGGCCAATTGACAGTTGGCGCGTCGTCGGGCCGACTGTGCTAACTCGTGTCTAGGTCGCGCTCTGATTGGTCCGTGTCTTTCGTTAATAACTGCTAAACAAAGCCGCGGACGCCATTTTTGTAAAGGAAAATGTCGCTTCAAATGACCCAAGGAACCTCCCATTTTCTGGTGTCGGAGGAATTTTGGGACACCCTGTATTTAAAGAATTTGAAAATACATGTTTATCTTTTTAATAAGTTGTGCATTGGCCTGTGCATGTAAATCCATTTCATCCACTTAATCTTCTTACTGTCTAAAATTACACCCACCTAGTTTTGTCTTAAATGAGCAAATTCATGATCTACTGACAAATTAAAATAAGCAAAATGCATGCTTGAAGTTTATCTTGCTTAGATAGCGATAATGACAAACTAAATGAAAGGGTGAAACTAAATGGAGGGTATGTATAGATTAGTATTATGTAGCTAGATTACCTTTAACGATTCGATTGACCAGCTTGTCTGTATATGTTTTCTGATTGCCGACGTATGTGTATACATACAAATAAGTAGGTGCTGATGTTCTCTTCACCCGATCCTCTACAAACAATCTTGCGGGAATGCCGAAAGCAACGTCACTCAGAAAACGTACAAATTGATCTACTTTTTTCGGACTGATCTCTCCATCGAAATAGGCATTCTCAACAGCTTTGAACAACTTATTTGTTTCATGGGGACCTAAATTCTTCAGAGTCGCCAAGTCTTTCACTTGCGACGATATAATTTCATTGTGCTTTTCAAACGTTAATTCTGAAATACCAGAAGAATTACACAAATACGAAGTATGAATGCGCTTATCATTAGACTTACAGAGCCATAAATGTGACTATTTTACAATTTGATAAAAATAACAACAGTGTTCTTACTCATATACACAGTGTTCTTATAAATATATTTATTAAATAATTCCACATAAATCCATCTTTATAAGATTCTAGAGTGCCAGAAGAATTACAGAAATATGAAGTAAGAATACACTTATCATTAGACTTAAATAATTTCACATAAATGCATCTTTATATAGTCTGAACAATCGTAAATTCTGAAAGTTGCAACACGCCATTTTGACAGGTCCCGCAGTTCTGAAGAAATATTATTGTTGATGATTACCTTTTAGATGCATTAGCATCTCGTGCGATGTGTATCCAACAATGACGGGAATAGAAACTTCCTTTTTGATCATTTCCTCCATAGGAAATGGTAATACTGGATTTTCTGCCATATCATCAGTATTCAGCGCAAACGTAACAATATGCTCTTTTCTTTCCTACGAAAATGACGCGAAAAACATTATCCAACTGTGTGTGTTTTTACGTAAACTATATTAATACGGTCATCTCTAAATTGGCGCCGCTCAACAGTAGAATCCATTTACGGTGACGCAAACATTTCGTTTAATAAAATATTACAGAAATTTTGGTTGTACTTTCAATATTTAATGTGCTTCAGAAATGTTTTGTAGTGTAGAATTTTATGAAATCCGATTCTATTGTAAAATATGATTCTAGAAAAGTATTTTTAAATTTCCGAAAATGAAACTATAAAAATTTAAAGTGGTGATGTACATAAAGTGGTAAGGTATTCCAATCAGAAAGCTCTAGATGGTTCTCGGTTATTTTGCCAGTATCTAGAGATAAAATAACACCGTCTATCTCCAGTACATCTATCAAGATAATCCATATCGCTGTTAATTAGCACATTAATCGCGGAAATACTATACATACTGTCACATAAAATACATATTCAAAATTCCACTACTTCATTTGTGTTTCATTTTATCTATTTCACGTGCTATACGTATACAAAATATATTCACGATTATACGAAACGAGAATCTAAATTTCTGATTTACTCAAACGCATAATTACTAGAATCATAGCAACCATTTGAATATTTTATTTGCGAACGTGAACGAACTGTATTATTTCTAACAAGCTCAATTTTAATTTTGTAATTCCTTACGTTATATTTCTTAATATTTCGACAGAGTTTCTTTGTAATTATAAGCACATGCAAAGACGTAACGAAAGACAATGATAATCAACGTAGGTACAATATAGTTTATATCACTATGAAGAGTGACGCAATAGAGGAACGAAATTATTCGTTGAATTAGAAAAGAAATAAAAAAATTTCTGTAGGAATCACCAACTTGTCATCCAAGACAATGAAAATATAAAAAAAATGCTCAATAATTTCGTAACTTTACAATAACAAAAATCTCATAACATAACATAATTCTCATAACAAGAATATCGCGTGCTAATGTGTACCAGCTCCTTAATCGACTAAATAAACTACAAGTTAATTACCTTTTTAATTAACTCGTGTTGCAAAGTGTTCTAAAGACTGTAAACCTGCATCAACGTCTACAGACCAATTACTTTAGAAAAACCCAGTGACATGAACAATACGAATCGCATGTCAAAGAAACTTGTTTACCTGCTCTGTAAGTACTTCTCTGGTGGCAGCCTTGGCAATATTATTTGCATCAACCGTTCGAAGGTACTGAACAACTTCTTCAGGATCGGTGGAATCTTTGCCAAGGATCTTTGCAAGTCTGAAACTTCGCTCAGGTTTACTTTGATTGATGTTCCACGGGGACATCAACAATCCACTTTGCATGATCGCTTTGTGAAATAGTCCTGCGAACATAGTTTTTTATTAGAACAATAATCTGGATTATCGCTTTCCTACATTTGGCAACGGAACGTCGGGCTTATCAATGTTCGAGTTATCAGTCAAATAACAACTTCTTAGTAAGCAATCTACTCTTGATTTCGTATGAATTAGGCGGCAAATACAGACCCTAAATTCTTTGGCAGATGCAAGACAAATTGAGAACAGATGCTGTCATAGAGGGCAGGTCGGTCGTATCAAAAACGAACCTTACCCTGTTTTAAAAGTAAATATTGGACAAAATCGTATTTGTCATCATATTAAGATTCGTAAATGTTTAAATGATTGGAAACGCGTAGAGTTTAAAATTAAAGAATTTAGATATTTAAATATAAAATTCAATTTTCCCTTCTACTTTACTCCGAATTATCAGTCAATCAACATTTACTTGTTAAGCAATCTGTTATTGCTTTTGTATGAATTAGGTGCCAAATACAGACCAGTCTATTTCGCAGGAGGTTCGGTATTTGGAACCTAAATTCTTTGGCAGATGCAAGACAAATTGAGAACAGATGCTGTCATAGAGGGCAGGTCGGACGTATTAAAAATGAACATTACCCTGTTTTAAAAGCAAAAATTGTGCAAAATCGTTATTACCATCATTTGAAGGTTCGTAAATGTTTAAATGGTTGGAAATGCATGGAGCTTAAAATTAAATACTTTAAAAATTTTAATATAAAATTTGATTTTCCCTCCTATGGCAAGGTTTACTTCAATTTTGCTCGATATTTACTGTTAGAGCAAGGTTCGGTTCACTCTTAGTGCGACCGACCTGCCCTCTATAACGAGAACCAGGCCTGCCGACTTCTAAAATGGAGGTTAATTAATTTGATCTGTATGTGCATTTTCCCCCTTTTTTTCTTTGTATGTTCACCGATTAAAAACTTTTTGCATTTTTTCATTCTTAACGACTTTTATTGCAAAAAAACGTAATGCTCCGTTTATATTTAACCGATTTCTTCGGCGGTTTCTCAGCAAAGAATGTACCGATCGCGATGAAACCTTTAGTAGAAGATGCTGTCGCGATGATCCCACTTGCAAAAATTTATAGAATTTGGTTTTGCTAATAACTATTGTTATACCAACAGTAAGACCAAAAAACACCCTACGTTGTTCTAAAAATTCTACTCGTTCCACTAAAAAGTGTAAAATAAAAAAGTTTTATAGAAAAAGTTAAACCGAATTAAACTTCGAAACGCACTAAAAAATTCACTAACAAGTATGAAATAAATGCCTTTTGATTTCTATGAATACACACAAACTGTTAGTAGAATTGATTAAAATAAAATATTAAATACAATGCAATCCTTTCGGAGGCGGAGCAAAATTGAAAATTTTCCAAATCACAGATGTTGCTGATTATGATTTCATTGGAATATGGTGGACTTGGAAAGCAGTAGATTGGAGGAGAATATATATTCATATATGAAAGCATGTGAAAGAATTCAAGGATTTTCGTAATTAATAGTGTCGAATATTTTCAATTTTGCGCCGCCTCCGAAAAGATTGCATTGTATTTAATATTTTATTTTAATCAATTGTATTAACAGTTAGTGTGTATTCATAGAAATCAAAAGGAAATTATTTCATACTTTTTAGTGCGTTTCGAAATCGGTTTAATTCTTTTTATAATTTCCTGTATTCAATGAATGATGCATACACCATTAATGAACGTCGGACCTCAAACAAATACCGATCCATCATCAAAGGTTGTTAATTTTGTAAATTTTGTACAATATTCTCCGTATTCCGCGTCAACATTTTCTATATTTAGTGAGGATGTTATGTACAATACCATGACAATCAACATGTTGCATTTCATGATAGCAAGTCATTACGAATGTCTCTAGCTAGTCTTTAGTTATTTATTTAGTCATTTATACTTGACGTGGTGGAGTTTCTGTCACGTCCTTTTCTTCGCTCAATGTGGTCACTTTTAACGCACTTTACGTTGTACAACGTTGATAGTGTAGGAAGTGTGGGATTTGTATAATGTTACTTGTTGTACGAATGTGAGGATCGTGTATGTGTGCGTGAGTACCATGATACTGCGATTGCGACGCATCATGTTAAATCAATATTTGTTCTAGAAAATGTATAAACATTTGAGAAAGTAGGATATAAAAGGACGTGTTCACGTACCGATTCGACTTTTCCTCGAGATACGAAACATGACACGTTTGATTTAAATACGATACGATTACGTTAATTTTTATTCATGTTGTGTTTTCTTTTACAATATTTAGCATACCGAACTACTGTCACAATGTACATAAATGATTGTCATCCTCGAAAGCGACAAGTCAGGAAAAAGTGAATATAAATGTTCTTGAATTTTGTTCTCTCTTTCTTTTTTTATTTTTATAAAAATACAATTTAGACTATTAGCTTTTGCAAGCTTCCCAGGAAATTATGAGCTAATTGGAATTTAATATATGACCAGTACGTAAATAAATAACTACCGCTGTGGTTATCTGTTACCTTGCGCTCGTGGCGATATTGCCAGTGCATGTGCCAACACTCCTCCAGCACTCGCCCCGAAAATCGTGACATTGTTAGGATCGCCCCCGAATTTCACTATGTTCTCTTTAACCCACTCCAGAGCAGCGATCAAGTCTTTCAGTCCCAGATTGCCTGGCGCAGACTTGTGACCCAGATTTAAAAAACCTGCGACATACCGTTAGAAATCTAATTACCTCATTCGTGACAAAAATCTTTTATTCATCCCTTGCCTTGGGGTTCGACTAATCTATTATTTTAACCCTTAGCACTGGAAAAAATTGCTGTAGGGTAACTGCACCAGTGAATGAACATTTAAGAAATTGTTCAGGAAAATATTTTATTAAAAAAAAAACTATGTGAATTAAAGGAATCTCATACAATATGCCAAATAGCTCCCTATACTTCATTTGTCAAAAATAAACGAACACAAATACAATGAAATTATTATTATTCTTCTTTATTAAACGTTAAATCAAAAATATGAAAAATACCAGTCAATGAACACTACATTCTAGTAATTGAATAATGCTAGTCCAATCAATGAACAAAATTACTAAACAATATTCTCCTATTTATTTAACTCTTTAATCACAATTTTATCGCTAGTATGCCGTCCGGGTTAAAATTTGTTGAAATATACAAAAGCGTTCATTTACTGGTGCCCGTTCATTCACTGGTGCAGTTACCCTACCAATATTTAAAATATTGTATACATTATTAAATACATGGGTCTCTAATCAATTACTGAACAGTTAGGTCTTGTATGAAGTATTATATCAATATCATATCCAAACAATTTTTAAAATCATAGGGAATGGAAATATTCTAGGTAGGAAAAAATGTTTAATTTCTTAGTTAAAGTAACTCAGAGTGCATAGGGTTAAATGAGTATTACACTAAAATGTGAATAATGCATTCTAAAGAACTAACCGAAAGCACCAAGTCTATAGTTAGGTGAAACGACCACCACGTCCTTTGCCAGCAAGTAGTCTGGTCGTTCATCTACGAAACATGCTGTTCCCGTTACAAATGCACCACCATGGATCAAAAAAATTATTGGTTTACTTTCACTAAGTGAATTAGTGTAAACATTAAGGTAAAGACAATCCTCTTGGCCGATGATTTGCTTGCCTCGTAATTGTAGACTGCAAATCCTACAAGTTTTTGCAGTGTCTTTGATACCGGACCATGGAGCCGGTGGTTGTGGATCCTGTTTGTCGTATCGGGGATAAAACGATAAATGGATGAACTTAAATCAAATAATCTACTGAAATGATAGTTGTGTTAAACTTTTTTCTGCTATTGTAAATCCAACATTGTGTCATGATTTGCTCAAAGTAATTAGTAGAAATTATTTGATTTCAGAGTTTGTTAAGATAATTAAGATAATTAATTCGCTACGTAACTGAGAAAATATTAATCGATTTAGGAGATCTATTACCTTAAATCTGAGTTCACCGATAGGAGGAGCCGCGAATGGTATCTCATGAAACGCGATGAAAGAGCTACCAAAGACACTTTTCTCTACAGCACCTCGTAATCTACCTTGCTTTACTGTAACTATCGGTTGGTTCATTGTTGACCACGCTCTGACAAACTGGACAATGCCCCAATGTCGTCTACGGAAAGAATGGGTGCAAAACATGAATTCTGTCTGCACCGCAACCACGTTGTCTATTTACATATCGTAACAAAGTGCTGATAATAAAAACGTGACATCCAAATCGTTGATATCTACAAAAATTTCCGACACCAAAGCATCCACGATATCAACAGTCGTACATGTAGAACGCTTATAAAGGTGAAGCACGTATCTACATGTTTTTAGCGAGGAATTTTAATACTTATCGGCTGACAAATGCATAAACAGGTGTTAATTGTGTAACATTTTAGGTTGCAACGTCAATGGTTGAAAAATTGTAGTTAACAGAATGAACAGAGCATATTTTAAAATTAAAATACGGAAGCATAAAGCTGCGAATATAGTTATTTTCATAAAACTGCGACTGCTAAATGCTGCCGAATAATGCAAATTACGCCTCGTAAACGTAAAAATGAGCCTTTATAACGGAGATCATGGCCTATATTGATCTAGCGTTCTTGAAAAGCCCCATAATTTCATTATCGAGACATGGGAACGTGCATCCCACACCGCTGCAGTCCTGGAGAAATGAGTCTACTCCCTTAATCATTCTACTGTTTTAATTTTTGTTTACTCATTTCTCCCATAAACGCATAATATACGCACAGTCTATTGACAACACTGAATTACGTACGCATTCATAAATTTCACTGCTTTGCCCATTACAAATTACATTCCAAATTATATTCCAAAAATTAAAGAACGCCAATGCTATCATTTAAGTTTCTTGAATGAACAATTCAACTTTTGAATATTAAAAATTATCTATATGTTATATAGCAGGTCTAAGAATTTTTTGAGGAAGATTTTGGCCTAGATTGATCTTTGATCTAGCGCTCTTTTTTAAACGAGTCTACACCCTTAATCTTTCTACTGTTTTAATTTTTCTTTACTCATAAACGCATAATATACGCGCAGTCTATTGACAACACTGAATTACGTACGCATTCATAAATTTCACTGCTTTGCCCATTACAAATTACATTCCAAATTACATTCCAAAAATTAAAGAACGCCAATAGTACTGTATGTCTGTTACAAAGTTACATCGCAATTTATTATATAGAAATCGAAAATTAAATAAGCATTTTTACTGAAACCTTAATAGCGAACAGTTAAAAAAGGGTGGTCAATTGCATAACTTCTTTATAGATAGTTATGTGAGTCTTAATAATCGAAATATAAAAAATAATAATCAAAAATAATCTTAACTTTATTGTAAATAACGTATCAAATATAATATGTACATACATATATACATATATATACATATAGCTTGCATGTGTAACGAGATAATAAAGTTAATACGTATTTCCTTTTTACATACATTTTCGTTTTCATTTTCTTAATTTTCCTTTCATTTTCTTTATAACACAATGCTTTACAAAATTCAAATCGAGTTAAGAATGTTTGGCTTCATACATAGTAACGCGGGCTCGTCACCGATGTCTAAGTACTTCATCTTATCCTCTGTTGCAGGTTCCCAGATATTCTTCACATATTCGTCGACGGCCGGGGTAGGGTTCCTAGGTGACAAATAATTGTTATATAACTGGGAACCTAACCGATATAAGTATCACAACAGAAGAGCTAGTGAGTAGAAGAACATAGAATGGCAGGAAAGGCTACAAAGGAAAAGTTAAGGAAGAAAGATAAGTGGATAAGACCAATACAAAAATATGAAATACATGAGGTAGATACTTTATATCTAAAGTATTACTTTATCAAGTAATCATGATAGAAGGCATGTGGGAAGAGCAATTGGCGGAAACTGGTGAATGGGTAGTGTGCATGGATTAAGTTACTTTAATTATCAAATCAATTCTGATTTGCAGCCATTGCACTGAATAAATAAAGATAATACAGGGTGGTCATTACCTGATGGCAGAGCCGCAAAACGAGGAAATTCAACATAATACCATAAGTCAAAAATGTAGAATAAAATTTGTTCATGTGAGGATTTGATTCCGCAAAAATCAAGTTTGAAGATTCGTTAAACACGTGTCCTGTTCAATAGGAATCGTCTGACGCGTCTGTTCATGATCAACCAGATCTACTAATTGTAACTACATAAACTTGGCAGCTTTTCAAACTCGATTTTCTCAAAAACAAAGCCTCGTATTGTATGAAAAAATTGTATTCTACATGTTCAATTTATTTTTTTATGTAGAATTACCCTCTTTTCGGATGTACGGCCAGTTACCGATCATCCAGCATGTTCAATACTATTCATAATTCGTTTAGCAATCATATTCACGATGTGGATTGAATATTTTCTGCCAGGGGTAACAGTTAAATTATTTTTAATATAAACTATTATTTATAAATTAGTTAAAGTCAGTATTATTATAAATTATAGTCGTAAGTTTAATTCAAGCCATTCGAGAAGGTATAGGCTGTTTCAACTCACCCCGTTTTAGCGAAATTGGTCCACATACGAGTTAAACGTTCTATTGTTGCCCTATCTTTTGTTCCTATTGCTGGTGGTTCTGGGTCCTCAATTTTCAGAGGACGCAGATAAAACAGGTACGCCATTTCATCGACATGAGATGCCCCTAAAGAATTCAACTGTTTCAATACAAAGCGGATTTTGTGCGCTCATGACATGACAAACAGAAATATATGTATAGATCAGAACCACGGCATTCAATATATTTAAAGAATTCGAAAATGCAAGTATATCGTTTTAATAAGTTGTGAACAGTAAAATTAGACCCACCTAGTTTTGACATAAATGCGCAAATTCATGATCTACTGACAAATTAAAATATGCAAAATGCATGCTTGAGGTTTATCTTGCTTAGATAGCGATAATGACAAACTAAATGAAAGGATGAAATTAAATGTAACTAGATTACCTTTAACGACTCGTTTGACCAGCATGTCCGTATGTGTTTTCTGATCGCCGACGTATGTGTATTCATACAAATAAGTAGGTGCTGATGTTCTCTTCACACGATCCTCTGCATACAATCTCGCGGAAAAGCCGAAATAAACGTCACTCACAAAACGAATAAGCTGATCTATTTTTTCCGGTCTGATCTCTCCTTCGAAATAGGTATTCTCAACAGTTTTCAATAACTTATTGGTTTCGTCGGGACCTAAATCCTTCAGAGACGCTAATTTTGTCACTTGCGACGGTACCAATTCATTCGGCTTTTTCAACGTTGATTCTAGAGTGTCAGAAGAATTACAGAAATATGAAGTAAGAATACACTTATCATTAGACTTAAATAATTTCACATAAATGCATCTTTATAGTCTGAACAATTGTAAATTCTAAAATTTGCAAGACGCCATTTTGGCAGGTCCCGTACTTACTTCTGAAGAAATATTATTGGTAATAATTACCTTTTACAAACATTAGAAACTCGTGCGACGTGTATCCCACAATAACAGGAACAGAAGCTTCCTTTGTGAGCATTTCCTCCATAGAAAATGGTAATACTGGACTTTCTGCCATCTCATCAGTGTTCAGCGCAAACGGAAGAATAAACTGTTTTCTTTCCTACGAAAATCACGCGATAGACATTACATATGTGTGTTTTTACATAAACTATATTACTGCGGTCATGTCTATATTGGCGCCCCACAACAGTAGAATTCATTTACGGTGAAGCAAACATCTCCTTGATTTCTATTATATTCTTACATCAAAGATAATTGGTAAAGAGGAAATTGAAACATTCTATTGATATATACCATAAACTAATATTACAGAAATTTTTGTTGAGCTTTCAATTATTAATATACACTAAAGATGTCACATATTATACATGTTAAAATTTCCACTACTTTATTTGTATTTCATTGTGTCTATTGTACGAGCTACACATATACAGAATATACTCACGTTTATACTCAACAAGAATCTAAATTTCTGATTTACTTAAAGGCATAATTACTAGAGTCGTAGCAGCCATTTGAATATTTTGTTTGCGGACGTGAACGAACTGTGTTACTTCCAACAAGCTTAATTTTAATTTTGTAATTCCTTACGTTATATTTCTTTATCTTTCGACAGAGTTTCTTTGTAATTATAAGCACGTGAAAAGACGCAACGAAAGACAATGATAAATAAAAAAAATATGCAGAGTGACGCAATAGAGGGACGAAGTTATTCGTTGCATTAGAGAAAAAATAAAAAAATTTCTGTAGGAAACACCAACTCGTCATCCAAGCCGAATGAAAATATAAAAAGAATGTAATACTCGATAATTTCGTAATTTCACAATAACAAAAATCTCAAAGAATATCGCGTGCTAAAGTGTACCAGCTCCTTAAACGACTGAATAAATTACAAGCTTATTCTCGTCTTGCAAAATGATCTAAAAACTGTAAATCTGCAAAAAACTTGTACAGACCGATCCAATTACGGTTAATTTTAGTCGGAGAATCGGTACAACTCATTACATGAAAAAACCCAGTTACATGAATGACATGAAACGACTCGTTGCCAACTGCGTTCACACGAATGAAGATTCTACTGTATCGTGGGTCTCCCGTAATTATTAAACGCATGTCAAAAAAAACTTGTTTGCCTGCTGCGTAAGCACGCCCCCGACAGCCTTGACGATATCGTTTGCGTCAACCGTTCGTAGGTACTGAACAACTTCTTCAGGATCGGTGGAATCTTTGCCAAGGACTTTGGCAAGTTTGAAACCTCGCTCAGGTTTACTTTGATTCAGACTCCACGGACACGTCAACAGCCCACTTTGCATGATCGCCTTGTGAAATAGTCCTGCGAACATACGTTTTTATTAGAACAAAAATCTAGATTATCGCTTTCCTACATTTGGCAATGGAACGTCAGGCTTATCAATGCTCGAGTTATCAGTCAATCAACATCTACTTGTTAAGCAATCTGTTCTTGCTTTTGTATGAATTAGGTGCCAAATACAGACCCGTCTATTTCCGCAGGAGGTTCGGTGTTTGGCACCTAAATTCTTTGGCAGATGCAAGACAAATTGAGAGCAGATGCTGTCATAGAGGGCAGGTCGGTCGCATTAAAAATGGACCTTACCCTGTTTTAAAAGTAAATATTGGACAAAATCGTTATTGCCATCATATTAAGATTCGTAAATGTTTAAATGATTGGAAACGCGTAGAGTTTGAAATTAAAGAATTTAGATATTTAAATATAAAATTCCATTTTCCCTCCTACTTTACTCCGAGTTATCAGTCAATCAACAGCAATCTGTTCTCGCTTTTGTATGAATTGGGTACCAAATACAGACCCGTCTATTTCCGCAGGAGGCTCGGTATTTGGCACCCAAATTCTTTGGCAGATGCAAGACAAATTGAGAGCAGATGCTGTCATAGAGGGCAGGTCGATCGCATTAAAAATGAACCTTACTCTGTTTTAAAAGCAAATATTGGGCAAAATGGTTATTATCATCATTTAAGATTCGTAAATGTTTAAATGATTGGAAACGCGTAGAGTTTAAAGTTAAAGAATTTAGATATTTAAATATAAAATTCCATTTTCCCTCCTACTTTACTCCGAGTTATCAGTCAATCAACATCTACTTGTTAAGCAATCTGTTCTTGCTTTTGTATGAATTAGGTGCCAAATACAGACCCGTCTATTTCCGCAGGAGGCTCGGTATTTGGCACCTAAATTCTTTAGCAGATGCAAGACAAATTGAGAGCAGATGCTGCCATAGAGGGTAGGTCGGTCGCATTAAAAATGAACCTTACCCTGTTTTAAAAGTAAATATTGGACAAAATCGTTATTATCATCATATTAATATTCGTAAATGTTTAATTGATTGGAAACGCGTAGAGTTTAAAATTAAAGAATTTAGATATTTAAATATAAAATTCGATTTTCCCTCCTACTTTACTCCGATTCTGCTCGATATTGACTGTTAGAGCAAGGTTCGGTACACTTAGTGCAGCCGTCCTACACTCTATAACGAGAGCAGGGTCTGTTCTGGCAACATAATGGCTCCTTTAGTACATTTAAATAAACATAGTGGTCCATGCTTTCCTGTATTCAATAAATGGTGCCTACACCATCCACGAACATCGCATCCCAAACAATAAGCGATCTTCATCTTCTTCTTCGTAAGTTTCACCATTACATCCAAGTCTACATATTGCTACTTCTCCGTAAAAATTAACGTGAATATAGCTCTTTCGTAAAAACAATTCTGACATTTTTTCCCCAAAATAAAGAACTTCTTCCTCGTAGTCCAAAATCATTTAATGGACGACGAACTGTCCTGACACTAATATTTTTTCAATATTTGGTATTATTTCCTTATAAATGCCAATAGCTGTGACAAATCTGTTCACTTTGGATAATCAGAGAATAATATAGTCGGTTCTAGCGTTCGCTTGTCATGTTTTACATTTACATTTACGGTAATTTGCCTTTGCCTTTGAACAGCACGTTCTCAGTTACATATCTGCCACCATGAGGTTTAAATAGTTTCCATACAACCTTCAATATTTGTTATAATGTATTGTCCACTTTTTACGCAACATCTAAGTTCTATTCAAAATTTTATTTCTTTTTCTTTTTGGTTTTCTTTATGTTAATTTTTGCAAATTTTCATTTTGATATGTCACTTAAAATATTTTTTTCAAAATCAATTTTTTATTATAATGATACTTTGAAAAAGATCCACATCGGGATCGAAACGTTAGAAACATGTACTAATTGCACATTTGTTGTTTGTTCTAAAATTGATCGAACCTGGCGCCGATATCATTTAATACTTTAATTATCTATATTTTCGATCGAGAAGAATTCACCTTTTATTTACAGAGGATGTTATTTATAATTCCATGACGCACAATTGCAGTTCATGATAGCAAGTCATTACAGATGTCTCTAGATAGTCTTTAGTTATCTCCTGAAATGTTTACCAGCTTTACGATACATTTATACATCGTGTGATTGATATGCTGTCATCTTCTTTTCCTAACTCCTCGTGGTCACTTTTAACCCACTCAAAAAAACTTCTTTGCGATGTATTTATACTTGATGTGGTTGATTTGCTCTCACGTTCGTTTCCTCGCTCAACGTGGTCACTTTTAACCCACTTTCAAGTGTCTCAAGTATTCAATAGATACTCATAAAAATTACTTATAGAACGTTGATATTTAGCATACCAACCTACTGCCACAATTTACGTAAATTATTGTCATCCTCGAAAGCGACAGCTCAGAACAAAGTGAATATAAATGTCCCTGAATTTTCAGAAGTAGTAGGAAGATTGTTGAGACTTTAGCCGTGGTTATCTATTACCTTGCGCTCGTGGCGATATTGCCAGTGCATGTGCCAACAGTCCTCCAGCACTCGCCCCGAAAACCGTGACATTGTTAGGATCGCCCCCGAATTTCACTATGTTCTCTTTAACCCACTCCAGAGCAGCGATCAGGTCTTTCAGTCCCAGATTGCCTGGCGCAGACTTGTGACCCAGATTTAAAAAACCTGCGAAATACCGTTAGAAATCTAATTACCTCAAATATGACAGAATACTTTTATTCATCCCTTGCCTTGGGGTTCGACTTATCTATTATTTTAACCCTTAGCACTCGAATGGTGACTCTGAGGCACCATTAAAGATTGCTGTACCAATATTCAAAATATTGTATACATTATTAAATACATGGGTATCTAATCAATTACTAAACAGTATTGTATGAAGTATTATATCAGTATCATATCCAAACAATTTTTAAAATCATAGGGAATGGAAATACTCTAGGTAGGAAAAAATGTTTAATTTTTTAGTTAAAGTAGCTCAGAGTGCAAAGGGTTAAAATTATTTTAAACTAATTACACCATATAAGACACAATTCTTTTACTCATCCCTTGCCTTAGGGTTCAACTACTGATCGGTAAATATTTACAAAGAAGGACCTAGCCTCAATGACCTTTGTTGGATTGGTATAAAGCGATCGAACACAAGGAACTGATGGTACGCGTTTGTCAATTGCACCATAGGACAATGGATTGATTAATACGTTTAACTTTGAGAACACGTTAGATGCAATCGGTTAACGATGTTGTCAAACTATCGAATAATCCTGTCGTAAGGTAAAGGTACCAGTAGTTGACCATGAGCGAGTAGTTGACCATTTTATAGAAAAACATAAAAAATAAGATTTTTATAAGCTGTACACTTTTGATGAAAGTGAACCTCGGATGTCATACCATCTGTTGGTTAAATTTCTTTAATACTATTCTCTATTAACTTGCAACGTCTACTTTGTTCCTGAATTAAACTTTTTATGGAATTGATTTGTTTTATTTCTTATTTCATTCTGTAATTGTAATTTGTGCTGGAAATTGTTGAAACTAAATGATAGTGAAATGATTCCCAACATTATTACTGTAACCCTCTTTCTAGTACAGTAATTTCTCAATCGTAGTCCCAACACCCGTGTTATGAACGGACTACGATCAAGTAGGGTGGCTATTTTTTGATTTATGACTGCGTCTACCCTACCGCGCTGAGACTTCAAACGACAAGCCGAACGTAGAGAAGGACAGAATGAAATAGGATCGCGTGGCCGAAGCGTGTCCCCGTCGCCGGCACAGTTTAAAGGCCCGTGCGTCATCACAATAAAACACCAAGACCTTAGCTTCTTTATTTTCGATGATATCATTATGGAACTTTCACCAACATATTCGTCGCATTTCTCTGATTAAAATCATACCAAACACGATATAATTTGGCCAATATTTAGTTCTTATTTTTTTCCACTCGCTGTCTTCTTCCATTCCCTACAGTTACTCCATACCGTCCATGAAACCACTAAATATTGGCTAAATTATATCGTGTTTGGTCTTGTTTTAATCAGAAAAATGCCACAATTTGTAAGAACATGTTTTAGTTACTTTTAAGAAGTCGTCGGCCAAATTCATTGTCAGACGAATCCGGAGTCGGTAAAAACTGTGACGATGAAACCTGATTCTGTAATTCTCACGGAATACTTTTGAAATACCCTTTACATAGCCAATTCTCGACATTCCGTCGTTTGAATTTTCTCTCAAATGACATCCATGATTGTCGACTTCATCATAAGGCAAGGGATCAATTAATCCATTATTTGAAATGAGTATTAGACTAAAATGTAATTAATACATTTCACAAGGAACTAACCGAATGCGCCAAGTCTATAATTAGCCGAAACCACCACGACGTCCTTTGCCAGCAAGTAGTCTGGCCGTTTATCTACGAAACTTCCTGTTCCGATTAGAAGTGAGCCACCATGGATCCAAAACATGACTGGTTTACATTCACTGAGTGAATTAGTGTAAACATTAAGATATAGACAATCCTCTTGACCGATTACACTGATCGGGGACACTTCTCGTAATTGTGGGCCACGTATCCCACGAGCTTCTGTAGTGTCTTTGATACCGGTCCATGGAGCCGGTGGTTGTGGATCCTAATTGTCGAATCGGGAGAAAATAATCGATAAATCGAATAGACAACGTGTTCGGTACAGAGATATAAATCCAATGTCGGTAAATGTTACGTTTAGTGGGAGCAGCTCTGATAACCTTGATTTTGGCATATATTGTCAAGATCAACTTTCTGTGTAACCCCCAAGAGATTTTGGCTGTTGCTCATTTTTTATGAAAAAGTTATGAGAAAAATAATTTCACATAATTTCGGCGTTACGGTTTGATCAATGAAAAAAGCTAAGCAATTTTGCTAATTGATAATTAATTCGACGTTTCGGTTCCAATTTGAACCATTTTCAAGAACAATAATTATAATTGCTTCTGTAATCAGAAAGTTTTAACATAGAATTTTCAAAAGATATTGGAAAAAAGTATTAAATGTTTGAATGTACAGGCAACAAATTTATCACGAATTTACACTCACTTGCTTAGGTTCAAATTGGTTCAAATTGGAACCGAAACGTCGAATTAATTATCAATTAGCAAAATTGCTTAGCTTTTTTCATTGATCGAACCGTAGCGCCGAGATCATTTAATATTTGTTTGATACCAGTTGTAAGTACAGTAACGTCGCGATAGTTGCCGCAGGAGCTGTTCTCTGGAGCGACAACTTCCAAGACAACTACTCGTCTTTTGATTTATGGCTGGCCTCTACAGTCTACCGTGCCGAGACATCAATCGAAAGCCGAACGCGTGCCCGAGCGTGTCGCCGTCGCCGGCACAGTTTAAAGGCCAGCGTGTTCGCACAATGTAATGCCAATTAAAAATACTTTATTCTCCATTATTTTTTAATGAGATTTTACCGGATTATTCCTAGCAAAATTCTGATTAAAACAAGACCAAACACGGTATAATTTGGCCCATCAGTAATGTCTTGAAAGTTGTCGGAGGGCTGTACGTGAAAGTTGCCGTAGTGCCTACTAGTGAATTTTGCCAGGAATAAGCCAATAAAATCTCATTAAAAATAATGAATATTGAGTAGAAAATTCACAACTTTCGCGTACAGCCCTCCGACAATTACTGATGGGCCAAATTATATCGTGTTTGGTCTTGTTTTAATCAGAATTTTGCTAGGAATAATCCGGTAAAATCTCATTAAAAAATAATGGAGAATAAAGCATTTTTAATTGGCATTACATTATGCGAACACGCGGGCCTTTGATCTGTACCGACGACGACGACTATGCACGTCTCTCTCTTTCCTATACGCTGTTATTCCTTGCAAATGAAACTTTCATCGTCGATTACACCACTAAATAAAATTGAAATTATATCGTGTTTGGTCTTGTTTTAATCAGAAAAAAGCCAGGAATAAGCCAGTAAAATCTCATTAAAAAGTAATGAAAATTAAGCAGTTTGAAAATTCGATTCATGGTGTCAATGCAGTGGTGTTCACACTGATATACCCGAGCCGACATCAAACATCGCCGCCTTGAGGCCCGGCGCAGCGTTGGTAGCTGGTGGAATGGGTAGGCACTGCGGCAACTAACGTGTACAGCAACTATCGCGACATTACTGTATTGGAAGCTAAAATGATTAATATGTGCGTGGAAATGGACTCAATTAAACGTATTTAAGAATGTTGGTCTACCATTAGGTTTGGCAATCCGACCAGTAAAGTACGTACAAAATAATAATAATAATAAACTGAAAGCGAATCTTTATGCAAAATAAACATTTTCCCCCGGAATTGCAACAAACTGGAGTGATATACAAATTTCCTTTCTTTCTCAATATATGTTTAACCGAGAATAATTAATTAAAAAATGTATATTCATTACGATAATTGTCAATTGAAATTTTAATGCAAATTTCATCCTAATCTTATTGTTCAAGTATTGTATTAGTAAAATGTCATGATCCAGCCAGACCGTCCGAGCCTGCATATCGCGGTGCAGCGTTCACTTCAAATAATTTTAATTTCGTAAATTATCAAATGTCCATCGTTTTAAAAAGGTGTTCGTAAATAGGACACTTGGGGGTCTATATCCTAATTTTTTTCAATTTTTTAAAAAGTGGCCCACTATAAAAACACGCCATTTGTTTAAAGCAATAGCAAAATAAATAATTGCAAAAGATACAAGGATATATAAGCCCGCAAAATATTTAAACTCGAACAAAATCCGTAATTTTACTCCAAAAAGTGTCAGTTCTCGCGTGGAATGACCAAGGATCCAGGGGAACAGTAGGGTCACGTAACCCCATTACCATTTTCATGTCGCCTATTCGCATGCAAATGAAGCGATCCAGCACGGGAAACGATTCAGAACAGAAATAGACAGAAGTGACTATTCATTTGTAGCACGAAGATTCTGGCGTAAACTCGTCTAAACCGTATGAAATGAAAATGGTGATGGGGTTACGTGGCCCCGAAACAGTGGGCTGCAAAATATACTAGATCGTAGGTCTATTGCTGTACCTAGTCGGTGGTTTTATAGATAAAAGTTGTTCAGAATGTTGACCTTGATACAGTATATGTCAAGGTCATCCGAACTGCCTGTAGTAAGTAAATATCAACTTTTAGCTTTAGCAAACTTTAATATCACATTTTCTCTACGTTTTACTTAACTTTGGGGTGAATGTTACATTTCTTTAAATGTTACATTTACAATGTAACATTCACTCCAAAGTTAAGTAAAGCGTAGAGAAAATGTTATATTAAAGTTTGCTAAAGCTAAAAGTTGATTTTATTATATATGTATGTGTGTGTGTGTATATATATATGTATATATCTGTGTGTGTGTGTCATATATATATATTTATCGATTTAGAAGATCTATTACCTTAAATCTAAGTTCACCAATAGGAGGAGCAGCGAATGGTATCTCATGAAACGCGATGAAAGAGTTACCAAAGACACTTTCCTCTACAGCACCTCGTACTTGACCTTGCTTTATGGTAACTACTGGTTCGTTCATTGTCGACCACGCTCTAACCAACTTGACAGCAGACCAATGTCCTCTGCGGAGAGACTAGGTGCAAGACGTGAATCGTCGCACCCAATATCGTGTTACTTAGCGATTATATCAAAGTGTTCTTATCAGAGAGATGACTTCGCAATTGTAAATAAAGCAGTTTCAGATACCGAACTCTGCACGATATCAACAATCGTCGGCTCAAGTTATTTTTTGGTGTCCACGTCTTGAGTTAGAAAGTGCGAACTCAACAGAGTGAACAGAGCGTTTGTTTAGAATACTAAAACGTATATAGTTTTTATCACAATAGTATCTACTTTGTTCGGATTCTTAAAAGTTACTAAAAATGAAGTAGATAAGTTTGTGAATAATTTTTGCGATCGTTCACAATTTGCATTGTTGTCTCGTAGCATACTTCGCGATGCAGCAGAGGCATGACATGTAAAGTTTATTACTATGAAGATTTTTTTTAAAAATGTAGGAAATCACGGCTGTCGGTAGAACTTTGAATCTATATACACTTCTTAAATTTGGCAATACTGATCGTGGTGAAAATGAGCACGTCATTAATAAGTGACCTCGCACTTTTTTACTACATTTTTATTGCAGAAACGACTATACTATGTTACAGTCAACACTGTGCATTTTTCAAAGTCATAACGCAACATCTACAGACGTATAACACAGTTCTAGCTTCTTGTATAACAATATAGTTCTTGTATAACGAAGTTCTAAATATTATTAATCTTTCCCTATCTTCTTCAATCTACTGAATGCGAAAGTATTTGTTATTACTTTTGCACAAACGATAACTCGTTAACTTTTATCAAGCCGTATACGTACTAATGATTTAAAGATAACAATAACGATAAGGCAGTGATATTGAAACCTTTTTTTATTAATACAACCTTTGATCTTTCAGTTCCGTATCAAATTCGTTTATTATGATAATAATAATTATTAATGCCATTGATAGTATGTAACAAAACGTAATCATTTATATATACACTTTTTGTTTCGTTTCATTTTCTTGTAAGCAAAAAACAAATTACACAACTTCATGCACAATATTTATAGTAAATATCGTAAGCAAACAATGCACAATAAAAAGAAGATTAAAAACAGAAACCAATTTATATCTTATATTCCCAGTAAACGAAATGCTCGATTTTGGACAGGCGTCTGTGATAGCAAATTCCCGCATTCTGCTGGCAGGGTGTGCCGGCACAAGCTGACGACAGAATGCTGGCAGAATGAAGGCAGAATTCAGGACCGAGCTGCCGGACAGACCCTACCAACAGAATGCCATACATCTACGTCACAATAAGTATCGACAGGGTGTGTTGTCCAAAATCGAGCAGATTTCGAGCATAATGATCGCCATCTGATGGCATCATACGATTGCAGGCTGATATATATACCCAGATAGCAAAAAATCCAATTTTGGACGAGATTTTGTGCGCACAGTTGGCGCTATTTCTGCCGTCCAATTGACCTGGGCAGAAAGACTGCACAATTCCTACCAATTCCTACCACTAAGATCCTGCGGATCTTTATGCAAAATAAAAATGTTTTGCATTGATCGTGATAAGCAGCAATAACATAAAACTTGATTTCATCCCTTAACGACTTTCTTACATTAAAAGCAACATTACAGCATTCTTGAATTTTTAAAAATCTTTTACTGTTTCATATATTGCCCGATCAATTTCTTCATAAATGCATAAAGATCCGCAATCTAGTTATTGTACATTGCATTATTTTTATTATTATACATCACAAAATTCTTCATAGCCTCCCATGATGTAGCTGATTGTGGACCTTAGGATTGGAATTCGAAAAACAAAACGATTTCTTGAATAGAAATAATAATAGTTAAACGAATATAATTTTGTTTGAAGTATGTAAAAATTTGTAATCTAACGATTGAACTAAATTTTGCGAGGATTACCTTAAATCAAAGTTCACCAATCGGAGAAGTAGCGGAAGATACTTCAAGAAAACCGTTGTACAAGGAGACCAAAACACCTTTATAAACGGCACCTTGTAATTCTCCTTGTTTAATTTTAACTGTTGATCGTTCCACTATTAATAACGGGCCAACTCGCCAACTTGACAAGTTTTTCTAACTTATTCCCGTAAATTAACACAGATTTATATCAATATATGAAAATAACAAGCCACTTAGTGTGTTCCATTATCCACGACCATATTAGTGCATATTGTCAAAATAATTAACACTAAACGTACCATCACTGGTTCCAGCTTTTTAGTTTACAATTATTGATATAATAAAAATAATTTTATAAGAAATGATAGCATGCGTTACTTGTACAAGTTACTTTTAAGACTTGGTAGGTTTACTGTTAATAGACAGCAGTGTTACAGGTAAACAGTGTAACACAACAATGGTAAAAAGTTTTTAAATCACAACTGAAATAAAATGAATACATACGCTATTGAAATGAAACATTCGGCAATTGAGAAAACTGGCTGTATTACGTCCACAAAAAACAAAGTTATTTTTCTTTAAAAAAAAACGTGAATATAATCAATATAGATATACATATACATTATAAATATTACATAACAATGTATATAAATACAATATCAAGTCACATCGTTATCTTGATAAACTATTGTATAAAAAATATAATTCTGTTATTTTTAGTACAGGCACTGTGTTGAACATTTATAGCGGTTGGGTAGCAGTTTTTGTATAATAAAATCCATTACGTTTCTTTAGGAATGACATATTCGTGCTGATCGTATATCAATTAAAACGAAAGAAAAAAATATTGCATCGATATAACTAGCGTTTCATCTTGTCGAGTATCGGAACAACCATGTCAAACGATGGACGTTTCCCTGGATCTTCGTTCATACAGATCCTGATCAGTTTAGCAAGATGAGGTGAGATTCCCGGTGGTATACTAACGCGCAAATCTTCGAGAGCAATCTATAACAAATGTAAAATCAAATTATTCGAAAAGTTTAGGAGTTCATGGGAAATTTTCTCTAAGCTTAATAAACTGACCTTCATGCCACATTCCATAGGAGAAAGATCAGCGAATGGAACTTCCCTAGTTGCAAGTTCCCACAATAAAACAGCGAAACTCCACATATCGCTGGCTTCCAAATTTATATCTGCTGGGCGCTTGTTTAATGCTTCCGGTGACATCCAGGCTGGTTCATAAATTCGTCCCACCTCTTGGAATGAGAATTTCGAGTCCGCCATATTTACACGAGCCGTCAAATCTTCGTCGATCTGTAACATCACGATCATTCGTTACATACAGTGACTCCCACTAATATTCGGATACTCTTAAAAAGACAATAACTTTTATAATATTGGACCATATGATTTTAAATTTTTGAGAAGTTAGAATATTCCAATATTCGTAGAATAGGCCAATATTTAAAAAATTGTCTGTCTTTTGGGAGCGTACGAACATTAACACTAGGTTTACGGGACCAGTCATTTTGACAGATTTCTGACCTCATAAGCAGTTACAAAAACCACAACGACTAATTCTTTCCCAATTTATGCTGAATGATTATTGGTATAATGAGACGAATATATACCCAAATTTATTTCCTCCTCAGCCCTGTAATTTCAAGTAATTTCAATACTATTCAAAATGACAAGTACGCTAGTTTCATAGTTAATCGTAATGAACCTTTTTTTATAAAATTATTTTTCTGGTAACAAATGTAAAAGTAATTAGAACGTAGATACTAAATAAGAATGTTTGAAAAAATAGTGATTATTTATGCAATCCTAACAGATTTAATTAACTTATATTAAGTCTGTTAAGATTGTAATTGTTTTTAAATTAAATTAATCGTCTTTTTAAAGAAAATACGTGGTTTCCATTACCCGTCAATATGACAGGTGTTAGAAAAGATAGGTATACAAAGATATCCGCAAAAAGAATCGCACTACAGTAAAGTAGCGATATTTTTCTGCTACTCTCTACCCAGAATTTATCCAATGGCCACTCACTCCACTGACGACCAACGCCGCAAAAAAGTGTCTACAGAATATGCCTCCGTGCATAACACAAACCGTTGGAAAAATATCGTGACTTTACTGTAATATAAAACGCTTCAACCATCAATATACAATTAAAAAAACAGAAGTACCATAATATGTTTACTATTCAAATGAAATCTGCATCTGTTTTGCCTCTCAAGTCCGTGAAGAAATGCCATGGCTCTTGCAACGTCAAGAGCAAGTCTCAATGCTCGTGCTGTGTCAACTACTACGCCAGTACCGCCGTGTAACAATCGATGTAAACTACCACGTGCCATGTACTGCGAGACAGTTGCTAATTGCGGTGGTTGATTGACACATCCGAGAACGGGTAGAACATTCGGATGCGAGAAAATTCTTAATTTCGGAAACTCTTCGTTGAAATCTCTAGAGATTCTCGATGTACATTCACGTATGGTCAAAATCTTGACTACTATATCATTATTTTGCCAACGTCCTCGCCAAGTTTCACCGCTTGGCGTACTTGCCAAGAGAGTGTGCAATAGCAAATCTGCCATATTAATTCCTTTATGCCTTGACAATGTTGCATCTCCTACGTGGAATAATTCGAATTATCATCATAGAACTAATGTCATTGTTAGACAGCGAATTTTATGCATTTATGTCAAGAACGAATAAATATAATTTCAAACATTGAAAACATTAGATGAATTCCAAAATACTTTTATATTATTTTCAACCTATTGAGCATATTAAGAGAGAAAATAAATATGTCATTTCAGTTTGTCGCAATTCAGGTGGAACATTTTTATTTTGCATGAAGATTCGCTGTCCAGTCATTGTAATTGATTTTCAGTAATCTGTATGGGTCTCAAAAAAATTCAATTGTTCACTAAAGAAACTTAAATGATATGTTTCAGGAATAACGTTGGGAAATACTGGTATAGACAGTATGAGTGAAACAGTATGGAGAGAACGGAAGAGAGAAGATGGACGGGCAAGCGCAATGTATGGGTAATATGTAGTTACAGGATAACTGGAAGTCTATTCAAAGCCGAGAGGCAAAAATTACGTAATAAATAAAAATAAAAATAGATGTAAATTTCCGTACGGCTTCTCGTTTTCAATCCCAGCCAACTTTGATCCTTGAACTGAATCTTCTTCAAATCCTGTCCATATTCCACAGCCAGATCTAGAAATTAAAATCATATGATAAAATATATAGTCTGCAGTAAACACTCACTCAATGGTAGTTTTATATCATAAATATTCGTATCTGTTAAGTACCATGTAATCTTTTAGCAAGTAGACCTCTTGCTTTATCCAAAGGGGTATCACCGTCTTTATTTGCAATTGAAACGAGAGCACCTGCTGCAACTAACTCTTCAGCAACAGCCTGGTCACCCCAGAAGCATGCATAATGAAGAGCAGTGTTTCCATGCTCATTCGTAACATTAACATCAGCCCGATTTCTCAGCAACTGTAAATTTGTGTCTAATTAAACTCATTGTATCTTAGAAGATTTTTACAGTTTCAAGGAATGCTTAAATCTTTTAAATATACAGTCGAACCTCGAATCCTCGATACCTCGAATTTCAAAGTTTTATTTCGATTTATAGAGCTTTTAAAAGTACAGTGGAAGAAAGTGAACAAAATTTTCATTTTATAGAGGTTTTTGAGTTAAGGAGGTTTGAATTATCAAGGTTTAACTGTATGTATATTTTACCAGCTGAACTATCCCCTTGTGTCCATGTGCAGAAGCTAAATGAAGAGGAGTATCATCTCCTCTATTCGTAGCATTTATTCGAGTGCCTCTACTAACTAATAATTCTGCCAATTTTAGGTGTCCCTCTTTACAGCACCAGTGAAGTGGACTAAATCCGTGATCATCACTACGCAGTAATAAAATAAAATTATCGTCACCGCTAATTATAGTACATGGAATTCAGTCAATTGTAATCAAAAGAACATTATCAAGCATGGGAAGAACATAAAAGATAGAAAACTTTCATTACTCGTAACTAGATCGTAGATCTTTATGCATTTACGGTTCCTGAAAATGTTCAGAAAATGCTAGAACATACAATTCAACAGTTTAGTATTTTTATTTGTTTCAGATCTACAAAGGCTACTACCACTGAAAACAAGATTTCATTTGATTCTACTTTCTTAAAATTCATCTACAAAAATTGTAAATTGCATAAACATCCACAGTCTACTTATAGCTAAGTACACTATAAACTTATTAAACATCCTAATCCGGAGTAACAGAAAATGGAACTGTAATAATAAAAGAAAAATAAAATAGTTACCATTTTAAAGAAAGATTAGTAACAAAATCGACTGCGAAAGATTAAAGAACATTACTTTGAAAAGAAAAGAATTAAGATCCAGAGTAATATAAAATACAACAAACATTACTGTGATAATAAAAACAAACATAGAATAGTTACCACTTTAAAGAAAAATTAGATCAAAATCGAATGCGAAAGATGAAAGAACTTTACTTCGAAAAGAAAAGAATTTTCTTGTATTTACCCTTGATTCATGTCATGTTCAGTATCATCTAGCCAAACGCGCACTTGCATTGCATTTCCTTCCCGACACCATTGAAAAATATCTTCCATTTTTTTGGAATTATTAAAGGAGGTGAAGATGTGTAAATACTGTGGCAGAGGAGTGGCAGTGTTCCGTGCTCCACAACACTGGGCGTCATATACTAAATATAACCATATTTCCGCGGAACCGATACTGACACAGAAACTACATAACTTCAATTAGATTATGTAGTAAATGATACTTCTTCGAAGATCTTGTTCGATTACACATTGGGGTCGTAAAAGCAAACTAATATGTTTATAATATGAAAGAATGTTTAATGCAACAGTTTTGAATGATACCGCACACATGCACAATTATGCATGTTACCATATATGACCCGACTGATCACAACTACCGCACAGTCAGGCCAGGACCATAGCCTATTCTACTCAATTCTACTTACTAGCCGTGCTGAAAGTAAAATGGCAACACCGCATGAGTCCGGTTGTCATATATATATATAAATATACCTAACCCAACCAGTATTCGGATATTGCGCACCGAATGGCACCGATTCGCACGCGACGGCCACCAGATGGGGTAAAAACCAGTAAAAACAGTGCCGTGTCTAGAATAAGGTAGCAGAGCGGCAAGAGGCCTGAGAAGCAATTATTTTGCCGGGACTGTACTGGTATTATTGGCGGGACGAGTGTTTCATCTAGAAACTTAATTGCTAACGTTTTAAGGGTAGCTTAACCCCTTGCCTTTTCATATGTATATACCAGAGAGGAACTGAGAGTGCTCACGCCTTTGTCTGAAGTTGCCTCGACTTTCTGGCACTTTTACCCCGTAATAGAGAGCACAGCAGCACCGACGAGACATATTCGTGTCACTCGAATATTTCGGTGTCCTCTTACACCCTCTAGGATATATTCTGGCTGAATTGAGAAACAGAAGACCATCGAAGTGATCTCATCGGTGCAGAAGACACTGAGATCTCGTCAGTGAGAAAGCAAATCGTCACGGAACCATATATGTTGATTATCACGAATTGTTACATTCTGCACCGAACGTATTTCAAGATATTTCAGACGATGTTTTAGTGTTGGTTTTTAAGGTTTACAATCGTCTAAGCAAAACTCAAGAACAACAGTTTCCTAGAAATATTAAGAAAGTATTCAAGCATAATTTAACAATTCCGACTTTAAATTTTATATGAGATACCTCAATTTGTAATTTTAAAACATATCATAAACGAGAATTATACATATAAATGTTTAAAG
Source organism: Lasioglossum villosulum (assembly GCA_963971365.1). Lineage (NCBI taxonomy): Eukaryota > Metazoa > Arthropoda > Insecta > Hymenoptera > Halictidae > Lasioglossum > Lasioglossum villosulum. Next base: position 24,023,512 of record OZ020502.1, read on the forward strand.
AATCGATATGTGGGAACAGAAATACGTTTAAGAACAGAGTAAGAGTTACATCAAGACTATACTGTAAAAAGATTAGAATGATAAAAGGATTATTATAAACATTAAACAACTAGAATCAATAAATTTATCATAGTATTATGTTGAATAAATTAATGCGAATGTTTATGCTTTAGAAGTTATTCTATATCTCGAAATCTATTGACTATTTTTAATAAAAAATTAGATGGTCGGATGGGTAAAGGAGTGCTGGTTAACATCGTTAGCAAAATGAATTGTTATAAACATTGATCAGCCAGAAATAATAAATTTCTCTGTAAATTGAATCGAATAAATTAATGCGTACGAATATTCATGTTTTAAAAGTTATTCTATATCTCGAAATCTATTGCTTATTTTTATAAAAAAAATTAGATGGAAAGATGGTCAACAGAGTGGTTGTGGACATCATTGGCGAAAGCAATTGTTATAAACGTTGATCAGCCAGAAATAATAAATTTCTCTGTAAATTGAATCGAATAAATTAATGCGTACGAATATTCATGTTTTAAAAGTTATTCTATATCTCGAAATCTATTGCTTATTTTTACAAAAAAATTAGATGGAAAGATGGTCAAGAGAGTGGTTGTGGACATCATTGGCGAAAGGAATTGTTATAAACATTGAACAGACAGAAATAACAAATTTATCAATAATTATTAACTCGGCGATCGAAGTCGGTCGATAATAGACGGAGTGGGGACAGAGGACTCGCGGAAGCGCTCAGTCAGTCGGATCGGCGGAATCGACAAGAGCGGATGTGAACCAAGAGTGCTCGGGTAAATTTTAACTCAAATATTCTTCAATACTTATTTCGTTTACTCTTGGTCCACATTCAACTGTTCACTCGACTATCATCAATCTTTATCTCTACTATTCTAATTGAAATTTCCATCGACGAAGAAACATTCACTCTTCACTGTTCCAAAAATCTATATTTAACTTCATAGGGAAGTTACTGTAATTACCCCGAAAATCAAAAATCGATTTTTTAGCAGATCTTCACGTTTCATGGTTATTGTAGTCATTTTAGACTATTTTTATCAAATTGTTAGTGTGTGTGTGCGTGCGCGCGCGCGCGTATGGCCGTTTTTATGTTATCAAATTTTTCGTTAACGTTTTCTGAAAAAGTAACAACGCGATCAGAATGATGAATGATGCAATCGATGTGCCCCGTCGTAACTTAGAGCTGATTAGATTTTGGTCCATATTGGTCAAGTAGTTTTTTAGATTTTTTAGTTTTTTTTCGAAAGAAGTTCATTCAAGAATGCAATTTATACGAGAGGATGGAAATTTTCCACCGAATAAACAAACGTAATTATATATATTTCATTGTTATTTAAAAAAAAATTTTTTTTAATTTAAAAAAAAAATTTTTTAATTATGCAACTAATGCTAATGTTACCGCTTACAACTAACGAATCGGGAAGTTCTTTGTGTGGCTCGTGGGGAGTCACACACAAAATAAATAAAAAAACCATTAAGAGCTGTATGCCCCACTAGCAATGCGTACCAGTAACCCTTTCGCAAGAGCAGTCCTACCCGCGAGCTCGTTCTGATTTGGATTTGATTGAACGCTGAAACTACCGAGTACCGCAAGCGATTAAAATGTTTTAGCTGATGAAAATGACAAGGTCCTATTCATTTCGGTGCCGTGAAATTTTTATTGCGATACGTGCTTGAATGAAGAAATTTATTGAATCATTTTCTGACAAGCGAGATCATAATTTCAATACTTATAAAGTTGAAAATGTAAGACCGGTCATTCGACTGGTTCAGTGTTAACATCACTCACGGATGGAATCGTGAATGAGTAGAATTGTCCACCTTCGCTCAACTATCACCATCATTTATTATTTAGAATATTCTTCAATTTGTTAAATAATAATATAGACTATCCTGGACTCCTTAAGCAAATTAATTTGTATGTACCTGAACGTGTTTTGAGAACGAGAGCAGGATTTCAAACAATCAAATCCAAATCCTCATATGGAGCAATAAATCCTTTAAATCGCATTATTACTAAATGCAACACATTTTATAGCAATATTGATTTTATCAATGGCACGTTACAGGCTTTCAAAACAAAATTGCGCCGCACTATTCGATAATAGTACCTGCATTAGTTTAGTTTCGCACTGTCCATAATTAATTAATTTATATTTTAGATTAAGACTTATGTTTAAGATTATTTTCTGTTATTCTACATTAACTGCAAACATTTGTATTAAAGGACTTCGGTCCGTATAAAATAAATAATAAATAAATAAATATTCTACTTGGAATTTCCATCGAAAAAGAAACTTTCGGTCTTTGGTGTTCTGAAAATATTCTGATTCAAAATCAATCACGGATGGCGCCGTGAGGGTGTCGTTGCGTCCACGTTTAACTAGGTTCAAGTTGGGCTTGTGTTATTTCTCCTGCATATGTTGTTCAGATTCGCACTTGCATATCTAATTTCTGGATTTGATTCGAAGTTGGTATCCCTCCGATCGGAGGTCCCTCAGGGGCTCGCTCACGGATGGGGCCGTGGGTGAGTACGGGGACTAGCGTCCCCGGGGCTACCCGAATCGCCTATAGGTCAGGTTGCACTTATGGTCGGGGTTTGTTGGATTCTCTTGAACTGATCTTAGGTTTAATCTCGTGAGCGAGTATTAGTTTTGCTCTCGAGAGCGGGTGTTAGATTTGCACTCGTTTGCGGGGTTACATTGACTCTCGAGAGCTGGTTACATTCACACTCGTGTGCAGGGTTGATTTGGTTCTTGTAAATCGGTCTTGGGTTTGCCCCCGTGAGCGGGTTTAAGTTTGCATTCGTGAGCAGGGTTATTTTGGCTCTCGTGAGCTGGTTTTAGATTTGCTGTCTTCAGCGTGTATTCCGTCTGCACTCGTGTGCGGGATTTTGTTTTGTGTCTAATTGCTATTAGTTTGTTTCAGCTAGAGCACCCAATAAGAGAACTCATCAAGAAGAGGACACACAAAGAAGAGGACAGACCAAGAAGAGGACACACCACGAAGAGTGAAGACCAGAAGACTACGGTTTATAGTTAAGTTGCGTTAGTGATTAAGTTATTAAGATGTTGTACTGCGGCGTATTATTAAGTTGCGTTAGTCGCTAAGTTATTAAGATGTTGCATCGTCGTTGTAAATACGTCGAGTAATTATCGCCTTAACTTCACTTTGATCGTTTTTTAGTGTTTTACTCCGACATAGTCTTCAACTACGTCGGATGCTTTGCTCGTACGTAGTATGTACCAGATTGATTGGTACGGGAGTTCGCGATAAATTGTTTTAATGGGGGGGTCGAGACGCGTTGTTTGGCTCTTTACCACTCTCTCGTAAAAATTTTCCACCCATGTTCGTCTCTGGCGGCAGGTGGTTGGAGTTATTGGTATTGTAGTCGAACTCCTCTCGACCATCGCGTTACCCTGGTTTTTCTCTTTGAAAGAATCAGAGCCTTCTGCCTGATTCGCCTTTGGTCCCCGTGGATCGGAGACTTCTTCTCCGATTCACACCTTTTGCTCCGCGATAATTACTCGACGTACCTGCATGATTTAGTTTAAGTTCGTCGTTGTAAGAAAGGGAGCCAGAAGGAATATCGCATTCGTTCTGACTCCCTTTCCGGGTCTCTTGTGCAGCAACCTCCTCGTGGTGAGACCTGGGCAATCGACATTATCCTCTATTCGTAAGAACTTCTACTATCTTACGAATAAAGGATAATGTCGAGCTAATAGCTGCACACTTTAAATTTTCGTTAATATTGCATACTAGAGTGTAAATTAATATCCACGATTATTTCAAACCTATTCCTTTCCATAACATTTTGCAATATCAGATTGCCTTAGAACAATATATTATTCAAGCTTGTTCATTTGATGTTTGTTACAATGCGAATAATATTGCTTCGAGCCTCGAGCTCCTATAATTCTATTACTTTCCCCAATGTCTATGTAATCATCGTGTGCTAATTGTGTTCTTCTCTGTTCATAGCACTTCAGTACGCAGTAAGTTACACTCCCCTCTGATGCAGAATTTGACGAGGATTACGCTGATTGAAATAAGAATTAGCTGCCGCTGCCTGAGGAGAAACTACCTACATTTGTATTCGCATGGATATTCGTATCTTCGTCTCCACAATGCTGCTGGACACCTTAATTTCACCTCGCCACAATACACATACATATAATATTGTAATCTTTTGATGAAAAATAAAGAATATTAGTTATAATACTTAATGTGTTCTTTTCTCCCTACTCTCTACATGAATATGCGATAGCAGAATTAGCTTCACATCTTCGAAAATTTAAAGTAAAGCAGAATTAATAAAATTCGAAAAAACTTGTACTACTCCTAGTACAAGTCAACGTCAAGTCAGACGCTCGAAAATTTTCGAAAATTCAGTAGTACAACTCAACGACAAGTCAGACGGTCGAAAATTTCCGAAAATCTCGAGAAATGGATTTCAGTAGTACAAGTCAACGACGAGTCAGACATTCGAAAGTTCAGTAGTACAACTCAACGATAAGTCAGACGGTCGAAAATTTCCGAAAATCTCGAGAAATGCATTTCAGTAGTACAAGTCAACGACGAGTCAGATATTCGAAAATTCAGTAGTACAACTCAACGACAAGTCAGACGGTCGAAAATTTCCGAAAATCTCGAGAAATGCATTTCAGTAGTACAAGTCAACGACGAGTCAGACATTCGAAAGTTCAGTAGTACAACTCAACGATAAGTCAGACGGTCGAAACTTTCCAAAAATCTCGAGAAATGCATTTCAGTAGTACAAGTCAACGACGAGTCAGACATTCGAAAGTTCAGTAGTACAACTCAACGACAAGTCAGACGGTCGAAAATTTCCGAAAATCTCGAGAAATGGATTTCAGTAGTACAAGTCAACGACGAGTCAGACATTCGAAAGTTCACTGGTACAACTCAACGACAAGTCAGACGGTCGAAAATTTCCGAAAATCTCGAGAAATGCATTTCAGTAGTACAAGTCAACGACGAGTCAGATATTCGAAAATTCAGTAGTACAACTCAACGACAAGTCAGACGGTCGAAAATTTCCGAAAATCTCGAGAAATGCATTTCAGTAGTACAAGTCAACGACGAGTCAGACATTCGAAAATTCAGTAGTACAACTCAACGACAAGTCAGACGGTCGAAAATTTCCGAAAATCTCGAGAAATGCATTTCAGTAGTACAAGTCAACGACGAGTCAGACATTCGAAAGTTCAGTAGTACAACTCAACGATAAGTCAGACGGTCGAAACTTTCCAAAAATCTCGAGAAATGCATTTCAGTAGTACAAGTCAACGACGAGTCAGACATTCGAAAGTTCAGTAGTACAACTCAACGACAAGTCAGACGGTCGAAAATTTCCGAAAATCTCGAGAAATGGATTTCAGTAGTACAAGTCAACGACGAGTCAGACATTCGAAAGTTCACTGGTACAACTCAACGACAAGTCAGACGGTCGAAAATTTCCGAAAATCTCGAGAAATGCATTTCAGTAGTACAAGTCAACGACGAGTCAGATATTCGAAAATTCAGTAGTACAACTCAACGACAAGTCAGACGGTCGAAAATTTCCGAAAATCTCGAGAAATGCATTTCAGTAGTACAAGTCAACGACGAGTCAGACATTCGAAAGTTCAGTAGTACAACTCAACGACAAGTCAGACGGTCGAAAATTTCCGAAAATCTCGAGAAATGGGTTTCAGTAGTACAAGTCAACGACGAGTCAGACATTCGAAAGTTCAGTAGTACAACTCAACGATAAGTCAGACGGTCGAAAATTTCCGAAAATCTCGAAAAATGGGTTTCAGTAGTACAAGTCAACGACGAGTCAGACATTCGAAAATTCAGTAGTACAACTCAACGACAAGTTGAGTTTGTATTAGGAGAATATGATATCGAAGGAGGTATCCGGAATTTCAGTAATACAATTCAGTGTTGAGCCAGACATTCGGGAAGAGTAGATGGTTCAATCAATATAAGCGGTTCTTTATGACATTGTTTTTATTTATTAATTTTATGTTCATACATAAAGTGTTGATATTGTACATATATATATATATATCAGTGATTGCCACGCATGTCCGCGTCATTGCGCGCCATTGCTACATATCAGTGCTGATTGTGCTGATCAGTGCTTCAAACCAGTGTTTCGATTACAACCACTGATATATATCAGTGGTGGCAATGAGTAAGGTGGAGTGGGGATACAGATTGTACTCCGACCGCCGGAGCGCTACTGTGCTGTCACCTAACGCAGTGACCAAACGAAGGAACTAAATTCGTAGCCAATTTTTCCTATGGAGTCGACGTCGACACTGGTCGACACCCCCTGCTGATATTTGAATTGGAGCAATTGAGAGGGAAACTGTCATTTTTAATTTTACGATAACAACGGCTAAGTTATATTTAAATCTTAAAGGATATTATCTACATTATCGAAAAATGGAACTAGATTTGGAACAAATTCACAACATTCTACTGGAAGCTAACCTTCCTTCGAGTTTAAGTGAATTAAAAAATCCCACAGAAGAATATGTTGTTAATTTAATTAACACATTTTTGAAAAGGTTTCACATCGATGTTGATACTATTGTAAAGGTAACATTGTAAAATTTTCATATTTTTAAGGAATCTTCGAATTCTTTACCAATTTATGTTTTATAAAATTTTCTATTATAGCCAACAAAGTCACAGCAAGATGTAATGTCATATTGTGATAATACTGATATAATTGGGCTCATAAATTTACATGTTGCTATGACGCAAATATGTTCCCAAATATATCTAAAAGATCTATGTATTACAGATATTATTAGTCCAGGTATGTATTTTACAATGCTGATTTAAAATCTTATTTAAAAGTTTATTATTTCACTTTTATTTGTTATTAATTTCAATATCATGATGTTGTTGAATTATTTTTATTACAAATACGTGAGCACTTGTATAACTAAAAAGTTTTTATGCTTTTACTTATATATTTACATTTGCAATAACATAAATGTATTTATACATTATATTTCATTTACTCTACTGATTTATGATAACTGGATGTTGTTGAACATTCTTTACTTGTAAATATAATATTAATTAGATTACGGATGTTTATGCAATTTTCAATTTTTGTAGACGAATTTTAAGAAAGTGGAATAAAATAGAATGTAAGAGAAAAAATAATTGAAATCTTGTTGTTACATTAAAAAGATATTATGTTTTGTTTAGGTTCTAAAAGAATACGTAGACTAGGTAAATTTCTTGCGAACTTCATATTGTATGTAACTAACAAAGAATCAGAAATAGGGGTTAAAGTAAACGAAATCAAGAACGAAGCATACATACTACAAGAAATGTTGAATAAAAACGACGAGTTAATGAAAGGTAGAAAAGACACTGAACTACACATAACAAAACAATTGCAGTTAAGAGAGAAAGTAAAGCACTATTATAACACATGTTAAAATACTTTACCAGTATAATCTTTCTATTTATGATTCTTATTTTTCCAGATCACGTCAGAAATTGAAGCAGTTCAGTCCAAAATTGGAGGAAACAATGAAAAAAATATTAAACTAAGAGCAGAAATGACCACAGCAGAGGACAAAAAGCAACAGGCGATGAACGTTTATGAATCTTATAAAATACAAGCTTCTAATGTAAGTTTACCTGTTTAGAATGATTGAATTAGTTATATCTGAAATTCAAAAATATTCCAAATAACTGGTTGCATACATAATTAATTTTAAAGTGCATAGAGAATATCCAGAATGACTTAAATTCTTTCCAACAGAATTCTGATTTTTATTATTATAGTTCGATAATGTTTCTACGAAAATTTGAAGAATCTATGATTGAAAAATTTATCCAGATAATAAATAATAATATGCTATTGCAGTTAAATAAGGCTATATCAAACTTGGAATCTGAGGTTGTAAAATCTCCTGAAATGTATGAGAAGCGTTTAAAGGAGCTAGAAGATCAACAAAACGCTAAGATTGAGCATCGTGAAACGTTGTTAGAAGCATTTCAGGATAAGAAAAATTTGATTGAACAACGAAAAAAAATTCAGAGTTTCATTCAAAAGCAATTAGAGAAGTTCAGCGAAATGCGATGTACAAATCAACAATTGAAGTACTATCTTTATAATCATAAATAGTAGCATATCTATAATCCATAAAAGAAAACGACTAATATGTGTGTACGTTTCCAGAACTGTAAGTGCACAAGGAGACAGTGTTAAAAAGCAAATTGAAGCACTGAAAACGCAAATCGAGGACTACGAAAAAAAGTTGGAGAACCAAAAAGACAAAGGACACGAGATAGATGAAGTAAAAGATCTTCATACGCAACATGACCAACGTCTTATACCACTCCGTAATCTAAAAGCACAACTGTTAAAGTATAACGAATTGTAATCAATTAACTATTTATAGTTTTATAGAGAATTATAAAAACTCATTTCGTTACAGTGATAGAAAGACACATCAACAAACATTAGAAACAGAACAAGCTCGCTACAATGAAAGTTGCTTAGAATTGGAGGAAAACCACAGCTTAATTAAAAAATTAGAAGAAGAAACTTCGACGCTTCTTAAGAATTATCAAGAGATTTATGACAGTGAAATATCGAAGGTAAGTATAGTGATAAATACGAAATGCATAAATGAATATGTAAATTGAATCTTTTTCTGTGTTAACAGGCACTACCGGGATATAATGATCCGATAGAGCAATAGAGTGACTGATCTAATCGATAAGTACAGCTGGGAAACGAACAAATGAATAAAGAAAAAACAAATTAAAAAAATTATAATCTTTATACTTCTTTAATATTTTTATAAACGATTTTAAATATACATTGATTATTTTTTCATATACTACACAGAATTTGATTTCTCCACCTTAATGATCCGGATCTTACTGTTTGAAACGATCAAAAATATGTTATATGATTTAAGAGAAACACGTAATTATAAAATAAAAAATTTTTCAAAGAAAATTGTTTAAAGATTTCTCATTTAAATTATATTGTGTAAATATTAAAATCTAGTAGAAATACATAGGAAATAAGTTTCGAGAATAATTGGTTTTTCATATCTTATTTAATTACATGTATTAACAATATTTTTACATAATCATGTATTATGTATTTAACTGAATCTATTTATCTAAATATTATGTTCATTGAATTATTCAGTAACTCTGAAATATTTATATCCGGAATGATAATAAATACACAAGACAGTAACAATATATATATGTATATCTTTTATACAAGAAACAACATAAGTACTTAAATTTTATTATACAGACATTGCTGATAGTTTCGATATACATCTGACTTTCAATAAATACCTGATTATCCGTTCGTCTTCTACAGCATTTATTATTTGTAAGAATTAGTATCGTTTCTTCAGAACTCTTTTCCTCTCTTTCATATTGTATAATCGATTAAAATTTATTCTCTATATAAAAATTAAATTCAAATCATTCGTATACTTTGTTTTTGTTCATTGTAAACAAGAACTCAATATTGTACTTACGTAACTCGTGACTGCGAACGACATTCGTCGCTGAAAATATCAATTCTCACAGCTATATGTACAATATTTGGTTCTACTTTGCAATTTTTATAAATTTCATGTGTTTCTATGTATCTTTACAAGATAATATTGAATCAGTTGATAGCTTTAATGTTACAAACCAGACATTTCAAACACATATTTAAGATTACAAATTGATACACTGTTCTAATTGTGATACAGTTTATGTTGTTTAGAATCATTTTAACAATCACTAAATACATATAATAATGCAATTTACTACTGAACTTAAGTGTGTCTCCTGTGCAACGGTTCTGTATATTATATACATATTGACAACTTCAACAATGTAACAAGCTTTAACAATTATGATTATAAACTAAAATAATGTACAATATTTATATCAGCATATACACTAACTATCATATTATTTGCATAAACGGACAGGATGTAGTGGTTATTACCACACATTCTATGAATACAGTTAACATCTACCACTAAGCAGCGGTATACACTATATGTACATAATATCTTTCATTCTCAAAGAAAATATCTATATATGAATATGGTCTGAGTGGACAGGAGAATTGTTTAGATATTTATACAGGAAGGAGTGATTGTTTAGTAGACAATGGAATAACTCCTAAATGTACAGAAATGTTACATTTCTTACATATTTACCAATTCCCCTTTCTCCTGCCTTTTGTACAAGTATCTCAATATATATTTGACATATTACCTTTACAATACTTTTTAAATTTTCTTTCTTATACAACTCTGATATTCCTTGCAATAATTTGTTATTGTTTTGTTAATTTGAACGCATTGTTTGCTGGGGTGTGCGAGTACTCGAAATTTCGGGTACCCGAAATTGCATGTAGTCGGGTCGGGTTAACTTGGGGTCCCGAAACTTCGCAACATTGGAAATGATGGAAATGCAATTGCAAACGACTACTTATATTTGCAAAAACAGGAAGACAATACCTTGGTATTTCTGCCACTCAAGTATCCAGCGAACGATTGTTTTCTGCACATATTACGTTTCCTGCACACGAATTTAGAATAAAATACTATTATTTCACATAATGTACTTTTTTCCACGCAAAGTTTGATGACCAATTACTCTAAAAATACAAAAATCATTCTGAACCTGCCAGTGAAAATAAAAGATTTAAATTAAAAATCATAAAACAATATTATACTTATATATTACACACTTTCGGGACCCAAAATCGCGGGTACCCGAACTTTGTAAGCTTTCAGAATCCCCACCCGACGCGACCTGAAATTTCAGGTACCCGCACACCCCTAATTGTTACACATACTTTTCTGTGTTAAATGGGTATTGTACACTCAATTGAATCTTTAAATTGAAGTCATCAATACAACTTATTTAATTAAATTACTCTACATGGCAGTGATATAGAAAACTAAATTCTGGCATTCCTCTCTTTTATTTTTCATCACGAATGAATTATTCTTTCGTCTTGGATAGAACTTTCAAATAATATAAAAAACTATTTGCTTCGAATTTATCATAAATAGAACACCAAAACCTAGGTAATTATAGAAAGGATTTTACGGTTTACTAAGAATTTCTAATTCGTTATTTTTGACGTTTGAAAAATGAATTAACTTCAATAAGGAATTAAAATGTATATCCCCCATTCATATTTTTAGCAATAAAATACAATAAAAGCTAAACTAAATATTAATTTCTTGTGAATAAACTGTATACAATATGCACCTTTTGTAAATATACAAATGCACAGGTACAGGGAACAATTTCAATGATCTATTGTAAAACGTAATTTTAAATTGTTCGTACACTGGATTTTTTAAAAATTGTATCAGGATACACATATTACCTATAGCACTGGAATTTAAATAATTGCTTGCCTTTTCACAAAAATAATACCTTTTTCAAAGATATTCTATAAAGATATATGTATAGATATATATACATATAGCTTCTATAAGGTATGACCTGAGTCAGCCATCTCACATTATTCAATAGACTGAATTATATCACTATTTAAACATGTTCACACAAATGCATTATATGTTTCTTCTTGATTTGATATTGATATTCATATAAGGCTTCGTACATACCTAAATGGTTTGGCGAACCGCTTGCCGAACCGTTCGCCAAACGAAGAGTGAGTGAATTAAAGTTTCAAAGTGAAATGTTCAGGTCAGTACGAAGCATTAAAGACATCAGATTCAAGATTAAATGACTTGAATTTTTGGAGATGTTGCAAGATCGGTCACACATTGACCCCATTTCGGTTTGGCTGTGCGTTCTAAGTAGTGAAAATCGCACATGTCTTTTGATATGTAAATACATGTGCAAGCTATAAAAAATTAAAATGCAATGTTTTCATAGCAAGGGCCTCTTTAATAATTTGAAACAAATTAGGAAGTAGAGATATTGACATTTATGCTTTATCTTATGAATGTTTAGGATATGCTCTATCTGTCTTGGAAACAGATTTGTAAGTACTACCTGTTCACGTTCGCGCGCGTCGAAATGCGCGTCGTGCCGTTCCTTGAGCTGGTGCATCGACCGCGCGCACGATTGCGCGGCGAAATGCTCGCGGCAGCGTTCAACATAAGATCTCGAAACAGTCAAGTCATTTAGTATTTAATCTGATGCCTTTAATGCTTTGTCCTGACTGAACATTTCACTTTGAAACTTTAATTCACTCAAGAAACTGCCTACATTTTCTGTATTTCTTTGTGTAATATATGCCGCTGCAATTTCCATAGTTGTTTGCAACAAATTCTGAAAATAGCACAAAACCGTTTCGTTCACCGTTAGCCGATGTGCACCGTTCTGTGCTGCGTTCGTCAAACCATTTGGGTCTGTACGAAGCCTAACATTTATTTGAACACTCTGATTGGTAAAAAGAAATCATAATAGTATATCTTTTTCAATACACTAATTGTAAGTAATAGTATGATGAAGTACACAGTCTTTTTAAGTAAATACCAATTCCAAGTTCGATTCTCCTTCTATTCCGACGTAATTTCATATTTTTCCCATGTTATTTAATGCTTCAATATGTTCCACTTGTTTCGTACGAAAGAATAGGTAACCAATGAACATTTCCGAAAAAAGTCTTTTAGAAATGGATTTATAATCACTGCACATGCTTGAAAAGTGTGAATAAATACTATACGAATAATGAGAATGAGTCATTGGATATTTTACTCTGCAATTTTTTGATTCTGAATAATGTAATGTTATGCAAAAAATTTGGTTTTTCAGTATAATTACATATATGTACGTATGTATATACTTCATAGTAATTTGTATGACAATGTTAAAATAAATAGTAATAGAAAACATTTAATAAAATATAAAACAATGAAAACTATAATTTGATACAAAATATTAAGTACAAAATAAAGGTCTTAGATTTATTAATAGTACTGACATGGACAAAATATTAACAGAAATCAGTTTGAATGTACTAGAAGGTAGAAATGACACGTTAGTGAAAAATATTTTCTAAAGTAGAAATTTATACAAAAACACAGTTTTATCTAAACATAACTTACGAGCAACCCTAATGCATGTAGATAGGCATAAAGATACATTATAGAAACATTACAAGATCTGTCTAAATATATTCTTAAACTGTTTTCAAAGACAAGTCAGTCATGTGGTCTTTTAGCAAAGTATCGAAAATTTGAAAATACAAGAAATACATAATATTTTTCAATAAAACATGAAACGTCTCTGATTTATTTTCAGTGGTATCCCTGGCCATTGCATAAACATTACAATTTTAAACAAATTTTGTAGCCAGTCCATTAATAACTGAATATTGTAAATAGATATATATATATAGCAAATTGTATTTCACAATAAAATTAATGTACAAGAAAAGTAAATAAGTACGTATTCTTCAGTTTAAAAGTATGTATGTTTTGAATGAATTAAATAGTAACATAAGAATAAATATTTGGTACGTTTCTCGATTTAAAAAGGCATTAAGAATCATAAATGAAAATGTTTGAAAAAAAGCATATGTTATAACACATGTTTAATATTATCAAAGCACATATTATAAAGACAATTAACAGAATCTTTTTAATACACATTTATGTACATCCAGCAAAAGAAAACGTACATTGTCTTAATTTATTGTTCCCTTCCCCATTATATTCATTTTCATTTAATGTTTTTTTTCAATTGATTACGGAGATCCGTGTAGTAATGAGCCATGTCTGAAAAAATGTGGTGTGTACAATGTTCTTAGCCTTTAATCGTAAAACTTCCTTAAATGCAGAATCAATATTCCTTAAAGATCCACTATGTTGAGAGCAAAAAGTATTGTATACAACCGACGACGTGGAAAAAAAGGAAACGTTATATTTGTTCAGTATAGCCCACTACTACTATTTTCTTTTCATTTTATAAATCTACTTTCATTCGTAATTTAAACAGAGCTGACCTGAATAGATGTAGTCAATGATTCTGTTTCATTGTGTGTTCTTAAATTAATTGTAGTCTCCTTATTAATATTATCTATATCTCCACCCAACGCGTGGCGTTCAGCATCAATTAATGAAACATTAGCATCTACTGTAACTGAATTATTTTCTACGCTAGTATTTTTCTTTCTGAGTGAACATCCATTTACATTTCCATCAAGCTCTGTCGGTTCACTATTTAACATTGAAGAACTACCTTTAATACTCTCTTTTGAAGTCGTCTGAGATCCAAGTTTCTTCTCTTTGTCTGAGACGTTGACATGAGCATTTTTAGCCAACTTGCCATCTTTCTCCTTAGGCTTTTTTCCAAGACCTGGAAAACTCGTGATTTTCGACGCAGTTTTCTGATCCTTCGATTGTCTCGTTGAACCAACTCTGTTCGGCTCCGCAGTGTCTTCTTCACTGATCGACACAAGATTACTTTTAGCTTCTCCACCGGAATCTTCTTTCGTTACTTGAATCGGTATGTCATCTAAACAAAGAAAGAAAAAGGAAGAAACGTAAAAATATGTTATTAATACTATGCTTCGACAAAAGTGTACCAAAGTATGTATACGTTACACGAAAGTATATATACATTACTTTACACAAATACTGTGAAAGAAGCATGTACAAATAATTTCATATGTTTTGTGCAGTTTGAAGTAATATAAAAAGTTTTACAACATCAAGCTCCTGTGATTTAAAAGAAACACAATTATAAATTGTATTTATTATTTTCAAAAAGAAAAGACAGAAAAATTATTATGGACATATTTTTTGGTATAAAAGGATTACGATATTGTGTAAAATTTTGAAATATGCTTCAAAGAAATGAAATTGATCTTGAAATCTCTTTTACAATTTCGTTTCCCCTTCTATACTAAATATTTTTTATTAGATTTATGAAATGTTTCTAACTGAAAACACACACACGCATACACGCGTGCGCACGGTATGTAATTACTCGACTGCGGATATTTATGCAAATTAAAAATGTTTTGCATTGACTGTGGGAAGCAAAAATAACACAAAAATTGATTTCATCCCTTAATATTTACTACATTAAAAGCAACATTACAACGTTCTTGAATGTTCTAAATCTGTTACTGTTTTATATTTCACCCAACCAATTTCTGCATAAATGCATGAAGATCCACAAGATCTAGTAATTACTTTGTAGACAAATTCAGGCATCACACTACTACTAATTAATATGTGCAGAAAAAAATGATTAGGCTAATCAAAACACAAGAGGAACAAATGAGGGGGTCAAGATGAACCTGCATTATAACAAATTCAATATTCTCGACACAAACAAACATGCTAAAACTTCATGCAACTGTCCATAATGTGCATCTGTAACTATACATATGTAGTAGGGTCAGGCAGTTATGATTTGCTTCTTCTAAAAATGACCATGTCTCTGAAACGAATTAATAAATGAATACACAAATCACTCCTAATTGAATTGCTTAGTATTATATGGTGTAAGAGCTAAAATCTGTCGCGTGTATATTGAAGAAAATTTTAGTGATCCTAAAGTGCTGAAACTAAACCACTAATACCATGTATTTGTTGATAAAGCAGCAGTTGTACGATAGTTCAATGATTTATTTCCATCCACGTATACATTTTCCATTGATTCGTGAATCATTTCTCCGAGAACTTTCTCTTCCAAGACACTATACAAATGAGAGCTAGAAGTTATTTTATTCTCTCCATAGGCAGACTCGCTACATTCTTTCTGTTCTTTCCTTTTTCGCAGATTTCCTTTCACATTATGATCTTCATTGTATTCAGATAGATTTCTTTTCGAATGATCTTTGCTCCTTTTGGGAGAGGATTTATTAGGTGAACTATGAGCACTACACACGTTTCCACGTGTACAACCCTCCAACGTGGAAGTAGAACTGACTTGTTTCCCTTTGCTGGTTTCCTCGTTTGTCGCTGCATGGGATTGCTTTGATTGCCAAGGGAACCATTTTGAACTGCTCGATACCGTTGGCTGAGGTTCATCAATTTCTTGTTGAGTAGCATTGTTGAGTTCAGCCGCGAATAACTTCTCATCCAGATCGTCTAATGACATATGTTTGCAACCAATGCACATTTGCTAAATCCAGATAGCTTGTGAATGTGTTTATGATTATACAAATGCTTGAACACACATCTGTTATGTTTGCCGAAAACACACTTCCCACAATGCAAAACAAACATGTGGAAACACTTTTCACTAATGTAAATATAAAGGACTTTTAACTCATGTACATAACTGACAATTTTGATCTATGCTAAATCCTAAACATAAACTAATACATATATATAATGTAATATATAATATATATATAATATACTATATAATGTAATATATAGTACATATAATATAATATATATAATATATATAAATACACATAAATACAATTCTGCATGCAAAATGAATCATATAATAGACATATACTGTGTTCATGCACTTTCGATTTTCTATTCATAGATTTTGTACCACCGACATGAAACTCTATAACCCGAAATATATACCCTCTTGTTTACATCATATTCTAGTTTAGTGCATACTAACCGATGTTTGCTGTACAACACGAATAACGTTAATAACATGCTGGGTAGTTATAAATAATTTAACAAAAACCAGTATGTTGTGCATATTTACAAAAAAGAAAGAAACCCAGAGACATAAATGATATATCGGAGACCAGTATTTTGTGAAAGTATCACTTTGATTGTTAGAAAATTATAGCATTTAATTTGAAAAACCTACCTGGCAATTTTTTCGTTCGGAAGGAGGCATTTGTGATCATGGACTTAGATACTGTTGCAGTTGCACTTGGTGACAATGCAACGCTTACACCAATGGATCCATCATTCAGTTGACCTGAAATAACGAAATTTTTTTATAATGTTTAGTAAGGATGTGATCAAGTACCTCGCAAACAGGTTCGATCTTCGATTCAATTTGAACCTTCTATTAGTACTTCGAAAAGTAGAAATATCCTAAGTATACTGAAACCTATATGCCGATAGAATCCCGAATAAAATTCTCGATCCGTTTCGACCCGATAATTATAATAATTTTATGAACATTCAATTGTTTATACCTGATGGGCCAGAACTGGCAGAATTACGTATAGCATTTGTGACTAGCATGACATCTGGGTATGCTTCATAACATGCTCGATTGTGTATATCTTCCACTGCTTGTGTACCTAAGTACCAGCAGTCGTTGTACCTGTTAACATTGTATAACATTATTATCGTTTCAAGTATCACGAAAATGAGACAAATCTTCATCTAACTATTCGTCCAGATTTCTTGAAAATGAAATATAATTAATGACAAGTTAATTTAAGAAACAATACATTCCGTACATAGCAAAATATACAGCATGTAAAAATTCAAGGAGAAATTGACTTGATACAGGTATACGAGGCAACAGTCTTGGAACAAAACTAGACTCGCTTCCGTATGATGATCTCTGATGATGTCCTGGTTTCATGAATCCTTGAGTAACGAGTCTGCAATATATTGTTAAATAAATTACGCGATAATATTATTAAATAAGCAAAATCAATTTACATTCCTTTAATTTAATCTTACTTGGTGGCAACTTTGCATAATTGTTCTAAAGCATATTTATTTATGTAACCGAGCTGTTGATTGTAAATAAAGAGAAGAGCAGTCATCACTTTTAATCTGTTCTGTGCATTCAGAGTCTCTACTTGTTGCAACGGTCCCCAGCTAACTAATTTTGTATTACATTCTTCAAATCTACGCACAGCACTTTCTGTTAAGGAAGCAGGTGCTAAACTCGCAGGCTATATAAAATACAGATAACATTTGTTATAAGATACAAATAACACTAGTATTCGTTTAAAAATAGTACATACCTCGTGAAATATAGACAGCATGGCAAGAGAAGGTACTCTAAAAGAAATTGCTTTTTGTTGTCCAGATTTCTCCACTATTTCTAGATTATACAGTCCAATTAACAATGTTTCTACAGATCGGCAATTCTGGGAAAAAGAATATATATTACGAAATATATATGTTGGCAGGGGTCAGCTATAAGTCATCTATCGAATTTGTATTTTTTACTAAGAAATAGCCGATATTATACTAATTCGTACAAAATTTATATGTATATAATTATAATTAGACAGTGGATTTAATGGATTTAAAACAGTAAAAACATTAGAAGAATTTACACGTATTTCTATATTATTTACGATCTATTAAATATGTTTTGTATTTCACTCCAATTTGTTGCAATTCAGCTAAACGATTTTTATTTTGCATAAAGATATCCACTGTATAATCATAATAAACGATTCAATAATTTTATGAATGAATATACTTCTTCTAAACATCTGAATGTAAACTTATTATTGGACTGCGGATGTTTATGCAATTTTTATAAACGAGTTTGAAGAAAGTAGAATCAAATGAAATTTTATTTTCAGTGCTAATAGCCTTTGTAGATCTGAAACAAATAAAAATTGTACTAAATTCCATCGGATTTTATATTCTAGCATTTCTTGAAAATTTTCAAGAGCTATAAATGCATAAAGAGCTGCAGTCTACTTATTATATTAATGATCCTTCACATGATTATAGATAGTGTTTGTATGAACTGGAACACATGTTCTGTAATTAAGCAGATGATACAACACTTCTTTCATGCAATTTCAACTTGAATTATAGTTCATCTGTGTTATGTAACATTAGTTTTTACTACAGATGCCACAAGTCCAGGAGGAGCACAAAATTAATGAGGTTCATGTTTAATCATTATGTTCTTCGCTGTTATGCATCCTTACCTTGATATCGCCATGAGCTGCAGAATTTAAATAAATATATACCAATGTCGGCAAAAACTGTAAAGTAAACCTTTGCAATTCTGTTTCCCGAGAACGGTAGAAATTGTATAATTGATCGCATACCGTGTCCATCAACTGTAATAGACAAGAAATGTTTTATAGATAAATAGAAAACAAGTTAAATATGTAAACACATATACCAAGTGTTTATCTTTATAACAAAAAGAAATTTCCATTTTTTCATTGAAATTATACTGTTTTAGCTTGACTTGACATTGAAGAAAGAGAAATGTAAATGAAACAGATATTTATATGTATTTGGTTCTTCCTTTACTTATTTAATTGTCTCATTTTGTATTTAAAAACAAATATAAGTTCCACAAATATAAATTACAACAAAGTTTGAAAGCTATATTTAATACAACTAATGAATGAAATTGTTTAAAATAAGTAGCATTGGAGGAACTGTGCTTTAAAGTAAATTTCAAATATAACACTTGAAATAGTAGGGAGTTCTTGGCGATAAATTTGTGTTTCCAACTTATATGAATTGGGAAGTTCTAATTCGTTCAAATATTTGTAAACAACGTGTTACCTGACTATATTTGCTACGCTCCTCCAAAAGCACATAAAGTGCTCTGACAATCTCATTGTCTTGCAATAAAGTGGTAGCGAAGGTGTGAAGCTCTGAAGGCGAGACATCTGCACAGTCCGCCAGCCATTCATTTATTAAACTCTCAGTCATTTTTACTTTATTCTCGCCTGTGTCAATAAATCAGAATCTTGTTCATCAGAAACTTTGGCATCCAGAATGAACCGTCTGACACTTTGAAAATCATTACACCAAATTTCAATGATTAATGGCTATTTATAAATAATTCTTAAAAACGACATTTCCGACGGCAGCGCGACACAGCTTTTTAACTCACAGTCTGTCGCCGAATTTATAGAAATTTATTACGAACCCGAAAATCAAGTGACATATATACTATGTCGACAACTGGAATAATGTAAGAGATCATTAAGTTTATTTAACATTGGTGATATGCACAATTTCAACGTCTCGATTGTAAATCTTACGATCTTGATTATGTCCACCTACTTATCAACTGATGACAGTCAACATAGTTAGAGATTAGTCAGAATCGTGCTGGAACACTTTTCAATTACTTCCATGTCTTCCCCCAATGGCACTCAATTCTGAATTGCGGATCTGACACTTGCAACTACGATTTTCCCGTGTTAGGGTCATGCAATTCGAGAAACTCGGCGAGACGCTATCAAGTAGTAGACGCTATTTCCTATTGATTGACCACTCGTAGGTATTCCACGGCCAGGAATGAAAAGATATTCTATTGGACACGCCATGAGATTGAGGGGATCAAAATGAGATGTTAATAAGGGAGAACTATACATATTATGATTGAATACGTACTACACAAATAGATATGTAGATATTTATAGACGACATGACTATATATAATCAAATCTACTGGTACCGGATTGGTAAACATGTAAAAAGACAATAATAACAAAATACGATCAAACTACAATAGATTATATATACGTTCTTAAACCTCCTGTTTAGTACTGATTCTAATTCTACTCAAAATTATAGAAAGCTTGACTGAATTTATTTTTAATGCTAATAGATAATACGTTAAATGTGTAACGAAATATCCCTGCATATTATAACACCATTATTATATGTATATGTAGTACACGATCTATTTAAATTTCCCGCTGTCATTTTATTTTATAAATTAAACGCGAGTGGTGCTGTAAAGCACTTCACAAAAACGAAGAGATACGAACAGAGAGTAACTACTCCAATATACTCTCTGTTTCGAAGTATTCACTAGCCTTCGTACTGCTTCGTACTTCGTAACCATTCTTAGCTATTCTTAGAACAGAATGTTTGTGAGAAAATGTTTAACGAGAGTGAGAGAAACCGGAGAAAAGACTAATGTAACTTGAAAAATTAAAAATGTTGCTTGTGAAAAATAATATTATATTACAGACTTGTTCTAGGATTATAGACGAATATCATTAACCGTTGATTAGGGGTGAGTATGCCTTTTTAAATCGAAAAGCATCTACAATAATTAATTACACTTATTATAAAATATCACAGTAATTCAATAGCTTTATCTATTTAATAATACATAAAATATATATTTTTCAGTATCTTACAATTATACTGAATAGTAACTCAATAATTTGTTTACAGGAGGGTAAGCACGTGTCTGTTACAATTTGCTAAAGACGAACACAATACATCTTAAATGAAGAATAGAAACACTCAATGTACGTACAGAATACTATATGTATTATACTGAAAATTTTATATTCAAAAACCTGATGAAACTCTTTACCAATTTTATGATTTCATGATTATTTACTAACATGCACTACCAACTGAATTGTGTGCTGTATAATAATTCTCAGTATCGTAATTGTCAATTAAATATTCATTTAGTATTATTTATTATAGATTTTACAACAATCACTGAAAAGATTCAGTCAATAATCACTAATATGTGGCTATGACACCAGGCAGAAAGTAGCATTTGTAGTATCTACCACAATTTACGAAGAATAAACAGATAGTATCTCAATGAAGAGTACAAATCCACAAGGTACGATTCTGTATAGACAAAGTGTATTTACAGTGGATGTACAATGTGTTTGTATACCTTTTAAATTAGAATAACTTTTTTATAATTGTACCAAATGATCTGATTTTTTTATCATCACTCAGAAGCATTGGTTTGCTAAATGATCTGCAATTTTCATTGCAGGTCCAAATAAAAAAGTTGTAAAAAATGCATTTTATTTTTGCATATTACTTTGTAAATAATAATTTTGTGGAAAATCTTTTCCGGATATCATTTCATAAACCAATGCTACTAATTAATTATAAGAAATCAGGTCTTCTGATACGATTATAAAAAAGTTATTCCATTTTAAAAAGTGTATGAACACTTTGTATGCCCACTGTATGTATTATACAGTGTGTCCGAGAAAAAGAAAGCCATGGTTCTAACCACCTTTTTCTGGGACACACTGTATTATATCATAATTAAAAAATGTGATGAAACTCCTTACCGATTGTATGATATTATGATTATTTAGTAACATGCACTACCAACTGAATCTTGTTCTTTATAATAATTTAATACTATAATATTCAATTAAATATTTATTCAGTTTTATTTATTGTAGATTTTATACAATCACAATGATTATTACTTGAGCCAGGAAGTAGTTTATGATATCTATCATAAATAGCAAAGTTGAAATAGACAATATCTCAATGAAGAGAACAAATGCATAAGGTACGATATGGACAAAATGTATTTATGTGTTATTGTATTATAAATAGATGTTTAAAAACCTGATGAAACTCCTTACCGATTGTATGATATTATGATGATTTATCAACATGCACTACCAACTGAATCGTGTTCTTTATAATAATTCAGTATTATAATGGTCAATTAAATATTCATTCAGTTTTATTTATTTTAGATTTTACGACAATTGATGGAAGATGCTCAGCTGACACCAACGTATATCTCTTTATTCTCCCAAGATGATATATATATTTTTTTTTGTAAAATTAGATAGTTCAAAAGTGCTATTCAATTGAAATTAAGAACAGTACTCAAAAAGTGTCCAATTAACAATAGTAATATGAAGAAATTCTTTAAATTATTATGTCCAAGCTCTAGTGGTGTGCGAGATCCCGAAAATCGTTCCCGTCCCGGTCTCGCACACCACTAGTAAGCAAACTATAATAAATTGTTAGTAACTATCTAATTACCAAACATAAGTTTTCATGCATTAATGCTGCGCGAAAGTTAACATTTTTTTTAAACATGCACTTAATAATATTATTATGTCTCAGGAAAGCAGTTACTTCAACACAGTTGTTTGATATCATTTGTACTTCATTGACAAGAATCACATTTATTATACATAATGTTCTATAAATTATTCGTATATGCTCTATTGTATTAAATATAAAAATTAAATTATTAAAAATAAAATCATGTTATTTCATTTATATATCTCTTCTTTATTCTGCTACACAATATTTATAGAAATAATACTACTTTTTAAGAGGTTTATGAACTATATTCTTTAAAGGCAGATGATATGTAAAAATACATATATTATCTATATACAATATTTCATAATATCGGTGCAGCAATCAAGATATACATATATCTTACAAATAATTAACATTAGAACACAGATGAAAGTGTAAGGATCATCAGTAATCACAAATAAAATTTTAATCTGTGAGAAAAACAGAACTTATAGTGAATTGCTTTTATTCTATAACACATCACTATAAGTACATTGTACTTTGAGCTTATAGAGAAAAATTCGGAAATAACTTAGTTTCCAATTTGGTAAAAACTGTGTATAATAGTAAATTACACATCAAGCATGTATAAGAATAATGTAGACTTGCATTCATTAAAAATTTCAACAAATAAATTAATTATCCTGTAGTCATTAGTTACAAAAAAAACTATATCCAGCCTGACCACTCACCTAAAAATTTATAAAAAAGAAAACATCGTATAAAGTATTTTGTAAGAAGAATTGATGCACGTGTATGAATTCTACGTAAATTAATCGCATTATCTTGTTCCATACAAAGAATTATATGTATAAACAATAAACATTCAAGAAAAAATTATACTCTTCAAAGTTTAATCGATATCGACACTTACAAATGGTTCAGCAATTCGTGCTATATAATCAATGATCAAACTGGATTTTCAATATATGAAATTTATATTTTTTATATATAAACATATAACAAATCAAATTATATTTTTAAAAAATGCATTGGAAAATAATTGTTTTTGTGATGGTAAATATGTGTAGGATATACAATGGAAAAATTATTCCACAAAGTTCAAAAATTATATGAAAACAATGACTTTAATAAATCTTTTTCTTTCTACTTCGACATAAAATTCACTTAATCACATCTGCGTGTAATTTACAGTACACTGCGTAAACTAACAACAATTATTTGTATATTATTCATTTAAATTTTAGTTGAATGTGTATGAGAATAAAAATTCAAATATTAACATAACTGTATGATCTTTTACGCAGAACATAAGGTGTAACGTGATATATTGTTTAAAAATATTGTATGTACCCATATTTACCTAAAACATAATTTCATACATACAGTTTGTGTGTGTGTGTGTGAGTGAGTGCGCGCACACGCGCGTGAGTGTCATGTGTGGGTATATTTAATACGCGACCGTACACGCATCAATATGTGTGTCATGTATACTTCGCGAGTATACAGAAATCTTCAAGGCACTCCAGATAAATATATTACATTCATATTTTACAAATTCTGTTCTTCAGTTTTTCGCACTTGAGGCATCTTAAGATAGAAAGTAAAATCAGACGAGAGCGCTTTCAATTAGTGTTTTCCCTACAGCATAGTTTCCTACAGTATAAATTATACCGAGGCGACACTTTATACACATACATGTTACAGCAACAATGATCAAATCAGTAAAATTTCGATCTATTTACAATTACCTTCGATCTTATCGGGCACACGTATTACAGTTTTACAAACTTGCAATAGATTTGTTCATTTGTTCTTTTTCTTTTACACCGATCTTGCTTTCTTCAAGTACAAAAGATAAAGACATTGAAAAATGATTATAGACATCTGTTTTGTCTAACAAATATAACTTCTTCTTACAAGTGGAAACTATCTGATTTTTAAATCGCACCTGTAGCTAATCGTTTCTAAATTACGTTAGCAAATATTGTGTATAAGGCGATTCTCTGAAGGACAGTGTCCCCTCGGATGATGTGACAACCTTGGGAAATGGAGTTTCAGAAAATTAAATGTTACAACATTCTTTGACGTGTGCCGAAGAGGGACTGAACGTTGGGGCAGTCGGCACAGTTCAAGAGGCTGCGTATCGATTACAATGTCAATGCAAATAGGAAAGTTTTTATTTTCCATTCTTTTCTTACAGAACTTTTATCAACATATTTGTGAGATTTTTCTAATTAAAGTGAGTCTAAATACGACATAATTAGGACCATATTTACTGATTTGAAGTCGAATAATAACTTACTGTGATATCGGTAAATATGATTGAAACTCCGTCGAGTTTGGTCTTTGTTAACTAGGAAAGTCTCACAAATCTATTCATGAAAGTTTCGTTCAAGTGGAACTAAAAATGAAGAAATTATGAATGAAACTAACAACGTCTTGTTCAGTGATTGGTTCTTCAAACGGATCACATAATGCGAGACCTAGAAACGAATTTGGTTCTTTAAATCTCAACATGCAAGACCCGGAAGCGAAATTTGACTCCTGACACGGTGTAGGTTATTCAGTACATCTCTAAAAACCTTTGTTTATATTCATCACTTGTCGAGCAATGGAGAAATAAGATGCATTACTAATTGGTCATCCTATAATATAAATTACGACGTGTTTAGACTCATTTTAATCAGAAAAATCCTACAGATATGTTGGTAAAAGTTTTGGAAATAAATAATAAAAAATAAAAAGTTTTGTATTTGCGTTACCATTGCAATTGATACGGAGGCCTTTGACATATGTCGAACGCTACGACTCTGAGCGTCTTTTTCTTTTCACATGCTGCCCTTGTTAGCATTCGAAACTTCCGTCGCTTATTAAACGAGTAAATATAATCGTAATTCTATCGTGTTTGGTCTTGTTTTAATAAAAACAATTTCACGAACCCGTTGGTTAAGGTTTCGTAACGAAATAATTAAAATGAAGAAAGTTTCATCATTGCATTAGTATTGTCTCACCGATATCCGAGTTCGAATCGTCTTTCTTTGGAAGTCATATCATCCGCGGGAACACTGTATTCGTATCAGTGTCCAATGATCTTGTTCATAAATTGACTACTAGTAAACATACTCTCTGATTTCTTTTTTTTTAAATAACTCTCGAACTTTCATTAATACAAAGGTTCCTAAAGTAGAGCGAAACTACACGAATATAATGTTCATGTATCGATGGAACAGACGAACTCCTCTGTAATCATGAACATTACACGGTCACTGTAATCTAAATGAACATGCTTTGAACATTAATTTTATGTTTGCTGTGTCACATTACCAACATATAGATACTTTGAATATATGAACATTAACATGAATTTGTTTTATGATTGTTAAGTTTATCCAAAATATATTATAGATTGACTTCCTGAATATTGCCTATAAGTTTGCTGCCTTTGTATCTTCATATACCTTTGGCTTCTTGCTTTAGTAACAGCAAGTTTCACAAGCCTTTGTGTTCGCACTTAAATACAGTATGTTACAGAAACACTTATTTATAAGAATGCATGTACATCACCATTGCTTACCTAACAACGTTTAGGATAATGTACACAAAGAAGACATGTACAAGATTTTTAGTTGGATAATGGTTTTGATACAGTGTCTTAACATTGAACACCAACCTCAGTCAGTTTTCGGCTCGCATAGTTGCTTTAACGATTTCAGTTCCTCTATTAATGTCTGATTTCTGTTCTCCAATATCGCGACACGATTTTCTAAACACTTTATATACTCTTTCTTTTTCCTCCTACATTCCCGCGCTGCTTGTCTATCAGAACAAAAATTCATGTTTTTCAATTGAAATACAAAACAAAGAAGCCAAATCATTTGGAAAGAACTGAAAATAGAATTGTTATTCGTACCTGTTCTTAAGCAACCTCAGTTCCCTTTTCCTAGCCGCATCTTCGACTACAACACCGTGCCCTGTGTAAGCTGGAACATTGCCAGAGGCTGTACTCTTTAAATTGATATCTTATTTATTTATAATATTTACAATCAATAACAGGAAATTATAATTGCAAATACTAACGAGCTAAAATCATATATAAATCATTCGCGTTTACACTAATTTTATAGGTCTCTAGAATTTCTTAAAATTGTTCTTTGACATAATGTAATCATTTTTCTCCTCCGAAGGACTTAAATACGAAAACAATGTTAATTATCAAGGATGAAAATATAAATGATACTATATTCCTGTTTCTCAATGATTAAAAATGAAAGTCACTGGTCGGTCATTTTAAAACTTAACGAAATTGATTTTCAAAGCAGGGTTTGCATTTTGTATCTCAAAAATGTATATAGAGTGTACCGAAAATCGAGGCATAATTAGCCGAGTGGTGGTTCTACACGGGAAAATAAGTAAAAAAAGGAGAAACAGTTTTTTGTTTGACGCTTTGTTTTTGAGAAAATCGAGTTTAAAGGTTCATCGAGTTCGCGTGCGTTTTTAGTATGTGTCGGATGTAGAATTAGTTGGTCATAATCAGATGCGTCAACCGATTTCTATCTAAGCAGGCGTATTCGCTGTATTCTCTGCATGTCGAATCACCACCCAGCCGGTTGTACCATAATTTTTGGTCTATCCTGTATATCCTTGCATGATTTAATACTTATAAGGAAGATATAAAAGGGCGCCCACCTGGGACAAAGAATTGTGTATCTTGACCTTGCGCATACTGCACTATTGCTCCACCAGCAGTTGCTGCATTGCTCATGGTTAAGGTATGAAGTCCTGGAACACCTTCTCCTTGGGTCGCAATTTGAATTGTACCCGCTGGAATTACTGTAACATGATAACAGCTTCAGCTAGGGTGCACTGGTTATATTTAATTATATGTATATGCATATACATATTACGCATTTTATACATATAACATGTATGTATATACATATGTTTATATATATATACATATATGTTATATATAACAATTACACATTTAATTAAAAGAGAACATTTTGAGGAAGATATTCTTCGCACCAACCAAACACTAATATAAATGATTGTAATCGTATATATATACTAAATAACTTTCCATATGTATTGTATGTGCACATATCTATCCACATAAGTAAAAATAAGAATCCCATAAGCCAGGATGCCACACCAAGCAAATACAATACAGAATATCACAGAAGGCAGCAAACACAGAGGTGAAAGGAATCATTTTTTATCTACAATTTTTACTTTTCTCCTCTAACGTTATTTCCTCCAAAATAATGGAACAGAGGTTGAAATATGCACAGAATGAAATAGTATAAAGGACAGCCAGGAAAGATACGTAGAAGAAAAAATAACCAACCTGTCTGATAATGAAGAGAGTGGGAAGACACTTCACTGTCCACGTTAGAATCACAATCAGAAGATGATTCTAGGCGGGTCATTTGATCTGCAACACCGAATCAGCACAACCCCCAGTTATAACAAACTTGTTGCCGATGTGTAACTGCACTTGATCAATCCCCATAAAAACAGTATGCATGTCACAAATTCATGTTTTTTATTGTATTAATTCCCAGAAACAGTTACAACATTTATAATAATAACTAATATTTCTTCTAAAATAACTTTCCTGATTGTATAAAAGTGCATAATTCGTGTACATCGCCCTATTCAACTAACATATATATCCAAAAAGAGAATTGTCAGAGAATAAAAACAAGATTATAGTACGTGTTATGCTATTTCCTTTCTGGCTGCAGTGTATATAGTATATTTATTGTTATGTAGTACAGTCAGCTCATACAAAAAGGAAATAGGTCAAGGTAATACGAAAATCAAAAGTGAGTAAATTTTAAATCATAATGGTTCAAATCAGCAAAAAGAAATGTATATATATATATAATCCTAATTCAGAAACCAAATAAAATA
The DNA here is from genome assembly GCA_963971365.1 of Lasioglossum villosulum. Lineage (NCBI taxonomy): Eukaryota > Metazoa > Arthropoda > Insecta > Hymenoptera > Halictidae > Lasioglossum > Lasioglossum villosulum. The sequence goes on from OZ020502.1 coordinate 24,052,173, forward strand.
CAAATTATTGTTGTTATCCACCTATTTTATAATTCCTTAATCGTTTTAGAATTGTCTGTCCCCATTATAATTGTCTGAACCTTTTTTATACTTAAAAAAAAGAATATAAGAATTATTATCAAGTAAATATTTCATTAATTAAGTATACATATATTGGAACCTATTTGTTGTCATGAGAAGATTTGATAGTTTAATGCAATATTATGCGTACAACAAGTAACATTTTGAGGAGATTCTATTTTAGATTTTCTATTCTTAATAGGTTAATTTTAATTACAGTACCTTAACTTAAAGCTTGGCATGGCATTCCTTCTTCTCTTATACAGATAAAGTCAAATATTAACAAACATAATGAGTCACATTCATACTCTTTAACAAAATTTTTTTCGAAAAATAAGAACATGTAAATTTTCATAACAATTCACTATTTAAAAAATGGATGTTTACATTTGGTTAAACAAAAAGTAATATTTTAAGCTTGTTAAAACTAATTTAATCGTTTGATTAAAATAGATATTAATAGTAACTGTATGTACTGACATGCACTTATTATCTTGTATGCTTTTATATATTTTTAAAAGTGTATAAAAATTAGGGTATATATAATATACATTAATTCAATAGAAATGGTCACTCCAAATTCTTATTAACGAACGTAATTTAAACATTTAAATTTTGAAAAATAGAAATTGTTAATTGACGGTTTGCATTGAATATTTAGATACAAGAACAACCAACTTACTTGTAATTTCACTACCTTCTAAATCATTATAAATTTTCTTGTAAGACGGTCGTCTGGTAAGAACACCCCCCCTTTGTTCCGATGATTCTTCAGAGTCTGAAAAACTGTCATCGTTACGAGCCGCAACCACCTATTATAATATCGTTATTAAAATTTAATTTATCTTGACATTAACTTTAATTGAAGTTGTAATTTAAGATTAAATTTAATTTAACCTTTATATATAGTAAAAAAATTACCTGTAGCGTTTGCAAGCCCGCTTGAGGTGTTTGAATAACAGAATTAGGTTTACTAACAAGAATGACGTTTCCTTTTGAAATAGCAACAGGCTGAATATTTGTTGCCGTTTGAATGACTGACTGCTGATTAGGTTGAATAACAGATTGTACCTACATTAACAAAAAAATATCAATTAATATTATCTAATTACAAAAATGTATATCATTATATATATAATTTTAATAAATGCCACAAATTGTAATGTTTTTCATTTTATTTTCAAATCGGGCACGAACTTATGCAATCATCTAATATATATATTTGAAAATAAAATTAAAAACATTACAGTTTGCGGCATTTATTAAAATTGGGCACGAACTTATGCAATCATCTGATATACACTGGTGTGCAAAAGAAAGAAGCACCTGGCTATATTTAATAGAAAAGTATAAAAAATCAAGTAAGAACACAGTAAGTTTTAAAAAAGGATTCCACTGTTTAATTGAATAGTTCTGAGAATATATGTGTGTTATTGCAGATTATTTAATACTTTAAATGCAATGAATCAATCATTGTACAATACAATTTATACATAAAAATATTGTTTGTCATTATATCTTATAATTATAATGGGAGCTGCTTTCTTTTGCACAGTAATATATGTAAACATAAACATTTATTTATATATTTATATTTTTTATATTCATTCCTATCATCATCATGCATATGCAAGGCACTATTAATTCATTATGAAATAATGTATTCATAATATAAAATAGAATTTAGTATATATTCAATACCGTGATCCTGACAAATCAGGAATAAATAGGTATGAGAATGAATGAATTAAGAAAACTAAAGATTCTAATTTTCATTTCAAAAAATGAACCAGCATTATGCAAGATTGAATCCATACACAGTGCTCTCCAAGTAAATGACAGACCTTACGATTACGAGTAAAGCGTAAATAAAGAATGTATACATGCTTCAAGAAACTAAGGAAGTAAATAAATGATCAGACATAGATACACAGGAATTTCTCCTGTATACCTGTGTTGTTCCTGACGAAGGTAGCGTCAGTTGCACAATGCTGGTAGAAGCTACCAGATGATGAGTTTGCTGCTGATGTGTTCTATTGAGAGATTGTACCGATGTAGCTATTGCTGGTGCTGCATCACCACCTTGAGAACCCGTAGCTAATGGGTCAACCTCTGATCCATTTTCCTCAACCATACTTTCCATAGCCTGGGGACCTTAAACCCTACAAATAAAAGATAGTATTAATATTACAAACATACAAGTTTATATAACTTTGGTAACTTCCGTTTTCCATACATTTTTCACTAGTATTACACAATATAAGAATTATTATTTACATTGAAAAATACTATCTGTCTATATAGCAACAAATAATTTAAAACGTTTGTAAATTTCGAAGTAAAGAAAAGAATAATTACATAAAAATGCGTGTATTACTTTTAAATTTTAACTAAATATATGTGTATATATATATATATATATAACAAAATATATATATATATAAAGTTATATATATATACTTTATGACTTAGAATCGAACAAAACACAAACATCAAAACAAGCGGTGTTCGAAATTTCGAAAGTATATAGACGCGATAATCGTGGCTATCCAGTGACGTGCATAAACTTTTAAATTTCCCGCCAGTTAAGCGATCGGCGGTGCTACTGCGTCATTTACATAAGCAGATCTAAAAATAATACGAGAACAATAAACACTCAAGATGCTTTCGTATGTGGTCTAAGGGCCAGATGTCGTAAAAAAAGGTGAAACACGGTTCAACGTAGCTGAGTTTGTACCGATCAGTGTCCCTCAGTGTCGATTTAATGGTGAAAAGAGATGTCAGAATCGTCACGTAACCCCCATTGCCCTTTTCAAGAAATTCGTACATCTTTCTTAAGGCGCCATATTTTACGGCATATTCCATAGCAGACGTAAAACTGTCCGTGTTGGTTTCATGAAATCAAATGCTAGTTGTTTCGGCAGCATTTCGGATGTATCGTAAGTGCAGTGGTCCATGCCCGGTTGTTATTATTCTCCAGCTGGGTACTTACCAGTTACGTATTTCTCGTCACCAACTTTGCTGCAATCGGAGTGGGCAAACGGGCAGGTACGTAGCAGCCACGTCAAAACTCCAGTGGCTTCGTCACTGGTGGAGCCCACGACCTCCGCGCTGCGCGTCACGATCAAAATGGCTGACGGTTTCTCTCCACTCCCCCCCACCGTAAGATGATCGTGTATGTATCGGATAGTGATGGGACCGATATCCTCGTGCGCGATACCGATCCTGTTTTCTTCGAAATTCCATGGGAAATTCGTATTGTCATGCACTGAAACGGATATTGGCCGAATCCATTCGTAACAAACAGATCAACATGCATTTAACACTTGAAGTTTCTAATTATACATGCAGAGTATTCCACGATAAAGAACCAGCTGTCTTTCGCCACATATCGGTTCAGCAATATATTAAATAAATTTGCATTGACCTAATTTAGTATTATACTATTATCTTCCTGAATTAATAATCGAGAAGATAATTGTGGGGTAGGTAAATATACGATGGACATTCAATTCTTCTTTGTTTTGAACATTCGGTTTCAATACATTCTGTTACAATATTTGTTCGTATTCTGACTTACCATGTGCAATAATATCGTGCCGTTCGTGTAATCTGTATTATGTTCAATTCAATATAAAGAAATTATAAAGGAAAGTATTCGTTTACGTTGTTTAAATATTACTTTCTTGTATTAACATACTGTTTTGTATCATTTCTTCCTTTCGAATAAACTTTAGTTGTGAAATGAACAACGATTTTCCTAATTCACGTACTGGTTTTTATTTTTATCGCATTCCAAGTGTACGATTAATATTTTAGTGAACTTTTCTTGAAAGGTTACATTAAATATAAAAATAGTATCGAAATCAACTGTGACATTAATAGGTTTACGTAATTGAAACATTTAATGTATAATGTCAACATTTTTCAAAGAAAAATATAGAAGCAGCGCAAGAAATAATCATATCTAAAAATATAATTTGCGATGTAATCTTCGTTTATAAGTTTTGTATAAATAAATTGCAATATATTTCGATTTGAGTTTCATTGAAATATTATATGAAACACGAATGTGAAATGTATGTGTAACAGTATTTGTGAATTGATATAATTATATGATAGCTCGGTGAGACATTGATAGTGCTGACGTCATTCGATGACGTCACCGTCGTATTTTCATGGATGCACATGTGTTTCATATGGTGAACAACTTGGTACGACTGCACACTCTACTATGCTTTCGATGAATACTCGTCAACTACAAATTTCATCGAAATAATTACCGAGTACTTAATGTAAAGTTGTGAATAATAAGAATAATAAGTACAATTTTACAAAACATAATTCTTATAAACTTGTGTAAATTTATTATTTCATACAGATGCGGAAAACGTCGACTTTATAAGTCAAAAATTCGATGTTCCGTCATTCATTTATCCATATACACAAAACTAACTTGTATATTAATTAATCTTTGTATATTAATTAATCTTTGTACAAGATAAAAATTTTCTAAGTTAATTATATACAAAGCAGAAAATAGATGGAAATACATTTCTCAGTTCAATAATTTGAATAAGTCAAAAATGATACGGTAATATTTTTACATTATTGTAATACTTATTTTTATCGTAAATGCATAAAATTCGTAGTCCGGTAATTTCCTTTTTTAACAGTTTTGCAAAATCAAATTAAAACATTTATTACAACGATTTAAATTAAGAAAACGTACTTTGAAAAAGGAACATATTCAAAGTGAAGAACATGTCGAACTTGTGTGTCCCTAAAATCTGTACGAAACTTGTTAATATAAATTAACTTGTTTACAACCTAACGAATTTCGTACATTGCATATATTGCACGTATCTAGACAATGAAATACTATTAATTAAATTGAGTATGTATTTGTTTAGAAAATTACTTGGAAAAGTACTTGGGCAAATGTGATAAATTCATGGACAACAAAGCCTCCATCGTTACAATATAAAAATAAAACATTATTGCATAATTAGCGTCGCAACAAATAAGAATTTGAAATCTGTCTTTCTATTGGATGCGCGCGTTCGAGAGCACTATGAATGCACGAGTTTCATTTGTCGTTCAGGGGAATGCGTGGACTGCCAACCAGTGTTCAGGTTAAAAATCCTGTAGCAGCGATAGCCAATAAGAATGTTCGTCCTTTACGAGCACTTCGAGTGATTATTCATTGAGGCATTTGCATTTCCCCGTTGTATGTGTGTGACTAAGAGTGCGTGAGCGTATTATTGGGACCTGTTGTTGACACTTTCAGTCACATAACCCTTAGAATTGAATCGTGTTGATTATACATTCTGAGGTTTTAGATCTTGTTCATTCACAATCTTTTCTGGGTTGTCAAATCTCAGAGTTACGTCCTTCCATTTAACGCTTGATGCGTCGAACAGATTGATTGTGCTCTAAGGCTCTATATTTATCCATTATTGTAAGTGTGCTTGTTTCGTCGAATGGAGTTGTCAAAGTGAAAGATGTTTTACAATCCGAGATTGTACAATCGCTTAAAACTGGTGAATGTGTTTTCCCAGAATTTATATTGTCTTCTGTATTGGGTGTGACTAATCTTCCTCTTTGTTAACACGTGCAATTTAATAAGTTAATGTATCACGGTATTTTCGAGCTACAAAATATATATGCATGTACAAAGTGTTGTTTCATGAAATAGGAATATTGTTTGTGTGGTGTAAGAGTTTATCGTAAATTGAAGTATTACTTTGTATAAGAGTTATCACAATAACAATTTGCTAGTTCTAGAACTCCTAACAAATATTGTTTCTTATTGTTTATCAATTAATATCTATCATTACAACAGTTGTGAGGCTTGCAATAAAAATAAATTACTTCCACAATTCGTGTAATATATATACACATATCTAAAATAAATTCTATTAACAAGGGATGAGACACAATTCAATGTCCTTTTTCTGTAACATTTCATTTAACACGATTGCAGCTATAATTTTTGTTTTCTTACCATTGTCACATAGTCGTTACTTTTATTAAGTTCATTGATGATGTTTATATTTGATTATATCTAATTGAAACTTGTTTTATCAATACTATTATGTTTCTTTATTTTGTTGTTATGAATTTGTTTTGTTATTACAGTTAAACAGCAATGGCACAAGCTACCACTATTGAAACAATCACAATTACCAGGCCACTGAAGGTAAGTTTTCACTTTCAATGCAACAGCATCTACTTAAAACTATAAAACCTGTGAAAGGTAATATTTTTTTCAAGATACTCCAAAAATATAAATGCCACAACAATTAAAAACATTTCTTCTTAGGATATATTTATACGCTACCAGCTAAAAGTTTGGGACCACTAAGTACCTATAAGTATTGGAAAGTAGCTTTAGCGGTTCTGTAATGTTTTCCTGGGTTTAGAGAGAGATAATAGGAATTCGTTTATGTGCGTGTCTTATAAGTGTAACCTTTGTTTTATTATGAAAACCCTTCATCATATAATAATATAATTCCGTGTGACATCTCTCTTATATGGTGGTCCCAAACTTTTGGCTGACAGTGTATATATATATAGAAGAAATGCTTTTAATTGCTGTGGCAATTATTTCTTGAAAAAATGTTTATATAAAATATATACAGGAAGAGGCACCTAATACAGGCTACTTGAATAACTCGACTACTATTGGTGTTGGGTAAAATGTATTAGATGGAATGTGTTTGGTTTCGAGAGGACATTAATCTGTAGTTAGTAGCTTTTCTATAGGTGGACGTGTAAAGGACATATGAAGGTCACCTTCAGCTTTTTAAATAGAATGCCCAATATTTTTTATCGAATTCGGATGAAGCATAAAATTCTGCATAAAAAAGTATTGATCTTTATATATCATAAATCTAATATTTAACGAGATATTATGTAAATTATTTTCCACATGTACATATTCAAATAGGTAATAGTCAATTCCAGGTAATAGCTATTATACATATGGAAAATCATATCGATAATATCTCGTTAACTATCAGATTTATGATATATGAAGGTCAATATATTCTATTAAACATATGAAGTTGACCTTCATATGTCATTTACGCGTACACCTACAAAAAAGCTACTAACATCGTATTAATGTCCCCTTGAAACCAAACAAGTTCCATCTGATGCATTTTTTCCTAACACCAATAGCAGCCGAGTTATTTAGGTGGCCTGTTTTAGGTGCCTCACCCTGTATATATATTCGCATATCAATATACTAAGATTCATAGTTAAATAATTATATTACAAGCGAAAGGTTTAAACATTTTTGTTATGTAAAGCAAATAACGAAAATGACTTTATAAGAAAAGAGAACACATTTCGATATGAAGTGTAACAATAAGAATTTAATTGAAAGATTTAACTAAGACCAATTGAAATGAGGCTATTAAATATTATTTTCAACCACAAATAAGTCGAATTTTCGTAGGATAACAAAATTTAATTTAAATTTTCGTGGCCGAAAGATAAACGCTCGGTATGAACTAACAGAGGTATCAGTTTTCAAAATTTTGCATTCATTAATAACTTTGATCGAGCTTTTTTCGTAATTCGTTATATATTAATTTAAAATAGCTTTATTACGAAACCTATAATTCGAACGATAGTAATTTTTGTTATTACGCTCGATTTGCGAAGAACCGTCGTGTGCGCGCGAGTAACGGAAGGGATATAATGATAAATGGAATTAGTCGCGATTCGAGTTATTCAAAAATATTTTTACAAGCGAAACACGGACGTCTTAAGTTTCGCTTCAACTAAAACGCAACCCTCTATCGCGTACGCGCACTGCGCCACGACCTTTAATGGGCGCAGCCTCCCTAGAACCCAATTACTCCCCCAACCTCGAACAGAGACTCTGTCCCTGGTTGACCTCGCTGAACGAACAATCTTTCGACACTTTTGTCGGACGCCGAGAAGAAAGTTTGGTAGCAACAATGTAACAAGGCGCATTGTTCGTGGCGGGGCACGATTGAACAGTTGTTTCGTGAAGTCGGTTAGAAACGCGATAAGGACTTGATGCATGTTTACTTTCCGAGTGTTTTTCATTTGTGAAGAAGGTTCCGTGTCTTCGAACAGTCTCTAAATGCTTCCCTGTCGCCCACCGAGCTTATTCCGTGGACGAGTGTACGATGTACCCTAAGCGGTACTCGAAAACATCGGATAGACTGTGAAAAACTTCGAAACAGTTTTAATTAAATAATTCGCCTCGAATTCTGTCCATTTGAGACCGATTTGAAAGTATATTATACATCTATGATGATCATGTATACAGTCGCGGACGATCACATGGGCGATACCGAAATCGCACAGGTACTTCTCAGTTTTACTATTACTATTAACCTGTTAACTGTTTTGTTTAATTTTAACAACGTATTCTTGTGTGCCTAATTAATTTTAAGCTGGCATCATTTTTCTGCTTTCTTTATACTGAACCGCGTTACTCTCTTAAGTTTTATTTAATAGCAAACAAAAATCTGTTCCTTACACGACATCTATTCATGAGGAGTGGAGTATTACTTAACAACAAACAGTTAACAGGTTAAGATTTCATTATGACATTACTATATCTAAGAGTTATCTTTGTTGATTATCATTTAAAGGTTTCATTTATCTGTTTACATAAGTCTGTTAAATAATAGATTTTCGTATCACTATCGGTTACAGGTGATAGCATTTATATGCGGGGTAATAGTGATATTGTTGATGATAATGGGTTTGGCTTCCACTGATTGGTTGATGGCATTAGGATGGAGACAGGGTTTATTTGCACACTGCATTGAAGAGGGTGCACCTACACCATTACCATTTAATATGCCAGATCCAGCTGGATGTTATCAGTCCAGAGATGCAGGTATGTGGAAATCTCATAATAAAATTATGACCGTAAGATGGGAAAGTTGCTATAATGAATTATGAAGTATACCATTCAAATTATGGTAACTATGCATTCAATCTGTACATTCAAATCAACAAATAATATTGGAGTATCTTAAGAGATTTGATAGGTTGAAAATAATATAATAGTATTTTAAAATTCTTCTAATGTTTTCATTGTTTCAAATTACACCCTTTCAGTTTTGTCCTAAATGCATAAAATCTGCTGTCTAATTATTACATCTTTTTCTTCTACAATTATTTAAACGTTTGAACTTCTTTTACAGCATATATAAAAGCAGCTGCTGCGCTATGCGTGGTCTGTTTATTATCAGACATTGCCGCAACAATTCTTACTGGACTTGGTTTAAGGTCACAAGATAATCGTGATAAACACAAATATTATAGATTTGCAGTCTTCTGCATGGGCTTTGCATGTGAGTACGATTTGTAAGTTTGTGAACATACCCATTTTGTAATACGCATGTGACTGTAATCTTTTGTTTCAGTGGTATCGCTATTAATAGCTTTGGTGATATATCCAGTCTGTTTTGCTGCAGAGCTAAATCTCGGTGAGTCAACATCTCAACATGAAATTAGATCATCTAAATTCATTTTCACATGCTGCAGTAATAATTTATAAATTCTTAGGAAACCGAACAATGTGGGAGTTCGGCTGGGCATACGGAGTTGGATGGGGTGCAGCTATATTCTTATTTGGCGGAGCTGTGTTGTTATTATGCGATAAGGAAAGTGAGGAGATTTATTACAAAGAAAGAAAGATTGTCCGTGATGATATTGGTGGTGGCGGTTCTATGATTGGTATGGGACATCATGGTGGACAAAGTGGGACGCAATTGGCCTAGTGGCATTGCTCCCTGCCCGACGTTGTTCTCTAGGTGATTAATTTCTTCTCTTTCTGTCCTCACATTTTTGATACATTCATGAAGGGACGTACACACACGTAAAAGAGTGAATGGTTTTATATGTAGTCTACTTGTTACACCAGCATATATTGGACTTAATTATTACTTCGATATAGGATGTACAAAAACATTCGATCGAATCCGTCAATCGGATGCTTGACGACAAAAGTATTTGAGACTTGTCTGAGACTTTGATTAAATTCATTCATTTGTTACCAGTTTCCATTCTCTCATATCGACAATTTCGGGACCATTGCTGTTTTTAGTTTACACCATAATATTGTGTTTTATGTGCATTTATACAACCGCAAGTATTTTTTATAGTACATTTACATTGTTTTCTTTTTTCTTTTAATTTCTTAACGATTTTTGGTTACCAATGGTAGCATTTACGCTGCGTTTCTAATCTAACGGATCAATTGATGACGGAGCCGCGTTTATTGTTGCTATCTAATTCCGTTAATGACCTAATGGCAAGTAAATTTTTTAACCTGGACTTCTGAATTTACTAATGTTTCATACTTCTCTGTGCCTGCATCGACAGATCACTGGTTAGCTAAAAAAGTTTCTGCTGCTTCAGAACAACATATATGATACATGAGTACTTAAAAGAAGTTTGATGTATCATTGTCCTTGAAAATATAAACAAAAATATCGACAGTGAGCAGCTAAAAAAAACATGCAAAAGGAATTAATAAGATTATAGGAGAAAACCACTGCCTTTTATTAGCGAAGTATAGATTATTGATTCTTATGTTTGTTTTTGCATAAAACGTGCAACTTTGATTTAATTATTATTTATTATATGTTAGTATATTTTCTATATGTAGTATGTACATATATACACATATCTCTCTCACTATATATATATAAATATTAGACGTTAGTAATTTATTGTTCGCTTTCATTTATTATTATTATCTTTCCTACTATAATTGAAAGTGATATTTGATTTAATAGAGTGATTTGCGTTCTTGTAGCGACCAGTCTGTTTGGTATAATATTGTATTATGATGTAACATTACCATAATGTTTATAACTTCTACTTCCATATATACTGCAATGAATTTGGGCCAAAAATTGTCTATGTGTATTATCATGTGATTACATATACGCACAGAAGTATATGGATAGAAATATGAAAATTCGAGTAAAACTAATCTTCAATGTCGACTTAACGAAAGCATTTTTTATAAAATCACATGCTTGGGCACACTTCGTCGATTAGTACAAATAAGATTTTTTTTACCGATTACTTATTTACTGAGACTATATTAATTTCTTTTCAGTCGATATAAAGAATTATAAAGTTTTGCATTTATTGTGGTGTAATTATGAATTAACGAGTGAGTCATTAATTCATTAATTGTTTAATTATACCTGGTTGGTTATTTCCATATTTTTTATACGACGTCCTACAGTCTTCCTTTATTACTAATGGAAATACGAATTATTTGTTTATCCATGAAACATGCAAATGCTACCTCCAAGAAATTTTGATTTCTTAAGCATAATTGTTTTTCGAATTACAAACACGCGAATTTAGAAAAAGGTGGATGAAAAACCCAAAGGAAAACACTTTCCTGTAATTCTTCCAAACTAATGATACTTAATTTCTACAACTAGTTTTCCAGGAGATTAACTTCAGTTGTCTCTCTTGTACACTTTACATCATAAAACCAAGATTTTAAAATCATCATTTTTTGTAATGAAGTATTCGTTTCACCTATTTCTGTAGTTACTTTTTTTTCCCAGACAGTATAAATGATCGAAATTCTGAAAAGCATTTAACGAAACGTTCGAAAAACAATAGTGCAAATTAAACTATGTGTACAAGGCTGGTATGAATTTTCACAATGGTCTGTAAAGGTTGTCAATACTTCCAAAAATATTTTCATTTCGCAGAAGGGAAAGAGAGTTAGTACGTGTCATATCGACAGTAATTTTATGAAATTATTGACAATTTAAAAAAAAAAGAACATGTATGCAATGTGAGAGCTGACGTATGTACGCGCTATGAAGTTTCCAATGATATTTTCAGTATCCCAACACGCAAAAATGTTGGAAAGTTCATTGAATGTGACTGAACAAAGATACAATTTTTAGTAGTATCATACATTTCATAGTGACCCTTGTTCAGTGGTCATTCCTTCTTCTTTTCTTCTTTTTCAATCATTCGAATCGAATAAAGATTTATGATTTCTACCCATTATCTGTAGGGAGAAGTTTTAACTTCCCTAAGAATAAAGTACATTTTAAGTTGAACACAAGCACTATGTATTTAAGTGTGCGATGGAATAGAGGCAGCTCGGGCAGGTATTATCTATTATGTTATCTGCATTACATACGTGTACGTATATGTATATATAGATATTTTATAAATATATGTAATAGAATGATACACTTGCAGTTACTGCGATACTCTTAAAGAGAAAAAGAGTCTTAATGGAAATGAAATTCGTACATGCACTTCGTATAACGCGGCAGATCAATCATGCTTTCTGATGGGAGGGAAAAAAGAACTTTGTAAGATTAAGAATTGCAGTGCGTTTGATTCTTTGCCGTACACTGTCGATTTGCGCCTTTCGATTTTGATATGTGCTATTAATGACATAGAGTACTACGTAAGACTAAGTGTAACCGAGTATTGAAATGCGTTGAAAGCAGAACAAGTGAATCGTTGATACATTAATTAAGAAGTTTATGATATACAAAAAAAAAGAGTATTATACATCAACAAAGAGAGGATTTAAGTGATTGTAAATTGAGTACAATAGTAATTGCATTCTACTTGTCACCGGTAGTACTTATTACAAAGACTACATGAGGCTGGAATTAGAATTTTGGTATGTTAAGTGATTGTTTGAAAATGCGAATTGCTCGTGCAATGAAACCAGCGTTTAGAATTTGAATTTCAAATGGGCGGGTAGGTATACAACTTGCAACTGCCATGCATTAGAATTGTAGTATAGATAACAATCCATCGTTTTCTACTGTATTATCGCAGAATAATATACATATAATTTAGACAGACATAAGATGATTGTGTAATTACGTGATCATAGATATATATTGTAGAATTAATAGAGCACCGTTCCAGAGTAAAAAATATCACGGTTATTTGTTGCGTGTAAACGTTCTCAAACAAAAAGTAGATTCTCTGTTGTGTACCTATAGAACAACTGTTTTAATGAAATATACAAAATCAGTAAGAACCGTACAATATTAGGAATATATGTTACTTTATCTTAATTCGCTTGCCTGTTAAGAAATGGTTTTACTGTAATATTAAAGTTATGGATCTTCAAGAACACGACAGAGAAACTCATTGCGTCAGGGGGTTGTTTTTAGGACGGTTACTTCCTAATTTGTACATGGTAATAAGATATTACCCTGAAAGGTTAATAGAAAACAGTTAATAATTAATTTACCATACAAATGTTTGCAAAGTAGAAAGTCTATTGTACGTAATAGGTTCGCGTACAGCACACAAGGTAGATGAACATAATTTAGTCGATATTTACCAACATTTCATATTGTATACAGTGTGTCCGTGTTATCTGAGAATAGTCAGACATATCATAAAGATTAAAAACAAATAAAGGAACTGTTTCTACAAACGTAGCCTTTGATTGAAACGTATTACAAAATGAAAAGAAAAAATTAAATTACCTTTGAAATCGTACGTACCATTGTACTTATACGAGAACTACAGAGCCTGTATGATTCCCAATACAGCAGGAATCTTGGAGAAATTTTTATGTATTAACCATGTGAAATGTTTAGCTGCTCATAGATAACTAAGACACGCTACAGAACACATATCGTATACTTATCCATGCATATCGTAGTAGATGTCCCAGAAGGTAGAGAACAAAGAAACTGTAAATTCGTTTCCCTCATCAAAAATATTATAAAACTATACCAAGTAAAATTATATGAGAAAATTAATTATGCGCCATATTACAATGTAAACATATCTTAATATTGTACAAAGAATAAACTATACATCTGAAAATACGTCTATTCATTTCGATATATTGTTTCAGTATAGAAAAGTATAGATAACAATTGTTTGGAATATTTCAACAGAATGTTATGAATTATTCCATTAAAATTTTATTAGGAACATTTGAAAAAACGGTTTATCAACAACGTTTTCGCAATTGATTTTTTTTTGTACATAGGATAAAATAGAGGGAGTTGAATGAGGTGCCGTTCATTTTTAAATAATTATTAATATTCAGCAATATAGAGCGATACAAAGAGTGAAAAATTAACGTACTGAAGAGGGCCTGCGAACGCGAAACGCAACAAAATTTTCTCAGACTCGTATATAAACAATGACACAACGCTACGACGATTTTAAGTAATAAATACATGTGTGTGCACGTGTGTTCAAATGGTGTGTGCGTGTACGTACATGTAACAAAGTATTGCTGAATAATTATCTCTCGTATATACTTCTATCATCTGTATAAATACAAAATGTGATTGCATATGTATATTTATATATATATGTGTGTGTATATGTATACACACACATATATATGTGTGTGTACCTAACAAAAAGAAAAAAGGTAGTGTACAAAATAGAAGTCTATTTCCAGAATTCATTACGATATAAAAATCAATTTTCCTCGGAAAAATATATACATGTACACGCAGACTCTCGTTCGTCCATGCCGATTGCGGAAAACTTAACAAGCACATTTGCGACAAAACTACGATATACTTCTCTCACTGGGTAACTGACATTAAATTTTATCTCCCCCGTTTCCAATTCATCTCTTATCATCACTCGTTCTATCACAAAAATAGAGAACTTGACAACATGACGTGACCATTGATCGATACATTGCTCATTTGCGCTTTTTTTGCCAATGCTTTATCCCGCAGGGAAACTATTTTATCGCGTTTGGCAGTAAAATATATGTATCAAAAATGTTCAACGTGCTAACGCTTATAAAAGATATAAAATATCTTACGCACCATCGAGAAATGCTATTACATACTAAATGATTTGCATCATCATCATCCGACTGATAAAGAGATATTTTTTCCCATTGTAAACGATTCAAACTAAACTTTCTATCTAATTGTATCCTTCTCATTCAAATGAACTTGTTAATCCTCTTCCTGTCTTTCTCTATTCCCCTCTCCTGCCCTTTCTCTGATCAAATACATGTTGTTTTAAAATTTTTTTCTTTTTTTCATATGGATACAAGAAAAAAATTAAAAAATAATGCTTGATATTGTCAGAGACTCTCCGTGCGCTAGTCAAGAGTAATATTATTAAACGAATAAATCACAGGCACTGCTCTGTGTTGTTTGTTTTCTCCTTCATTCGAAAAAGGAGCTATTTATACTTTCGCAACGAGATTCGGAACGAAAACATGAAACGCGTAAAAAGAATTCATTCGTATTCTTTCTCGATGCGAAACGTCCTGCGTATAAACCGTAAGACAACGTTTCACTATTTTTACCTATCTTACAAACTCATGTATACTGTGTGTGTTTCTGTGCGTGTATATGTTGTGTATGTCGCCACATGTACGCGACCGAGTAAACAAAACTCGCAATATTGAATTTTTTTGAAATCAGAGGTACTCCATATGCTTAAATTCTCCGAATTTTATTAAAAAATATTCTACTAAATGTTGAGGCAAAAGTAGACACTAATTCGAATGTTTTAGGAGACACCGTTGCCTCAAGCTGTTGTAATATGTAATTTGAAAGTAACGGTATTTATTAAAATGTAACATTCAAGATCCGATTCTATACCCAGTGTCGCGTACACTCGTACACACGGCGAGGACTTAAACTTATACAAACGGATTTGTGGAAAAATTATACATTTTATCATACAAGAAAGATCACCCAACTCGAAAATTTTGATCGGAATGAAACTTTGTGTGTACATAGAGCACAATAGAGTTTAAAAGGGCTGTAAACGGACGTGAACAGAAAATTACTCCTTCTTGTTGCAATTGTTATTGGTGTGACGACTTTAGTACGTTGAATCGAAGTGAAAACATTATTAGATTATTTATGCACTTACATCGGATACGAATGTGAGAAACGTAGTAAAATATAAAGTACAATTAAATTCAGTGAAGAAACATGGAGTCGAGCTTTTTCTAATATAATTACGTAACAACACAAAATAAGATCGAAGTTTAAATACGTTCACATTCATTAGCTATTATTAGAAAAACAAAAGAAATGCAACAGTGCGGAAGTGATTTCATTCCTTTAAGATGATCATTGAATCATCTAAACAAAATTGTTTCTTGTACACTTCGTTATGCACTTGCAAAGAAAATTTCATTGAATCTTTTATTTTTGAGTTAGATAGCTTCCCTTGTTAGTAATAGTATTTAAATATAATCCAGCTTGAAGGAATATTTAAATACTACTGTCATATAACAATGTAATATTTTTTTTCGCTTTCACGCATATGCTCTGTACAAATATTTTCAACATTTACCAACTGTTTAGTTCATTCAATTCGAGTTGGTCGTTTAATCCACGCTAATCTTTGTTCTAATTTGTCTATTCTAAACTTGCACGATGATATAAATAACGTCATACGAGCATACACAGTAAAAGCAGTCTACAACAAAATATATGATCTCCTCAGCATGATGAAAGCGTATCTTATAAAATACAAAAACTGTTTTTTTTTGTTTAAGAGAGCTATGCGAGAACTAGATCTTTACAGTGTCATGATAAGGACACGCGTTCAAGTCTCGGTGTAACTTCATTTCATCGTAGTTTCAAAATAATTCTCAGTGAACACTTGACTTAAAATCGCGCTACGTAATCAACGAATCCCTATCGAGTATCCTTATTACTTAAAAAGATACACATCAGTTCAACAACATTATTTGGTCCTAATTGCCGACAAACATTACCGTTACCGACATAGAGAGTAGCATGTCTATCCGTATTGACGTAGGCGTGACGGTTGCCCTAGCATAACTGAGTATCATAATTTCATTTCCCACAGCACGATATGGGCGTCGTTACTGTTTGGATCTTTGAACGTGTAACCAGACTTCGATCCTTTGTCGGCAACAGACTGAGCGTTCGGTTGTCTCCAATTAATGTACCCTCTGCCGCCCATTAATGTCAGGACCGTCCGTTTAGGTTGTTCTATTTGCTGAAGAGTTTTGTTTATCTTTTTCCCGTTGGGCTTCAAATTGTTAGACGCCGGCATAGCCTCCGTCACGGACTGTCCTATGCTACTGTTCGGTGTCGGCGTTTCGTACGGTCCGTTTCGACTAGCGGTGCTACTGTTGCGAGACAATTTTCCAGTTTTCAAGGAAATATTCTCTTCGGAACCGGAAGACGTATACAGAGAACTGGCGTGTGAGTCTACGGACCAATTGGACAAATCCAAGGACCTAGGCCTGGTAATTTTCATCTTCAGTCTACGGTCTAAGGTACTAACTTTATTTGGTATGGCTGCTAGCTCTGGATCGCTCCTCCTCAAGGACTCGTAAATTGGATCGATGCCAGAGCTGTTTTCGTTCTCGTAATCCTTAACGTACATCAGTTCCCCGTACAGACCGTAAACGTCGCAGTTCTCGCCCGAACTCTGTGACCCAGACATTGAACTGGATAGGAATCCACCACCAGAACCAAGACCTCTTGGAAGCGTCTTCGAGCCCCTGTATTCGTATTCCTTGCTCCGTTTCCGTCTCAACATTACCGGGCTGCTCGCTAACTGTTGCTTCAGCTTTACTATGCTATTCGACATGGAGGAGTCTAAGCTCGCCCTGTCTCTGCTATTCCTGCTGCTACTGTCGGTTTCCTTATTTCGTAACTGTACGGTTTCCTCGTCGGTGATATCGTCGTTTGTGCAGTTCAAGGTATTCTTATGATTCTGAATAGCTAGCAAGAAGGTGATGGGACCGAAGTGTGCGTGATAAGATATATTCACACGGCCGCTGATAATGGGTACTCCTTCCAAGCGAGGAAGGGGAATAGTTAGGCTGATGCCTACATTTGTGCCAACCCAGAGGAGACCTTTGCACGCTAATAGCGCTGTTACCGTAACCGTGGTTTGATTGTTGTTCAGATTATCGCCGCAGGAATTCGAGGTGTTATTAGATCTGGTCACCCTTAGGACGTTTGACGCTATGTTGATGTCTTGGAGGTGTTTGAACGTTTCAGTGTGGTACAAACAAACGGTACTCGAGTTCTTTAAGGCGACCCAGAGGCCTACTCCAGAATGAGCCATCAATTTCACGTTGCCAACGTGTTCGTGTTGAGCACTGAAGCTTTTCGTGACATCGCCCGTAACTCCACTGAGCACCCACACCTTTTTACCACAGGCGGCATAAACGGAAGCGTTGATCGGCATTAAGCAAGACACGGGTTCGCTACCCAACGTTATCACATGTGGCTCTCTAAGATTCCAGGTACCATCTATTTGTCTCCTAAACAGCAAGAGCAGGCCAATTCCCAGCGCGACAAAGACGTTATCGCAGTGATACTTGATCTCTATCACTGGTCCTGACACGGCATAGTTGCCGAGTTCCTCTTGTTTCTCTGGTTCAGAGGCAGCGTAGACTATGATCTTGCGGGAATCCGTCCCCATCCATACTAGATCATTCGATAGCGATAGTGGTTCAGAAGAGACACCTTTTACGAATTCTATGGCAGCTACTCTCGTTTCTACCAAGTCGAATGATGTGATTTGCTTTAACGATGTGGCGGAAGCTGTCGTAGACTGACCGAATATAGTCACGTGACTGGATATACCGTCCCCTGTGCAGATCCACAAGTAGCTTTGACTTCTCCCACGGCGTCTGGTAGGCCGTGGATTTTGCGTAGTATAGTAACAGCCGCAACGTACCTGAAAATTGTAGATTATAGAGCATTCCGTTTAGGACATTCATAGGACGTTCGAATTGCATTTTCATTCAATTCACTCTCATGTACGTATATAAACATTGTTTGGCAATTTTAAACATCCGGAAAAGGTTTTTAAAAGTTTTGTCCAGAGGATATTAATTTTTGGACATTTAGCAGATGTCACAACATGTCCTTAGGACGTAACGAGAATGTAATTTGAGTTTATCACTTAGTAATCTCTCACCTCTGTCTGATGTTGCGAATGGTACACCTGTTGCGAACTAACGAACAATGGCATCTTGGTTGATGGCCTTTGTTCTTGTTCAGGTACTTCCCAAGAAGGAGAATTATTTGGATCTAAAGCTAACTGGGCTAGCCTAAGCTCGGTAATCCAGTCTTTCTTCACTAGAGGATTTTCTGTTTGAAAAGTGTACATTTGTCCTTGCTTAGTTACTAGCTGAAGGCAACAACTATCCGCCCAAACCATATCCTCGTCCTTCTGTTGTATCGATAGTTGTATAGATTGGAGAATTTGCTTGGTCTTCTCTAACGTCATCCCCTGTACATGATCAATCAGTGTCACGTTACGTTCAAAATAAATTTATTTGAGAAGCAGGTGAACAAGAAAACGCTGTATGTATACAGTGGGTGCACGAAGTGTTTGTACACCTTTTAAAATGGAATAAATTTTTTAATCTTAAATAAAATAGATTTAAAAAATGCCTATTTTATTTTTGCACGTAACCTTGTAAACAATATTTTTTTGAATAATCTCTTTTGCGTATCATTTCATAAACTAATGCTTCTAATTATAAAAAATCAAGTCGTTTGGTACAATTATAAAAAAGTTATTCCGTTTTAAAAATTGTACGAACGCTTTGTACACCCACTGTATGTATATATATTCTCCGTACCTCGTATTTACCCTTCAGTTGTGCAACTAAATCGCTTATCCTAGACATAACTTCGTAATCGTGCATAAGGTCATTCATTTCTACACAGAGATTGTCAGCACCTGCCTGTCCACATTCTCCACTTTTATCAGATTTAAGGCTTCCGCCTTTGTTTAGGCCAGCAGTCAATAGTCGACTTAACGTAGGCGAAGTACTTGTATCCTGAATCTAAAATGTTTGATGGTATCATGTTGATGTTATTTTCGTTCCACACTTTCCTAACGTAATTGCTTTGTGTATGCCAAAGAAATGCATTACCCTAAGGGGTAAACATGAGTTAAAAACATGTAATGTACCTCAATGTCTGATACGGGATACGTCCACTTCAAAGTGAGTCTTTCGCTTCCGCTGAAGTCCTCCGCGGATCGCGGTGTCACCGAAACGCATACCACAAGATCATTTAATAGTAGTAATCTTCGTCTTTTTGATTTTGTGATCATGCCATTTTGATTAAATTCCTGTAAAGAAAGTATGGTGAACTATTGTCATAAATACAGGCAGATGTCTGTAGGTTGTATTTTGTTTTTAAATTTCTACCTACCAATTGTGTGACGTTATCTTCTCTGATGAGATATCTGGACGAAGATGAAAGAGGACGATGGGACAGTTTTCCAGACACGTGTCGTAGCATTTCTTTGAACGCCTGGAACTGTTCCGCCTCGCGTTTCCTTTCGTTTAACATCTCCGCTAGACTTTCTAGTTGGGTCAACGCTAATTGCAACGACATCCTATCATGGTGTCCTTGCGGCGTGTGTTTCAGTAAGTCCTAGTCAAATTGTATATTATTATAATGCGACCATCGAGGAAGAGAAGGAAATATACTGACTCCCCATGGTACTTACTTGTAGGAATAATATAAATTGTGGAAACCTCTGAACGGGTTTGACCATTAGTCCAAAAAAGGACAGTCTGTCATGTGCACTTATTTGTTTCACCTGCAACGGAAAATCAATTAAAATGTTACACATGTTATATATAGTACTAATGTAATGTTCTTTTGTTGGGGATCTATTTTTAAATCGACAAGCAAATTGTAAATGAATCATTTGTTCAATTACATTTAAATGTTTTAACAGATTATCACAATCAAAAGTAATATTATTCTTTTGTCCTTCATTTTACTACCATTGGTTTATTATAACTCAATCGCAAATCAAGAAGAAATATTTCGAATTTATTAGTCTTTTCAGATCCCATTTTATTAGAAACATTTGATAAACTCGTGGGAGATTTATGAGTGCTGGTTTAGCAATCAAATGTGTCAGCAATCATGTACATTCATATTTTCTACTAGCTGACTCCAGCGATTTAGCTAAATTAACTCGACGGTTAGAGAGTAAAAAATGAAGTAATTTTATTTGAGCTGTTCATGAATTAGTGCGAGTGTTAAAGAAAGCGGTTCCAAATATACAGTGGGTGTACGTTTGGTGCAATTATAAAAAAGTTATTCCATTTTAAAAAGTGTAAGAACACTTTGTACACCCACTGTAGTTCAGTATTAAACGGGTACTAAATGCGAACAAGCAAACGGGCTCGAGTGTAACCAGGTGTCACTTCACACTCAACTAATCACACCTGCTGTTAATGGTTCATGTGTCTACCTTGAAGAAGTCAGCAAGCGCAGTCTTTCGTTTTGACTCTTGTTTAGCCAAGTCCATGGCTACCGAGAAATTATTTATGAAACCGCTGTAGATATCTAGCACGATTGCCTTGCTAAAGCTGGCCACGAAAACGTCGCCCAGTTTCTCGTCTTTGTCCCATGAACGGACGCATTCCGCGAGCGCGATTCTGAACAACGTGTGGCACTGGAGAATCTCTGGCAATCTGTGAAACAGTGTTGCTATTTTCCCTTGGCTCAATATAGGCGGCGAGGACTCCTCCAAAGGTTTCTTGTAGTCCTGAAACAGGGCAACGGTGTAATCGACGAGGAAGAAAAGAGGAGTTTCAGATTCTCTGGATAACCAGCGTGGAAATTCGATAGATAGATTCGGCGACTTGATACGTACGTTTACTAGCCTCTGCAACGTCGACACATAACCGTTCTCTGAATGCACTATGGCTGCCACTATGTGTCTGCGTTTCAGCTGCTGCGGAGTTAAATTCGGAGGTGTCGGCGGCAGTGCCGGAGGTGTTTGACGACGTTGCTGCATGCATTGAAACTGCACCATCGCACTGTTCTCCTCTTCGACCTGGAACAACCCCGAATTAGTATAATAATAAATACAATGTTATTTTTATGTTATACTTTTGGAAAATAAAATATAAACGAAACACAAACATATTAGTGTTTCATATATCTTCCTTGATTTTTTACAGACGCACGCACACACAACTTGTAGAATGGTATAAGTTCAAAAGTTAACGTACATTCTCAGTCAGTCATCATTATCTTGTCGATACAAAAATTGTTAGGACACGTGCATAAAAAGATGTCTGTCTTTCAGTGTATGTAAAGACAGAATTGTACGACATTGACAATAGTCATTTTTCTTCATTCCCATTATTAACTTACCAAATTAACCCCTTCTCGTATTTTGCCAAGTCAGGCTCACCATTAAGATTAAAAAACAGTCTTTTTCTTTTTAAATGAAATCAAATTTGATTCGCTTGTAATCAATGTGTTAAAATAAATGTAGCTATACGAAATACATAAATTTTCTTTTCTCTTCTACTATATTTTTCGAGATAAAGACGTTTTAATCACTGTAAGTGTAATAAAATGATACGGCAAGGGACTAAGAAAGAAAATAATGAGTTCAGTGAGACTGAACTTCAGATACAACTTCATTTTTCTGGATGAGAAGTAATAATGTTTCTTATCGTTCAGGAGTATTTTCAATGAAGAAGAAGGTTCCAAATAAAGGCTGAGGTAATTACTTCGCAGAGCTGCGGCATCTGAGGAGTCTTGATCGGACTCGTGAGAGAAACTGTGTCCGACGAATCGACGTCGTACTGTTGCGTCGAACCTCGACGGATGCTGAACCATCTTGAAAGTCTTCCGTGATTCCCAGGCGAGTCTAATGGGTCAGCGTTATTCACTCGCATATTCTGCGACCTCCACTTGTCGCAGAGTGTCCTTGCCTTGTGCAACGTACTCCTTAACTGGCAGTTACTTCTGCAACAAATTGTTTGTTACATTAATTACAAATACAGGCGGAGCAACTTAAAACTCAACAGTGTTTAAAATGTATCTATATTTTTGTATGTATTAAAAGTATAACAAGTAGGGGGTAGTAGAAAAATTTCTTTTATGAGGACTCGTAGTAGCATAATGATTGGAAGTCGCTGCAGTAGGGGGTTGTAGAAAAATTTCTTTTTCGAGGACTCGTAGTAGCATAATAATTGGAAGTCGCTGCTGTAAGTTACGTTTTCATTTATCGATAAGACAAAAATGGGGGTTTCAGTACACAAAAAGGCTAGATAAAAGATTTACCTAGGGCGCTATCGCCCTCAGTCATATTTTTTCGTTTACGAAGCGTAATTTGCATTATTCGGAAGCATACAACTGTGCATGTAAATTAAGCTTCGTGAACAAAAAAATAGGACTTTTGAGGACGTAGTGCTATATAGCTATGGACAAAATTAGAAGATACTCTGAAAATTGTTGGGTTTGGTACTTAATAATAAAGTTACATTAAAATACATTTCATCGAAAGAAAATGGTTTATTTTTTAACAACATTTTCATAAATTTTGCCAAAAGTAGTAACACATTTTTAATTTATTCGAAAGTAATACAATTTCGGTTGAATATAATTATAAGACTCTGCTAAAAAGAAAAAGAGAATGTACAAAAGTTGTGAAAATTTATACACATTTTCAAATGCATTTGAACATTTTCAATGACTTGAATTTGTTAGGAAGACTCAGATCGAAGTTGTTCAAAATAAAGCAGACACTACCCATTATTAGCATTTGTAAATGTGTATAAATTTTCAGAACTTTTGTACATTCTCTTTTTCTTTTGAGCAGTGTCTTATAATTATGTCCAACCGAAATTGTATTTTCGAATAAATTAGAAATGTGTTACTATTTGTCGCAAAATTTATGAAGATGTGATTCAAAAATAAATAATTTTTTTTTGATGAAATGTACTTTAATATTACTATATTATTAAGTACCAAAACCAATCATTTTCAGGATGCCTTCTAATTTTGTCCATAGCTGTAGATCGATCTTTTATCTAGTGTTTTTGTTTACCGAAAAACTTAATTAATTAATTAATTCGACTACCTTTAAGTAAATAACGGAACTGCGAACGTCGCATATCTGGTGACGCTGGTCGCGAACATATTACACACAATTTTGCAGTGACGATTTCAAGAGAGCATCTCAATATTTGCTTTACGATTAGGCTGCGGATGTACATCTATTTCTAGAATGTTTGAGCATGCAAAACATAGCGAGGAATAGTTTACAAATCAAGTATTTCGTAATTTTCAGGCTTCTTCAAGTGCATAGAAATGTTTTATACAGATACTATAATTTTCATTTTACATCGACTCATGGAAATGTATTTTCAGAAACTGGATATTGTGTTATACATCCGTATATTTCATACTTGACATTTGTGAAATTCATATTTCATATGTGACTCGATATTACAAGCCATCAGTTTCCACTACAGAAAATCGATTTTGGATTAAGTTGTCATTCTTCTGCAAAAGATAAGCGAATATCTGTTTCAATTTCCGATTACGTGAAAATGTATTTTAATTAATATTGTCTTGGAAATTCAATACAGATCCTAGAAATATTTTATTTAGGTTTGCTCAAGCATTTTTTACAAATCTCTATACTCTATAAAATGGATTGAATAGATAAACACACTTGGGTGTCTTTTTACACGATGATTGCAAATTCTTTTGTGTTCGATTTTCATAGATGTAAGTTTATTTGAATAACGAAAAATTTAGTTGTCGTGTGTTGTTTCTCCTGCGTCAAAAGATTCGATGAAATTTTCATTATGTGTATAACTACCATACATCCACAAAACATAAATTTTAAAGTTTCATTGAGGGTCCAAATAAAAAAGTTTTAAAAAATGCCTTTTTTAATTTTACATATTACTTCGTAAATAATAATTTTCTGGAAAATCCTTTCTGGATATCATTTCATAAACCATTGCTTCTAATTAATTATAAATAGACTGCGGATTTTATGCATTTTTAACGAAAATAAGCACGAGCAACTATAAGCAATGGACCCATTACAAAGATTTAATGATAGCAGTGTATTAATTTCAGCTTAATAAGGCAATTAAAAGAAGAGGGAAATTTCTATTAGGCTCCTGTGTTCTGCAATCAATGCAAACATTTTGCATAAACATCCGCAGTCTAATTATAACAGTCAGATCGTTTGATACAATTATAAAAAAGTTATTCTATTCTGAAAAATGTACAAACACTTTTCAGTGTACAAACACTTTTCAGTGTACACTTTTCAGTGTACGAACACTTTTCAGTGTACAAACACTCTTCACTGTACAAACACTTTTCTGTGTACAAACACTTTTCTGTGTACAAACACTTTCCAGTGTACAAACACTTTTCAGTGTGCAAACACTTTTCAGTGTGGAAACACTTTTCAGTGTGCAAACACTTTTCAGTGTGCAAACACTTTTCAGTGTGCAAACACTTTTCAGTGTGCAAACACTTTTCAGTGTGCAAACACTTTTCAGTATGCAAACACCTTTCAGTGTACAAACACTTTTCAGTGTACAAACACTTTTCAGACCCACTTAATTTGTTTTAACGGAAATAAGCACGAGCAAGTAAAGGCAATGGACCAATTACGAAGATTTAAGGACATCAGTGTATTAATTTCAGCTTAATAAGGCAATTAAAAGAAGAGGGAAATTTCTATTAGGCTCCTGTGCTTTGCAATCAATGCAAACATTTTGCATAAACATCCGCAGTCTAATTATAAAAGTCAGATCGTTTGATACAATTATAAAAAAGTTATTCTATCCTGAAAAATGTACAAACACTTTTCAGTGTGCAATCACTTTTCAGTGTACAAACACTTTTCAGTGTACAAACACTTTTCAGTGTACAAACACTTTTCAGTGTACAAATACTTTCCTGTGTGCAAATACTTTTCAGTGTACAAATACTTTTCAGTGTACAGTTTTCAGTATGCAAACACTTTTCAGACCCACTTAATTTGTTTTAACGGAAATAAGCACGAGCAAGTAAAGGCAATGGACCAATTACGAAGATTTAAGGACAGCAGTGTATTAATTTCAGCTTAATAAGGCAATTAAAAGAAGAGGGAAATTTCTATTAGGCTCCTGTGCTTTGCAATCAATGCAAACATTTTGCATAAACATCCACAGTCTAATTATAAAAGTCAGGTCGTTTGGTTGGTACAATTATAAAAAAGTTATTCTATCCTGAAGAGTGTACAAGCACTTTTCAGTGTACAAGCACTTTTCAGTGTACAAACACTTTTCTGTGTACAAACACGTTTCAGTGTACAAATACTTTTCAGTGTACAAGCACTTTTCAGTGTACAAACACTTTTCAGTGTGCAAACACTTTTCAGTGTGCAAACACTTTTCAGTGTGCAAACACTTTTCAGTGTGCAAACACTTTTCAGTGTGCAAACACTTTTCAGTGTGCAAACACTTTTCAGTGTGCAAACACTTTTCAGTGTGCAAACACTTTTCAGTGTGCAAACACTTTTCAGTGTACAAACACTTTTCAGTGTACAAACACTTCTCAGTGTGCAAACACTTTTCAGACCCACTTAATTTGTTTCGGCAAATGCCGCGATGAAATCAGAAGGGGAATACTTCATAACGCTTACTTAATACTGATATTACTCTTCTCGCTCTCATCGTCTGAGGAGAGGTCATGATCCGACGCGGAGCACCAGGAGTCCTCGCTTCTGGCCGACTGTGTCGAAGTGTTGGATCTAGTCGCCTTCAAGGCAGGGTGGTGCTGTCTGTGCGTTTGCCCGACAGTTTCCATTTTCGTCGGTCCTACGTCATCCCATGATCTGCACCTTGAACGTGGTTCATCTGAAATCAAGCAATATTGGTCGTTTTGAAGGAGCAATTCTGACAGCGGGAAATTAGCTTCGTCTTATGAAACTATTGCTACCAATTCTGCTGAACTGACAATGAAATTTTTATCAAACTGGAAGTAATCGCATAATGCATTGACAATAGTGCATGGTTAATACGATATCCATCAATTTTACACGGTCAATAACTAACCAGTTTATTTGCATGTTGTAAGACCAAGAAATAGATTCAAACCCGAATCAACGTTTGTAGTACCATCCAAATTATGTTTGTAGAATCATGATCGAACCTGTGCGCCGATAACATCATTTTCTATTTGTCTAAAAAACAATTTACGATCGCGAATAATAATCCTTAATGAAAAACTCTGTCGATAATGATTAAAAACAGAAAAATGATTAGTGGAACTATGGAAATTTCGACCACTGTGTCGAAGTGCAGTTATGCTTAAAACAGGAATCGAATAACAGAACGGAAATGTTCTGTTTTTGAGTAGGATTTAGTGAGAAAAATTCCACGTATTTACGATGTATTATGATTCACGATGATTTCATACGAACAATGATCTTCGATCGGGACTTAACAGTCACGGTCTTGCGGATCTAACGTGAACTAGTACAGGTTTTGCAAGAGCAGCATTCGCTAACTCTCCTCGAGATCGTGACAACTCATTACCATACGCCTTAATGTAACTATATTTTCGTCAAACGAGTGACGACAGTCTCTATTTATACAACTTGTGTGTTAATCGGCTCAAGATTTGATCATCCTTTTCTTTTCGAACCTTAATAGCAAAATAAGGTCGTTGTTCAGTTGGAGAAAACAAAATTACGCACAATCCCCGCGATATATACGCGAAAAGCTACTTCTGCACTCTATTATCGGTGCACGTTCGCTTTTTTACAAGTAAAGTTACGGACAATTAATGCGTCATGGTGAACATGACGTGTCTTCAAAAATTGTGTCGCAATGTTCAAGGTATGTGATCATCGTTGCAAATGATTTTTCGTTTTACTGCGTTGCACTACTAGATTGCAGATTTGTACAGAAATTTTCATATTCATATATTATTTTGTAATAATAATAATACTGCCTAAAGTAATGCATTTATCAAAATTTTCATTTTCGTAGATTATTTTGTAAAATTCAGCAAACAGATGAAATGGAATCTTAATTATAATAATAATACAATAAAGTAGTGTATTTATCAAAATTTTCATTTTCGTAGATTATTTTGTAATAATAATACTGCATAAAGTGATGCATTTATCAAAATTTTTATTTTCGTAGATTATTTTGTAAAACTCAGCAAAAAAATGAAAAGGAAAGATAATAATAATAATAATAATAATAATAATGGTAATAATAATAATACTGCATAAAGTAATGCATTTATCAAAATTTTCATTTCCGTAGATTATTTTGTAATAATAATAATAATAATAATAATAATACTGCATAAAGTGATGCATTTATCAAAATTTTTATTTTCGTAGATTATTTTGTAAAATTCAGCAAAAAAACGAAAAGGAACGATAATAATAATAATAATAATAATAATGGTAATAATAATAATACTGCATAAAGTAATGCATTTATCAAAATTTTCATTTCCGTAGATTATTTTGTAAAATTCAGCAGAAAGATGAAATGGAATGATAATAATAATAATACTGCATAAAGTAATGCATTTATCAAAATTTTCATTTCCGTAGATTATTTTGTAAAGTTCAGCAAAAAGATGAAATGGAATGATAATAATAATAATACTGCAATAAAGTAGTGTATTTATCAAAATTTTCATTTTCGTAGATTATTTTGTAAAGTTCAGCAGAAAGCTGAAAAGGAATGATAATAATAATAATAATAATAATAATACAATAAAGTAGTGTATTTATTAAAATTTTCATTTTCGTGAATTATTTTGTAAAATTGAGCAGAAAGCTGAAAAGGAATGATAATAATGATAATAATAATAATAATAATAATAATAATAATAATAATAATACAATAAAGTAGTGTATTTATCAAAATTTTAATTTTCGTGAATTATTTTGTAAAATTCAGCAGAAAGATGAAAAGGAAAGATAATAATAATAATAATAATAATAATAATAATAATAATAATAATAATAATAATAATAATAATAATGGTAATAATAATAATACTGCAGTACAGTAATGTATTTATCAAAATTTTCATTTTCGTAGATTATTTTCTACAATTCAGCAGAAAGACGAAAAGGAAAGATAATAAATATAGTAATAATAATTATTATTATTATGATAATAATAATACTGCAGTGTAGTATATGTCTAAAGTAGTGCATTTACAAAATTTTAACAGGATACTTGCTTTTGGATTATCATAAATTTACTAACTAAAATTAAAGCAAAAATAAACCAGTATTTCGTTAACGTAATTATTTTCCACAGTATTCTGTGAATTAACTTAACAATCTGCTTAATAAATAAGAGAAAATCTTTTCTATTATTTAACGGATTATTCTTAAATTGCATAACATGTAGTAAATTATCAATTATTCATAACCAACCAATGGAAAACATTACTCGTGTTCTCAGGATTCTATTGGCAAGAAAATCATTATATTGCTAATAAACACGTTTAGACACAATGTGGACGTAGGAGATAAGGATGATGTTCGAGTGAGTCACTCACGCGAGGTAAATTTCGTGTTGGCAAACTGTTCCATTATACGTCGTTGAATCTCGTACGTAAAATTTAGAGACCTTGTTCTCCACTAGCACTAGAAGAAGCCTATGCATCGCGGATAATTTTAGGACGAAGACATTGTAATTTATTACTTCCCATGTTCCCACATTTTGGAGTTAAACATGGATCAAGGCCGCCAATAGATCGCACACTTATGAAAATTTACAATTCCTCGCATTGATTTATATGCGAAAAGAAATTTAGCAAACTTCTATTTTTGCACTGTGTATTCTATCTGCTTCGTGCGAAGATTTACATGGTGATCAACTCTTAAATGATAACTGGATCATTGTGTAAAATAAAAATTGTCCCAGGCCAATCGTAAGAAATGGAAGTTTGATGAATTTGCATTTTCTCCTTAATCAAACTAAACAGTCAACAACGATACAACAATATTGAGTGTCCCGAGTTTTGTATTTGATCTATTCTCTTTTGTCATAAATGCTTTAAATTTACAGTCCGATCATAACTTTTTAAGTCACAATTTACGCCAATTACACAAGTTAGAACATGCTATCATTTTCGTGACATAATTTCGCTTAATTCAGCTCTTGTACGGAAAATAACGTGTTCGCGTGGCCTACAATGATGTTATCATCCCTTGGTGGCGGCCATGCTAACCTCTATTTTTTTCCTGGCCAATTGTTCATTAAATATTAACGCTTTATTAATCCTGCTGCGCTTACGAAGTTCTTCTCGATCATTTAATCAGATTTTCAAATCTTTGACAGTATTCCTATTGTACAATACTTTCTGAGCTAATCGTGTCCTCATTTTTTAAAACGATGGTTTCACACGTGAGAAACGTGTGAAGAAAGAAGAAACATGGTATTGATGCTAGCCTTGGCAGACTGTTTTCGATTAAAATCGTGGATATGACTGTGCGAAGAATTTGTGCATAATATTAAAAATAGAAGATGATATCTAAGCTTATTGAAGAAATGAAATGAAAGAGACACCGCTTCAAGAAAATATTCTTTCAACTTTTTACCAAATAAAATTAATTTAATTTTACCAATTAGTGAATCATACATTTATGCATACAAATGTATAGTGTGTGGTCAAATTATTAGAGCTACGTACTTGGGACTTGGTATATTATCAATTCACGTGCACACATTAAAAACAATAAATTTTTCAATAAAATTCTAGTTACGCCGAACATTTTGTACATTTTTTTCGAAATCGAAAATATACATTTGGCAACACAGTAGGCAATATTATCCCTGTCCCATTGAAAGTAAATATATTTTTCAAAGTGTGGCTTTAATAATTTTATCACAACCACGCAAAAGTGCAATACTTTTTGAAGATATAGAAGAAAGGATTACGATGGCAGTTGTTTTGGAAAGTATCCCCAACACGCTTAGAAATGATTGGACGGTTCCACGAATCATTATTTAATGTTCTGACACAGTATTTTGTATTAATTAACTTCCCGATTCATAGGGAAGTTATTGTAATTTTTAATGTTTTTAATAACACAGCTATCAGTCTATACGAAGATTTTTACACTCGCTGAGCACAAGTGCATTTTTATTACTGAACATTGAGTCGTTCGAAACACTACAAGTGTTCAAGTTTATTGTATCGATACGGCAAAATAATTTATTAACTTATAACTAGACTGCGGATTTTATGCATTTATGATAAAAATGAGTGGGTACAATTTAAAAAAGTAGGAACACCACAATGATTTAAGAGTGCAAATCTATTTTCCTCAACTTGTTAAAACGATTAAAGTAAGAATAAACTGTTCAGGTGGCTCCAGACACTTGCAATAGGTGCAAGCAATTTTTATTTTGCATTTTTATTATATAAAGATCCGCAGTCTACTTATAACGTTGGTTCCACGTACCGCCATCAGTACACAAGATTTTGGATGCATGGACCATAAGTAGTTAAGTGCAGCTCTGGCACAAATATCCGCGGAAGGCGCAATAATATTTTCATTAAAAAAAAACTTGGTAAGAAAAAAATTACATCTTATTTTGATAAATTAAAGTTCTTTTATAAATCGAGAACATGTACGAAATTTAGTTTCATTTAGTGTACTACTTATTTAGTGTACTACTTATGTAGTGTAATAAAGGTTTACCAAACAAGCAGATTTAGCTCCCAATTTATTTTTAAATTGTTGTAATGTTCATATTTGGCTCTTTGGCTAACAAGTTTGCCGACCACTGTTCTAAACCACTGTGTGCAGGGGTAAACGTTCCTGTGTCGTTTATAAATGTGGGAAACAGGCAGAACGAACTCGCGTTAACCAGATAGTCACCCTGGATGTTAGCACCGAAGTAACTTGAGCGCGACACTCATGCCGGAAGGTCCAATAAAACCGGCAACGCGTGGAACCTACCGTTTCCGCACGGGGTCCATCAGCATGGGCAGCGTCGTTAATTGCGAGAGAAACGTTCTAAGTTCAAGTTCAGAGGACGACGATATTCCAACAGGGAGTTGCCTTCCAAATGACTTTTCTTTGGAAAAGAAAAACGAAGAAGGAAACAGATATGTACCATCTCTGCAGGTTACACATTGCACAGTGGGATATTTCACCGGAAAACCGTACAAAAACTATTACAACGTCATTTATATGCTCACGGTCATAAATAAACTGCGGATCTCTATGCAAAGTACAATATTGTCTGCATTCATTGCAAGAAAGAGAAACTAAACTGAACGTTACTTCTTCCCTTAAGGATGTTCTGGTGGTACAATGGGAGACAAAAGTACAAGTTCGAAATCACGGACGAGCCCCCCAAAAATGTAGGATTTAAATTATCAGTAAAGTAACACGTTCGTGAAATATTAACAATTTAAGATTGAATTTTAAAAATATCGGATACAATATTAAAACACGTCTTTACTTTTTCACACGTCAAACGAATCTGAATCAAACAACACAAATTATAAAACATGAAGAACGAAAATAAATCAATAAATAACAAACATCGAATCATAGCGTCATTACAGGTACTACCGACGCGAGATTCGATGGAACTCTCGCCGATTACAGACGACTTCTCCCTACAATATATTGGCAATGAAAGCCATTCACGAGTATATTTTGCATTAAAAAAATAGATTGATTTAAAAAGCTTTCGTTTGATTAGTGAATTTCATGTTATATTCATTTCTTAATCAAATTGTCTTCATATTATAAAGAATTGTAAATTAATTTTGTGAATAATTGTGCCCTCCCAATAGTAGCTATACTCAGTGGTCTACAGTATTGTTCCGTTTTCATACTAGTGAGATGACAACACGATAAATTTGAAGTTTTGTAACAGTTTATAATTTTTTGCTCTGTAACTGTTTAGTGAATCCTAATAAATTTTTAACATAATTAAATATAATTAAATACATCATTTTTACTGTATATAAAATAACTGGAGTTTCTAGTTGCATTTTTTCAAGGTTTAAATAGGGTTTGAAGTGGAATTTTATGAATTCTCCATAAGAAGACGTGTTAGAATGTGCAAACATTAAGTTGCTATAAATATTAAATGATGTAGTGAATCTAGATCAAACTTTAGTAATTGCATTAATTTAGTAAGAATTATATCTTGTCAAATTTTCAAAAATTTTGTTGCGTTTTTTCAAGGTTCAAACAGGGTTTGAAGTGGAATTTTATGAATTCTCCATAAGAAAACATGTTAAAATGTGCAAACTTTAAGTTGCTATAAATATTAAACGGTGTAGTGAATCTAACTCAAACTTTGGTAATTGCATTACTTTAGTAAGAATTATATCTTGTCAAATTTTCCAAAATTTTGTTGCGTTTTTTCAAGGTTCAAATAGGGTTTGAAGTGGAATTTTATGAATTCTCCATAAGAAGACGTATTAAACAGTGCAAACTTTAAGTTGCTATAAATATTAAACGGTGTAGTGAATCTAACTCAAACTTTGGTAATTGCATTACTTTAGTAAGAATTATATCTTGTCAAATTTTCAAAAATTTTGTTGCGTTTTTTTCAAAGTTTAAATAGGGTTTGAAGTGGAATTTTATGAATTCTCCATAAGAAGACGTGTTAAAATGTGCAAACTTTAAGTTGCTATAAATATTAAACGATGTAGTGAATCTAGATCAAACTTTAGTAATTGCATTAATTTAGTAAGAATTATATCTTGTCAAATTTTCAAAAATTTTGTTGCGTTTTTTTCAAGGTTTAAATAGGGTTTGAAGTGGAAGTTTATGAATTCTCCATAAGAAGACGTGTTAGAATGTGCAAACTTTAAGTTGCTATAAATATTAAACGGTGTAGCGAATCTAAATCAAACTTTGATAATTGCATTAATTTAGTAAGAATTATATCTTGTTAAATTCTCAAAAATTTTGTTGCGTTTTTTATATAGCTCCAGAACATCCTTAAATCAATGAACGTAATTAGTTCCACGACGAAGAAGATTTGATTACCTACAAACATAACTACCGTAACAAATATAACGCGTGTGCATTCGTGTTGGTAAAGGAAAGCGCCTATAATACTCTGCACATATATTATGCAAATACATACAAGGGCCGAATGAGGATGTTGCGACTTGAACGTTTAACTGTCCACATGCATTGTCCGTCGGAAATTAAAGTTTATAGTTCTGCAGTAATTCATGAGAAAGAATCTGTTCTATTATTGTTGTCTGTTCGAGGCTGATGCGAATAGGAAAACAACTAACATCCAGTGTGGATAGGGTACAAAGTGTACCAGCCTGCTTGGAATATAAACAGCATAACAAATTCTTCTATTACGTAACCGAATGAAGCGTACGTCGCGCGTGTATGTCGACGTATTGTTAGCAAAAATGCATAGGAAACCCGATTGAAGTCGAAGGGACTTTTATTTTCACAATTAAACTGTTCCATAATTAATCGTCAATTCGCACTGTATTTGTTCCGGAAATATCTGAGTAATTCTACATTTCCATTTCTGACTCGATTATGTCATTAGTATACAGCGGATTTGATGCATTTGTGACAAAAATAAGTAGGTGCAATTTAAAACAGTCAAAACATTAACGTGATTAAAAAATAACGTCATATTACTCACAACCTGTTAAACCTATTCAGAAAGAAAATAAATTTCTATTGCACTCCAGTTTGTTGCAAATCAGGCAGGAAATATTTACTTTGCATAAAGATCCGCTGTCTAATCGTTAGTAGGTAGACTGCAAGTTTCTTCGTTCACGACAATGACTATATAAATTTAGGAATATTAATCCTCGACTGATATTTATGTATTTATCAAGAAATTTTGTCTGGGTGAAATATAGAACAGTAGAAACATTTAAGAATATTGTAATGTTGTTTTTAATGCAACGACTCATTATTAACGCTTATTTTATTCCTGCTTGCCACAATTAATGCAGAACATTTTTAATTAATACGATAAACATTCCTTTCGATTTACCGAATCTATCAAACGACGGAACAGATGTTGCTTTCACTTCTGTTTCTTACAATTGATTTAGAGAGTTTTTATTTCGCATAAAGAGCCGCGGTTTAGTCATTAGCTACACGATATACCGTGTACGCTTAAACTGTTTGTGATTTATGGAAATTTTCAAGCATGCACAGGTCAAATCTAGCAACAAATCAGCCTAATGTACCGTGATCGAGCTCGTCTAACACCGTCCGCTGCTTGCCGCGTGGAAGAGCACACAAAGTGAAACGAGGAAACGTTTCACCGAGGTCCAGAATATGAAACAGTCATTTTCGCGTGAATTTTTAACCGTTGATAATTTAACGACTGCGCCGGAATTCGCGGTAACGGCTTCGCATCGTGTGATTTATAACGCGGATCAATCGGAGGGAACGGTTTTCACTGCAAAATGCAGGTAAACTGTAACCAAGGATGCATCACCCAACAAGGACTTCAAACAACTGTTCATTTATTAACAATTTGATCAGCAACAGTGATAAACAATTTGTTCATTTATTGGGTTGGCAAGGAAGTAAATTCTTTATTTAATTTTGTTTATTTAAGCAATGAACTTTAACGAATAAGATATTTCCCTTTTGCTCGATGATCTTTTGCAAACAAGAATAAATAAAATATTTTATGGATCAAAGTTCATCGTTTGAATAAGGAAATTTGATTTTATTTCACTTTAAAATACTGACAATTACTTTCTTGCCAACCCAATTGAGTTGAGACACTATCTACGAAAAATCGTAAGGAAATTGTGTCTCTGAAGAAATTTTAACGTTTACAGACAAATAAACTCATTTATATCGATTGCATTATTGTTAATAAAACAATTTGACCATTTTCAAGATTGAAATCGAATTGCGTCTGTAAGAAAAACGAAAATTTTTAACATAATGACATACAATATTCAAAAAAGTAACTATTAAATGATTTACAAAATTTTAACGTTTACAGAGAAATAAACTCATTTATATCGATCGTATTATTGTTAATAAAACAACTGTTGAATGATTGCGGTGCTAAGGTTCGATCGTTGAAGACAACAAAAATATTAACTAAGCAATTTTGCTAAATTTCAAAGTAATCGACGTTTAGGTTATTGATTTTGACCATTTTCAAGATTGAAATTGAATTACGTCTGTAAGAAAAACGAAAAATTTTTAACATTATGACATACAATATTCAAAAAAGTAACTATTAAATGTTTTAAAAAATTGTAACGTTTACAGAGAAATAAATTCATTTATATCGATCGCATTATTGTTAACAAACAACTGTTGAATGATTGCGGTGCTACGGTTCGATTGTTAAAGACAACAGAAATATTAACTAAGCAATTTTGCTAACTTTCAAAGTAATCGACGTTTAGGTTATTGATTTTGACCATTTTCAAGATTGAAATTGAATTACGTCTGTAAGAAAAACGAAAAATTTTTAACATAATGACATACAATATTCAAAAAAGTAACTATTAAATGATTTAAAAAATTTTAACGTTTACAGAGAAATAAACTCATTTATATCGATCGCATTATTGTTAATAAAACAATTTTACCATTTTCAAGATTGAAATTGAATTGCGTCTGTAAGAAAAACGAAAAATTTTTAACATGACATACCATATTCAAAAAAGTAACTATTAAATGTTTTAAAAAATTTTAACGTTTACAGAGAAATAAACTCATTTATATCGATCGCATTATTGTTAATAAAACAATTGTTGAACAATTGCGGAGCTACGGTTCGATCGTTGAAGACAACAGAAACATTAACTAAGCAATTTTGCTAATTTTCAAAGTAATCGACGGTTCGATCATTGATTTTGACCATTTTCAAGATTGAAATTGAATTGCGTTCAGTGTCGTGAAATCAGACATGGGGAACACACGTGTTTCACGAGTCTCACGACTCAAATACTACCATACTTAATCACACCTAAGCAAGTGAGTAAGAAATTGTGAAAAACTGGTTGTTTCCCTTACATTTAAACATTTAATAGTTACTTTTTTGAATATTGTATGTCATTATGTTAAAAATTTTTCTTTTTTCTTACAGACGCAATTCAATTTCAATCTGGAAAATGGTCAAAATCAATGATCGAAACGTCGATTACTTCAAAAATTAGCAAAATTGCTTACTTAACATTTTTCTTGTCTATTTTATAGAGAAATTATAATACCTATGAAGGAGTGTAATTGTAGAAAGAAACACAATGAGTGAGAGACAAAAATGTATGAAGTGAATTTGGTTGCGTGAATTGAAGAAACGAAGAAGCGTTCGTTTGAAATTTTGTTTAAAAAATGAATAGACAGCGCCAAGGTCCGTTTAAATTAATTTCTCAGACGTATAGATTGAAAATTCTGAATAAGTAGAAATGCGCAGGAAATCGTCTAGGGTAACTGCACCAGTGAATGAACGGGCATCAGTAAATGAACGCTTTTGTATATTTCAACAAATTTTAACCCGGACGGCATACTAGCGATAAAATTGTGATTAAAGAGTTAAATAAATAGGAGAATATTGTTTAGTAATTTTGTTCATTGATTGGACTAGCATTATTCAATTACTAGAATGTAGTGTTCATTCACTGGTATTTTTCATATTTTTGATTTAACGTTTAATAAAGAAGAATAATAATAATTTCATTGTATTTGTGTTCATTTATTTTTGACAAATGAAGTATAGGGAGCTATTTGGCATATATGAGATTCCTTTAATTCACATAGTTTTTTTTTAAATAAAATATTTTCCTGAACAATTTCTTAAATGTTCATTCACTGGTGCAGTTACCCTATTTGTCTCCAGTGAAAATAAACCTTCTCGATCCTTTTATGTTTCGTTTCACTTGAACGTCTTTTGATAAATTAGGAAGATAAGTCGAACACTTTGCCGAAGAAACACCAACGTCAACGAGCCATGAGAAAACATGAATGAACGGTACAGATCAGTGTGGCTAAGTTTCTGCGAATTGCGCGCGATCGACTGTGTTATGCGTGCGAGCAACGATTATTTATTGCTCCTTAGAAACAGTCATGACCAACGCAGTAGCCACGAGTGCAGATATTCACTGAACGTTTCGTCCATTACGTTTGCGATTCGACGCTCGTTTCGTGAATAATCGCGAGCGAACGCGTTTGCCAGATAAACACTGACAATCGAGGCAACAATAACTGTGCATACACTCGTACAATCACACATTCTGCACAATAGTCCACAGAAATTTTATGCATAGCACGGTGTGGTTGCAGAAGACCATACAGTGGGTGTACAAAGTGTTCGTACACTTTTTAAAATGGAATAACTTTTTTATCATTGTACCAACCGACCTGGCTTTTTATATTTAATTAGAAGCATTGCTTCGTGAAATGATATGCAAAGAAGATTATCCAAATAACTGTAAAAAGGCATTTTTAAAACCTTTTTATTTGGACCCTTAAAGAAAATTAAAAATACAGTAGCGGACACAAGTTTAAGACCGCTCTAAAGAAGACGATAACTTTTTTAATATTGTACTATACGATTTGAACTTTTTTGGGAAGCTGGAGCAATTAGTTTACTGAAGGATGTGAAAAGATATTTTTTCAAAAATTGCAATCGATCGGAATTGAAAAAATACTAAAACTTGATTTTTTAACTATTTTATATGGGCCTATATTGAAAATTTAAAAAGTACGTTTTATAGCTCTGTGTCGATTAAACATATCCTGAAAATTTCGTCAAAATCGGTCGACGTTGCAATGAGCTACAAACGTTTAAAGATGGTAAAAATTGCAGATTTTCATGATTTATTGCCGAAAATATTTTTTAAATTTTCAATATAGACCCACATAAAATAGTTGAAAAATCAACTTTTAGTATTTTTCCAACAATTCCGATCAATTGCAATATTTGAAAACATTTCTTTTCTCATCCTTTAGTAAACTAAAGTATTATACTACAATATTAAAAAAGTTATCAATTTATTTTATTAGAGCGTCCGAATATTAATTCGTTTCACTGTTTCAAAAGTAAAGTTTCCCAAAAAAGTTCAAATCGTATAGTACAATATTAAAAAAGTTATCGTGTTCTTTAGAGCGGTCTTAAACATTTGTCCACTGCTGTATATGTTTTGTAGACCTATAGTAGTTATACACGTGCTAAAAATTTAATCGAAATCGGTTGACGCAGGAAAAAAATTAAACATCAAAAGATGTACGATTTTGTGTATTTTAAGCAGAATCAAAAGTCGTGTAACTACGATTTTCACAATTTGTAACCACTTGTAGCTCGCACGTATGTGTGTAACTACTGTAAATCTACAAAACCTATATTTCAAATTTTCTTTAAGGGCCCAAATAAAAAAGTTTTAAAAAATGCCGTTTTTATTCTTGCAAGTAATCTTGTAAATTATAATTATTTGGAAGATCTTTATTGCATATCATTTCGTAAAGTGATGCTTCTAATTGATTATAAAAAATCAGGTTGTTTGGTATAATTATATAAAAGTTATTCCATGTTAAAGGGCGAATGAATACTTTTTACGCGTAATCTTGTAAATTATAATTATTTGGAAGATCTTTTATTGCATATCATTTCGTAAAGTAATGCTTCTAATTGATTATAAAAAATCAGGTTGTTTGGTATAATTATATAAAAGTTATTCCATGTTAAAGGGCGAACGAATACTTTTTACGCGTAATCTTGTAAATTATAATTATTTGGAAGATCTTTTTTTTGAAATCATTTCGTAAAGTGATGCTCCTAATTGATTATAAAAATTCAGGTTGTTTGGTATAATTAGATAAAAGCTATTCCATGTTAAAGGGCGAATGAATACTTTTTACGCGTAATCTTGTAAATTATAATTATTTGGAAGATCTTTTTTTGGAAATCATTTTGTAAAGTGATGCTTCTAATTGATTATAAAAAATCAAGTTGTTTGGTATAGTTAGATAAAAGTTCTTCCACTTTAAAGGGCGAACGAATACTTTTTACGCGTAATCTTGTAAGTTATAATTATTTGGAAGATCTTTTTTTTGGAAATCATTTCGTAAAGTGATGCTTCTAATTGATTATATAAAATCAGGTTGTTTGGTATAATTATATAAAAGTTATTCCATTTTAAAGGGCGAACGAATACTTTTTACGCGTAATCTTGTAAATTATAATTATTTGGAAGATCTTTTTTTGCATATAATTTCGTAAAGTGATGCTCCTAATTGATTATAAAAATTCAGGTTGTTTGGTATAATTAGATAAAAGCTATTCCATGTTAAAGGGCGAATGAATACTTTTTACGCGTAATCTTGTAAATTATAATTATTTGGAAGATCTTTTTTTGGAAATCATTTTGTAAAGTGATGCTTCTAATTGATTATAAAAAATCAAGTTGTTTGGTATAGTTAGATAAAAGTTCTTCCACTTTAAAGGGCGAACGAATACTTTTTACGCGTAATCTTGTAAGTTATAATTATTTGGAAGATCTTTTTTTTGGAAATCATTTCGTAAAGTGATGCTTCTAATTGATTATATAAAATCAGGTTGTTTGGTATAATTATATAAAAGTTATTCCATTTTAAAGGGCGAACGAATACTTTTTACGCGTAATCTTGTAAATTATAATTATTTGGAAGATCTTTTTTTGCATATAATTTCGTAAAGTGATGCTCCTAATTGATTATAAAAATTCAGGTTGTTTGGTATAATTAGATAAAAGCTATTCCATTTTAAAGGGCGAACGAATACTTTTTACGCGTAATCTTGTAAATTATAATTATTTGGAAGATCTTTTTTTTGAAATCATTTCGTAAAGTGATGCTCCTAATTGATTATAAAAATTCAGGTTGTTTGGTATAATTAGATAAAAGCTATTCCATGTTAAAGGGCGAATGAATACTTTTTACGCGTAATCTTGTAAATTATAATTATTTGGAAGATCTTTTTTTGGAAATCATTTTGTAAAGTGATGCTTCTAATTGATTATAAAAAATCAAGTTGTTTGGTATAGTTAGATAAAAGTTCTTCCACTTTAAAGGGCGAACGAATACTTTTTACGCGTAATCTTGTAAGTTATAATTATTTGGAAGATCTTTTTTTTGGAAATCATTTCGTAAAGTGATGCTTCTAATTGATTATATAAAATCAGGTTGTTTGGTATAATTATATAAAAGTTATTCCATTTTAAAGGGCGAACGAATACTTTTTACGCGTAATCTTGTAAATTATAATTATTTGGAAGATCTTTTTTTGCATATAATTTCGTAAAGTGATGCTCCTAATTGATTATAAAAATTCAGGTTGTTTGGTATAATTAGATAAAAGCTATTCCATGTTAAAGGGCGAATGAATACTTTTTACGCGTAATCTTGTAAATTATAATTATTTGGAAGATCTTTTTTTGGAAATCATTTTGTAAAGTGATGCTTCTAATTGATTATAAAAAATCAAGTTGTTTGGTATAGTTAGATAAAAGTTCTTCCACTTTAAAGGGCGAACGAATACTTTTTACGCGTAATCTTGTAAGTTATAATTATTTGGAAGATCTTTTTTTTGGAAATCATTTCGTAAAGTGATGCTTCTAATTGATTATATAAAATCAGGTTGTTTGGTATAATTATATAAAAGTTATTCCATTTTAAAGGGCGAACGAATACTTTTTACGCGTAATCTTGTAAATTATAATTATTTGGAAGATCTTTTTTTGCATATAATTTCGTAAAGTGATGCTCCTAATTGATTATAAAAATTCAGGTTGTTTGGTATAATTAGATAAAAGCTATTCCATTTTAAAGGGCGAACGAATACTTTTTACGCGTAATCTTGTAAATTATAATTATTTGGAAGATCTTTTTTTTGAAATCATTTCGTAAAGTGATGCTCCTAATTGATTATAAAAATTCAGGTTGTTTGGTATAATTAGATAAAAGCTATTCCATGTTAAAGGGCGAATGAATACTTTTTACGCGTAATCTTGTAAATTATAATTATTTGGAAGATCTTTTTTTGGAAATCATTTTGTAAAGTGATGCTTCTAATTGATTATAAAAAATCAAGTTGTTTGGTATAGTTAGATAAAAGTTCTTCCACTTTAAAGGGCGAACGAATACTTTTTACGCGTAATCTTGTAAGTTATAATTATTTGGAAGATCTTTTTTTTGGAAATCATTTCGTAAAGTGATGCTTCTAATTGATTATATAAAATCAGGTTGTTTGGTATAATTATATAAAAGTTATTCCATTTTAAAGGGCGAACGAATACTTTTTACGCGTAATCTTGTAAATTATAATTATTTGGAAGATCTTTTTTTGCATATAATTTCGTAAAGTGATGCTCCTAATTGATTATAAAAATTCAGGTTGTTTGGTATAATTAGATAAAAGCTATTCCATTTTAAAGGGCGAACGAATACTTTTTACGCGTAATCTTGTAAATTATAATTATTTGGAAGATCTTTTTTTTTGAAATCATTTCGTAAAGTGATGCTCCTAATTGATTATAAAAAATCAAGTTGTTTGGTATAGTTATATAAAAGTTATTCCATTTTAAAGAGCGAACGAATACTTTTTACTTTTTATTTTGAACAACTGAAATTAAAGTCAAATATTTCATTAATTAACAAGTTAGTTGAATGGCAGGGTAATTGAGAGAAGTACTCTATACCGAAGACATCACTGCACCTTGTCAACCGATCTCGTCCATTCAGCGAATCATCGTTTACGTTATTACCTAACCGTTTGCGATAGGGAAACGATTTTACGTCGATGGCGAGATAGCTCGTTGTACAGGTCGTTTTTCAAAAGTAAGGTTGTGTGTCACCGAATAAAAAATTGTATTAGGGCTGCGCAGTTTACCAGTTTGATAGTGCCAACGGTAGAGCCGGCTCTTTTTCCAACCGGTGTTCCTGGAACCTTGGATGTCTGTCTTAATGGAATTAGCCAGTGGACGTTCGTTATGTTGCACGGTGTGCATTACGTAATGAACCAGCGCACACTAATCCGTTCGAAGCGCGTGCATCGGTTCACGAAACATTTGAAAGTTTCAGTCATCGAGCTAGTATGAATATTGCAGCAGATCGAACGCGATTCCCGGACTATGCGTCGTTATGGAAAATCAGGCACAGTGTCATGTGCAAGGTTATCCAAGGTGATCATTTTGTTTTCGTTCTCCACGACGATGGTGCTTCGCCAGAGGTGGGCATTATTTTGGCGAAATAAATATTTCAAATACTGTTTAATATTCTAGATTTGATTGTGCTTAAGGAAAATAGTATTTTAGATAAGATATACAATTTCGAAAATAAAATATTTCTGTTTTTTAATAATCTGAAACACAAAATTTAATATTTATAGTTTTTAACAATCTGAACAACAAAATTAGATATTTCTGTTTTTTAACAATCTGAAACACGAAATGAAATATTTCTATTTTGTAATAATATGAGTCATGAAATAAATATTTCTATGTTTTAACAGTCTCAACCACAAAATGAAATATTTCTACTTTCTAACAATCTGAGCCACAAAATAAAATATTATTTTTAACAACCTGAACAACAAAATGAAATGTTTTTCTATTTTTTAACAATCTGAGCTATAAAATCAAATATTTCTATTTTTTAACAATTTGAGCTATAAAATCAAATATTTCTATTTTTTAACAATCTGAGCCACAAAATAAAATATTTCTATTTTTAACAACCTGAACAACAAAATGAAATGTTTCTATTTTTTAACAATCTGAGCTATAAAATCAAATATTTCTATTTTTTAACAATCTGAGCTATAAAATCAAATATTTCTATTTTTTAACAACCTGAGCCACAAAATAAAATATTTCTATTTTTAACAACCTGAACAACAAAATGAAATGTTTCTATTTTTTAACAATCTGAGCTCTAAAATCAAATATTTCTATTTTTTAACAATCTGAGCCACTAAATAAAATAATTTTATTTTTAACAACCTGAACAACAAAATGAAATGTTTCTATTTTTTAACAATCTGAGCTATATAATAAAATATTCCTATTTTTTAACAATCTCAACCACAAAATAAAATATTTCTATTTTTAACAACCTGAACAACAAAATGAAATGTTTCAATTTTTTAACAATCTGAGCTATAAAATAAAATATTTCTATTTTTCAACAATCTCAACCACAAAATAAAATATTTCTGTTATATCAGTTTGCAACACGAAATAAAGTATTTTAGTTAATATATCGTTATAATACTGTGAGAAATTGCATGAGCTGTAACAAATTCAAACCATTATTTTCAGCAATAATATTTAAAATTGAAATTGAAAATAAAGACAAATTATTTCCCTTTACGGAGATCTAGAAATAACTATTTCACATTATTAAAAATTTTTTGCAATTTTCAAATAGTATATACCCAAAGAAATAAATTTGGTAAATAATTC
The DNA here is from genome assembly GCA_963971365.1 of Lasioglossum villosulum. Lineage (NCBI taxonomy): Eukaryota > Metazoa > Arthropoda > Insecta > Hymenoptera > Halictidae > Lasioglossum > Lasioglossum villosulum. Next base: position 24,096,482 of record OZ020502.1, read on the forward strand.
CTCACGAAGAAGCATCTTTACAATCTTAATAATCGCTAATTAAGAATATCAGAACCTATTATCTTGACGAGTCCCGTAAACCTAGTGTTAAAATAAAATACCATTTTCAAAAATGATTGCAAATAAAATATTTGCAAAGTTGTTCGCATAGTTTAAAATAAATAGGATTATTTACTGTTTACTATTTAAAATACTATTTCACCCAGCTCTGTTCCCCGTTTCTTTGGCTATCTCCGACTTTCGCTGTTCGCCGAGATGGAACGAGAATTTTTTCACGTGTCTCGATAAGCTTCGTCCTCGAGCTAATCTGCTTATGGTAAAATAACTATGCCGCGCGTCGAACTTCTCTCGAACGATCCTTTCGAGAAGCCGACGTTTGCCGCAAGGTTATTAAAGAGATTTACGAACGAATAACCAGCAACCTACAATGACGCGACTTTGAAGAAAATATGCGATTAGGCTCGCGCTACGGCTCGTTTTCTCTTATTGCGGAAAAAGTATAATTATGGCCGACGGTTCGCGTGGATAGTCAATGGATCCAAAAAGTACATATACGATAAATAACAATAAATTTCCCATCCTCGAGAAATCATCGACACTTGAACTGTGGTCATTACGTTAAACATTATCATGTTTTCCTAAGATGTTTTTGCACGATACAGTGACTGAAAAACTGATGAAAAAAATTATCATGGTGCAAATAATGACAATTTCTTGAGAATTGGACATTTAGAGCTCAAACACTTTTTAGTTCCACTGTATGGTCAAGAAAGTTTGCATATTGTACGCTAAAGTTTTGCAATTTACACATTTCAATTTTCCATGAAGATGCACAATCTAATCATGAAGTTAAGGAACATACAGTGAAGTCGCAATATATTTTTGCGACCTTCTACCCAGAATTTATCCAATGTCTATCCACTCCACTGCCGGCCAATGCTGGAGGGAAGTGATGATCGATCTCGGTTCGGGTATATCGGTGTGAATCACTACTAATCGAATTACAAAATTTCTTTATTTTTCATTACTTTTTCATGGGACTTTCACCATCTTGTTTCTGGCATTTTTCCGACGAAAATGACACTAAACACGGTATAATTTCAACTGTATTAAGTAGTTTATTCGACGATGAAAACTTCGGGTGCAAGGAAGGACAGCATATCCGAAAGAAAGGGGACACAGTTCAAAGAATTTCCATTTTCTCATACGCTGTTCTTCGTTGCGTTCGAAACTTTCATCGTCGATTGAAAAAATACAGCGGATGTTTTTCTAGGTTTTTGCTCTACTTTGGACTTATTTTTCCGTCAAGACTTTTCCGACTCATATGATGACGCACAGCGTGCTGCGCTGAACTTTCCTCTATCAAATGAACCTTTGTGCAGTTCAAAATATGCTTGTATAAGGATAAAACATCACGGGTCGCAGACCCAAAATCTAGTTAGATTCTAGTTCCTTCATAGTGTCCTGTAGTTGAGTATCCTTCGCCCTTAAATTTACTGAGTACAGTAATTTCTCAATCGTAGTCCCAACACCCGTGTTATGAACGGACTACGATCAAGTAGGGTGGCTATTTTTTGATTTATGACTGCGTCCACCCTACCGCGCTGAGACTTCAAACGACAAGCCGAACGTAGAGAAGGACAGAATGAAATAGGATCGCGTGGCCGAAGCGTGTCCCCGTCGCCGGCACAGTTTAAAGGCCCGTGCGTTATCACAATAAAACACCAAGACCTTAGCTTCTTTATTTTCGATGATATCATTATGGAACTTTCACCAACATATTCGTGGCATTTCTCTGATTAAAATCATACCAAACACGATATAATTTGGCCAATATTTAGTTTTTATTTTTTTTCACTCGCTGTCTTCTTCCATTCCCTACAGTTACTCCATACCGTCAATGAAACCACTAAATATTGGCCAAATTATATCGTGTTTGGTCTTGTTTTAATCAGAAAAATGCCAGAAATAAGGTAGTGAAAGTCCCATAAAACAATCATGGAAATTAAACAATTTTGTCATTGCCAATTCATTGCGAGAACACGCGGGCCTTTGAACTGTGCCGGCGGCGGCTACTGTTCGCGTCTCTCTCTTTCCAATACGCTCTTCTTCGTTGCGTTCGAAACTTTCATCGTCGATTAAACCACTAAATATTGGCCAAATTATATCGTGTTTGGTATGATTTTAATCAGAAAAATGCCAGGAATAAGCCAGTAAAATCTCATAAAAAAATAATGAAAATTAAGTAGTTTGAAAATTCGATTCACTCGAGTCAATGTAGTGGTGTTCACACCGATATACCCGAGCCGACATCAAACATCGCCGTCCTGCTGCCGGGCGCAGCGTTGACAGGCGGTGGAATGGGTAGGCACTGGACTACGATTGCAGAGGCGACCGAGGACTACGATTCAGAAATTACTGTAGCTGTTTTTATTAAGGACTAGCTGACCCGACAGACGTTGCCCTGTCTAAATTTCAATAAAGTTTGCGATCGTTACTTCCTGCTACTTGTACCGCTTCGAAGATTATGATTTCTGCAGTTTGTCCGAATTTTCCGACTTTCCTTTGTTAATATTTGTTAACTTAACAAAACAAAAAAAGAATTATGCATATCCATCGTTCGAACCGTGAGTTATGGTCTTGAGTTTATATAGAAATTCCATAGAAAAAGCACTTTCATTTTATCCCAAATTTTCCATTTTTCCGGACAACCTTTCCAATTTTTCTTTCCCTAAAAACCTCATTTGGACTATTACAGACATTTAAAAAGAGAAATTAGCCAAATCAGTCCAGTCGTTTTCAAATGATGTCGTGACCAACGAACAGCATTTCATTTTTATTATATAGATATCGGAAAGACTAACATGAATACACGAGGTATCATCGCCTCCTAGAAGTTAGTCCCCTACTTGTTGAATTAAATAATTTCAACAGTCGTGCTGAATTGTGCTATGTTTATGCTACATTGTGCTCGAACATTGTAAATAGACTGCGGATCTTTATGCAAAATAAAAATGTCTTTCCTGAATTGCAACGAACTAGAGTGAAATAGAAATTAATTTTCTTTCCTATTGTGTTGAGCAGGTTGAAAATAATATAATAGTATGTTTAAATTTTGCAAATACTTTTGCTATTCTAAATTGCACCTATTCAGTTTTGTCATAAATGCATAAAATCCGCAGTCTAATTATAACTATAACATGAAAAATAAAATGAAAAATTGAGAAAAACGATTTTTTCAGTATCCCCCACTTTTCATTTTTTCAATTTTCTCAATTCTGCTAAAGTATTACTTTAAAAAAATAATAAACAAAGAAGTTATAGTCACTAATCGTTTTGGACATCGAATTCACGTTTAAGTAAGTAACAATTATCCAAACAGCATGTAATCATATACATGTATGAGTTGTGCTAGCCTAGCACAAGTCAGATATGCGATACATGTTTATCGAATAAGAAGTGCAAGAGTAATGTGCCCTTTATATCGTTGTGCTGGAAAAATTGGAAGTTGTGCTGACTTGTGCTAGGCTAGCACAACTCGTATATATGATTGTATGCTGTTTGGATAATTGTTGCTTACTTAAACGTTAATTACATGTTCAAAACGATTATTGACTATAACTTCTTTATTTATTATTTCTTTAAAGTAAAATTTAGCACGATTTTAACACAACTTAGCACAATTGAGAAAATTGGAAAAAATGAAGAGTGGGGGACTACTCAAAAAATCGTTTTTCTCAATTTTTCATCTTATTTTTTATATTATGGTTATAATATTCGAGCACAATGTAGCACAATTAAGCAAAACTGTTGAAATTATTTAATTCAACAAGTGGGGAGCTAACTTCTAGAAGGCGTTATCATTAAAAGTAAATGTTTAAAAATTACTAATTACAGCTGCGAACGGTCCTAGGCATTGCCAATTACAGTATAGCTATAAAAATCGTCCGTTATCCAAGGATTAAAACAACTAAGTTCAAATTAGATTAGAATTTAACATAGTTAAATTAAAAAAACGTTATTCCCTCTTTTTCAACTGATTTTTATATGTAGAATCAGAGCCTCCACGGTTGTGCCATTCGTCCGGCCACACCCTGTATACAAAGAAAATATGAACAAACTAATGAACCTATTCGCGTCCGATCCTTTCGAGATGAAGCCGGCAGTTGCCGCAAGGTTATTAAAGAGATTTATGTACGAATTACAAGCAACCTACAATGACGTGACTTTGAAAAAAGTATATAACTACGCTTACAAGCGCGAGATGAATGTACGACGCGCAGCGTTGCGTCATTTTCCCATAAATGGTCAAGCCGAGGTTAGGTACGCCAGTGTCGCATTACAGGTTGCCTCCGACGGGTGCTCGGGGCTTTCTGTTCATGATTTTTCCACGTTAAAACGAAATTAAAGTTTCTTTCCTCACTGGAAAGAAAGTAGGATGTTATCTGGACATCATCGGCTACTTAGAATTTTGCTACGACAAATCTGTATCAGTCTGTATTTTGTTAAATATAAAGAATTATTTTGTTAATAGAATTAATAAGTCTGTATTTTGTTGAAAATAATAGAATTAATAAGTCTGTATTTTGTTAAAAATAATAGAATTAATAAGTCTGTATTTTGTTAAAAATAATAGAATTAATAAGTCTGTATTTTGTTAAAAATAACAGAATTAATAAGTCTATATTTTGTTAAAAATAATAGAATTAATAAGTCTATATTTTGTTAAAAATAATAGAATTAATAAGTCTGTATTTTGTTAAAAATAATAGAATTAATAAGTCTATATTTTGTTAAAAATAATAGAATTAATAAGTCTATATTTTGTTAAAAATAATAGAATTAATAAGTCTGTATTTTGTTAAAAATAATAGAATTAATAAGTCTATATTTTGTTAAAAATAATAGAATTAATAAGTCTATATTTTGTTAAAAATAATACAATTAATAAGTCTGTATTTTCAAAATCTGTATCTCGTTAAAAATAATTAATAATAACTACCTTAATTATTTATTGTTAATCGATACTCTACTCTCTCTTTTCATTAGAAAGTTTTTCGAAACTGAGAAACTCGTCTACATACATTACTCATCTATATTGTTCTTTGTTACTTATACGTATTGATCTCAATATCTTGTATCTGATAATAAAATACATATTCCCAATTAATCAAAACGTTTGTTGTTTGCAACGCTTCTGCTAAGAGATTTCCAAACACGTGTACAATACACACACATTATAAAGATTACAATTCTAAGGAGATAAAGTTGATTTGGTATAATAATGTCTTCTTCACGTGCTTTGTTATATGTTCAAATAAAGAACGTATGTACCACAAATATTTGAAATTCATGCAAAGTACGATAATTATGCACGGACAATTCTAGTTTGATTTTTCCAACGGCATCCTCTCACTCAATATTTTCAATCGTCCACAGTCATCTGAGTATCAGTCACCTCGAGGGAGCCGAGAAAAATAAAAATGATCTATCAATGCAGACAGAGATATCAACCCCGACGAAACGACGATTTATCGAAGTTTCTGTGCGCGCAGCTGCATCGGTCGTTTATTTTTTCGATCTTTCAAGGCAATAAAGACGTCTATATGTATAATATGTGCGAACGATAACATAGCGCTTTCATGAAACGTACCTATTTCATTCATAACCGCTCGAGCAAGGTGCAATGGAAATTGAAGCGATTCAATTTATAGGGCAAACACGATTGGTATTCGAGTGAAGCAGATTCTAGTATAACTTCGTCACAAAATTATTTAACCCTCGTTAGGCAAGGTTTAATAACTAGACTGTGGATTTTTATGCATTTCTGAAGAAATTGGCCAGGAGAAATATAAAACAGCGAGAAATTAGAAAAATCTAAAAGTACTGTTGTTTTTTCAGGTATACAAAACTTTTACGGGGTGATATACATTTTTATCTAACTCCTGTTGCCCATAATCGTTGCTGAACATTTTTATTTTGGATAAAGATTCGCACACATTAATTTAATAATAACATAAATAGTAAGATGGGAAATCTTAGATCCTGACAAATGAATTTCATGAATATTCTCGTTTTTAATCAATTTGGGATAAAGTAGAATAAAAAGTAAACAAACAGATTATTCGTATGAAAATTTTTTTCAAAAATCTGAATGCTGAGAACCCACATTACCTTACGAACGTTAAGAAGACTGTACACACATAGAGTAAATGTATCAATTACTGCGGTATTTTATTCCCAATGAGACTAAAACGCGTACAAATAAATATTTCTAAATGTTTTACAATTACGAATTTTGATTCCATTGATGAATTGTACGTAATATTAAAATAAAAACAGATGCTCTTTTATTACTCTGTGATTACTGCATTTTTCAAGAAAGACGGTATTAATGTAAGTAATAAATTTGTATTTGGTTCCTGGAATTTGCGATTAGAAAATGTTTATCTTGCACAAAGATCTGCAATCGAATAAAACAGTATAACTTTTTTGTTCAAATAAAAAATAGATAAGTAAAATATAGAGTAGCGCTATTTCCCATTTATTAAAATTATTCCACGGAGAAATATACATTTTTATTAAAAAAACTAGAATAATGATATTATCGGCGCTACGGTTCGATCAAATTCTACAATTATCGTCTTCCGACGATAAGATTCAAACCCGAATCGACACGTTTGAATATTACAAAAATTGCTATCTAGTAGAATTTGATCGAACCGTAGCGTCGATAATATAATTATTCTAGTTTTCTAAAAACATTTACGATCGATATAAAAAGAAATCGTATTTTTATTTAAGTCCTGTTTCCTAGGATCGATGCAGAAAATTTTTATTTGGCGTACAAATCCGCAGTCTAATAATGGAAATGAGAAGATTTGCGAGTAGTAAGAAATTAATTCGATTGCGTAGAGTAATGTCGATAAATCACAAGCTAACAAACGAAAATGTCTTTCCAGGAGAAATGAGAAAGGGTTAATTGGTTTAATTACAGAAGATATGGTCGGTGTTTCCTTTAATTAAAGGGGAGAAGCGATAACTCGAATCTGTATGTTTACGTGCGGAGAAACAATTCGAACGGCGATCCGTATCGACTCCGGGTTCAGAAAACGGAAGAAGGTTAAGCGGCTCAAGGATAAAAGCATCCTAGGCGAAAAGGACGCGCGCGATCTTCTCGACTTCGCTCGCGAGTATCCTTTCTTTCTTCTCGCGCACCGGAAACCACCACGAGCGACACACAACGCATTCGGAATGATCACTTGACACGTCAGTTCGACCTCGAGGCTGACGCGGTCGACACGGCGGCGGTCGCTTTCAGAACTCGAGTATCTCTTGCGAGTTGAAAGTGAGCGACGAAAATGGTAAACAAAGAATTCTGTGTGCTCCAACATGTTACTTTTCTGTTGCTTTTCTCTGACGGATTTTAGAAGTATTCTGTTTTTCATTGTCAAAAATTGATTTACCAAATGACAAGCAGAAAAGATTTTGAAAAAATTGCAGGTAGTTATATAGAAAAGGTCTGCCTACTCCGATTTTGATGAAATTTTAATATGTTATAGATTTCGACAGTTTGAACAACTTTTTCCTTTTCCAATATTGGGGGTCGCTTTCAGTTTTCGAAATAATTGCAAAAAACTATTGCTAATACTGTATTGAATTTTCGGTATTTTTGCATGGCGCGGTAACTGTTTACTTTTGTTTTGCAAACTCGTGGGGATGAGAGAGAAAACAGCGTCTCACTCTATATAGGGTAAGCTTTCAATTTTGAAAGACTACTCTTGAATTTTTGTATGGTCTCCGCCCCCTCCACGACTTAATCACAACTCATTATGATCGCACGATTTTTCCATTACTAGTTCAAATTCTAGATAACAGCTACAATGCAAAAATTATGAGAATAGAATGAGTTGTGGTTAGGTTGTGAATTTTTGAATTATTCGGAGGGTACAATTATTCACAAAATTAATTTACAATTTGATTAAAAAATGAATACAACATGAAATTCACTAATTAAACGAAAGCTTTTTAAATTGATCTATTTTTTAAATGCAAAATGAAAGCCATTTTCATTGCCAATATATTGATGGATTTCGAATTTCTTGTACATTTGTCTCCCGTTGTGCCTCCAGAACATCCTTAAGTAGAAACGGTAGGTCATGAACAGACGAGTCAGACGATCTCTGTAACACTCGCGTTCGCCGAATTTTCTAGTTTGTATAAACGAATTTTATATGTCATTGTGTTGCTAAAAAAAGAACATTTCTACCATTTCCTCTATAATTTTTTTCTAATTTTTACTATTTATAAAAAATGCTGGCTAGTAATAGCCTAAAGACCCTGCATATTCACTACCCTCCCCATAATATTAATTTTTTTCTTAGTATACTTGATATTTCAGCGCTAATGATCATTTATAATTATCTTAAAAAATGTAAAATTAGAATGTAGCGATCACCATTTATACTTATTTTCCTTATAGTATGTTAATACCTCATTAGTTTTCCGAAAAATATTGTAAGTCATAATACTTGATATTTCAGCGCTAATGATCATTTATAATTTTCTTAAAAAATGTAAAATTAGGATCTAGCGATCACCATTTATAATTATTTTCCTTATAGTATGTTAATACCTCATTAGTTTTCCGAAAAATATTGTAAGTCATAATGTATGCTATCTATATGCTATAATGAATAAATAAAAAGCTTGCGGAGCACTGATTAAGAACTAGTGGCCTAGATTGATTTTTCATCTAGCATTTTTGACTACTAACAAAGCCCATCGTAGCATTATCGACCCTCGTAACTCTCGTAAACGAGAGTCTACTCTCTCAAACCCCCATTCGTAGCTGTTAAAAAATTCAGTTTCGTAATATTTCTGCGCGGGTCGTTCTCCTTGGAGTCTCCTTGGCTCCTACGTCCGTTCTTCCGAGATTGAAACGTTTGGTGATAATTCAAGTGTACGGAGAAAGAGAAGGGAAAGAAGAAAGAGGGCGAGAGCGGGAGAGAGAGAGAGTCTCGAGATAAGATCGGTAGAAAACTCGGGAGCTGCTATCCGGTTTATCAGCGACCACCGTTTTCTCGTAACATTTATCAGGGGCCACGATGAAACCGGGGGATGGGAGGAAAACAATGCATCCGATGCTCTTTGAACGCGGGCCTGTTCGGGGAATGTTTGCGCAGCGGAAAAAAACGAGGCTCCGTGGATTCCGGGGATCTCGAAGGATAAATCATCGAGTCTGTGCCACCATTTGCACAGACGACTCGCGGTCATTACTGTCTTCGGAGATAAACACGAGCATCCGAGACACCCTTCTGCACTGGATTCCCCGCGCCCCGTGCCACCAACTCGCGGCGCAGGAAGTTGATTATCGCGCCGCCATGCATCGCGCGCGCGGTCATCAAGAAAATCATGTTCAATAACGCGAGGAACGAACGCTGCCCGGCTGTCTTTAAAGCGGACTCAACGTTACTGGCAATTTGATCGCTTGTGCTCGTTTCGAAACTGGTGTCACGACCTTTTTCCTTTCTTTCGGATGTTTGACACGTTGAGTAGCACATATGTATATCCTTCATTATATAGGATGTCGTGGGGAGTTCCCTTAACGCCGGACGACCCCTAATACCGGACATTAGCTATATATATATATAAATTATTTATATATATTTAAATATTTATCAATATAAATATATATCAATATAAATATATATCAATATAAATATATATCAACATAAATATATATCAACATAAATATATATCAACATAAATATATATCAACATAAATATATATCAACATAAATATATATCAACATAAATATATATCAACATAAATATATATCAACATAAATATATATCAACATAAATATATATCAACATAAATATATATCAGTATAAATATTTATCACTATAAATATTTATCACTATAAATATTTATCAGTATAAATATTTATCAGTATAAATATTTATCACTATAAATATTTATCAATATAAATGTAAGAGTCCTTGGATAAATTGCAGTTAGAAAATCGTAAAAATCTGCATTTTTTACAATCTTTAAACGTTTGTAGCTCAATGCAACGTGGATCGATTTTGACGAAATTTTTAGAATGTGTTTAATTCACACAGATCTACAGACCGTAATTTTTTCAATTTTTAATATAGGCCACATAAAAAAGTTGTAAAATACAACTTTTAGTACTTTTTTTACAACTCCGATCAATTGTAATTTTTGAAAAAGATTTCTTTTCACATCCTGCAGTAAACTAATTGCTCTAGCTTCCCAAAAAAGTTCAAATCGTATAGTACAGTGGTCGCAATAATATTTTCTATCTAATATCGAATGTAATTGAATGTATGTAATAATAATAATGAAAATAAATATATTTTCTTTAAAAAAACAACATACAAACCTGACTTACTCAGACTTTCTAAGAAGATGCAAGCACATTGTTCGCATTAATAAATATTTATTAAGTATGAAATTTAGTTCTATTTAGTGTACTACTTATTCAGTGTAATAAAAGTTTACCGAACAAGCAGATTTGGCTCCCAATTTTTTTTTAAATTGTTGTAATGTTCATATTTGGCTCTTTGGCTAATAAGTTTGCCGACCACTGGTATAGTACAATATTAAAAAAGTTATCGTCCTGTCTAGAGCACCCGAATATTAATTTGTTTCACTGTACCATCAAAAGTCAATCTTTAAAAATTATTAATTAGAACCGCGAACGGTCCTAAACATTGCCAATTATATAGTTATTAAAATCGTCCGTTGTCCAAAGGTTAATTAAAATGTGTCAATTGAGAAATCTATAACATAAACTCCCACGAAAGTATCTGTGTAATTTTTAAATAAATTTGAAAATGGCCACATGATCGGCGATGATGGATTTACTATTAAGAAACACATTTGTGTTCGTCGAGGTGTCTGGTTTTATTTGTTCATAGTTTAACAACACAGCAGTGTACTTTTATGGGCACCAGCAACCGAGACGGACACACGAGCATAAAGGGTGAATAAACGGACATTCAACAACGTGGCCTTCGATTCCTTCGAAAGCGACAGAGGATACTCGTTTCCCTCGATTCACTGAACACTCAAATGATTTTTTTTCTGTGTCACGTTGCAACACATTGGGACTTTCTCGAACGAAAATGTTTGAAAACGTATCGATGACCGCCCACGCGGGCTACGCACGAGCGCGCAGATCGACTAGGACTAGAACAAGCATGTACGACTTAGCACGTGGCTTTTTCGATGAAAAAAGGTTTAACGTTTCCTTTCTAACAACCCTTTGTACCGCAAGATTTTTTTAGTTTCGCTCCCGTTCCAACCCCGTACCACTTAAAGTGTTTTATTCAAAACCGACTTCAAGAGACAGCTTCTTCGTTGATATCGATTGAAAATCATTTTTATCTTATTACATTGAAAATATTCAAACACCTGTATAGCTTTCGTTTAAATAAAAAAATAAATATTTGAACTGACAATTAAAAAATTTTCAGCAAGTGAGTGTAGAGTTCAGATATATTAATATCAAAGATATATTAATGTCAAAGATGTATTAATATCAGAGATGTATTAATATCAGAGATGTATTAATATCAGAGATGTATTAATATCAGAGATGTATTAATATCAGAGATGTATTAATATCAGAGATGTATTAATATCAGAGATGTATTAATATCAGAGATGTATTAATATCAGAGATGTATTAATATCAAAGATGTATTAATATCAGAGATGTATTAATATCAGAGATGTATTAATATCAGAGATGTATTAATATCAGAGATGTATTAATATCAGAGATGTATTAATATCAGAGATGTATTAATATCAGAGATGTATAAATATCAGAGATGTATAAATATCAGAGATGTATAAATATCAGAGATGTATTAATATCAAAGATGTATTAATATCAGAGATGTATCAATATCAAAGATGTATCAATATCAATGATGTATTAATATCAATGATGTATCAATATCAATGATGTATTAATATCAATGATGTATTAATATCAAAGATGTATTAATATCAAAGATGTATTAATATCAAAGATGTATTAATATCAAAGATGTATTAATATCAAAGATGTATTAATATCAAAGATGTATTAATATCAAAGATGTATTAATATCAAAGATGTATTAATATGAAAGATATATTATATCAAAGATATTATTTCTGTTGAGTATTCTAAATTATTGCAAAAGGATTTTTCATGACATTTTATATATCTTGGTCTTATGTTGCCTATATTGATCAAACTTATTTTTCCAACAATCATTTCCCCAAATGAAAGATGTTTCTATATTAAAAATAAAATAAAACTTTATCTACGCAATTTAGTTTCTACGCAAAATAAAAATAGTCGGTATTAATTGCAAATTACAGGGGCTATACTATAGACATTTATTCATTTCTTAGTAAGTTTGGCAGTGAGGAAATAATAGAACAGTGTTTGTAAATGTGTTCAATCTATTAATTTTTATCAAAAATGCATAAAACCCGCAGTTTATTTCTAATTATTTTACAACTTCTATGCAAATGCATAGAGCAGTGTTTCTCAACCTTTTTTGGTTGACGCTTCACTCAAAATATTTCGAATTATTTAAGCTACACCTGAATATAAAAAATGTAAAAGTTGTACGATACAAAAAAGAAAAACAAATTATTTATTTACAATGTATTCAATGAGAGGGCTGAGCCTGTGTTCTTCAATACATTAAGTCCAAACGACGTTCCAAAGTGGCCAGACAAATTCGTATGCAATTTTAATCATTTGACAATCTGTCGTGGCACACAGGTTGAGAAACACTGGCATACAAGGAAAACTTATTTAATTTTTTGTTTTACGACAGTATCGAACAGAGAATGAAATTTTGTCGAAGTAACGTGAACATGCTATTTCTCTTCGTCAGATAAGTTAACATTCGTGCTGATTCAGATATCTTACTGTTTCAATGCAGCTCGATATTAAGTTATAAAATGAACAAATATTGCATATCGAGTGAACCAGTATTTACCCGTATAACAGGGATGTGTCTATCTCGCAAGCTACATACGTACAAGCTATACAGCTTGGTCGATTTTGTTTTACAGCCGACGGCATTGAGAACGAACACGTATAACTGTTCAATCTAATATGACACGAATAATAGTTTCCTCTTTGGCGCTCTCCCTCTTCCATCGTGTTACCACTCGTTCCCTTGTCACAAGTAAATATATGGGGAAACCCGCGTCCAATTGTATCTACAATTCCACGTCGTTGGAGCGAAAACTTTGGGAAATGTCACCAGCCATTTTACCGTGATGAAGTGTATATTCTTTGACACCGCATTTTCCAATAGAAATTCGTGTTTTCGTTCCGTTCTTCGTAAAGGTGGTTCGGAACCCACCGTAATAAACAGTAGGTCCCGATTAAATTAGGCGTTAACGAGAATGAAAGAGGGGGAGAGTGGTAAATGGATTTGAAACACCGAGGGGACCAAATATCATTACTACAATGGACGAAATAATGATGGGTTCCCTTCAATTTGTTGACGAAATATTGTGTTTAGTGCGTCAAAAGATTTTAAATGAAATTTTTAGTACGTGTATAACTACCATAGATCTACAAAACATATATTTTAATTTTTCATTAAGGGCTCTAATAAAAAAATTAGAAGAAATGCTCATTTTATTTTTGCATGCAACCTTGTAAATTGTAATTTTTGGGAAATCTTGTTTGTAGATCATTTAGTAAACCAATGCTTCTCAAAAAACAGGTAAGGTAAAGGCACCTGTAGTTGACCATATACGAGTAGTTGACCATTTTATAGAAAAACATAAAAAATAAGATTTTTATAAGCTATACACTGTTTATGAAAGTGAACTTCGGATGCCATACCGTCTGTTGATTAAATTCTCTATAGTATTCTCTATAGTATTCTTTATAGTATTCTCCATAGTATTCTCTATAGTATTCTCTATAGGGTAACTGCACCAGTGAATAAACGGGCACCAGTAAATGAACGCTTTTGTATAATTCAACAAATTTTAACCCGCACGGCATACTAGCGATGAAATTGTGATTAAAGAGTTAAATAAATAGGAGAATATTGTTTAGTAATTTTGATCATTCATTGGACTATCACTGTTCAATTATTAGAAGGTACATAGTGCTCATTGAATGGTATTTTTTATATTTTTTATTTAACGTTTAATGAAGAAAAATAATAATAATTTCATTTTATTTGTGTTCATTTATTTTTGACAAATGAAGTATAAGGAGCCATTTGGCATATATGAGATTCCATTAATTCACACATTTCTTTCTACATAAAATATCTTCTTGAACAATTTCTTAAATGTTCATTCACTGGTGCAGTTACCCTAGTATTCTCTATAGTATTCTCCATTGTATTCTCCATTGTATTCTCTATAGTATTCTCTATAGTATTCTCTATAGTATTCTCTATAGTATTCTCTATTAACTTGCAACGTCTACTCTGTTCCTCAATTGAAATTGTTACGTAATTGATTTGTTTTATTTTTTATTTCATTCTTTAATTGTAATTTGTGCTGGTAATTGTTGAAAGTAAATGATAATAAAATGATTCCCAAGATTATTGCTTTAATCCTCTTTCTATTATAAGTGGTCAACTACTAACGAATAGGAAGTCAATTACTACTTTTTCATTTTCAACTGAATTTTTAAATATGTTTCTTAAATTTGTACAAGTAAACTTTTTTTTAAAAGTGGCCTTGGTACATAATTAATAAAACTTGAAGAGTGTCTTCAGGCATCGACTCTCGCTATTTGATGACAGAGTAAGTGGTTACTATTATTCGCGTGGAAAATTCTCTTAACTGGTCAACTACTAGTATCTTTACCTTAGTTTGGTACGATTATAAAAAAGTTATTGTATTTTATAAGGTGTGCGAACACCCTTAATATTTCGTTCTTTGTAAACCAAATTTTTATATCTGCATTATTTGCACGTTATAATTCGTATTTTCATTAATCCGTAGCACTCGAGTAATGATTCAGAGTCATCACTAAAAATTGCTGTACTGTTATTCAAAATATTGTTTAACTAGACTTTTAATATTGTTTTATCAAATATTTATATATTATATGAGGTATTATATTAATTCTTTATATCCATAAAATGAAACTAATCGTAGAGGATAGAATTATACCAGGTCGGAGGAAATGTTTAATTTTCGAGATAAAATAGCTCCGAGTGCGAATCAAATGAGTGTACATAAAAAATTGTGCAATTAAAATGTTTTCAGAATTTAATTTCAAAAGTTTAATGTTACTGTACGGTAATAACAATGTATAAAGATGAATAAAATTTTTAATTTGATTCAAGCCTATTTTACATTTGTCTAAAAGTATGAAAAACGTTGAAAATTGTGAGTGGTTCGAAATTTTTAGCAAACGGTTATACATTACAGTAAAAGTTGTTAATACTCTGAGTAAATGGACTTTCGTTATTTTTATAAAGCAATGTAAACCAGTCGCTTTTACTGCGTCGAAGATCTGATGTTAATGAAACATTTCTGCCAGAGTAATTAAAATGTTGATTTAAGTATCAACTATAACGATACCAGACTAACGATCTTCGACTCATTAAACTTTGATCCCTGTCTGTAACGTTTTAATTCGATAAGTTTGTGTAGCAGCAACGATGTCGATCGATCTTCATTATTATCAACCAAGTATCGCATCATAGCTATCGAAGTGCATCGCTTCGGTATTAATTTCAGACAAACAAATTTCTCAAAATCCTACAGTGAAACTCAACGATGGAAAAATAATATTTTGTGGAAATACTCATTACGACTTTAGACGATTTCTAATAAAAATGAAGAAATTCTATACTGCAATTCAATTGTACTTTCATTCAAGACCACAAAAGAATTTCTCAAATATAAAAATTACATAATTATTAAAAGAAAAAGAAAAAATAAAAATTATAAAAAGAAGCTGCTGTTGCAACATACATATGTTCTTCTCCCACTTTGAAAAGTAAAATATTCATTTAACTTTTTTATTATTAAAGAATATAATAAAATACCTGATACTTTACTTAAATAGTAAATAATTACTGCTGCTGATAAGTTACTTTTTTATTATTGTATTTTTATTCTTTTCTCAAAATGAGAAAAGGGTTTATTACGCCAGCTGTTCATTTAAATATTACAGTCAATAATGATTTGTAATTTGTTTCGCTGTAAGTTTAATGATATAAATCATGCTGCATTCTTTTATGCATCCATTCATATATTGCTAAAAAATATTGAAAATTGGTATATATTCTTCTAACTCGGAGTGTATTAAACTGCTCAACGTTAAACCTATCACGACCGGTTTTAATATTTTATTTTACCATTATTGAAATTATAATTGTTTTTCTTCAGTATATATTACAATAGTTCTCTGTATCTCGATCGTCACTTGTTCATAACAACGTATTAATGTTATCGGCGCACTAGTTCGATCAATTGGATTTCTGATGTGTCTATTTATTAAATTCAACAATTTATTACAAGATTGAACCGTAATGGTGTGATATATATTTCTTTTGTTGACAACATTTTTCATGTGTCTATTTATTAAATTCAACAATTTACACATTATTTCTTATGAAATGTTGTCAACAAAAGAAATATATATCACACCATTACGGTTCAATCTTGTAATAAATTGTTGAATTTAATAAATAGACACATGAGAAATCCAATTGATCGAACCAGTGTGCCGATAACATTAATACGTATATTACAATATTGTTTTTCTTCAGTATATATTACAATAAAAATCGCACAAAGTATAAATAAATTTAATCTTGTTACTTATGTAATACAACATCTTTCACTTTTGATGGTTGGTAGGTTTAGTGGTAAAGTAAGTAAAGTTGCTGCAAAAGCAACAGCATTTTAAGTATACGAAAACTGTATTCATTCTGAAGCCATAGAGATCTTGGAACTCGATCAAATACTGTGTACATGTACTGTACTAGATGTTATCTTGATTTATGTAAATGATATCTGAATGGTAGCATGTCAAACATAAGACCGTTTATCAGCTATTTATTTTTTACCCACCTAATATTTCCATCGAATCAGTCACGCGAGCTTACTCGTCCGATATCACGGTCGACTAATTCAATTCGGTGCAACTAATTAATAGAAATAATTAATAAAAACAAGAGGGACAAACGGCCATCCACTCCTCCGCATCCACGATCATCACGGCAGAATGTATCAACTCTCGCTCGCTTCTTGGATGAAAATTTATATTTTACATTGTTTAACCCTTTGCACTAGGAGCTACTTTAACTCGAAAATTAAACATTCCGAACTAGAATAATTCCACTTTATATTAATACTTTTCTTTGTATGAATATAAAATTAAAATTATACCTGAAAAATGCAATATTTAACTTCCCGATTCATAGGGAAGTTATTGTAATTACCCCGAAAATCGAAAATCGATTTTTTAGCAGATCTTCACGTTTCATGGTCATTGGAGTCATTTTAGACTATTTTTATCAAAATGTTTGTGTGTGTGTGTGTGTGTGTGTGCGTGCGTATGTCCGTTTGTATGGTATCAAATTTTTCGTTAACGTTTTCTGAAAAAGTAACAATGCGATCAGAATGATGAATGATGCAATCGATGTGCCCCGCTGTAACTTAGAGCTGATTAGATTTTGGTCCATATTGGTCAAGTAGTTTTTTTAGTTTTTTTCGAAAGAAGTTCATTCAACAATGCAAATTATACGAGAGGACGGAAATTTTCCATCGAAGAAACAAACATAATAATTATATATATTTTATTTTTATTTTTTTATAATTTAAACAAATTTTTTTTTATTTGAAAAAAAATTTTTTTTTATTTTCCTTTTTTAATTATGCAACTAATGCTAATGTTACCGCTTAGAATAATCGAAAATTATCCCAATGCAAGAGTGAGTTATTCATCGCTACTGCCGAGAATACATTTTCAAAGAATATCGATGAAAGTACAAAAACATTTATATTACAATCTTTAAAAAAACAAGCAGTTCAATACGAATTATTAGCTGAGATGAAATTGAAAGTTAATATAAAAAAATGGTTAATGGAGCATGCGAACAACGAGCATACGATGTTGGTTTAATGCGACGCCATACAGCAAACATTTTGATAAGTAGAAAACTATTGAACTTCCCTGAGATCGTATAATCTTCTTAAAACGTACACTAAATAATGATAATAATATACTGTAACTAACGAATCGGGAAGTTCTTTGTGTGGCTCGTGGAGAGTCACACACCAAATAACATCCTTACTACTAACCCTCTCCGGAACTCGCAAAGCGAGCAACAATAACCAGCTAGTTAAATGTCTTGTAATTGATTAGATACCAACATATTTAATAATCTAAACAATATTTTGAATAATAGTATAGCAATCTTTAATGGAGGCTCTGGGTCAAGTGTTCTGACTCGAGTGATAAGGGTTGAGGGAGCAGACTCCTTTTTCCAGGATGAGAGCAATAAAGTACCCTTACGCCGCGATATCAGTCGAAACCGCGACGAAAATATTAATTCCTCGTTGCAGTCTCCATTTGGAGTTCGCTGAAGATGTAATCAGCCGAGATGCACTTTATTGCGGCACGTGTTTGCCGAACAAACTCTCAACAGCAAATAATATTCCCAACAGCATTATAACGAGTACACAAATTAAAGCACCTACGACTCGTGTTCACCCTTTGCGAGACATCTTAAGCAAATTACCATGAATGCCAGCCTGCCGACAAAGATACAGCCGTATTCAACGAATTCAAACACGCTCTATCCTCAATACCACAAACATAGACGTTCGTTAACCCCATCAGGGACGAAATCAGTACAACACACTGACATCCACGAATATTTAAAAATTGATTGCACGTGGTCGAATTATTAGGTACGATACGGTTTCGTAATTTATCGTTTACTTCCTAGAATTTGAACGTGGTTACTGGAAAAAAGTCGAAATCATCAACAAATTTACGGTAACGTTCCTAACATCGTATAATTTCTAGTATTTAAATCTATGTATACTTAAATCCAGATTTACGTATGGATTAATTAATCCAATAAATCGCATTATTGCAGATTCTAGCACGCTCTATAATCGTATTCTTCGTTTTAATGGGTCTTTACATACTTTTAAAAGACAATTATGTAGGATTATCGAATATTACCATGCCTTAGTAGGTGTACAAAGTGCTTGTACACCTATTAAAATAAAATAACTTTTTTATAATTGTACCAAGTGACCTAATTTTTAACTTCCCGATTCATAGGGAAGTTACTGTAATTTTACTATAAATTAGAAGCAATGGTTTACGAAATGATCTGCAAAAAAGAGTTTCCACAAAATTATTATTTGCAAGGTCAAATGCAAAAATAACTAGTGGGGCATACAGCTATTAATGGTTTTTTTTTTAATTTTGTGTATCACTCTCCACGAGCCACACAAAGAACTTCCCAATTCGTTAGTTGTAGTACATTATTATCATTATTATAACTATTAATAACTAATAACTCACCTTATTAATAACTCACTTTATTAATAACTTACTAAATTAATAACTTGCTAAATTAATAACTCACTAAATTAATAACTCACTAAATTAATAACTCACTCTTGCATTGGGATATTTTTTGATTATTGTAAGCGGTAACATTAGCATTAGTTGCATAATTAAAACAAAATTTTTTTAAAATTAAAATGAAATATATATAATTACGTTTGTTTATTCGGTGGAAAATTTCCATCCTCTCGTATAAATTACATTGTTGAATAAACTTCTTTTGAAAATAACTGAAAAATCTAAAAAACTACTTGACCAAAATGGACCAAAATCTAATCAGCTCTAAATTACAGCGGGGCACATCCATTGTATCATTCATCATTCTGATCGCGTTGTTACTTTTTCAGAAAACGTTAACGAAAAATTTGATACCATAGAAACGGACATACGCACACACACACACAAAAAATCGATTTTCGATTTTCGGGGTAATTACAGTAACTTCCCTATGAATCGGGAAATTAAAAAGAGCATTTCTTTTAATTCTTTTATTTGAACCCGTAATGGAAATTAAAAATTTATGTTACGTAGATTTATGGTAGTTATTGTATACACATACTGAAAATTTCATCGAAATCTTTTGACGCAGGAAAAAACGTCACGCATCGAAAGATGTACGATTGTGTAGATTTTAAAGGAAATTTTTGACCGCTCGTAGTTCGTGTGTATGTCAATCGATTTCGATAAAAGTTTTCAACAAGTGTGTAACTACCACAGACCTACAGAACAAATATTTTATATTTTCTTTAAGGGCCGAAATAAAAAACTAAAAAAAAAAATGCCTTTTTAATTTGTGCATGTAACCTTGTAAATAATAATTTTTTGGAAAATCTTTTTTACACATCATTCCATAAACCAATGCTTCTAATTAATTATAAAAATTCAGGTCGTTTGGTACAATTGTAAAAAAGTTATTCCATTTTAAAAATTGTACGAACACTTCGTACACCCACTGAATGATCATGAGTTTTTGTGCACGTCCCCTCTTCGTTATTTTACGTGAAGACTTTTTTCTAAAGTGCAAACATTTGTGTACGACAGTTTCGGTCTGTTTATAATAACATAGAATAAAATAAAATTGTTCAGAAAGAAACCGACAATAGGTTGTCCGCGGGGAGTTAAATAACATTTTAAAATCTAACAATTCGTATAAAATAAATTTCGAGATAAGGTCATATGCAGACTAGGGTCAAGCCCCTAAACAAGGGTGAAATTATATGAAATTCAGTGACCGAGGTTTCGAATCGATCTGACGAATTGAAATCGCACCTTTCCGAATTAAGAACATTCTAAGTCGTTTCTTTAATTAAAATTAAAGAACGAAGTAAATTTTGAGTATACGGTGCATACATGCACTACCAGCCGAAAATTTAGAATCACAGTTAATTAATCACTTAGAGAAACAGGATGTCTATAAGACAAATTGGATGCGTTTAGAAATTGAAGGCTAGAGTTCCTAAACACCAAAATTTGGAGCAACCAAGGGGGATTTATTTATAAAAAAAATTTATGAGTAGTAAAGAATTGCTCTTTTTTTAAAAAACGGTCTGTATTCTCAACACCAAACCTAACATCACCGGTCAAAATGGCCGGTATCAGATTTTTCTTTTTACGATTATTCACATAATAAACATAATTTCAAAAGAAATTATTGTATATATATCTTTAGTGGTGCACATATTACAATAGGAACTGCACAAAGTCTGAACAAAACGAATTTTGTCAATTTTATAGGCGAACCAGTTAATTTTTGTACCAGTAATTGTTTTAATTGGTTTTATGTACCAGTTACTTTTAAAGCTCGATAGATTTAGCGGTAATGACTATGCAAAATATTTATGCAAAATAAACATTTTCTACCTAATTTGCAACCAACTAGAGTGAAATAGAAATTTATTATCTTTCTGAATATGTTTAATAGCTTGAAAATAATATAACAGTACTTTTCAATTCTTTTCTAATCTTTTTACCGTTTTAAATTACACATGTTCATTTTTTTCATAAATGCATAAAATCCGCTGTCTAGTAATGACAGCCTAAGATATTGAAAGCAAACCTGGCAATTACTTTTTAAAATGTTTCTAATTTCATATATATTTCCGGTGCATCTTGTAGTTGCCAAAGATGTCCCTTCAGAAAAGTGCATTCTGAGCATTGTCTTACACTGGGTGCATGAACTAGACAAGAGCATCAATGAAAATATTCATGAAAACATGAATCGTGTCTGTGAATGTATCACAGACATAAGAAAATCCTGAATCGGTTTAGAGATATTATTCAACTAGTTAATATTTCCTATAATAACGATATGTTATTATTATTTTACAAAAATCTGTAAGCGATTCGAAACTTTTGGCCGG
Organism: Lasioglossum villosulum; assembly: GCA_963971365.1. Taxonomy (NCBI): domain Eukaryota; kingdom Metazoa; phylum Arthropoda; class Insecta; order Hymenoptera; family Halictidae; genus Lasioglossum; species Lasioglossum villosulum. The sequence continues at coordinate 24,118,473 of OZ020502.1, forward strand.
TAGTATTAACCAAGGTCATATTGATGGCCTGAATATATTAGCCAAGGTCAAGTCCCTAAACAAGGTTGCAGTCACCTGGAACCAATGGATAGAGATTACCCTGACTAGGGATTGCAATACCGGTATTTCGTGCTATTTTGCAATTTCGTGATACCGGTATTTGCTAAGGTAAAATACCGGTATTTTCGGAATTAGCTATAAATAATAAAAATTACTTTTCAAGCATCTACTCTTATTTCAAATACGTATTTACAGTAGTACCAACATCAATTATTTGCTGAATTGTAATTAGCTATAAATAAAAAAATGTCCACGAACAATAATACAAAAATAGATTTATCTAAAACCGTCTGACGAGTGACCGAAGTTGTTAAAAGATGAAGGACATCAAGGCTAATATTTAGAGGAAGTATATCGCTCATTACTAACAATTGTCGATCGAGATACAGGGAATTGTTATATCGCTCATTATTAACAGTACCACCAACCACCGTGGATGGGGAAAAAGCATTTCCAACTCCAGTTAATTTGTGCAGAAAAATCCGTTCCAGGATTTATGACAGTCTAATAGATGCATTATGTTTTTTACAATCACGTTTCAAAAATTTGCAGTTAATTTAGTTAATGTTTTTTCTATTAATAGATATTAATGATATTTACTTTTAGTATCTATGCAATCTCTTTGCTCTTAGTTATTATTATTATCATTAAGGAGATACTAATAACTAAGAACTAATCAAATATTATTAATAAAAGCAGTAAAATAATAATTTTTATTATTATTTATAGATATATATATATATTTATAGATATTTACTTTTAGTATCTATACAATCTCTTTGCTCTTAGTTGTTATTATTATTAAGGAGATACTAATAACTAAGAACTAATCAAATATTATTAATAAAAGCAGTCAAATAATAATTTTTATTATTATTTATAGATATATATATTTATAGATATTTACTTTTAGTATCTATACAATCTCTTTGCTCTTAGTTGTTATTATTATTAAGGAGATACTAATAACTAAGAACTAATCAAATATTATTAATAAAAGCAGTAAAATAACAGTTTTTAACGTCAGAAACAAAAAATATAATATAAAAAACAAACCATTTCAGTATTATAATACAAAAAAGGAACAAACATGTAATATTATTATTAAGGAAATACTATTACATGTTTGTTCCTTTTTTGTATTATAATACTGAAATGGTTTGTTTTTTACATTACATTTTTTCCGACGTTAAAAATTATTATTTTACTGCTTTTATTAATAATATTTGAATATAACGTATGTTCCTTTATTAAATATTTGTACAAAATAAAATTGTTTCTATTTTTTTAGTTCATTATTTTTGTACAAAACTAATAAATACGGCACAGAAACAAATGTGTTCTTGTACCTTCTTGACAATTCCTAATACCGGTATTCCGGCACAAATTTAAAAAAAATTCCGAATAACGATATTGTATTTTCAGTCCGGTATTGCAAACCCTAGCCCTGACGAATCGGATTCATACCTTTCCGACTTTATGGCATTGTAAACCTTGGTGTCTCGTACTGACCGGTTCGGGCTGCAGGGAAAAACACTTGGAGGACGGACCTCGATGTTTCCAGGTGATCGAAACAGGCGCACAACAAACGCAGTTTTTCGATGGATCGACAAACGAAATCTCTGTCTCGAGACTTCTGATAACACGAGAAGAGCAACACTCGCGACGAACACTGTCTAAATCTCAACGATCGAGCGGATATCGTTCGAGTACCGGTACCACTGAAGCACGAACAGTCGGAAGAGGAGACCCGGTCACTTGTTCGGTTCGGACTTGTTGGGAACGCGTCGCGAGCACAATGCAAGAGGAGATAGAACCGCGAGCGTCGAGCACACGATCGAGACTATCCGCTCCGCGTCGCTCATTCTCTGTACCAGCCGACCCACGCGTTCCTCTCTCGCGGAAGAGGGACGAGCTGCTAGCCGCTAACTGCTCGCATACTCCCGTGCGATGCATAAGATAGCGCGAGCGCATGCGTTTCCCTTAGACCGTCTGCTAGCTCGTAACGTCGCTACAGACACCCCCAGCCCGGAGGGTGGAAATGAATCTTCAATTCGCTGCAATAAACGGACCAGTCCCGCTGATTGCCTCGGATAATTCATTCAGCCGCAAAATCACCAACAGAAAAATCCCTCGAGCCATCGAACTGCCGAACGCTGCTTCCGAGGCGCAAGGAGATCAGACTATGGTGAGTACCCAATTCTCATGGGGATTTGGTACTACATTGTGTCAAAAAAATACCGAGACATCTTGACAATACAAATTTTCAATTTTCGTCAAAGTTTAGGTAAATATACAGGGTGTTCGACTGCAGGTGGGAGAAAATTTAAGGGGTGGTTCTTAATTTGTAAATGGTTCTTAATGTTGTGGTTCTTAATTTTGTAAACATATATCGAAGGTGTTTCTGATGACATTAAAAGAATTTTCAGAAAAGTTGGTTTACACACTATTTTCAAAGTACCACAATATTTAAAACAGTATTTTCCCATTGTTAAAGACAAATTACTTTTATCAAAAAGCCATAATATAGTCTATTCTATTCATTGCAAAGGATGTAGTCAAGTATACAGAGTGTTCGACTGCAGGTGGGAGAAAATTTAAGGGGTGGTTCTTAACGATGATATAAGACGAAAATGAAGAATAAACTAGCTGGTTATTGTTGCTCGCTCGCTTCGCGAGTAGGGCTGTAACTTTTCCGAAGCTTCGAAGCTTCGAAGCCTCGAAGTCTTCGAAGGAACGAAGGGAGCTTCGATGTTTCGAAGTCTTCGAAATTTCGCAGTCTTGTACCGTGTCACGATTTTTGATAAATAAAAATATTAACTGTCAGTCATCGGTGACTGACATTGAACTTTCCGTTTGAACTTTTCGTAATTAAATTATACAGGGTGTTCGACTACAGGCGGGAGAAAATTTAAGGGGTGATTTTTAACGATGATATGAGACGAAAATGAAGAATAAAAAAATTGCGATTTCGGCTTCGTTATTTAGTTATTAACAATTAAAAATCATCAACGCGTCTAACAAAAGTGTACTTTGCGTACGTCAAAGAGTTCAATGTTGTCCAACGATTTGTTAAACATTGGGGCCCTCGCTGGGACCCCAAATGAGAACCAAGTTATGCATGCATCTGTCACTCGATACGTGACTGTCGCGTTGTTAATTGCTAAATAACGAAGCCGAAATTGCAATTTTTTTATTCTTCATTTTCGTCTTATACCATCGTTAAGAACCAACCCTTAAATTTTCTCCCACCTGTAGTCGAACACCCTGTATTTAAAAAATTGCATTGTATTAATTTTCGGTCACGAATGTACTTAAAAAATAATAGAATGTTCTTAAATACATTTTTCTGGGACCGGGTGGAGGAAAAATAGAGTTGTTGGGTATTATCTGTACAGGGCCAGGTATGAGGGCAATAGGCAGCCTAAAAATAATGTATTTTACGGATAGCTTCAATATATTTGGTATAAAGAATAATACATTCTCAAATAAAAATTCTTTTCAAAAATTGAAGCTGGGATCTCCGAGACCCCACATTATCTTAAGAAGGTTAAAATATTCTACAGAAATTGAAGTAAATGCCAGTATATTTTTCGCGTTTTCCCATGCAATAAATATATTCCGTCGCGTCGTAGAACCGGTAAAATCTTCCGTGCGAAGAAACAAGCGCAAATCCGAATTTAGGCAGAAACCCCTAAACCGATGACGTATCTACCGTGACCGTCATAATAATTTACTACGGAGAGAGGTTCGAAATTAGAAACTTTGATTTTCCATCGCCTTCGAATTTCCAGAAAGCGAACCTTTGAAATTTCGAAGTTTCGAAGCTTCGAAGGTTCTGCAATCGAAGCTTCGACATTCGATTGATTGACATTGATTGATTCGTTGTAATCAAACTTTGTTGTAATTTATATTCGTGAAACTTATATTTGGTTTTAACTAAAAAATAAGCCAATTAAATAAATAAAGGAAGAACGGAATACATATAAATCTCGTTTTATTTACATTCTCCTTTCTGTAATGTCGAGTCTCACTCGATAAAGGAATGCAAGGGTTAATGTATATTCAAGGAAATAAATGTACTGAAAAATAATTTTTGTTATTCTCTATAAATGTTCAGAATCTCGATAAAATTTGGATTCCACCATTTTAAGCATCTCATAGTTTCAATTTGATACGTCAATGTCTATTTGTAAATTTCAGTACCTGCGTGCACTTGTGCTGAAATGGAAAAATTGGTTTAAGACCTGTTCCTTCTTCTAAAAACAGAAATTGCGCTTTCTAGACGTCGACCAAGGTTGAAACACAAATTTGATCGAAAGTGTGACTCGCGTGGTTTTGCGTTACGACCGCAGATACATATATCGGTCGGTCACGTGGCATTATGATTTCACGATAGCCTGATTCATCGGTGACCCACGCTAGATCCGCTCGGACGACTACTAAAATCGCCAACGGATCACTGAGATCTGGTAACGATCCGATACAACTGACATCGTGGGTCACGCGAGCGATTTAAACGAAAGCATGTGCGCACGATAGCAGCTCACCGTTCACTCATAAATGCGAGTTAATCGTGGGACAACTATCATAGATGTGGATAATAAGCAAGTTTGCTGATTATCAAATAATCAACGTTTCGATCCTAGTTTGGATCATTTTCAAGAAAAATGGAAAAATTGATCATTTTCAAGATTAATTTGAATCGCGTCTGTAAAAGTGAATGTGTTGTACAATTTTCAAAAAACTATTAAATAATTGAATTTAAGGAAATTGTTCATAAAACTCACCCGCTTGCTTAGTTGTGATTAAATGTGATAAGGGCATAGGGTTCCCACGTGACTCGTATTTTTCATTGTGACCAACCCCCGCGCGGAAAACCAATTTGGCAATAGCGATAAACATACATTCGTATCAATCTAACGCTTCAGTTTCGCAATCGTTACAGGTTTTTTCTTTTCATCAATATCGTTATTGCTATTAATGGATCCGATTGGCTTCACGTCCTTTACACTTTTGTTGTTACGAATCTACGTTGATAGTTCACTTGAATTCACCTGAGTTCACCTGACTAAGCGCCATCTCGTCTAACAAGGGAACATATTCAGGTGAAACTAACCAATCTTGATGAAACTTATGCGAGATGTAGTTCTTCGAAAAATGTTTGACACGTATTTTCTTTTATTGGCAACCATCCACTTTTAAGGGGTGAAAACAGCCCTCAAAGTTTGCTGTCAGATCCATATTTTTTTGGATATCTTGGAAACCAGAGATTGAAAAATTTGATTTTTTTAAAAATTGTGTTTTTCTTTTAATGGAGAATGTAGTAGTGCAAAAAATTTTAACAAAATATGTTTGTTGAAACAATACATTAAAAATTTTGTTTTCTTTCGGATTTTCTTATATATCGTTAGTTAATTTTAATGTACACTATGTGTGATCCTTCGTCCAAAATAGGGGATACATGTTTTAGGATTTTCTTCTTTATTCTATTTAACAATATTTATGCATAATAAAATATGGGCTTGCACCTGGTGTGCGGAGGAAGGAATTCTGGCTTGTTTTACAGAAATATAAGCGTTTATTCTTAACATATTATTTAAACAAATGTCTTTTGTTAAAATTTTTTGCACAACTACGTTTCCCATTAAAAACACACAATTTAAAAAAAAACAATTTTTTTCGACCTTTGGTTTCTGAGATGTCTCAGAAAATATGACTCTGACCACAAATTTTGAGGGCTGTTTTCACCCCTTCAAAGTGGATGGTTGCCGATAAAAAAAAACACGTGTCAAATATTTTTCGGAGAACTGTATCTGACATAAGTTTCATCAAAATCGGTTTGTCTCATCCGAATAGGTTCCCTTGTAAGTAGCTGAACTAAAATTGCATCTACTCACCCTTCGTGAACGGAATCTGGGGAACAATTGAATTCAATCATGCGGGAACAATTCACGTCCTCATACGATTATATTTTTACACGCAGTGCGGTCTTCTCGACATTTTCGCAGGAAAAATCTTCTTGCGAACGAAAAATACATTAGAATCTCCGAAATTTTTCTTCATTTGTTTCCCCTACTTTGGACACTCATATTACTTCATGAAATCATTATCTAAAAAAAACATGAGAAGACCGCACTGCGTGCAACCTTCCTCTATCGAAAGAGCCTTCGCTCAGCTCAAAAGAGATTCTGGTTAGATTCTAGTAATGTCACGTGGGTACGTGGGCACGTGTGTTCACCATGCTTGCTGTCAAGACACTGAATGTATTGGAAACGATCTATCTATCAATCGATACAAGGTGGTAAATCTGAGAAATCATAATACGTCTTTTAGCCCACTCTTATAATTATACCTTGGTGATAAGTCAATTTTTAACATTCAACTTTCGTTGGAATCAATTTCATGCAAACAATTGTATATGATACAAAGCCAGTTAAGAATTTGAGAACATAAAGAGACAGTTTAAAAAATTTTTTTAACACATCATAGAACATTACTAGTTCAATAATGTTGCATAGTATTCATGTATCTCAGGTGTTTCTTACCTAAGATTTACGCTATGGTGTTTAATCGTATGAATGGTTCGCAATAATAACCTTTGATGTAAATTAACCTATTTGTCAATTATTTTCACGTTCTCGAAATCAAATCTATGATCCAGTTCCACTGAATGTCTATGATCCAGTTCCAGTGAATAGCACCGCGGGCCATTGAATGTATTGGAAACGATCTATCTATCAATCGATACAAGGTGGTAAATCTGAGAAATCATAATACGTCTTTTAGCCCACTCTTATAATTATACCTTGGTGGTAAGTCAATTTTTAACATTCAACTTTCGTTGGAATCAATTTCATGCAAACAATTGCATATGATACAAAGCTAGTTAAGAATTTGAGAACATAAAGAGACAGTTTTTAAAATTTTTTTTAACACATCGTAGAACATTACTAGTTCAATAATGTTGCATAGTATTCATGTATCTCAGGTGTTTCTTACCCAAGATTTACGCTATGGTGTTTAATCGTATGAATGGTTCGCAATAATAACCTTTGATGTAAATTAACCTATTTGTCAATTATTTTCACGTTCTCGAAATCAAATCTATGATCCAGTTCCAGTGAATGTCTATGATCCAGTTCCAGTGAATAGCACCGCGGGCCATTGAATGTATTGGAAACGATCTATCTATCAATCGATACAAGGTGGTAAATCTGAGAAATCATAATACGTCTTTTAGCCCACTCTTATAATTATACCTTGGTGGTAAGTCAATTTTTAACATTCAACTTTCGTTGGAATCAATTTCATGCAAACAATTGCATATGATACAAAGCTAGTTAAGAATTTGAGAACATAAAGAGACAGTTTTTAAAATTTTTTTTAACACATCGTAGAACATTACTAGTTCAATAATGTTGCATAGTATTCATGTATCTCAGGTGTTTCTTACCTAAGATTTACGCTATGGTGTTTAATCGTATGAATGGTTCGCAATAATAACCTTTGATGTAAATTAACCTATTTGTCAATTATTTTCACGTTCTCGAAATCAAATCTATGATCCAGTTCCAGTGAATGTCAATGATCCAGTTCCAGTGAATAGCACCGCGGGCCATCGTCGCCCAAGTCTGCCATAGGTCATGGAAAGATCGAGTCGCGTGGTCACGTAAAAATGTATTGGTACGATATGGCTCATAAAGAATATTTATTGCAGTTACATGCTGTCGTAAGAGAGCCATTCTTACATGGACAATTGAAGGGAATAGCCGGAAAAGAAGTCTGAGATCGTTATTGTATCGCGATCGAGATCTGTCGTCGTGTATACACGGACAAGGCGACCGATATAAGATCTAAGTAAAGATTTATCTACGCCGACCGTGAGAATACTCGAAAATTAATGAAAAAGTTCTGTCCTACAAGACTCGTCACTTCCCAACACGTTCAGAACGAGTCAACTGTATTTATCTTTCGGTTTACGCCGAAACCAATGATCCGATTCACTTCAAACTTGCCGAATACCTACAGTCGACGTCCTTTTATCGGCAGAACCAGAACTAGGTCGATCCTGGTAAAATCCGGTTCACACGAAGTGAAAAGGAACCCAATACATTTCTAGCAAAGTGGAGATTTATCCTTTTGTACTTTGTCAATTTTTATTTTTTCAGACGGATCAGAAGTTCTCTGAATGATGTTACTATATCAGGGTGTCCCAAAATTCCTTCAGCATCCGGAAATGTGAGGTTCCTTAGATCATTTGCAGAAACATTTCTCTTTGCAAAAATGTCGTCCACGGCTTTGTTTAGAAGTTATTAACGAAAAATACGGACCAATCAGAGCGCGGCTACAGCGGACAGAGTCCGACATAAGGACAGGTCCCACTTAGCGCGGTGTTGCCGTTGGTCGAGCCAGAATCAATCCGCTGTAGACGCACTGTGATTGGTCCTGGTTTTTCGTTAATAACTCCTAAACAAAACTGCATACACTATTTTCATAAAGGAAAATATCGCTTCAAATTATCTCAGGAACCTCCCATTTCCGGATGTTGAAGAAATTTTGGGACACCCTGTACATTATATTACTATATTATATTACTAATTTCTGTACATTCACTCTCACTACTGTATTGTACGATAACAAAGAATAATAAAAGTTGAATTCTTCTCGATCGAAAATTTAGATAATTAAAGTTTTAAATGATATCGGTGCCAGGTTCGATCGTTAATAACAAAGAACAAAAATTAACTAAGCAATTTTGTTATTAACGATCGAATCGTAGCGCCGATATCATTTAACAATTGTTATTAACAATTATACGATCGATATAAATAAGTGTATTAAAAAAGTAATCATTGAAAAATCGATAAATCGGAGACTGATTTAATCAATTATTGAAGTTAATCGCCACACGGTCTATCCATAAATGTAATAGGGAGAGAGAGAGAGAAAGCCAGAGAGCGGTGATGGAGAATTGACAGTTAATCATTAATCAATTATCCGATTACAATTGAAAATTACAATAACTTCCCTATAAATCGGGAAAAAATTTAATCAACGAATAAATTTTTACTTCAATCGTTGATCGCAATTAACAATAAAATCTCTACTTTAGTCGTTAATCGTTTACCACAATTAACAACTAAAGTAGAGATTTTATTGTTAATTGCGATTAACGATTGAAGTAAAAATTTATTTGTTGATTAAATTTTTTCCCAACTCTGTTATATACCGAACTCGTTAATGTACCAAGGTTTTTCATCCTGTTAAACATAATGAAAAAGAAAATAAATTTGTGTGTCACTCCAGTTTGTTGCAATTCTGGTGCAAAATTTTTATTTTGCATAAAGATCCGCTGTCTGGTAATTGATTCGTTAATTGATTCGTCCTCTAATCTAGGTTCGTTCAAACAAAAGAAGCACGGTAGAAATCGCTTTACTTTTAGCAAGGTTTTACGATAAGATGTTCCCTATTGGGAACGTTTACTCTATTCCCCGAAAATTGATGAATGCGGTGACAATGTTTGTGCTCGATACCACTATCAGTCTGTAGGAGGGTAACTTTAACAAATCAGGACTGAGGTTAAATATATTTATTTCAAATTAACGGCGCGTGTTCGACGGCGAGATTCAGACTGACTGCCTGGATCTTTCGACTCTCTTTTATACTGAATCCTAGCAGCTTAAAATCGACGAATCACGAGGTGGGACTTTGATGGTGTCCGCACCCCGACGACGAGATCGACGATCGTTTCGCTAAAGCGATCGGATCCTTTGGTCGGCAACTATGTCGCGTACAGAGGCGGCGTGCCGCCACCGCGTTGTGCCGCTCGCGGACAGAGACACACTCACACGCCCGTGTGTGTCCCTACAACTCGGCCATCCTAAACTATTAATCGCCCCGATTAAACTAATACAAAGAAAATTTTCATACATGTAACGTTAACAATACTTAACCTAGTATAACACAATAATGACAAACGGACAAAATGCTGATTTTTGGCATAGCTGTTTAATTCGATAGCCAGGGACGCATATTGCACGCAGCCCAGGTCCCCTGGTACGGTACTTGAGTGAGCTGAAATCCCTCGATATCCTTGACGACATATCGGTCGTTGCGCAAGACCCGTGCTATTTCGTATGGCCCCTTAAACTTCGGAATCAGCTTCGTACAGTCGCTGGAATTTACAACATTTTTTATCATTATTCTATCCCCGACTTTATATTCTATGGCTGGTTTTCGCTTTTTATCGTACAGTTTTTTGTTTGCGTCGAAACTGCGGTGCATTCGTAACGCCGCTTTTTCGCGTGTCTCGCTCATATCACGTTTATCCCCTAACGCTCCGGAAGCCTCGAGTGCGTTCCGAACATTGTCGATTGCTTTTCCGCGTTGGAGCACTCCGTACAATAACACGCTGGGGGTCTCGCCGGTCGACTTGTTAACGGAATTATTTATGGCAAACTCTACTTCTTCGATTAGCTCATACCAATGCGTGTTACGTTCATCTGCTAATTTTGCTATCATCGGTATGATTGTTCGGTTCATTCTTTCCGCTTGGCCATTCGCCTGCGGCATTGCGGTGGCGATTTTAATGTGTTGCACATCGTGATTTTCCACGAACTGTTCAAAGTCGCCCGCGGTAAAACAGCTGCCTCTATCCGATACAATACGTAACGGTCTGCTATAGGTCGCGAAATAGTTTTTTAGGCATTTAATTACCTCGTCCGTGCCTGTACTTTTCGTTGGATATATTTTTGTGTATTTTGTAAACCCGTCGACTACTAACAAAATATGACGATATTTTGAAGACTGTTTCTTCGACAAGGGCCCTAGGTGATCAATGTGCAGTGTGTGAAACGGCTTAATGTCCTTCGGTATCTCGTGTAACATGCCCTCTTGTCGTCCCGATTTTGGGGAAAAAGCTATGCATTTTAAACAGTTTCTTATATGTTTCGTAACTTTGTCTTTCATGTTGGGAAACCAGTAGCTATTCATGATGTTTGCTATTGTCTTTTCTGAACCGAAATGCCCTAGCTCGTTGTGGTATTGGTATATTATACTGCTTTCTAACGTTTCCGGAACAAAAAACAAAGCGCGATCATTAATCTTGCGATAAACCGACCCGTTTATCATTTCGAAAAATTTATCTTCGGACTTTTCTAACTTTTCCCGTATTTTTCGAATTTGTTCGTCCTGTTCCTGGCATAAAGCTAAATTTCTATCTAGCGTGTTATCCCGAAGTACCAAGACTTGTCTGCTCAACGCGTCGACATGCCTCATTCTCGTACCCGCTCTATGTTCGAGAGTATAGTCATAGTCCTGCAGTTCTAAAGTCCATCGCGCGATTCTAGGGTTTGTTTCTTTTTTGTTAAGTGTTAGACTAAGCGCCTGACAATCCGTGACTATTTTAAATGGGACTCCGCACAAGTAGGGGCGAAAACGGCGCAGTGCGTAGATTATCGCGAGTGTCTCTAGTTCGAAACTATGGTATTTCGATTCGGTGTTCGTAGTGCGTTTTGAAAAATAAAAAATCGGGTGGAACTTCTGATCGGCTTTCTTCTGTAATAGAATAGCACCGAAACCTATCGAGCTGGCGTCGCAGTGCAATTCTGTTTCGTCACGCGGGCAGTAAATGCCCAGAATGGGCGCCTGTATTAAACAATTCTTTAACGTGTCGAATGCTTCCTTTTCCTCGGGACCAAATTTGAATTTAATTTTTTCTTTAGTTAAATCATGTAAAGGCTTGGCAATAATTGAAAAATTCTCAATAAACTTTCTAAAATATGAGGAAAGGCCTAGGAAGCTCTGTACCTCGCGGATATTTCGCGGAACCGGGAACTTTTGTACATTATCAATACCTCGTTTCGTGGGTCTGATGCCGTCGCTCGTTACCCTGTATCCTAAATATTCGATTTCTGTCTCTAAGAATTTGCATTTGTCCATGCGTAGTTCTAACTTGTTCGCCACACATAATTTAAAAACTTCCCGCAGTACCTTCAGGTGGTGTTCAATTGTAACCGATGCGATCAGAAAATCGTCTAAATATACCGAAACATCCCCCGTGCTAATTAAGTTTTTAAATATACCCGCCACGTATCTTTGGAATCTTAACGGGCCCCCCTTCAAACCAAACGGCATTTTGGTGCATTCGTATTGCCCAAACGGCGTAACAAACGAGGTATATTTGACCGAATCCTCATGCATTCGGATGTGGAAAAATCCGTCCCTCAAATCCAATGATGAGAAATATTTTTTTCCTTGTAATAAATCTAGCTGATCTTCGATTAGAGGCAGCGGAAAGTTATCGCGTACTGTTACCTTGTTCAATACTCGGAAATCTATGCACATTCGCGTCTCCCCGTTTTTCTTCTTCGTTAGAACAATCGGTGACGCGTATTCGGATGTGCTTTCTCTAATCGCGTCTTTTGCCAACAAGTCGTCCAGGATTCCCCTTAATTTATCTTTTTCTGCAAACGACAATCTACGCGGCGCAAAGTGAAACGGTTTGCTGTCGGACAATCTGAGCTGTAATACGTTTTCTGTTTGCGGGTGCTCCGGGCGAGGTGGATTGACATATTCCTCCTCGAATAACCGATAGAAGTTTTCTATTATTTCGTGTTTTAATGCCCCATTTATCGCGGGACGCGGCTCTGATCTACGAATACCTGGTTCTACTTCAATATTCATTATATCGGCGATTTCTTCGTCTACAGTAAACGAGAGTTTAGCCAATTTTACGAAATCTCGGCCTAAAACTAACGCGCTTTGCATCGTCTTATCTGTTACGACGCGTAGCGGTATATCAAATTCGCGTCGCAGAAAATTAACTTTCGCATTAATAATACCGAGGATTTCCAGCGTACTGTTATTTATCCCGAAAAATCTACCATTCTCAACATTCTTCGTAACTAATCGCCGTGGTACTTGACCTTGTTTTACAAAACTTATTGGGCTACCAGTATCAATTAACGCTCTTACTTCGATTGTCGCTTTATCCTCGTCCCCGACTGTCAGCTGTACCGTCGGGTGGAACTCGTCCGTTTCCTTCGCAGGCTGGTCCACAAAGTTCACCTGCCCCTGCGGTACCACTCGTCGCTCGTCCTCTGCCTTTCCATTGCCGCCGTATCTGCGTACAGGGTCACGTTCCCTCCTCGGCTGCCTGCATTCTGCCGAAAAATGCCCCATGCCGTTGCAATTATAGCAGCGGATCTGCTTAGCCTGTTGTAGCCTGGGTGACTCCCGGACTCTATCCCTCGGTGTGTATTCCTCGCGATGCTGCATCTGCCCCGATCGTCGTGGCTCCAGTGAGAGGGATATTTCCGCAAACGCTTCTAGCAAATCTTTAACTTCTTTGAAGCGTTGTGCGCGAGCCACCGCGCGTAGATTTTCACTGGGTATTCCATCCACCAAGTAATCGATCACTTCGTGGGCAGCTATAGGCACTCTGTTACCCAAGATTATCTTCTCGTGAGCGTAATCGGCGAACGATTCGCCGGTTTTCCACGTTCGCCGTTCGAATTCGCGCCGTAGTGACACGGTGTTAATTCGCTGGCCGTACATAGTAGACAATTCCCTCAGCAATTCTTCCCAAGTCAGATCCACACAATCTTCTCTCGAATGGAACCATCGGAGCGCTTTTCCTTTTAGCTTCTGGCAAGTCAGAGCCTTTGCTGCCTGATCATCCAACCGGTAAGTCTGGATCAGTTTGCGCATCTGGTTGTTCCAACTTTTAAACGTGAGGCTGCACCCGTCATAATCACCAATCATGTCCTTGATTTCCGTCCACTTCAACTCGCGCGTACGCGTGGACGCTGCGCTGCTCGTTCGTGGTGTTTCTAAACGTACGATTGCCAATTCTCTCCGTAGTAGCTGGATTTCGCGATCGGCCAGAATTCCTTCTCGTCGTAGTATATCCATCTCGTGCGTCAGATTGCTATTTTCAGCTTGTCCCCGCGGCTCCATTGTTTCCTGTACCTCGAGATCTGCCCTTTCCCTGGAGGTGTTTTGGTTCCCCGTGGCCGTTTCGAGAGTTGATTCCGAAACGCCGGCTTCGAACAATCTGTTGATTAGCTCGACCTTTGTCCCGGTTGTCGGCAACTCTTTCGCTCGCAGCATATCCTTTAATTCGGCGACGGTACGCGAATTCATATTGAAGCACAGCGGTAACCGCAAGAAAGCGAAATGAAGAGGGAGAAGAAAAAAAAACACAAAATCTTCGGTCTGTCCCGACACGCGTTTGAAATTGTTCACTAGATCCCACTTCTGAATTTGTAGGAGGGTAACTTTAACAAATCAGGACTGAGGTTAAATATATTTATTTCAAATTAACGGCGCGTGTTCGACGGCGAGATTCAGACTGACTGCCTGGATCTTTCGACTCTCTTTTATACTGAATCCTAGCAGCTTAAAATCGACGAATCACGAGGTGGGACTTTGATGGTGTCCGCACCCCGACGACGAGATCGACGATCGTTTCGCTAAAGCGATCGGATCCTTTGGTCGGCAACTATGTCGCGTACAGAGGCGGCGTGCCGCCACCGCGTTGTGCCGCTCGCGGACAGAGACACACTCACACGCCCGTGTGTGTCCCTACAAGTCTTACGTTGAAGAATTCCCCAGCGGACGTTGAATCACTTTACGACAGTCGAAGGAGGAAGACTCTTCGTAACAGAAATACCGCTGAACGTTCCGGTGTACTTCCGAAAAGGACATACCTCCGATTTTCTTTTGCACTCTGGATTCTTACGTACTTTGACTTATTAATAATGATTTAATTAATTGACTTTAATAATGAAAATTGGCGCAATTTTTATTTTCATAGCGGAAACCATGAGAAACCATAAATATCAGTTTTTTATTTACTTCCGTAAATAATGGGAATTTTGTAAAATACTTCACATAAAAGTTGTAGGTCTCGTCGAAATACACATTTTATGTCGTATTGATTTTTGTCATAAAGACAATACTTTTAGAGAAAAACGATATTAAATGTTCAAAACTCCATATATATCATCCAACACAATTTCACTTTATTCTGTTTTTTTTTATTCCTAACTATTGTTTAGTTTTCAAGATATTGTTCTATGTTCTATATTGTTTTCGTTTTCTTCGAACAAACATATATTTTTTAGTTTATATCAAGTTGTTTCATTTCTTCTATTAATTCGTATATACAGTGACTCCCATTATTATTCGGACGCTCTAAAAAAGACGATAATTGGTTAAACATTGAACTGTACGACTTGAATTTTTTGGGGAAGCTAGAGCAAATAGTTTACTACAGGATGTGCAGAAACATTTTTTCAAAAATTGCAATTGATCCGAGTTGTAGAAAAAATACTAAAAGTTGCATTTTACAACTTTTTTATGTGGACCTGTATTAAAAATTTTTAAAATACGTTTTATCGATCTGTATCAATTAAACATATTCTGAAAATTTCGTCAATATTGTTCGACGTTGCAATGATCTACAAACGTTTAACGATGGTAAAAATTTCAGATTTTCACGATTTTCGGGCCATAACTGCAGTAAATCTACAGGAATGTGGAAAAATTTTTTTTCAAAAATTGCAATTGATCGGAGTTGTAGAAAAAATACTAAGAGTTGCATTTTACAACTTTTTTATGTGGACCTGTATTAAAAATTTTTAAAATACGTTTTATCGATCTGTATCAATTAAACGTATTCTGAAAATTTCGTCAATATTGTTCGACGTTGCAATGATCTACAAACGTTTAACGATGGTAAAAATTTCAGATTTTCACGATTTTCGGGCCATAACTGCAGTAAATCTATAGATTTTCACATCTTTCAATTCCTGTCGTTTTTTCCCGCATCAACCGATTTCGATGAAACTTTCGCAGTGCATATAATTGACACAGATCAACAATTAAAAAATTTCAATATACGCCCACATAAAAAAGTTGTAAAATGCAACTTTTAGTATTTTTTCTACAACTCCGACCAATTGCAATTTTTGAAAAAATGTTTCTGCACATACTGTAGCAAACTATTTGCTCTAGCTTCCCCAAAAAATTCAAGTCGTATAGTTAAATGTTAAACCAGATACCGTTTTTTTTAGAGCGTCCGAATATTAATGGGAGTCACTGTATATTCGTAAATGGGAGATCGAGATCTATAAGTATACAAAGTCTCAACTAAATCGGTGTGACGTTAAAAAGACGATGATATTTTTAATATTGTACTACCCGATTTGAACTTTTTTGGAAAGCTAGAGCAATTAGTTCGCCACAGGATGCGAAACAAAATTTTGTCAAAAATTGCAATTGTAGCAAAAATACTAAAGGTTGCATTTTCCAACTTTTTTATATGGCCCTACATTGAAAATTTAAACAATATGTTTTGTACAATATATCTGTCATCATTTTCATTTTGAAGCAGCAGCTTGATATTTGCATAACGAACAGTCGTTTAACTGAATCTTCAAGTTTAGGTTCAGATTAGATAAGGTCAGTATTTTCCAAAATTACCATTATTTTACGGGAATTAAGTGAAAAAACTATAACTATTATGTTTTTCTAATGGTTGCCGCCATTACTATAAAATTTGGGCCAATTTTCACTATCGTATTTTATCTATTATCGAAGTTACGAAATCGCGGCTATCAGCTATCAGTGTCCTGCCAGCCGTTTATCTTCGCGAGTGTACGGAACTGGACACGTATTCGCGTGGATTCGCGTATCGGTCCGCGTGTGTTAGTAATTTACACAAGTCACTTGCTAATGGCACATCGGGGCAATATGGTCCCAAGCAGCGTTTTATCACTTGTGCTCCCAGCCTATTTGTTAATCCTACGCGTCGTGCCGCGTCGGTATGCTATACACATGGCGCGGAACGCACGCCACTTGAAACGGGGCATGCAGTTGTTCTTCGGTACCATAATTCACAATTCACACGAACGAGCACTGGGTACACTGAATTTTTCCAGTTACAACAGTTTCGAGATAGACGAGGGACATTGTTCCATTAGAATATCGTTTTTCCCATTCACCATTGTATTTATTAACGAGCCGAGTGGCCCGTTAATTAGCCCCTGGGAGACCAACTCTCGACATTAAGCAACGCATCTCCGCGCAGAACTATTTATTTTGCTTGTTTAATTATTTTGCTTGTGTATTGATTGAAAAAATACAGCTTCGCTTCAGAATAAAATGCGCCATCTTAAAAACAAGCGATCTTAAATAATTCTTTCCAAATCTAAACATAATAATAAGAAATATAATATATAGAATAATATACAGACAAGAAATATAAAATATAAGAAAAATATAAATTTATATAATTGTATATAAACTGATTCTATAGAATTTTGTAGCTTGATCGTTTTTCATGTTTGTACTTGCCCTGACTGAATAAATGTACAAACTCGCGGTGACTCATTTAGGAGAAATACAATATTAGTTGTCCACACTAACACGTTGGTCACGTATGTGCGACATCGGCCATTGTTTAAACGAAAAAATTAACTTTTATTGAGTGAGCCAAAGCTTCAGTAGGTTCTGCAGAGTCTGATACAGGTCAAACAGTAATTAATGTAATAAACTTGATTTTATCCATTTCAATTAGTTGAGAAAATTCTGGACCGTGACTGTGTGATTTTTTTAGGAAATTATTCGGCAATTATCAAATGTTCTATAGTAAATTAAATAGAAAATACTGAAGGCTATGAGCATGTTGGTTCTAAGTGGGATCATTGCACTTACGAATAAAACCGCATATGTATAAAGTTCCCAAACAGTCATAAAATGCAATAAATAACATGTTTTAATAAAATTTTATTATTTTCTTTCATGACCACATTCATTTTTAAGTAGAGTAACAGCCATATATATTTTTTCGGGGAAAAACATTTTTTTTACTTATTTATTTATATTATCTATTCGCTGTGTAACATTAACTTATTTATAAGAAATTATAGAATTATTACAAAATGAAAAACAAAAGTTTTAATAAATTAGAAATAAATTAAACGAAATTAAGAAAATAGTAAATCACCCTGATTCCCAAACAGGAATAGTCTTAAATTCAATAAATAAAATGTTCTAATAAAATTTTATTATTTATGTCATGATCACATTCATTTTTAAGTAGAGTAACAGCCATATATATTTTTTCAACTTGTCTCAAAAATTCATGCTATAGAAGGTTAATATTTAACCTCCAGTATATAAATTTACGATTAATAATTCGTGTGTAGTACATAATTATTGCCTACAATAAATGATTATCGATGAAGCAATTTCAATGGGTATAGCTTCGAAAAAAGATCACAAGAATTTCTTGTTCCACTGTAAAAATTACTTGTTTGGAGAAGAAAATTATTAAAAATGAATCTGACGCTTTAATAATAAACTCTGTCTATCGTAGCGTCGCGTCGGTGGGAAATCACATGACCAAGCTCGGACTTTTTATCTCTCAGGCATTCCGCTATCCGGCTGTTAATGAAACACTATAAAATAAATTGGATGAATCGCAGGCGTGTATTTGTCACAGTTCGAACTACAAAGAGCTCGCAGAATGACCAACGAGAACAGCAACGGACTATTTAAAACGTTATTACGCATTGGTCATTCACGCGTGCGAAGTTCCAGTGGACAAGTATTTTCTAGGTTGCTCGGATCACTTCCGAAATATCAGATAAATGGTATAAGATAAATATCTCCACTATGAGCCATGTTCCCGCTATGAGTCAGCTGATCTTATAACTCTACGTTCTCTCGTAACTATTAAAAAAAAAATTGAAGTTGAAGAGAGGAGAAAAAGAAGAAAAACGGATAAAAAATAATTGTTTACTTAACAATGAACTATATAATACTTTAAAGAAAAAAAGGAAACTAAATGTTTATTTCACAATGAACTATAAAATTTAATTTAATTTTACTTTACATTATAAAATCCATATAACTATTCCATCAATAAAAATCACAAATTTTTTAATCAATGTACTAAATAATTTATTTTTCTTATTGTCCAATTTAATTTATTTATATGATTGCTCATAGAGAGGACGTCATGGTTTTTATTCATAGGCTTCAGGTATGAATTAACAGAATCCCGAATAAATGCGATTAAATTTGATTATACATTACGAAGGAAAATAAATTTTCGAAACATAATAAATTTTAATTACGTCCTTCGGGTCTCGATTATTCATCGAAATAATTTAGTTTTCTTACTGTTTAATTTAATTTATTTATATGATTGCTCATAGAGAGGACGTCATGGTTTTTATTCATAGTCTTCAGGTATGGATTAATAGAATCCCGAATAAATGCGATTAAATTTGATTATACATTATGAAGGAAAATAAATTTTCAAAATAAAATACATTTTAATTACATCCTTCGGGTCTCGATTATTCATCGAAATAATTTAATTTTCTTACTGTTCAATTTAATTTATTTATATGATTGCTCCTAGAGAGGACGTCATGGTTTTTATTCATAGGCTTCAGGTATGGATTAACAGAATCCCGAATAAATGCGATTAATTTGATTATACATTATGAAGGGAAATAAATTTTCGGAACATAATACATTTTAATTACGTCCTTCGGGTCTCGATTATTCATTGAAATAATTTAGTTTTCTTACTGTCCAATTTAATTTATTTATATGATTGCTCATAGAGAGGACGTCATTGTTTTCATTCCTAGGCTTCAGGTATGAATTAACAGAATCCCGAATAAATGCGATTAAATTTGATTATACATTATGAAGGAAAATAAATTTTCGAAACATAATACATTTTAATTACGCTATTCGTGTCTCGATTATCCATCGAGCCTTAATTTGTCCTGGCTGGTTGTCTCCCGATCAATTCTGTTAATCGAGGTTCTACTGTATCCAAGTTTTATACAGAAAAAAATTTATTTTAAAAAAACTGCACTCTAAATAGCTTACAGTAGGGACATCTACCTTAGTAGGTAGATTCGTTGGAATTTCTGTTTCTGCCCGGTCGGATGCAGCCGTTTTACATTATCGGTCGCGATAACATTCGTGGGGCTGCAGCAGGTGCAACGGGTCCAAATTGTTTCGTCTTCCTCTCGGTGCTCGGTAAACATAGACGTTTCAACAAACAGGACGCGCCTTGCGCAGGTGCGACGATAAGTTTTGCACACTATCGTTATACCGATATACAGGGTAACTCACCCGATTTCCACATCTTGATTTTCTCGCTATTATTACTCGTAGCAAAAAATGTTTCAGCTGCTTGAATGGTATCGATTGGAGCATATTTTCTTATTAATTATCTTGTCTTATTAATTAATTTTGCATGCAACCTTCAAATTGTAATTTTTGGAAAATTGTGTTGCATATCATTTTGTAAACCAGTGCTTTTAATTGATTATAAAAAATCAGATCGTTTGGTACAATTATAAAAAGTTATTCCATTTTGAAAAGTGTACGAACATTCTGTACACCCACTGTATGTATGTTAATATCCCGAATCTGTTTAATATAACCTCGCTCTGATTGGTCTTTCGTTAACACTAGGTTTACGAAGCTTTGGAAATAACTATTTCATATTAATACTTTATAAACGTAACAGGAATGTATCAATCCAAATTTTTGCCATTTTTCCAATAATCTATTCCCAAAGAAATAAACTTGTTGGAATAAAAATCAATTAATTTGCAGTCTTCATGGAACATGACTTTCGTCGTTTGACAGATTCGTTTGATTTTCTCTGATGTTACAGAAGCCAGAGTTGGGCAAAAATTTAATCAACGATCGACGAATAAATTTCTACTTGAATAGTTAATCGCAATTAACAATTAAACTCCTACTTCAGTCGTTAATTGCGGTTAACGATTACATTCTTTTCAATTGTAATCGTCAATCGGATAATCGATTAATGATTAACTGCTGAAATTTCGAAATGAAATACGGAATCAAAACTGTATGCACACTGGAAAAATTGTAAACTAAGTTTAGGTAAACGTTTAATCGATTAATGCCCAATTCTGATTGAAACTGATTATAAAAATCAGCCTACATTTACTGCGAGTATGTACACCCACTGTATGTATGTTAATATCCGGAATCTGTTTAATGTAACCTCGCTCTGATTGGTCCGTGTCTTTCGTTAACACTAGGTTTACGAAGCTTTGGAAATAACTATTTCATATTAATACTTTACAAACGTAACAGGAATGTATCGATCCAAATTTTTGCCATTTTTCCAATAATCTATTCCCAAAGAAATAAACTTGGTAAATAATTCCTCAGAATCGCAAATTATCGTAACTTAGTGTAAATAACTGGAAAACAAAACCGACGAGAACAATTTCTCAAAGGATAGTGTCGTGAAATGATCTTAGGAATCACCCCTATATCAAGGATGTACAACCTTTTTGGGACACCCTGTATATCCTAGTTAATTGCATTTAGAAAGCAATAGCCGATGCAAAGAGACGTCATTCTCTATCCGTATTGTTGTGTGTATCAATGAAGTGCACGCAGCCAGTGCATTCTACAAGTAACTGTACCCGTACGATACACGTCGCGAACAGATACCGGACTCCATTGCGAACACCCGGCTCCCTGCTCGGCCGCATGCATCGCATGAACACATTTGAAACAGAGACTGATCTTGTACGTATACTGTGCTCGGGACATACATAGTATGTGACAAAAGTAACCAAACAGCCCCGAATGTTAACTAACAATCGGGTCGAGGTAAATATTTAATTTCAATACCGCAAAGCTTTATTTTATCTATCTACTAGCAGCCCCCGACACGGCTTCGCTCGTGCTAAGAGTGAGAAGAATTTAGACTTTGATATTAAAATAATTTAAATATTTTAAATCTAATGCTATCATTTAACGTAAGGCGAGTGGATAAACAATATTTTTGGTTTTTTGATGTGGCGTATATATGTATAGACTTTTCCCTGCCCTGGAGCAAGCAACATGTAGTTATTTAAAAATAAGTATATTATTTTATATTGTCCTGTTATTTATTGATCTATGTATATGTAATATATACAATTGATACAATTATTATACATACATTATGAAGTTAATGGATTGGTAATTGTTTTTAAATAAGTATTTCATGCTCACCTTTGTAATAAATTAAATTTTGAAGGTCTTAACAATTATTTTACATTTGAATTGATTTTTTTATAAAAACTTAATTAAAAATACTTTATTTGTAAAATATATATATATATAATAATAAATATAATATAATATAATATAATATAATATAATATAATATAGTATAGTATAGTATAGTATAGTATAATATAATATAATATATTATAATATAATATAATATGTAATATAATAATATAATATAATATAATATGTAATATAATAATATAATATAATATAATATGTAATATAATAATATAATATAATATATAATATAATATATAAAGAAAAAAATCAATTCAAATGTAAAATAATTGTTAAGAAATTCAAAATTTTATTTATTACAAACGTGTACATGAAATGCTTACTTAAAAACAATGACCAATCCATTAACTTCAAAATGTATGTATAATAATTGTAGCCATTGTTTGGTAAAATGAAAATTAAATTAAATTCTGTTAAAATGAAAGTACACGTGTATTTACAGAAGCGTATTAAGTATTCAGCCTTATGTTCTGTTTAAATAAATATGTAATTAATTTTAAATATTCTTAATGGCCAAAAGGGAGAAAGTGATTTGCAGAAGAGTGAACTTGATATACAAAAAGGATGGTGATTGATTTGCAAAAAGGTGAAATTAATTTGCATAAAGTTGAATTTGACTTGCAAAAGGGTACATTTGGAGTGAACCACCTGTAAAGCAAAGAGAACACTGGACCATAAAGAGTCGATAAAAGAAGAAGAAAGTTGCAGAGAAAGTTCCGTGGCATATTTAGACAAGAGGGATGCACGATGAAGAGAACTTCAGGTCTAGGAAACCTGCAAGACTATTCACGCCTGCCGAATCAGATACACTCGTGTGTCCATTGTACCGAGCACCTACGTAAACGATGCTCGCCTACGTCGCGCATATTGTATTTCATCCTGCGAAAATAGAAGCTGGGAACGCATCCCCTTGACTGCTGTTTCGCGTTTCCTTCAATGAATCGCAGTGAGCGGTTTGCTTGGGTGTCGGTCAAATCGGAACACGAGCGCACAATGAGCGGATAATGCATACCATGCAGGTGCAACGCAGCAATGCACAACAAAACTGCAGGTACACGACAGTTTCTCACACAAGAGAACGCGCAGTCCATGCCGCTGTTCATTGCGATTTCTGAGGGACGCATCCCACACACGTGCTTTCTCGTTTTGTACATATTGAGTGCCGTTACAAAGATATTCCGATCCTAACGTTTATTACTACTTACGGAAGTAGACTCTTTTTTCCAGGATTGCTAGGCTGTGGAATTCGCGTTCTCATTTCTCGAAAATACAAAAATTGAGTTTTTCAGGGAACAAAACCGCTAGATAAAATATGTATAAGTGCTATCACCCTCAAAAAAATTTAATTTACATTATTTGCAAGCATACGACTACGCATGCAGCTATTTTCATAGCTGCAGTGACCCGAATTAGTATTCGATTTGAACTTTTTTGGGAAACTGTACTTTTGATACAGTGAAACGAATTAATATTCGGACGCTCTATATTAATAAAATAAATTGATAACTTTTTAAATATTGTAGTATAAGATTTAAGCTTTTTTGGGAAGCTAGAGCAATTAGTTTGCTGCAGGGTGTGAAAAGAAATTGTTTCAAAAATTGAAATAACAAAACCGCTAGATAAAATATGTATAATAAAAATTTAATTTACATTATTCGCCATATTTTATTATTTGCAAGCATACGACTACGCATGCAGCTATTTTCATAGCTACTGTGACCCGAATTAGTATTCGATTTGAACTTTTTTGGGAAACTTTACTTTTGATACAGTGAAACGAATTAATATTCGGACGCTCTAATCAAATAAATTGATAACTTTTTTAATATTGTAGTATAAGATTTCAACTTTTTTGGGAAGCTAGAGCAATTAGTTTGCTGCAGGATGTGAAAAGAAATTGTTTCAAAAATTGAAATAGATGGGGATTGTAGACAAAATGTAAAAGTTGCATTTTACAACTATTTTATGCGGTCCTATATTGAAAATTGAAAAAAATACGTTTTGTAAATCTGTGTAAATTATACATATTCTGAAAATTTCGTCACAATCGGTCGACGTTGTAATGAGTTACAAACATTAAAATATAGCCAAAAGTGCAGATTTTCACGATTTTCAGCCCCTAACTGCAATAAATAAGAATTCTTACATCTTTCAATGCCTGTCGTTTTTTCCTGCATCAACCGATTTCGTTGAAACTTGTACAGTGCATATAATTGCCACAGATACACATAGGTCCACATAAAACAGTTGTAAAATGCAACTTTTAGTATTTTTTCTACAATTTTGAAACAATTTCTTTTCACATCCTGTGGTAAACTAATTGCTCTAGCTTCCCAAAAATGTTTAAATTACCGTCTTTTTTAGAGTGTCCGAATATTAACCCACCGAGCATTAAAAGCGATAAAAATGTTTTAGCTTATGAAAGTGACAAGGCTCTATTTATTTCGATTTTGTACAATTTTTAATAGAATACGTGCTTGTATTATAAAAGTTATTGAATCAATTTCTATTTACATAGAATTTATATAGCTTATGCAACGAAATAATTTCAATAATTGTAAAATGAAAAATGTAATGCCGGTCATTTGATCGACAGTGATAGGTTTAGTGTTAATTCGTTTCGCTGTGTGTACATAAAGTTAAACAGTGCTTCGAATCGTGTTTCTGTAAAATTGTATCTCTAAACTAATCTGTTCTGATATTTCAATTCTAGTAAGCCGATACAATATAATCTCGATTATTTGCACTAATCATAAGTATTCGGATAATAGAACAGTTATCTAAGTTCGACGTTATATTAAATGTTTAATGATTTGTACAAAAAATCGTGTTGTATATGCATTGTTTTAGAGTGAATTATTACACGTGGAACGTATTTCACCAATAAAGAAGCTGTACATGTAAGATTTGGATCAAAGAGGCCCTACTGCATTATGATTAACTGTAATCTAATTTTGTGTTCCAATTTTATAGCGAAACATTAAAAGAGAAGGGAAAAATCAATGCATTATTTTTAAAGTGGTGTCCTTTACTTAATTTTCTTTCATTATTGTCACTACCAAGACGCTAATTTCATTTTTTCATAAACGCAAAAGTGAAATAGTAGATTCAAATATTCTCTTCGCACTAATGCCCCGATTTAAACAATTTTTGCTTCTAACATTTTAGCCAAAATTAGTTAATTGATCGTGTAACCTATAGCAGACATGTTAATTGTATAAACCTTGGAATCTCGCATGCATTTTCGGTTCATATTTCATACAGCTATTGCCGTAATAATATGTGTAAAACTAAGAAAACCGTGTGCAGTCAAGATGTTTTCGTTTTTCGTTGGAATAAAAATCAATTAATTTGCAGTCTTCATGGAACATGACTTTCGTCCTTTGACAGATTCATTTGATTTTCTCTGATGTTACAGAAGCCAGAGTTGGGCAAAAATTTAATCAACGATTTAATCAACGATCGACGAATAAATTTCTACTTGAATCGTTAATCGCAATTAGGAATTAAACTCCTGCTTTAGTCGTTAATTGCGGTTAAAGATTACATTCTTTTCAATTGTAAATGTCAATCCTGTAATCGATTAATGATTAACTGCTGAAATTTCGAAATGAAATACGGAATCAAAACTGTATGCACACTGGAAAAATTGTAAACGTTTAATCGATTAATGCCCAACTCTGATTGAAACTGATTATAAAAATCAGCCTACATTTACTGCGAGTATGTATTTCGATTAGACTAGCACGTGGCTCTTTGGCTCCTTAAGATGCAAGCACATTGTTCGCATTAATAAATATTTATTAAGTATGAAATTTAGTTTTAATTAGTGTACTACTCATTTTGTGTAATAAAAGTTTACCAAACAAGCAGATCTGGCTCCCAATTTTTTTTGTAAATTGTTGTAATGTTCATATATGGCTCTTTGGCTAATAAGTTTGCCGACCACTGGACTAGTCGAAAGAAAAATGGTGCGTAAAAACAATACTTGTTTTTTAAACACTGACAATGTATTCATTGAATTGCAGGGATGGGTCGTAATTAATTGCGAGGACAATTCAATTACATAGAGGATACACACAACCACTGTCCTTGCCTTCCGGAAGAGTCTTGTAAAACACGTTGCGTCACAGGTGCATACGTATGTCGATTTCTATTGTACTTGTACCCCCAATTAACTACTGCTCGCGTCACTCATCTCCGTGTCCTGACGTACGGAGGATTAATCGCTCCGTATTTTCGTTCGCGAAACATTTCCCCGTCGAAGAAAGTTACTGACGACGCGTTCCATAGGTACGGAAAACTTAGATCGCTTTATGCATTTACAGCGCGACTCTAAATGTAATTATTTCAGAATTTTCGAAATATGATTCGAAACATTGGAAATATTTAGTTTGGATTATTAAAAAAACGGAAGTTATGATTAGGCAGTGGATATTATGCATTTATTACGAAAGTTATGACTGGATAGTGGATTTTATGCATTTATTACGAAAGTTATGACTGGACAGTGGATTTTATGCATTTATTACAAAAATAATTAGGTATAATTAATGAAAATAAAAACAGAAGAATTTTGAAGTATCGTTACATTATTTTCAAA
This sequence comes from Lasioglossum villosulum, assembly GCA_963971365.1. NCBI lineage: Eukaryota > Metazoa > Arthropoda > Insecta > Hymenoptera > Halictidae > Lasioglossum > Lasioglossum villosulum. The sequence goes on from OZ020502.1 coordinate 24,145,303, forward strand.
TAAATGTCTATTTCACTCAAGATTGTTGCAATGTAGGTAGAAAATGTTTATTTTTAATAAAAATCCACTGTCTAGTTATGATAATCTGTTTCTGTTTGAGTGAATTATGTGACTCACCGTAGAATAAATTCCCCTAAATCCGGTACAACAAAATAGAATTATATCAAGTGGTCTGTCTTAATTGTTAATCGGATTTTTTTATAGAAATGAATAACCTACTTTAACACTAACAATTTGCGCATATTATAAATCAAGTTGCAGATAAGCTTTCTTCTTTTAACCTTCTATGCATGAATCAGAAGTTTGACTCGTCCGGGAACGATGCGATATCTACTACTCCATTGTTGCGGATGGTTAGAATAATAAATCCTTTATTTGTCACGAAAAAGTACTTCGAAGATAAAATGCAATTCGTTTCGTCGAAGAAGTGTTATGTTATACATCTCAGTTGTATAATACTATGCTTGGAGAATATGCAGACACAAAAAGTTAGATTTAATTAAAAAATGATTAACGTGTGCTTTGGAAAGTTAACAGGAGTTAATTGGCTAGTAATAGTCAGTTCGAAACGTGCATTTTTAATGCACGTGTATACGAGACACGTGTAATGTGTGTTAAGGAATTAAAAACACGTGTACACGTGTGTTTAATAAGTACACGTGAAATATAGAGATCTGTGTATATACGGGTACTCGTGCACTAAAAATTAAATTGATTACAAGCACGTTTTAAAGAGACTTCACGTGTAACAGGTTAAGGTAATCAATCTTTTCTACTTTTGCTGTAAGAAACAACGTGCTCTCAAATTGATTAGGCGAAACTTTCAATTTGTTTTGAAGTTTTGCCATTAGAAAATTAAATGACTTTAATTTAGAACGAAGCACATTTAAATTATTTATGAGTTTGTCATTTACAATATTTCTTTCAACATTATCAAAACAATTTATAGGGAATGGAAATATTCTAACTAGAAAAAAATGTTTAACATTCGAGTTGAAATATCACCGAGAGCAAAGAGTAATTATTTTTAATTTCAAAAAATACTGCATGTATTTGAAATACTCACGGACGTGTGTGCGAAATCCTAATGCAAAAAATATGTTTCTTATATCGAACGTATTTGTTGTTAATAAATGAAGTTAAATGTTTTCGGCGTAACGGTTCGATCGTTTGGATAAAGGATCTTACTGATTATTTCGTTGCGGTGAAATCATTTAATTTCAGTTATCCTAATGCAAAAACTTAGACAGTGTCCAAGCATTTTATGGAAGAATGATGTATTCTGAATACAAAAGATTTATTGGCTCCCAAAACCTAATGTAATGTAAGAAAATATTTAAAAATAAAATCGGTAACATTTTGTACGTATTACTGTGGTCGAAAAAGAACCGTGCTCGATCCTTTAAATAGAGGATCATTCTGATAATTTAACTTCTGTTATCCTAATGCAAAAAGTTGGACAGTGTCCAAGCATTTTATGGAAGAATTGTGTTCTGAATACAAAAAAATTGTTGGCTCCCAAAATCTAATATAATGTAAGAAAATATTTAAAAATAAAATCTTTAACAGTTTGTACGTATTACTGTGGTTGAAAAAGAACCGTGCTCGATCCTTCGAATAGTGGATCTTTCTGATAATTTACCTTCCTTTATCCTAATGCAAAAAGTTGGACAGTGTCTAAGTATTTTATGGAAGAATTATGTATTCTGAATACAAACAAATTGTTGGCTCTCAAAATCTAATATAATGTAAGAAAATATTTAAAAATAAAATATTTAACATTTTGTACGTATTACTGTGGTCGAAAAAGAACCGTGCTCGATCCTTCGGATAGTGAATCTTTCTGATAATTTCGTTGCGGTGAAAACATTTAATTTCAGTTATTCTAATGCAAAAACTTAGACAGTGTCCAAGCATTTTATGGAAGAATTGTGTTCTGAATACAAAAAAATTGTTGGATCCCAAAATCTAATGTAATGTAAGAAAATATTGAAAAATAAAGTCGATAACATTTTGTACGTATTACTGTGGTTGAAAAAAGAACCGTGCTCGATCCTTTAAATAGAGGATCTTTCTGATAATTTCGTTGCGGTGAAATCATTTAATTTCAGTTATCCTAATGCAAAAAGTTTGACAGTTCAGAAAAGAATGCCTAAAACTTGGTGAAGTACAGCTGCGAAAAGCAGAGTGCACCGTTAATAGTGATCAGAGGATTTAGAAACTTTTTGAGGCTCCTTAGTTATGCAACGCAGGAGAGTAGTACGCGTCAATTAGTTAAAAGCGGGCGTTCGGTCGTCCCGTGTGGGCCTAATATAAGTCTGGCAACAGCGCAGCATAGTGCGCGGCCGCTGTCGAGTGCTCATTGTGAGCGGGCAGCACGTAACCGTGTGAGCGGCTCACGGAGAGGCCGGCTTTTTACAGTGACACACACGTGCTCCCCACTAACTTTATTTCTGACGACAGAGTCCACGATTCGAGGAGTCATCGGCACGGGAATACTTCCTTTTTCGCTAGCGGGGAGCCGAATTTACTGCGACCATGCTCTCGCAAGCAAGCCCTCTTATTCCGTTGGCCCCTTATACACCGTACACACAAGTTTCTCAACACGCATAACTGAGAGATTATGTGGCTTCGGCCGCAACTGCTTTTCTACGCGTAAGACAACGCGTCCCACGATTTCATCTACACACGGTCTTGCTACAGCTGGCTGGTTTCGCTCCGATCATCGTTTTCAATGTTTTCGCGACGCACGTTTTCAGGTACCGCGAGCACGACAATGAACGTCACCTCGGTCTGTTATTGTGTTGCATAACAGATCGATGACCTCGACCGTTGTAAACAACTCCCTCAGGGGAGTTAGTATACTAGTTCAGTTTCGGACTGCGTACGCTAGGGTAATTGTACCAATTACTGCGGCATCGTACTTTATTGTAATATCACTCCTACTTTATCATAAAATAATAATGTGTTTAAGCATTTTAAGGAACAATTACGTGTTCTGAATTCAAAAAAATTGATGTCCCTCAAAACTTAATGCAACATATTTAAGAGATAAAATCGATAGCATTTTGTACGTATTACTGTGGTCGAAAAATAACCGTGTACCAGTTACTCCGTTCCCATTACTGCGGATGAGAGTACGGGTCTCAGAAATCTGTTCTGAAGGACAGGTTTTGCACTCCAACTTCACTCTTTTGCAAATCATTTAACCATTATTATGTTGCATAACAGGTCGATGACCTCGACCGTTGTAAACAACTCCCTCAGGGGAGTTAGTATACTAGTTTAGTTTCGGACTGCGTACGCTAGGGTAATTGTACCAATTACTGCGGCATCGTAATTTATTGTAATATTACTCCTACCTTGTCATAAAATAATAATATTTTTAAACAATTCATGGAACAATTATGTGTTCTGAATACAAAAAAATTGATGTCTCTCAAAACTTAATGCAACATATTTAAAAATATACACAGGTAACGAACGTGTTAACGTCTCGCAAATAATATAATAATAATAATATAATACTATTGTTGCGTCGAAACTGAAACTCGTCGAAAGTAAATACATTATCAGAGGCATTGAACTTTGTCACCGCTATACATATCTGCGGGAGAGAAGAAAAGTTCAGTAAAACAGGTTTTAGGAAAATCGAAACAGTCTCCTGTCCTGCGTAACACGGGTTGTATTGGGTTACGTGTATCTGCCGCACCATTATTCCTACGAATTACCTTTTGCGGTCGTAGACACGCGATGCTTGTCACGGTCACTGGCCCATATTTCTCCGGTCTCGCATATGCTTTTTTCCTTCCCTTTCGTCACAACCGTACTCGCAACAAATGCTCAATTTAAAACGATAAATTGTACTCGTACGCGGACCTCATTTCACAAGGAAATGCAACTCTCGCTCTGTGAGCAAAGTTCTACCACTTGCAAGGGAACATATTCAGTCGATACAAGCCGATTTTTATGAAACTTATGCGAGACGTAGTTCTTCGAAAAATATTTAACACGTGCCTTTTTTAGCGGCAACCATCCACTTTGAAGGGGTGAAAACAGCACCCTCAAAGTCAGGGGTCAGAACCATATTTTCTGAGACAAAACTTTCGATTCAAGTTTCACAAAGTAAATACATAGGTAAGGTATAGGTACTAGTAGTTGACCAGTTAAGAGAAGTTCTCCACGCGAACAATAGTAACCACTTACTCTGTCATCAAATAGCGAGAATCGATGCCAAAAGACACTCTTTAAGTCTTCTAAATTACGTACCAAGGCCACTATTTAAAAATGTTTACTTATACAAATTTAAGAAATGTATTTAAAAATTCAGTAATTGCTTCAGAAGTTGAATATGAAACTTCTGAATATGAAAAATCTAGTAATTGACCTCCTTTATTCGTTAGTAGTTGACCATTTATACTAGAAAGAGGGTTCAAGCAATAATGTTGGGAATCATTCTACTATCATTTAGTTTCAACAATTACCAGCACAAATTACAATTAAAGAATTAAATAAGAAATAAAACAAATCAGTTCCATAAAAAGTTTAATTGAGGAACAGAGTAGATGTTGCGAGTTAATAGAGAATAGTATAGAGAAATTTAACCAACAAATGGTATGGCATCCGAGATTCAGTTTCATCAAAAGTGTACAGCTTATAAAAATCTTATTTTTTATGTTTTCCTATGAAATTGTCAACTACTGGTACCTTTACCTTACTTTCTCCTGTTTTATAATCTTTTCTTTGATCAGTTCTGTTTCCTTGGACTAATTTTGTTCTTGGATGCATTTTACTGAATGGGAGTGCACAAACAATTTTCTATATAATAGGTAAATTCCTCTCGATCGAAAAGTAATAGTATAATAAATTGTATGATATCGGCGCTAGGTTCGATCCTTAATAGAAAAAACAACAAATGTGCAATTATTTACATGCTTCTAACGTTTCGATCCCTATGTGGATCTTTTTCAAAGAGAACATTTTTGCGTCTGAAAAAGAAGAAAAAACAAATAAATTTTCAATGTAATACCAAATACTTGAAAACAGCTCCACATAGGGATCGAAACGTTAGAAGCATGTAAATAATTGCACATTTGTTGTTTTTTCTATTAAGGATCGAACCTAGCGCCGATATCATACAATTTATTATAATTTTCTATATAGACAAACATGTTGAAAACTTTGCAAGTTGATGATATCATGCTCCTCACTAAATATTCCGAAGTAAAGCTGCTTGTAAACGGTATCCCTCGAACAGTTGCTGATAAATTAAATTTTTGCGTATACAATTATGATAACAAACAAATTGAAAATAACTATTTCAAACAGGAAGGGGAGAGGGTATCGCTTGTGTCTATGAATATTGAATCGGACGTGTTCGGTGTACAATTATCAACGTGATTTCGAAAGGTACAAATTAGTACCTATTTGTTCCCTTTCACTATCTCGACCGGTTCATCGACGCGCACAATGAGCGAGCGGAATACAAACGGCGCATTTTTAATAACCGGCGAAATACCGACCACCGGCATGACATTTCAATCCACACTTTTATAAGAGAAAGCACGCCCACTCGCGGCTAACAGGTCCTGCGATCTAGTAAGCACACATTCGATATTGGTCGAGAGGTTTTCAAAGCTTGCGTTAGCATGATCAGAAAGTTCTGACTTCTGTCTGGACGTATAGAACCTTATTTGGACGTTTTCACGAAACGAAAGTAGTACCAAGTGTTGTGTACATATTTAGATTGGGAATCAATTGTGATTTCAACTATGAAGTATGATGTTCACTTATTGTTAACAGTTTTTAGTATTAAAAGCTTAATATTAATTTGTTTACATGTCTTACTCCTTGAATGTCGACTTTCAAATTTACCTTTGAATTACAGTTAATAAGTTTTATATATAACAACATATAAAACTGTTGGACTTTCAAATTTTACCGCCAATTATTGATTTCAAAGACATCGATCATTATGTTCAGTCGATAGATCTAGATACGTCAGCTTTTTCCGTGTTTGTTTCCCCTACGATTTGTCCGTTAGATCACACGAATTTAGTACGTTACCAACCAGTATCTCAGACACCACATAATCAAGCATGCCAATGCTATATGATTATAAATAAAGTTAATAGCAAGTATGTATTAACTAATTTCAATCTACATTAATTACATACGATTCATTGTTTACAATTTTTTCTTACTTTGTTTTTTGAATTAAAAATTTTTCCCCCTTTTTCTTTTTAGACGCAATTTCCTTTGAAAAAGGTTCAAATCAGAACCGAAACGTCGGATATATTGTAAAATAGCTATATTTTTGTAAAAATAGATCGAAAACGTTGCGCCGATAACATTATTTCAAGATTAATTAATAGCTTAATTTGCTAAATAGTAATAATAATAATATGCTAAATAATAGCTTAATACGTTACTTAATACCTTAACGCAAATTTCTTTGTTTACTACATTAATTATTGAATTAAATAATTATCATTTGATAATTGCATTCATATTTGTGCCGGTAATTATGAAAGTGGTGCAAGTCAAATTTTGCTTATGTATTGAGTCGATTGATTTCACACAATAAATGTATAATTAAGTGAAAAATTATACAATGTATTGTACGTTGTCAATGTAAAATATTTGTTTACTGAATCAGTAAAAGTTTAAATATCTGGAAGAATTAATTTTCATAATTTCCGGTATATTTATAAAGACACTTGATAAAATATTAATATATATATAGAATATATTATATTGTTATATTATACATATATAAATATATGAAAACTATTTCTTCATTCTATAAATCAATTGTCACAACCACAATATCGTATATGGTTTACATAAACATATACAAATTCGTACATACATTAGCAAATACAAACAGAATTATCAAATAATGTTCCAATTTATAAAGTAACATAATAAACAAAGAAATGGATGCCTTGGTAACAAATAAATAACGAATAAAGCTCAATGTACTCAAAGTGAGTAGCGAATTGTCAAAAGTTTTCAATCTTTTACATAAAGAAGGTATACAATGCCACTTGTAATATTTTCGCTGTAATTCTAATGTGTAATAGTAAACTAATTGTTCTAATATCGCAAGAAAGTCCACGTCGTATGATTCAATATCAAAAAAAGTTATCGTCCTTTCAAATGTGTCCGAATATTACTCCGATTCATTGTAGTTCATACACGCGAAAGTAATCGTAAAAATTGTTAAACGTCAGAAGCTATGTTTTCAGAAGATAATACAACATTACTGTAAAAATGATCTATTGTTCAGAATCAGATCAGTGAACAAGCTCTCCGGCCAGTGTTGGGCAATAAATAAATTTATTTAAATAAATAATTATTCCAATAATTATTTAAATAACAAGTTGTTTGTTATTTGGATATTCAGATAAAACGCAGAAATAATTATTTCTTATTTGAGCAAGTCTAAATGAATTTATTTAAAATAATAAAGTTAATTGTTATTTACAAATACAATTTTCAATTATTATTTGTAGTAACAAATAATAAATTAAATTGTATTTTCATTCATTAATCCGCCCTCCGGACGAGCCCGAACACTGGCACATTGATTTCCACCTGAATCCAAATAATAAATAAACCTTTATTTGCAAATAAGAAATAATAAATAGATTATTTATGGAATTATTTAAATAACTTTAATTTAAATAACAAGTTTAGTTATTTGCAAATAAAATCACACGTTTATTTATTATTTAATTATTTATTATTTAAAATAAAATTTGCCCAACACTGTCTCCGACAAAGTGCATCATAGGCGTGGCATTTCATACAAGTACAGGATGGAGAAATCTGTAACACCGAAGACTAAATCGGTAAACAGCTCGGTTACGGAGATTGATTGCTTTCAAGAGAAAAAGAGAAGAGAGACACAGATAAGTTTCCGATCAACCTAATACATCATCAGACATAAATTATCATTTTAACAAGCTAGTGGAGGCGTCCAAAATGGAGAACCAACCAATCCCGAATCGAGACCCCGATCGTTATTTTATGTCGACGTGTCACGGGCGTCGTACCGGTGCTTCGGCAACGAATCGTGCGAGGTGTGTCGATTACGCTACCGCGCCTCAAATTCTAATGATTCGACTGCGGATGTTTATGCAAATTCACAACTTTATAGGCAACCTTAAAGCACCTCTTCGCGAACGGTTCTAGTGAATCAAAAGTCAAATAAACTGCATTAACCCCTTGCACTCCGAAGTTTCTTCCAATATTGTTCCCGACAACTCTTTATTATTATAATTTTTTTTATTGAAAATCTACTCCGAAAGACAGTGCCCCAATTGGTGCGAATTCTAAACAATTTTCAAACGATGAACATTTCGTAGATTTTACTAATCATTCTAACGTAACTACCCCCTTCCCCCAACCAGATTATCATAATTATTATATGAATAAATATGTATATTAAATAATTCGAACAGTGGAGGTCAACCATTGTAGATGAATACGTGTATAAACTGCTAAATAAACATTTTACGCTATTACATGCGAATTTTAAACAATTTTCAAACGATGAACATTTTGGTAGATTTTACTAATCATTCTAACGCAACTACCCCCTTCCCCCAATCAGATTATCATAACTATTATATGAATAAATATGTATATTAAATAATTCGAACAGTGGAGGTCAACCATTGTAGATGAATATGTGTATAAACTGCTAAATAAACATTTTACGATATTACATGCGAATTTTAAACAATTTTCAAACAATGAACATTTGGTAGATTTTACTAATCATTCTAACGCAACTACCCCCTCCCCCCAACCAGATTATCAGAACTATTATATGAATAAATATGTATATTAAATAATTCGAACAGTGGACGGTAAACCATTGTAGATGAATATGTGCATAAATTGCTAAATAAACATTTTACGCTATTGCAGGCGAATTTTAAAATTTTGTCTCATTTGTACGATGGTCACACAATTCCAATAGCTTTTCACAAATTCACGAAACGAGCATAAACGTATTTACTGAAATTTGGACAGGACAACGTCTGTCAAGTCAGCTAGTATACAATAAAATTCTTGATTCAGTTTAAATGACATATTACATACAATAAAATTAATTCATTTGTAATATCCTATTGAAAATTTACTTCAAATGACTGTTCCTTAATCGTCATGCAAAACGTCGTCTTACGAACACGTGATTGATCAAGATTCAAATTATTCGATTGACGTTCATAAATCCATTTTTATGGGATAATATGAAATAGGTCTCTTAAAACTATAATTTTATGAGATATTGGTTAAAGTAAGCAAATACTTGTGTCTACATTTACTTTCAATATGTAATATATCAATTGTAATATATCACCGTGTGGATGACTGAATGTTTGTAATATATCACCGTGTGGATGATTGTTCCTATCATATGTTTATTTGTTATATATAATTTTAATTGTAATATATCACCGTGTGGATGACTGCATGTTTGTAATATATCACCGTGTGGATGACTGTTTTTATCATATGTTTATTTGTTATATATAATTTTAATTGTAATACAGTGGGTAAAAAAAGTATTGGCACACTCTTAAAAAGGCGATAACTTTTTAAATATCGTATTATACCATTTCAACTTTTTTGGGAAGCTAGAGCAATTAGTTTGACACAGGATGCGAAAAAAAATTATTGTCAATAATTGCAATTCATCGGAATTGTAGCAAAAATATTAAAAGTTGCATTTTACAACTTTTTTATGTGGGCCAATATTGAAAATTTTAAAAATGCGTTTTTTAGACCTGTGTCAATTAAACATATTCTGAAAATTTCGTCAAAATCGGTCGACGTTGCAATGAGCTATAAACGTTTAAATATGTAAAAAATTGCAGATTTTCACGATTTTTGACCTATAACTGCAGATTCTTACACCTTTCAATGCCTGTCGTTTTTTTTCGCATCAACCGATTTCGATGAAACTTTACCAGTGCATATAACTGGCACAGATCTCCAAAACGCATTTTGAAAATTTTCAATATTGGCCCACATAAAAAAGTTGTAAAATGCAAGTTTTAGTATTTTTGCTACAATTCCGATGAATTGCAATTTTTGAGAAAATTTTGTTTCACATCCTGTGGCAAACTAATTGCTCTAGTTTCCAAAAAAAATTAAAATCGTATAATACGATATTTAAAAAGTTATCGTCTTTTTAAGAGTGTGCCAATACTTTTTTTACCCATTGTATATCAATTGTAATATATCACCGTGTGGATGACTGTTTCTATCATATGTTTATTTGTTACATATAATTTTATTGATTTATGTGTTATATATAATTTTATTGATTTATATGTCACGTAAAGGCTCTTTTTAACAAATGTATGTTTCGTTCAGTTTTTGTTAAATAAAACAGTTCTCTGCGAGCAAGCGACAGATAACAACGTGTTGTGTCGAACCTCCGAGTAGTCTCCTTACAAATATTAAACGATCGAATCATTCCGCGAACTATTACGTTTTCGAATTTTCCCGCCTAAACTGACTCACCCTGTACTTTCCCGGCGAACATTTCCAAAGAACACCGTTTTCCCGTTCGTCAGGTATAATACGTTGAAATTGTCCGATGGTAGGCCGATGCAATACGCCTTTTCATTCGGCGTATACTATTGTTTCACGACATAATAGTCCGACAGTAGTCGATATATACTCGGAGGATTTACGAGAGACGGGCGTTTGACGAAGGGAAGGAAAATTGCAAAATCCATCGCACGTGAACGTTTACGAGCTACGAAAATACAGAGTCGCGCACGAGGGGACAGTCCACCGTGGAATATTTTCGAACGGTTAAGGGAGACAATTTAGACACGGTTACATCCAACCGCGAACTTATTTATAGGTTATCACTGTTCTCACTTGAACGATCACGTGACCCCTTTCGAAGAATCGAAGGAAGCGTCGCGCTTGAGGCATCGGCTTCTAAGTTTAAGGTTCCTTTTGTCGAACGCGACAGATAAACATTCTAGCAGTAATTGAACATGTATCGTCTTTTTCAGTTGGGCTACACTTGAAACTGATCGCTAGACAATTGATCTTTATGCAGAATAAAAGAATTCTACCAAACAGACGGTACAAAGGCTACCACTGAAATTGATCGCTGGACAACAGATCTTTATGCAGAATTAAAAAATTCTGCAAAACAAACGGTACAAACATCGCATCAGCGAATAAAAACATATCTTCTACATGCCAAGCTAGCTTAAATAGGCTAACCTCAACTTGATCGCTAGACAACAGATATTTATGCAGAACAAAAAGTCCCATGGATATTACTAGAATATTACTAGAAAAACAAGTAGAAACAGTGTTTGCAGGAAACGGCTTTTTGTCCTTATACGAGCATGTTGCGAGCTGTGTAAGGGCTCATTCTAAATAGGAAGTCGATCGAGCTTTGCTCTGGTCATGATTTAACGAGATTGTGTTTATATTTAATAATATGAGCGTCCAAAGTAGGGGAAAAAGTCGAGACGACCACCCTGAGGTTCTCATGTATTTTTATAATACAAACCGATTTTTTTTACTTAAATCATGACCAGCGCGAAGCGCGATCAACCTTCCTCTTTACAACGAGCCCTCACACAGCTAGTAACATGCTTGTATAAGGACAAAAAACTGTTTCCCGCAAACACTGTTTTTACTTGTTTTTCTAGTAATATCCATGGGTACCGTTAATATAGAAACTTTTGTTCTGCATAAATATCTGTTGTCTAGCGATCAGGTTGAGGTTAGCCTATTTAGGCTAGCTTGGCATGTGGAAGATATGTTTTTATTCAGAGTTTAAAACAAGTCTAGAACTAATTTTAGTTCAGCTGCTTAAACGAGATGGCGCTTAGTCAAGAGAATTGTCAACGGAGATTGGTAACAACAAAAATATGAAGGGCTTGAAGCTAGTCAGATCCATTAACAGCAATAAAGATATTGATAAAAAAACTGTATGTTCATCACTGTTGCCAAACTGTTTTTCAACGTGGAGTTTGGTTACACTGATAAATACCCTAGAATCCATGGGTACCGTACCCCCTTAACTGTAAAAGCACGTGTCCATCTGAGTCAAATTCGTCAGTGTACACGGTATTGAGAATTATACACGGTCTTGGAATTTATTTATTTCTTTAATTTTTCCAGTTTTCAAGGGTAGGTAAGAAGCAGTGCTCATATAGTACAAGAAAACCCTTTTGGGTATCTTCAAAATGGCCCCTCATTTTTTAGACATTTTGAATTAAATTCGTTGGCCTATCTAGCAAGTCAGATCATAGCATTTACGTGCAAGACACCTTTGCTGGTTCGACGGAGGACATCAACCTATTATGCGACGTGGGTATTAAGTTTTTCCTTTTCTTCTGCAATTTTTACTGTGGAAATGCCTTATTTATATACAGGGTGGGGCATTTTAAACAGGTCACCTGAATAACGTGGCTGCTATTGGTGTTAGGAAGAAATGCATCAGATGGAACTTGTATGGTATCGAGGGGGCATTATTCTGATGTTAGTAGCTTTTTTGTAGGTGGATGCGCAAAGGACATATGAAGGTCAACTTCATTTTTTTAAATGGAATGAGGTATTTTTTAATACATCAACCGTTGCAGCTGGACCTTCGTTATAAAAAAGTACTAACCTATGTATGTCGAAAAGTTAATCGTTCAGTAGATATTTCAATATAAAAAACATAAAATACCATTACTGTCGTACTACACTAGTAAGTAAACGCTAACGTCTTAGTACGGCAGTAATGATATTTTTATATTTTTTACATTGAAATATCTACTGAACGACTAACTTTTCGACATACATAAGTTAATACTTTTTTATTATGAACTAGTTGACCTGACAGACGTTGTCCTGTCTAAATTTCAATAAATTTGGTTGAGATCATTTTGTGAAATTGTGAAAAGCTATAGGATATGTATGAACAAAGTAAAAATGAGAAAAAAACGTATTTCGCAGTGATCATTATAGCAAACAGACGTGGATAATGTAAATTCCTATTTAAATATTGATTAAAAGCTGCGACGTTCGTTTTTTCGTTGTATTGAAATATGATTAAAAAAGCACTTCTAGTTTTTCCCGAATTTTCATGTTTCCGGGCAACTTTTCCAATTTTTTGTATTATAAAAACCTGATTCGGACTACAACGAACATTTAAAAAAAAGATTAGTCAAATCGGTCCAGCCGTTCTCACGTGATGTCGTGACCAACGAACAGCATTTCATTTTTATTATATAGATGTCTAGCTGCATTGATTGACGTATTAAAAAATTCCTCATTCCATTTAAAAAAATGAAGTTGACCTTCATATGTCCTTTGCGCATCCACCTACAAAAAAGCTACTAACATCAGAATAATGCCCCCTCGATACCATACAAGTTCCATCTGATGCATTTCTTCCCAACACCAATAGCAGCCGCGTTATTCAGGTGACCTGTTTAAAATGCCCACCCTGTATATATGTTATTTATGATACACTGTAAGAATAACGTATTAGCGGGCCCAATTGACCGTTTGTATTATTGGTTGGCAAGTGGACTAACGAAGGGCCAACGGCGCTATAATACAAACGGCCAACTGGCCCCGCTAATATATTAACCTGATCTCCTCTTTTACGGTTATTCTTACAGTACATAATAAATCAAAACAAACCGCCAACCATGAGTGCTACTCGCGTTTAAAAAATACAAGAATGCCCGAGTTTTCCTTTATTCTTCCATACTCTATAAAAATGGCTACAATATGTAAAGGACAATGCTTTATTCAATCGTCACGATATTTGGTTTATCTCTCTTCTTAGATATAATGTACAAATAGTAATGTACATTATAAATGATAAAACCCGTGTGTTGAAAAATGCAATTTATTTTAAAGGAATTGTGCTCGACGTAGATAACTTTAGAGTTCGACTGGTCAGGTTAGTTTTACTTGTCAGTTGCAGAGAACATCGCAAGCCTTTTCCGAAGTGCCGGTATATATCAGTAGGTAAGAAAGAGACGTATGAACGGAGCAGCAAGAACGCGGAACGCGGAACGGGCACTGTCCTGTCGTTGACGCCGCGCGATACGGGCGTTCCATCGTTTCCATGCAATCGTGCCGATGCAAATTGCCGGAACAATGATCGGCCGTGTTGTAACCGAATACATTGCACCGAACCACTTCCACGATGCGAGTCTCACTGTCACACTAAAAAACGCACTCTATAACTACATAACCCATGGTGTAATCGAGTCAACAATAGCATGAAAGAAGCACCGTTTACCGTGTCATCGAGAGTTAGGCTAGTCTGCGGAGCAAAGAGCTGCGAATATCGTGGACAACGACGTAACCGTATTCAAGTGGACGGAAGCATAAAAGAAGCATGGTTCACCGTGTCGTATGCGGATCTGTATGGGATATGCGACCGACTCGGTGATCGAGTTTAGTAGGAATCGATATTAGTGTGACACGAAAGAAATGTTTGTTCTAGATGCGAGTCTCACTGTCACACTAAAAAACGCACTCCGTACACCGTGGACAACTACATAACCCATGGTGTAATCGAGTCAACAATAGCTATGAAAGAAGCACCGTTTACCGTGTCATCGAGAGTAACTCTCGGAGAGTTAGGCTAGTCTGAGGAGCAAAGAGCTGCGAATACCGTGGACAACGACGTAACCGTATTCAAGTGGACGAAAGCATAAAAGAAGCATGGTTCACCGTGTCGTGTGCGGATCTGTATGGGATATGCGACCGACTCGGTGATCGAGTTTAGTAGGAATCGATATTAGTGTGATACGAAAGAAATGTTTGTTCTAGATCTCTGTGCAGCAGTTTTGGAGCGTGTGGAGGTCCGGCAGCTAGTTACGACGTAGCAAATTTACCGACCCGACGGCTCAGGAATTTAGATCCGGCCGTGACAGAGGGGTGAACGTTCTGTTTCTGGTTGAACGCCGTCACCGGGCTCGTGCATGGGACGCGCGATCACACATGGGGCCGTGGATCGGTCGGTCGGTCAGCGGGGAATTGACAGGCGCGATGGCAGACTTACACTTGATCAGGATGACACCGTTATGCAGCTCCTCCATCTCGTGGAGGCGAGCGATGTTCCTCGCACTTTGCGCTCCAGGTTCAGTGGCGACAACAAAACGTTCGTATCGAGCACCGGGCTGTCGTGGCCGCAACGTGCTCGTGGGCAGCGAACATACGCTCGCTCGCTAGTTTGTGCTCCAATTGGGCCTGCTGATTCGCGAGACGACACTTTGGACGAACCGGAATGTGACGACGATCCGTTGGATTACGAGGCACACGTGGCGGCAGGGCTGACCGCTGGCATAATTAATATCGCGGCGTGCAGCACCGATAAGAAGAGCGCGTCCCGTCCGACAAAGAAACGCCACCAAAACCGAGTAAACATGGCCGTGCGCGCGCGCCTCTCTGGTTCTCCGTGGCCCGCGGAGCCGTCACGCACTGAGGGCGGTTGCATGGAAACGAAGGGCACGGAGGAGAGACAAACGGCAAAAGAGAGAGAGGCATGGTGTGTATGGTCGTGGGCCTGTGTGCGCCGCGCCGTCCGAACGAACAGAGAGAATGGAACAGAGGGTGCTGCAAGCTGCGAACGAGAGAGAAAGTTGGACAGAGAAAAATAGCGGACAACGCGCGGGAAACCAGCGGGAACGACAGAGACGCCCAAGAGCCGGTTACCGACGGACAAAGATGCCGAGGTAGAGCAAGACGCGACGGAGAACGAAAGAGAAGAACGTACGGCGCGGTGCCACGGAACAGACGAGAAAGAGACGACGCAGAGAGAGGGCACGATTGTTCGAGAACCAGCGGAACAAGGATGGAAATATAGTTCCGTGGTAGTTGATCCGAATGGCCACACCGCGGCGCTACTTCCAACGGTCGTCACGATCGCAAGAATTCACGCTCCTGAACGGACTTGGTAAATCACGATCCTCTGACCTGGGTTATTGTTGAACGAAAATGCATCGGACAGCTGAACCACGAGATCTTCGGATGAAAATGTGTGCTCAAGTTTCCGGGCCTTTAGAGGCTGGGAACCTGGAAAATTCTTGGAAAGTTTGCACCCGTTGCAGGAAAATTGCAGCTGCGCTCTTTCCATGAGAAAATATTTAAACTGAATTTTCCTCGCTTGCGATCTAACGCTGCCGAAGATAAATACGTGCACGAATGTAATCGAACTTGGCTACTGTATTTTCGGATATTTTCACGAGACTAAACATGTCGATCTTCTGTCAAAAAGACTCGATGCGGCGTGAACGACTTAGAAAGTTCGCACGTGTTTGTGTATGTACCGATGAGAGTTCGTTTGAATGATTTAGATATAGGCGATTTACAACTTCGCTGTAGTCGAAAGAATTACTTAAGTAGAACGAAAATGTGCAGTCTTCGTGCCGCGAGAAAAGCGAGCGCAAGCAAACTGTTGGGACACGAAGAATGCTTAGGTAGTTGAAATACAATCGCAATCGGAAATGCATACGTGTAATGCGTCCGCAGCAAAAATTTGATGCGAGCATAACACAGACAACGAGTACGCCATAAATATCTTGGAGAACAAAATCGTTTTTCATAAACGTCACGTCTTGTGAAAATATCGAACCGATCGTCTCGCGACCGTAATGCTGTACAAACACTTCAGCAGCATTGTTCACTGCAGTATGAGAAACGACACCAACGACACATCTAGCAGGAATAAAAGTTTTCGCCAACATCGAAATGTGTCGACTGAATGGTGTTGCCAAAGGGGCAGATGGCCAAGGCTAGAAGTTAATTGTATTTATGGAAATTCCCTTCGACTTCGATCTTGGCAACACTGTACACTCGATGCGTCGTATTGCTCCATGATATTCTAACGGTCTATTATAAGAGATGCATGCTATGTGGTCGATTTATGTTCGAAATACTAATAATAATGTTAAATTAAAAGAAAGAGTAGTGGACTCCCACTTTCCTAGTTTCTCGATATCTATAATTTGAATATTCTAATATCTAAACTTTTGAACACAATGGTTGGACTACAAATGTTTATGCATGTAAAATATATCTGTGGATGTAACCCTTTTTTATCCAGACTTAGTTTTCTAGAAAAGTGTGAATTTTTACGAAATTCTGTAGCTACATATATTGTGAAGTTCTTGCCATGCAGTAACTTACAGCGAATCACTAAATTCGCTCACTCTTAAAAAGATGATAACCTTTTTATTATTGTACTGTACGATTTCAATTTTTTGGGGGAAGCTAGAGCAATTAGTTTGCTACAGAATGCGAAAAAATTGTTGTCAATAATTGCAATTGATCGAAATTGTAGAAAAAATACTAAAAGTTCCATTTTACAACTTTTAAAAATGGGCCTATATTGAAAACTTAAAAAATAAGTTATGTAGATCTGCGTGAATTAAACATATTCTGAAAATTTCGTCAAAATCAGTTGACGTTGCAATGAGGTACAAACGTTTAAAGATAGTAATAAATGCAGATTTTCACGATTTTCCAATGCCTGTCGTTTTTTTCTGCTTCAACCGATTTCGATGAAGCTTTCACAGTGCATATAATTGACACAGATCTACACAACGTATTTTTTCAAATTTTCAATGTAGGCCACATAAAAAAGTTGTAAAATACAATTTTTAGTATTTTTTCTACAATTCCGATCAATTGTAATTTTTAACAAATTTTTTTCACATCCTGTAGCAAACTAATTACTTTAGCTTCCCAAAAAAATTCAAGTCGCATAGTACAATATTTAAAAAGTTATCGCCTTTTTAAGAATGAGCTAAACAACGTATAACGTAAACAAAATCTTTAAGATCTCAACTGAAATAAACAATATTCAGTGACGTACAAATAATTATTTTATCGTGCAAACGTTATTTTACGTGAACACTTGTCTCTCCACTCATTCAAATACGAAGGCTTTGATTAGGACTGAATCATTGTGCTCGCAGGCCATAAGCACCTTTGTATTTGATGGATTACCACTCCCTTTGCTTTCATGCACCAGTTCATTGTCCTTGCTACCTTTCTTTTCTTTGTGTTAATTCTGTCTTTTGAAGCCCTAAAGTTTTCGTTGGTTTTAAGTACGGTAGCCGTGGTGTCCATCAGGTACTACGGCCCTGAGATTTATTGCGTTACCGTGCGCGTGCGTGCTAAAGTTTCTGTTGACGAACGATCGACGGATCGATAATGCTCGGTAAGAATCTCTCTCATGGTCGATAAGACAGTGAATCGGTTGGAAACGCGGGACGGTTAGCCGAGCATGGAGAAAAAGAGCTGTTGTGTGGTTCTAATGGGAGATGGCGACGCGGTTTGTTTTCGTTCCCTGCTTGGCATGCAGTCACAGCAGAACAGACTGAAGAATCAAATGAAAGACTTCAAGAATCAATTGCTATTGCGCATGCGTCCAGTAGTAGTCCTCTGTGAACACAGCTGCACAACTCTGTGACACGAAAAGCGCAGGCGCATGGAAATTGTGTACCATAAACGTAATACTTTTACGACATTAGATACTAAATATAAAAATTCTTGTAAATAACACTCGACGCTATTTTGGCTCCATGATTCGAATGAAATTAATAAATTTTTATTGTGCAAATATCAAATCCAATGTGTCTACTCGCACCACACTTAAATGTTTACCAATTTATCAGACACGAAGACATTTACTAATGCAGGAATTGTATCGAGCTATAGTACAGTAATATTTAATGGCCATGCGTCTACTACGACAAAAATAATGTTCTAAGTAAAGAAATGCTTGTGAAATGCGTATAGTGATGTATCAACCTTTTGCGCTCCTATGTTTAACCATACTCAACATTGACTTTTGCACTAATAGTTCCTTATTGTATTGATTTCCATTACGTGCATTGACAATATCACAACAATTAGAATGTACATAAGTAAAATTGTAATGTTTTTATCTGTTCTAAGCAGGTTAATAGAGCTATCAATGGAAACATAATTAGACCATATCGTTTAGCAATTTCACTAACTGAAGTAAAAGAGAATTAACACGCAACAAACGGTTAAGTACAATTTTCAGGAGTCTAATTTTCAAATATTGCCGCGCTTTTGCACATTTTTGCGCAAGTCCCCTCCACGCCTTCGTCAAGGTATCTATAGGAAATAATGGAGATGTTGTCTTCATGGAAGAAGAGATAATATCGTGTCGCAGTAATGTTCAGAGGTTGCCCAGTTTGAAGACAAGTATTTGGACAGAGTTTCGTTGATGGGAGACTATTTTGTGACGCAGTCGAAGAGCGGTTAGGTTCGTGAGCAAACTGCTCGCGTATGCACACTGCCCAAGCGTTGCGTCCCCACCAGAGATCTATGTTTGCAGCTTCCACCACGGCGGTAGCTGCCGACTGTCGTTCCACGTATACTCCCCTCTAGCTCCTTGCTGAAGACTGAAACCAGGTCTATATTTTAGTACGCATCAGAATCTCGACTATGAGAAGTTTTCACACGAGTGTCTGTGTCCCTGGTAATGGTCAGCATGACGCAGACTTCACAGCAGACCAAGTTTCGATGTGAGTTCTGGCTTGAGCAAAACAAACGGTTTTCGGTGTCTCTCTGCGGGGACACGTGTGCGGCCCGCGGATTTTTCTGTTCTGGCCTGCGCGACGGATAGTTTTCCGCGGTGCTCAGCAGCCGACGGATTCGAGCAGTGACTGTGAACCCTGTTTCACGCGCAGATATCTTCGACGCGACGTGGCCCGTTCGTTTCCATTTTAATCGTCCCGCGTACCGTGCACACGTCAGACACGAATACCCATTTCGCTACGTAGATCCACCCGCGATACGCGAGTGCGAGTCGCAGCCGTGTCCCCTTGCGTCACAGTTGCTGTAATGCTTGCTTTCTGCCGGCTTGAACTTTGTTATCTTCCTCCTCGCACAACTTTCCCATCCCGTCCCGTCTCGTGATTCAGGACCGTAAACGAAGCCCGAACCATCGAACACCGAGTATCTAGAACTGGTTCGAACGAGAACTTACGGTCCACGCTATTCCCCAAATAGAAACGCTTCACTGGTTCGAACCGCTTGAATTTTGTGTTAGATTCTTCCAACTATTCAATCGTTTTATCGTAGGCGTAAAAATATGTTCTTGCAAGCACTAAATATAAACGGAAGCAAAATACTTTTGCGAAGTTCTTTACGTATTGTTTTGATAATGTTATAATCATGCATAACAATCTCTATATAGGATTTACAAAGAAATTCTTTAGAACAACACTAATAAATGGTTCTACTTGTTTTCGTGTCAATTACATTTATTGAACCACGAACTATTCACTTTTTTGTTAAATCGTTGCCTTTTACTTAAAAAACGCATTACGCTATTATGAATCATTGTCGAATTATTAAATTATAAACGGAAGCAAAATATTTTAGTAAAGTTCTTTACGTATTATTTTGATAATATTATAATCATGCATAACAATCTCTATATAGGATTTACGAAGCTGAGTAAATCCTTTATACGGGATGAAATCCTTTAGAACAACACTAGCAAATGGTTCTACTTGTTTTTGTGTTAATTACATTTATTGAACCACGAACTATTCACTTTTTTCTTAAATCGTTGCCTTTTACTTAAAAAACACATTACGCTATTATGAATCATTGTCGAATTATTTAATTATAAACGGAAGCAAAATACTTTAGCAAAGTTCTTTACGTATTATTTTGATAATGTTATAATCATAATGCATAACAATCTCTATATAGGATTTACAAAGCTGAGTAAATCCTTTATACGGGATGAAATCCTTTAGAACATCACTAGCAAATGGTTCTACTTGTTTTCGTGTTAATTACATTTATTGAACTACGAACTATTCACTTTTTTGTTAAATCGTTGCCTTTTACTTAAAAAACGCATTACGCTATTATGAATCATTGTCGAATTAGTAAATTACACTATACTCTAAAGCTAATGAATAGACTGTGGATCTTTATGCATTTATAGGAAAATTGAGGAGATGAAATTCGAAATTGTTGAACAATTTTAAAAATTAAAGATATTAATATATGATTTCTCCTTTATTCAAATCGTTAAGGAAAGAAATAACATTCAATTCAGGTTTTTATTTCTTGCAATCGATGCAGACAATTTTTATTTTACATAAAAATCCGCCGTCTACTAATAAATAAGATTTTTATAGTTAGAAATATTTGATATTGTCCGCGGGATTTAAAGTTTACGACACTACAATGAGTTTCTTGAATTCGAACACAGACGACGCTATCAAATTACTGTGATCTATGTATGTGTAAACATATACATTTAGGCATCGGCTTAACCGGAGACTGTCATTAGCGACCATGATTTACGATGCCGTGCGGTTTTATAAGCAATCGAATAGCGTGTGTCTCGTGAAAAAATAACGATCAGAACATTCACGATACATTTGCTTCTATTTGGATATTATTACTGCAATTTTGTTCGTCACATTTTCAGTTGCGATTAATGTTATTTCTTAAATGTCACCGTAATTAATATTTAATAACAATGCATGTATACACACGTTGAATGTGCAAGTTGTGTAGTAGAGGGTCTTTCAACGAGAGGTGTCATTTTAAATTTCGCGCCATATTTGAACTGTCAACATTTAACTGTCATTGCGACAGTTACGGAATGAAATGTCACTGGACAAGTAAAAACTAAGTTTTTCGATATGGATCGTTACACACTCGCACAACGAATTGAAATATTCAAAATTCACTACAAAAATGGTGAAACAATGGCTCTATTGCGTGAAAAATTTAACAAATGGTCTACACCAATGGTTGAGCAAGGATTCAACCACATAAAAACAATATTAAAGCTGTTATTCGGGAAATACAATTGCAAGTATATGAAACGTGGTAAAAAAACTTCATTAAAAGAATGACCATTTGTAAAAGGGCCCGGGTGGACATTTGTCAGATATTGTGTTCCATTACTAATCTCAGAGTTTGAACTTAGGTTTAAAATAAAAATATCACCACTTTTTACAAAAACATTGCGTTTTTCTGTTGACTTAAAACGACACCTCTTGTTGAAAGATCCTATACAATTTTTCGTTCTCGATTGTATGAAATGCATAGCACGTTAGTGGTTGGAACGAAAGTCCATGTAGAGACATCTGCTCGTTACGTCCCGCGACTTTCTCTTGCGGGTCGTATTGTAGAAATCTAGGAATTCCTTTAGCGTTTGAATACCGAGTTATTATATAATCAAGATATATTTTAAAATTGCACAAAAATCTATTTTTCGAGTAAACAGCATTATCAAATTTGCTATTTGATACATTCGTTTTGAACACGTTGAAAACGGATTGGTTTAGAAGTTATTCATTTTCTTAAAGGATTAAACAGTTACAGAGCAAAAAATTATAAACTGTTACAAAACATCAAATTTGTCGTATTATCATCTCAATCGCATGAAAACGTGACGATACTGTAGACCACTGAATATAGCTACTATTCGGAGAGATTATATACAATTATTCACAAAATTCATTTACCGTTTTTTATAATATGAAGACAATTTGATTAAAAAATAAATATAACATGAAATTCACTAATTAAACGAAAGCTTTTTAAATTAATCTAGTTTTTTAATGCAAATATACTCGTGAATGGCTTTCATTGCCAATATATTGATGGCAGATGTATGATGATTTCGGCGCACAGGTTCGATCAATAATAAAAACTTACTTAATAACAATTTTGCAAATTAAGACCTCAACGTTTCGATCCTGATGACGATCATTCTCAAGAGAGACTTTTGCGTCTGCAACAAAATCTAACTTTATAATAATAACTGTGAAATCATCATACATCTATTATAAAATTCTTTTCGATCGCAAAACTATCCAAATAAATATATTAATGGATTTCGAATTACTTGTACTTTTGTCTCCCATTGTACCTCCAGAACATCCTCAATTAAATGAAAATAATATCTCCATATTTTTAACTTCTCATTGTTTTACGTTCCACCCACTGACGTATGTCACAAATGCATCAAATCCGCGGTCTAGTCGTAATAAGCGACCGAGCACTGTGCGTTCGCTGAAAGTTGGGAGTCCGAAGACTCGTAGACGTTAAATTAAGGGTTAGGGATAATGGTGCTATCGTTTCGCTCTGCACCGCGTTCGCATCGATGCACACGAGCAGTTCAAAGAAACGCACAGCGGAATGCGCGTAGTGTCCCTCCGGTCCACGTGTTCCCGCGGTATTAAATTGCACGCGTTCGAATTGTTATTCCTCCCGCTATCTTCTCACCGACGCGACGCGCCGTCGGCCATTTCTCCGTCGCTCCCCCGTGGCGACGGCGACATTCCGTCGGCGACGTAATAACCGTCTCATAGAGGAATCGTAACTGCTGGTGCACGTGATAATAATCCCGAGTCACGCAGCCCCCTCCTACACTTTTTCTGCCTGCTAGAAGTTAGCCCCCCACTTGTGGAATTAAACAATTTCAACAGTTGTGCTGAATTGTGCTATGTTTGTGCTATATTGTGCTCGAATATTATAACTGTAATATAAAAAATAAGATGAAAAATTGAAAAAATCGATTTTTTGAGTAGCCCCCAATTTTCATTTTTTTCAATTTTCTCAATTGTGCTAAGTTGTGCTAGGTTGTGCTAAGATTGTGCTAAAGCATTATTTTAAAAAAATTATAAATAAAGAAGTTATAGTGAAAAATCGATTTCGACATGTAATTAACGTTAAAGTAAGAAACAGTTATCCAAACAGCATATAATCGTATATCTGAGATGTGCTATTCTAGCACAAGTCAGCACAACTTTTAATTTCCCCAGCACAACGATATAAAGGGCACTTTACTCTTGTGCGCTGCCCTTCGCGCTAAGGTACTCTATCATTTTTAGTCGTGCATAATATCGTCGTGCTGGGGAAATTAAAAGTTGTGCTGACTTGTGCTAGGCTAGCACAACTCAGATATGCAATATTATGTACTATGTTCGGATGATCAGAAAGATTAAAAATGAGAGTACCATAGCGCGAAGGGCAGCGCACAAGAGTAAAGTGCCCTTTATATCGTTGTGCTGGGGAAATTAAAAGTTGTGCTGACTTGTGCTAGAATAGCACATCTCAGATATACGATTATATGCTGTTTGGATAACTGTTTCTTACTTTAACGTTAATTACATGTCGAAATCGATTTTTCACTATAACTTCTTTATTTATAATTTTTTTAAAATAATGCTTTAGCACAATCTTAGCACAACCTAGCACAACTTAGCACAATTGAGAAAATTGAAAAAAATGAAAATTGGGGGCTACTCAAAAAATCGATTTTTCACTATAACTTCTTTATTTATAATTTTTTTAAAATAATACTTCAGCACAATCTTAGCACAACTTAGCACAATTGAGAAAATTGAAAAAAAATGAAAAGTGGGGGGCTACTCAAAAAATCGATTTTTTCAATTTTTCATCTTATTTTTTATATTACAGTTATAATATTCGAGCACAATATAGCACAATTCAGCACAACCGTTGAAATTGTTTAATTCCACAAGTGGGGGGCTAACTTCTAGCAGGCCTTTTTCTTCATCTCATTCTTTCTTCACCGATGTTCGCAGGGACCGAGAATCTCACCTGTCGGTTCATTCAGCTCAGGAAGGAAAATGGAGAGATCTTCACCGGCCGCAAATATTCCGCACAGGCAGGTTGGAAGTAAGTACACGTGTACATTGAAAACCTGCGCGTTACCTGGGATTTTTACGAGCTGGTAACTCGAGACTCAAAGCGACCTCGAAAAGGAATCTCAGGCACGCTCGAAGGGAAAACACTGTTTCTCGGACGAAGATTGATTTCGTCAAGATTTATGCTCGCATTATCGTCTTTTTATGGCGGCGACTGCTGCGTGCAGTACATGAAACGAATCGCCGCGCCGAGCCGCGCCGCTCGATTACCAGTCAATAACATCGTGATTATGTCACTTATTTTTTGCCCACGTGCGAATCAGAAAATGCTAAAATACGCGTTTCAGTAGACGCATTCTATAGAAACTAGAAACTGGAAATTAAGCCTTTTAAGATCACGGCGCATGGTGTAAACGATTTTTTGATTCATTCTTTTTCATTGAAAGAGTAAATTCTAGTTGCATTATGTACATTGAAATAATTATTATCACGTTGAACAAATTTTTTAGGATATCTACAGAACTTCAATGTCTTGTTACGGAACTCGTACTAACTCTGTAGCACGTACTTTTTAAAAATAATTGTCTGCTCAGTTGCGTGTTCTTGCTGACAAGTCACTGAAAGTAGATTTCTGCTTTTATTTTTGCACCCATTTTTGGATTTCTACTATGGCATTTACTTTTATCTCTCAAAAATGTCTTCTGCACATTGTATAAGCAGTCAGACTATCAACAGTATTAATGTAAAGACGTACCTGTTTCAAAAATACTTTGAGAATTATCGAGTACAAGATACGAAATAATCGTCGGTTCACGGTGAAATATTTAAAAATAATTACAATGACTTCCCTATGAATCGGGAAGTTAATTACTATTCATAGTGCAATTTTTTGAACGTTTTTGTATGGCATGTACACAGATCTCTAAAATTTAAAAATTATATAGAATATTTTATGTTCGTTTATTACTATTAAAGCACAATGGCACGGGGAAAATCGTTAAATGATAACGAAAAGGGCCAAATTATTGTTTTCTACATACAATACTGTATACGGCAATGGAAAACAGTACAGCACTATTTCAGAATTGAAAAATGGGAT
Organism: Lasioglossum villosulum; assembly: GCA_963971365.1. Classification (NCBI taxonomy): domain Eukaryota; kingdom Metazoa; phylum Arthropoda; class Insecta; order Hymenoptera; family Halictidae; genus Lasioglossum; species Lasioglossum villosulum. The sequence goes on from OZ020502.1 coordinate 24,171,103, forward strand.
TAGAGAGACATCTGAAATTAAATTACAAACATCATAAAAATTAATTGAATCAATTCCATGCATAATATCTCTAGTTATAAAACACAAAGGAGGTTCAACTAAGTACTGAATTATCTGTATCTTTTTTTTAATTGTTTATGTAAAAATTCATAATGAATCTATGTCTACTTCGCAACTAAATTTCAAGTATTTTCTTAATTAGATTAGAATGAATAAACAATAATAAGTAAAATAAAAAATACTGCACCTAACATTATGTCAATAAATTAAAGTGAACCTATCATTATTTCGGCCACTGTATCAGGTTCAGTCAAAACAGAGAGTATCCATTTTTGTATACGCATACATATACATATAACTACGGTATCGCCTCGTTTCTAGATCACTTGTGTGAAAAAGGGGACACATTAATCCGGAATTGATGGAAGCTATCAAAGTTGAGATCTCATTGCTAGCGACTTCGGTATAAAAACGGCGGAAAAAAGTTCCCCTGCGATTCTCTGATATTTATAGATCTCTGATCGATCGTTTTTCACGTCTTCTAAATACAATGACAGGTTTGTTTCATGTTACGTCACTTTTACTTCCTCATTGGGGTTTAATAGCTGCAAGAAAGCCGAACGATCGCTTCGGGTGAGTTGCAACGACGCGTGGAACCGAAAAGGAGACTATTGCCAATGGATCCGCGACGACTAAAATAGCGTGTAACATCCAGATATCGAAACGCGAGAACCGTGGATTGCTATTATTAACAAGCTGCATGAAAATTGTAAGATAAATGGCGTTTGGCTCGCGTCGCTGTTCCAATCGTTTCTCTTTAAAACGCTAGGAATCGCTTGAAATTAAATAAACAGATACTTCGAATATGTATAATTGATACAGACATATTGTACAAAACATATTGTTTAAATTTTCAATATAGGTCCACATAAAAAAGTTGTAAAATTCAACGTTTAGTATTTTTGCTACAATTGCAATTTTTGACAAAATTTTGTTTCGCATCCTGTGGCAAACTAATTGCTCTAGCTTCCCAAAAAAGTTCAAATCGTGTAGTACAATATTAAAAATATCTGCAAATATGATATCGGCGCTACACGTTCGATCAACAAAAAAGAATTTAACAATTTTGCAGAATTATAATTTCGACGTTTCGGTTCAGTTTTGAACCAAAAAAAATATTTTTGAAAAATATCATCGTCTTTTTAACGTCACACCGATTTAGTTGAGACTTTGTATACTTGTAGATCTCGATCTCCCATTTACGAATATACAGTGACTCCCATTAATATTCGGACGCTCTAAAAAAAAACGATAGCTGATTAAACATTGAACTATACGACTTGAATTTTTGTTTGGAAGCTAGAGCAAATAGTTTGCTACAGAATGTGGAAAAACATTTTTTCTAAAATAGCAATTGATGCAACTTTTAATATTTTTTCTACAACTCCGATCAATTGCAATTTTGGAAAAAATGTTTTTCCACATTCTGTAGCAAACTATTTGCTCTAGCTTTCCAACAAAAATTCAAGTCGTATAGTTCAATGTTTAACCAGCTATCGTTTTTTTTAGAGCGTCCGAATATTAATGGTAGTTACTGTATACATACCATTATAGTTTTTGAGATATTAATAAACAAAGTTCTTACATTACTGCTTACATCTGCTATCAATAAAAAATTATTATATATATATAATAATTAAAAAAGTATGAATAAATTATAAATAAATTCGCTGAGTAACATTTACTTGTTTGTAACAGATTGCACATTTAGTACAAGTTGGAGAACAGAAATATTAATTATTTGTTGTATACCTCCTCTACAATAGCAGATGTAAGCAGTAGTGTAAGAACTTTGTTTATTAATATATCAAAAACTATTGAGCGTTGGCGCCTATAATGGTATACAGGGTGTCCCAAAACTACCCTAGGAGCCAAAAATGGGAGGTTCCTTGGGTTATTTGAAGCAACATTTTCCTTTACAAAAATGGTGTTCGTGACTTTGTTTAGAAGTTATTAACGAAAAACGCGGACCAATCAGAGCGCAGCTATACCGAATGGAGTCCGACTCTGCGACAGGTCCCGGGAGTCTGGTGTCGCCATTGGTCGACTCAGAATCAATCCGCTGTAGCCGCGCTCTGATTGGTCCGTGTTTTTCGTTAATAACACCTAAACAAAGTCACGAATACCATTTTTGTAAAGGAAAATGTTGCTTCAAATGACCCAAGGAAACTCCCATTTTCGGCTCCTAGGGTAGTTTTGGGACACCCTGTATATTCGTAAATGGAAGATCGAGATCTATAAGTACACAAAGTCAACTAAATCGTATGTATCCATCTCAACTGTATGTATCCACTAGTTTCGAGCAGTGAAATTTAAATGTCGAACGAACAGAAACGTAGTCTACATTCTAACGAATTTAAAGCTGATAGTTATTCAAGTCACAGTGAATCTGTGTCGGAAAATACTTCACATTCGCTTGGGTTTCACAAACTCGAGGAAATCGTGGTAATCATTCCGTCACGACCAACTCGACCTACTCTAATATACCGTTCGCCTCTTGTACCGATTCCTGTAATAGTTCTGCACAATTAATTACGTGGAATTGCGGGAACGGAAACGGAACTGCTTTGGAGAATTGAATCGCCATCGTTATTCATCGACCTTATTCGTTTTCGGTAGATGCGTTATCGCACGAAACTCGTACTGGCGAGATAAGAGCAACACAATGAGCCGATTTAATTCTGCCTGGCGAACAGTGTCCTCAGTGTTTGTTTCTCAGAACACTGTACCGCGCGAACACGCGACCATTTTCGTAGTTATCGTGTAACAAAGCGACTTCGACGTATTAACTCGAACGCTTTTATGCATTACGGTGCTTTCTCGCTTTTCAATTTAGCTAAACATCTCCGAGTTCAAAGGGGAAAGAGTCGCATCAGTCCTTTTCAACTTTTACTTCCAAGAGAGGAGTGTGTTATAACCATTTTTCCTTTGATCATTGAACTATACCCGAGTCTGTAGCGATTAACAAATATATAGCTAGCTCAGTACAGTTTTTTTCATCTTACTTTACGTAGAACGTTTAATTATTTTAATGACACACATTCAAAACATCATCAGCACTATTTAAAAGACACACATTGAAAAATCTCAGAGGAGAATGCAAAAAGTCGTTACATAATTGGAAGTCGATGAAAGCATAGTATTTATATGAAAGATCTTAGTTACAATACAAAAAGTTTAAATAATAGCCTGTAGCAATATGTATCTCTGTAATTCCGTGTTGAGCATAGACATCTTCAAGATATTTAGTCAATAATGTTCTTTTATACGTTTTTAATCGGTTTTTTATTATTAAAGTGTTACAAAGATTAACACTAAACCTACCACGAGGGGTCAAATGACCCATTTTAGATTGTTTCTTTGACAATTGTTGGGACTGTAATGGTGTTTTCATGGGAATTGATTGAATAGATTTTTATCTGCAGTATTTATTATAGTAAAAATCACAAAAAATATAAATAAATTTAATTCTGTTGTTTTTATAATACCATACATATTAGTCACTTTTTGTGGTCGGTAGGTTTAGTGTTGAAAGACTGATAGAAAATTGATTGAACCTGTGAATACTATTTAAGGATGTTGTGGAGGTACATTGAGATACAATGAAAGCCATTCTCGAGTATATTTTGCATTAAAGAATAGATTAATTTAAAAAGCTTTCGTTGAATTAGTGAATTTCATGTTATATTTATTTTTTAATCAAATTGTCTTCATATTATAAAAAATTGTAAGTGACCTTTGCGAATAATTATACCCTCTGATTTGAACTTCAAGAAAACAAATTTGTGATATTCAATATATATAATTACGCAATAAAAAGTTAAAAATAAATATTTAAATAAATTAAAAATACTTCAGAAAGCAATATTCATGGTTATTATTGAAAACAAACATGTGAAATTTACGTAAAATTATGTTCTGATAATAACAAAAAACGTGACCATGCTAGTGAGATGACAACACGATAATTTTGAAGTTTTGTAACAGTTTATAACTTTTTGCTCTGTAACTGTTTAGTGAATCCCAATAAATTTTGAACATAATTAAATATATAATTTTTAAATAGGGTTTGAAATGGAATTTTATGAATTCTCCATAAAAAGACGTATTAAAATGTGCAATCTTTAAGTTGCTATAATTCTTAAACGGTGCAGTGAATCGAACCCAAACTTTGCTAATTGCATTAATTTAATAAGAATTATATCTAGTTAAGATTTCAAAAATTTTGTTGCGTTTTTTCAAGGTTTAAATAAGGTTTGAAGTGGAATTTTATGAATTCTCTATAAGAAGACGTGTTAAAATGTGCAAACTTTAAGTTGCTATAAATATTAAACGGTGTAGTGAATCTAAATCAAACTTTGGTAATTACATTAATTTAGTAAGAATTATATTTTGTCAAATTTTCAAAAATTTTGTTGCGTTTTTTCAAGGTTTAAATAGGGTTTGAAGTGGAATTTTATGAATTCTCCATAAGACGTGTTAAAATGTGCAAATTTTAAGTTGCTATAATTCTTAAACGGTGTAGTGAATCTAAATCAAACTTTGGTAATTGCATTAATTTAGTAAGAATTATATTTTGTCAAATTTTCAAAAATTTTGTTGCGTTTTTTCAAGGTTTAAATAAGGTTTGAAGTGGAATTTTATGAATTGTCCATAAAAAGACGTGTTAAAATGTGCAAACTTTAAGTTGCTATAATTCTTAAACGGTGCAGTGAATCGAACCCAAACTTTGCTAATTGCATTAATTTAATAAGAATTATATCTAGTTAAGATTTCAAAAATTTTGTTGCGTTTTTTCAAGGTTTAAATAGGGTTTGAAGTGGAATTTTATGAATTGTCCATAAAAAGACGTATTAAAATGTGCAAACTTTAAGTTACTATAAATATTAAACGGTGCATTGAATCGAACCCAAACTTTGCTAATTGCATTAATTTAATAAGAATTATATCTAGTTAAGATTTCAAAAATTTTGTTGCGTTTTTATACAGCTCCAGAACATCCTTAATCTAAATTATACTATCCTGATTGAAATTCAGGATAAAGAAAAGTGATAGGAGACGGAACATTCTCCGAAGAAAGTTGTGGCACGTGGTACTCGTAATTGAAACTATTTACCACATATGTACACGATCTCTACGGTGTAAAGGGTAAAGAATTTACAAATGTTTTCATTTCACATTTACCGACGTAGTTTGTGAAAGATTTATGAAAGGGAGTTCACGTGCATTTTGTTCTGCGATATTCGACGTGTTTTCTTTCTTTCCTCAGATACATTTTGAGAGAGATGCGACACGAATTTCCCACCATAATGGCTAACGTGCACTACACGGTGTTGAAGAAGAAATGGTCGAACCTGTTGCAGCAGTACAAAGTGAGACGAACCAGATGGCTTTTATTACCCCCGCGATTGCTCGATTATCTGCCCGAGCGTTAGTTTGTTTTACCATTTCCAGTTTGCGTTCTCTCCTGCGCTGCGTGAAGAATAATAAACGTGCTCCCCCATCCGAGCGTAGATAATTCCCATGAGGGTCGAAATACTCTCTTGTGGAACGAGAATTATGATCAGCCACAAATACTTCATGGAAAATTAGATTATTCCTGGCTGATCACTGCTATTAATAATCAATTTAGGACTATTAATAATCCCTCGGTGCACGGGTCAAAAGTATCCATTTTTGCGTTGACATTTCTTCACCAAACTCGAAGCTTTTCTTAAGGGGGTTTATTACCATTTAAGTTCATCACTCAGTTCAAAATTAGAGATGAAATACAAAAATTCTTTCAGTGATTCTTAAATAAAACGAAAATACCGTTTTAGGAGATATTGAATATTGTATAACGTCACCATTTTGTAATTTTAAATAATAAAACGATATGAAATAAAAATTAAGGTGTTGCTAAATGTCTCTTGTCTATTATAATGTTTGGTGGATCATTCGTAGGTAGCACCATCCAGCATCAACAGTTACTAGACATGGAAAACAACAAATGTTGATGTGCACTAAGAATAAATACTTTTCAATTGTAGTGTACAATTTTTTTATATCGGAGATAGATTGCATTGTTTAAACAGCCGTTTTTTTCTTCCTTCTTTGAGTTAGTAAAAAATCGTACGATACATTGAAAGATATTTATTTATTCTTGATTAAGTTTATATCAATATTTTTTGCCTTTTATGTTCGTATAACGTTTGATGCTGGGCACAACCTGAGGACTAGCCAAACATGATGATTAGACTGCAGGTTTCATGCATTTATAATGAAAACGATTAGGTCAAACATAAAATTCCGAAGACATTGGTAAAACTGAATGACGTTACATTATTTTCGACATATGATAATTATTAACTTGGACAATTTTTATTGTGCAGAAAGACTAGCAGTCTAATGACGATAAACAATATTAAATAACGTCGCCAGTTTTCAATTTTAAATTACAAAAAAATACAAGAGTCAAAGTCTTGCTAAATATCCCCTAAGAAGTATTTTTATTTTATTAACAATTTAGGCGAGAGAAGTTTTCTAATATTACCTCTAGTGTTAAACTTACATGGTGGTATAGCCACTTAACACTAAATCTACCAACCATCAAAATTGACTGATGTGTATAGTATTATAAAAATAACAAGAAAAATATATGTAAATTAAATATAAAAAAAATATATAAATTAATTTGTATTTTGTGTTACTTTTACTATAATGTATACTGAAGTCAAAAAATATATTCAATAAATTCCCATGACAACTTTTTTACAATTTTAATTACTGTCAAATGATAAATCTAAAATGGGCAATTTGACCCCTCGTGGTAGGTTTAGTGTTAAGGGGGTACCGTACCCTCTGATTCTGGGTATTTATCAGTGAAACCAACCTCCACGTTGAAAAACAGTTTGGCAACAGTGATGAACATACATTTGTATCAATTCAACGCTTCAATTTCGCTATCAATACAGGTTTTTTTCTTTTTATCAATATCTTTATTGCTATTAATGGATCTGACTAGCTTCAAGTCCTTTATATTTTTGTTGTTACGAGTCTACGCTGATGGTTCTCCTGACTAAGCAACATCTAGTTCAAGTAGCTCAACTAAAATTGGTTCCAGACTAGCTCTAGACTCTGTCTTCACGAACAGAATTTCGGTAAATTGAATACAACCATAAGGGAACACTTTTTGTCCTCATACTAACATGTTATCAGCTGTGTGAGGGCTCATTGTAAAGAGGAGGTTCATCGCAGGTCGCTCTGCACATGATTTAAGTAAAAAAAACCGTTTTGTATTCGAAAAATACATGGGAACCTGAGGGTGGTTGTCTCGATTTGTTTCCTCTACTTTGAACGCTCATATTATTAAATAGAAGCATGTTCTCACTGAATCATGAGCAGATCAATCTTCCTCTTTAAAATGAGCCCTCACACAGCTCGTAACATGCTAGTGTAAAAACAAAAAAATGGTTTCTCGTAAACACTGTTTTCACTTGTTTTTCTAGTAATATTCTAGTAATATGCCAGTCATATCCATAGGTACGGTACCCACGTAAGTCCCGACCTGCGTTAGGCAACTTCCCTCCAATTTTCGCAAGAAGTTAGGCGCGTCGACGGCTTCGATTGCTCGGTAGTTTCAGTGTTAATAAATTGCACTCGCGCACGAGTTCCTGGTCGTGTAAGGTATCGGTGTCGGAAAGATCCACGTGGATCGCGGGCCGAAAGAGAATCGGAATCGAAAGCGAGGCACGCGAGGAGCGCGCTGCGCCGCAGTCGGCAACGAATGCCGTGCTTGCGTACACAGAGAGAAGGATCGGGCAAGACTCGCTTGGCTCGTTCTGTTACTATGTATCTGCCACAGCGATCTGTTGAAGGAACTGAGGAACCCGGTACACGGAGACAGGAACAAGGCGGATGACGTCTCATGGCCGTTTTACAGCGCGATCGACGAGCTCCTAGGCGGAGGACACGACCGCGGAACCCCGAGCCACGACGAGTACATCGATCCCCACGAATTCCTTTGCGTATCTGTGACACCGGAAGAGCCCACTTCCTCCATGGACGCGCCACCGACGATTTCCGATCCGGAAACCCATTGTAGAGAAACCGACTTCCACCCTGAATCGAGGATACGAACGTTCAGAGGCGATGGTTCCGTTCAAATCGAGAGAATACCTTCGTACGACAGCATCAGGTGCGGATAGAGACCCATTTCAAACATTCACTGTCATCCATGATAAAGGCGAATTCTTCTCGATCGGAAATTTGGTTAATTAAAGTTTAAATGATATCGGCGCCAGGTTCGGTCATTTTAGAAAGAAAAAACAACAAATGTGCAATTAGTAAATGTTTCTGACGTTTCGATCCCGAATTATACTTGTTCTTTGAAAATGATCCACATCGGGATCGAAACGTCAGAAACATTTACTAATTGCACATTTGTTGTTTTTTCTTTCTAAAATGATCGAACCTGGCGCCGATATCGTTTAAACTTTAATTAATCTTTTATCTAACGCGTTTGACTACTGGAAAACCCCATCTTTGCATTATCGAGAAACGAGAAGGGGCATTGGGAGAACGAATGTTTCCATTAAACATTAAATTTTATTTTATGGTTCTTCTATATTATAAATTGTGAAAATTTGCATTTCTGACATATTTTGTGTTTTCAAATATTTTCAGACGCAATACTTGTTCTTTGAAAAAGATCCACATCGGGATCGAAACGTCAGAAACATCTACTAATTGCACATTTGTTGTTTTTTCTTTCTAAAATGATCGAACCTGGCGCCGATATCGTTTAAACTTTAATTCACTGTCACTTCGAAAAGTATTGGCATTATTCGTTTTGATTCAAGAACAATGTTGTCACCTATCTAATATACAATGTCGCCAGAATCGACCAAAACTGGTTCTCTTCGTTTCCTCCTTTTCCCCTCCACTATCCCATTCCTGTACCATAGGCACACTTCAACTTCCCGTCAACTACACTCCCCTAGATTTCCTCGATCTGGCGACACTGCTAATGTACGAGTACACAGGGAGGTCCGTTTGAATAAGAACACCTAAATATCTCTTCAGGTTATTGTGATGCAATAAATATTTGTTACGTAATGTGTATGGTGTCCATGGACCAATGTCTGGCAGTAATATTTTTTTCTAAGGTCATTCTTTTCGAAGTTGTCAAGGTCATCGGTGTTTTTTGATACACAACTTGTTACGTATGCGGCAGCGATCGTTGAATCGAGAGGGTATATTCGGAACAGGGCAATCATTCAGATTGGGGCACTTAGGAACGATGCATCAAACTGCATAGGTTTTTGTCTATACGTATAATTCCACACAATCAAATTTTGCAAAAGCTTTAACAGGTTATAGCTCAATAACTATTTGTTTGCGTCATATGGCTCCTTTTAAACTTTTTCTCTTCTCGATGAGTAGGCGTTGATGTAAAAAAAAACTTTAACAACAATTTTCTTTGCTATAAACAATTTTGTAGCAAGTTTCTCTTACAAATGTCCACCGATTCAGAGGTGTAGATTCACCCCTAGGACGGATGACCATTACTTTCTTTACACCCTGAATATATTTGCTGGAAGTAGAATTGGTCGGTCATGTACAGTAATTTCTCAATCGTAGTCCTCGGTCGCCTCTGCAATCGTAGTCCAGTGCCTACCCATTCCACCGCCTGTCAACGCTGCGCTGGGCAGCAGGACGGCGATGTTTGATGTCGGCTCGGGTATATCGGTGTGAACACCACTACATTGACTCGAGTGAATCGAATTTTCAAACTACTTAATTTTCATTATTTTTTTATGAGATTTTACTGGCTTATTCCTGGCATTTTTCTGATTAAAATCATACCAAACACGATATAATTTGGCCAATATTTAGTGGTTTAATCGACGATGAAAGTTTTACTTACAAGAAGGACAGCGTGTTTGATCTATGCCGGCGACGGCGACTCTTCGCGTCTCTTTCTTTCCAACACGCTCTTCTTCGTTGCGTTCGAAATTTTCATCGTCGCTAAAACCACTAAATATTGGCCAAATTATATCGCGTTTGGTATGATTTTAATCAGAGAAATGCCACGAATATGTTGGTGAAAGTTCCATAATGATATCATCGAAAATAAAGAAGCTAAGGTCTTGGTGTTTTATTGTGATGACGCACGGGCCTTTAAACTGTGTCGGCGACGGGGACACGCTTCGGCCACGCGATCCTACTTCATTCTGTCCTTCTCTACGTTCGGCTTGTCGTTTGAAGTCTCAGTGCGGTAGGGTAGACACAGTCATAAATCAAAAAATAGCCACCCTACTTCATCGTAGTCCGTTCATAACACGGGTGTTGGGACTACGATTGAGAAATTACTGTACAGACGCACGAGCCGTTTCAAACTGGATTTTCTGGAAAGCGAAACCGTAAACGCAAACACATTATACTCAGATAAACGAAACACCCTGTATATTTTAGGCAGCAGCTCATAGGAGGGAGGTTTTCGTACACGAACGATAGAGGTTCAACCGAAGAAAATTGTCCAATTTGTTTGACCATTAAATTGAGATTTGCTAGCTACCGTGTGAGCCGTTGGATACATGAACGTGTTCTGATTTCAGACAAATCGATAAAAATCAAGGTCGGAGGAAACGCGTGCTGAGCAGCCAATCGATCCCGCGGTTACCTCGTGCCACGGAGCTCACGATCAAGAAAGTTACGTCGGAGGCGGACTGTTCCAAGGACTTATCGAGGGTACAAGGAAACGACCTGGCCGATTCCACCAGAGACAAAGGCCGAGTGACCGAGGCGCGTAACGAGGATGAGGAAAGGCCGAGAAAGTCGAGGAGAACGCAAGCCTCGTATCGGGAGGATCACGAGTCACGGACCGATCGCCGTATCGAGCAGATCTTCGAGTACATTAAACAACGGGACGAGGAGAATAGATCCATCATGATCCGTGTGATGCACGCCGTCGAAACCATCGCCAATAAGTTATGACACCGTTCAACGTTACGGTCCAATCAAATGTCACACCCCAATCACGCTCCTTTTCGGGGGATCAAGAATTCTTAATCGAGTAGTGTACGACAACGTTAATTCTAAGACACCTTGTCTCGTCCAGTTCAGAGTATTATACTGTCCATGTGATTATCCGATATTCGTGTGTAAGCCTAAATAGTGTATAAAGGTTGATATTCGCACGTTTTTAATTTTATGGAAAGATTTTCTGTAATATATATTTTAATAAATGTCTGTTGTTTCGAGTGAAAGTGTTATCTGAGAACTTCACGCCTTCTACGTCTGAATATGGATCAAAATATACAGGCTGACGACGTTTACAATTGGTGTTCTTAATGAACTGATTATTTAGATTTATACAAGTTTATGATCTACGTAATGTCTGTATAAACTGCATACAGACGTGACACTATGTTTCTACAATTTATAAATTGGGAAAATTGATGCATTCCAGATATCTTGTACGCATCAAATTAGTTCAAACGTGTTTAAATGTTTATATCTCTACAGTAAGATCGTTTTGTTTGAGAAATATCCATGCAGCTTTTATGGTTATAAGATAACTAATTCTTAAAATTAAGAAGTTGGTATTTTCTCCAAGATTGAATTTCTCAAAACATTTCAGAAAAAAGGGCAAAAATGGTGTGGATTGGGAAAGTAATTGTCGAAGTGCAACAACCCTTAAAATTTATAATTTGTTTCTTTCAAAAATTAAGAGAGAGAGAGAGTGAGAAGAGTATAAAAGAGTTAAAACTAACTGATACATGTTTCCTTACAAAAATGACAAGATTGATTTCATTTAGATATTTTGCAGCTCCTATTATAATACGTGCTCTACTAAAGATATTTACATATACAATATTTCTTATGGAATTTCTTTTATCCTACCAATAATCGTAAAATAAAAAATTAATTTAGTACAGCAAACTAAAAAGTACAGCAAACTCTTGAAATTGAAAATCTGGTTTCTTCTTCAAAATTAGATACAGTAGGTGTACAAAGTGCTCGTACACCTTTGCAAATAGGATAACTTTTTTATAATTGCATCAAACGACCTGATTTTTGATCATTATCAATTAGAAGCATTGCTTTACTAAATGATCTGCAGAAAAGATTTCCCAAAAATTACAATTTACAAGGTTGCATGCAAAAATAACAAAGCATTTCTTTAAATTTTTTATTAGGGCCCTCAATGAAAATTTAAAATATGCGTTTTGTAGATCTATGTTTGTTCACAAGAGCTGTAAGCGGTTAAAAACTGTGAAAATCATAGTTTTTCATAATTTTTGACCAGTTTCTGCTTAAAATCCATAGAAACGTACATCTTTCGATGCGTGTCGTTTTTCCTACGTCAAAAGATTTCGACATTTGACATTTTTAGTATATTCAGTACATCATTAAAATGAAAATAAAAATAAAAAAGTTTTAAAACATGCCTTTTTTATTTCTGCATGTAATCTCGTGAGTAATGACTTTTTGGAAAATCTTTTTGCATATCATTTCATAAATGAATGCTTCTAATTAATTCTAAAAACCAGGTCGTTTGGTACAATTACAAAAAAGTTATTCCATTTTAAAAACTGTACGAACACTTTGTACACTCACTGTACATATATCAAAGAGCGAAATAGGGAAGGTGACTGTTGAAAACCAATACCATTTCTAGTTAACCTAAGTTGTTGCGTTACCGTCTCGGAATGAACGTTTCGGTGCAAGATCATGCGAAGCAGAGGGTCAATTTGATCTTTGGCTGCCATTCGAATCGCCGCAGCTTATTAGATTTCCACACTGCGATCGTGGTGTTATAATACCGAGCGGCGAGGATGTTACTTGGAACACGATTACCGGTACCATTATTTCTCGGTGCTTTCGCCGCGATTACAGAGTTCGACGAGTTCACCTTGAAATTCCAGGAAAACTCGCAACCTCCGGCGGTCATTGCAGAGAGCTCTGGCACTGCTCAAAGTGGTGCTCGAGTGTTCTTCGAGTTCGATCCCGGGATTAGGGTAGGCCCATGCGTAAATCTCAATGGGATATCCCGGACACCATATGGCTGGTTTAGGACTGCTCTTTTCTCAACATCTGTCCACGAGTATTCGTTTACAATCTCTACGGGCCTATCGTTTCCTCGAGATTCGCCACCAACAGTAAAAAGAAGGTTCGTGCCAAACATCTGACGCTCCGACAGATGGACCCAACACGAGGTTCGCCTTTTTCAGGAGAATAGTTCTCTTTTGTAGTCTAGTATTATCACAATGTTGTCGAGTTATGTCATTGTTTCTTGTATTTTGATTTTGTATGAATTATTTTTATTCAACCTACAGTGATCTGTTTCAAATTCAAACTTTAATTACGGATAATTGTAACGTTCTAAAGTGTTACTGTGTAGACACGTTCCATTAAAACGAAAATGACGTTTACTTCAATGGATAGATTATAGTTTAATACTTGGTTGTCGGGTGACTTCCTATTCGAGGAATGTCTCATTGTCTACAGTCCAGGATAAGACTTTCTCAAGGTAAAATTTTGTAGGCCTGTGTCAATTAAACGTATTCTGAATATTTCGTCAACTTTTAGTACTTTTGCTACAATTCCGATGAATTGCAATTTTTTACAACAATTTTTTTCGCATCCTGTGGCAAACTAATTGCTCCAGCCTCCCAAAAAAATTCAAATCGTATAATACGATATTTAAAAAGTTATCGCCTTTTTAAGAGTGTGCATCCGAATATTAATTTGCTTCACTGTATCATGAAAGGTCAATCTTTAAAAATTATTAATTAGAACCGTGAATGGTCCTAAACATTGCCATTTATATAGTTATTAAAATCGTCCGTTGTCCGAAGGTTAATTTAACATCTATAAAATAAATTCCCACGAAAGTATCTTTGTAATTTTTTCAATTTTCAATATAGAACCGCATAAAATAGTTGTAAATTGCAGCTTTTAGATTTTTTCTACAATTGCCATCTATTTCAATTTTTAAAACAATTTGTTTTCACATCCTGCAGTAAACTAATTTGCAGTAATAAATTGCTCTAGCTTCCCAGAAAAATTCAAATCGTATAATTCGATAAATAAAAAGTTATCGCCTTTTTAATCGTGTGCCAATACTTGTTTTACCCACTGTAAGTGACAATTTGGATGTTCTTGGCCAAAAATGACTCCGGCACAGCGTTCGGAGGGGTCATTGGACAAGATGCCTCTGAATATACCGAGTGGAGACCATTCGAATATTGGCGAATGTCGATGGGAATATTGGAAAGGCACCAGGTGGAATATCGCGAGTGGTTGCGGGTAATCATGACCAATCTCGGGCCACGCAGCGCGTTCGAATCATCGGGCCACCTTTTGTCCGTCTACTTCATGGCCCCTTGTCGCGCTTAACTGCACAAGTATGCGCAGTGCAGGCCTTTCTTTCATGGGAACACTGGTCGCGGTGCGGCGCGGCGTATGACGCAAGCGTTTGGCCCCGTGCGCGCTCGTGTGCATTTGGCGCACGAGCAGAGTTAATTATTGGTACTTGGAACGGGTCAGCCGCGGGGTCACTCGGTGGAGAAGCAGATGCGAGACCACGTGCAACGCCCTCTTCTTCCCGCTGTGCGATCCCTCTTTCTGATTTTCATCCTCTCCACCCTCCCTCGCCTCTCCCGAGCTGTTTCTCGGCTACTCTCGCCATCATTGCCGCGTTTCAAGCTGGTTAGCCGTTTTCGTCGAAAATCCACTGCGCTGCGAATTATTCGCGGCTCGTCTATCACTTACAGTGGGTAAAACAAGTATTGGCACACTTTTAACAAGGCGATAACTTTTTAAATATCGTATTATACGATTTGAATTTTTTTGGGAAGCTGGAGCAATTAGTTTGCTGCAGGATGTGAAAACAAATTGTTTTAAAAATTGAAATAGATGGTAAAAGTTGCATTTTACAACTATTTTATGCGGTGCTATATTGATAATTGAAAAAATTACATAGATACTACCGTGGGAATTTATTTTATAGATGTTAAATTAACCTTTGGACAACGGACGATTTTAATAACTATATAATTGGCAATGTTTAGGACCATTCACGGTTTTAATTAATTATTTTTAAAGATTGACTTTTCATGATACAGTGAAACAAATTAATATTCCGATGCTCCAGAAAGGACGATGACTTTTTTAATATTGTACTATACGATTTGAACTTTTTTGGGAAGCTAGAGCAATTAGTTTACTGCAGGGTGTGAAAACAAATTGTTTTAAAAATTGAAATAGATGGTAATTGTAGAAAAAATCTTAAAGTTGCATTTTACAACTATTTTATGCGGTGCTATATTGAAAACAAAAAATTACAAAGATACTTTCGTGGGAATTTATTTTACAGATGTTAAATTAACCTTTGGACAACGGACGATTTTAATAACTATATAATTGGCAATGTTTAGGACCATTCACGGTTCTAATAGGATACGAAAAAAAATTTTGTCAAAAATTGCAATTCATCGGAATTGTAGCAAAAATACTAATAGCTGCATTTTACAACTCTTTTATGTGGGCCAATATTGAAAATTTGAAAACGCGTTTTGACAAAATTCAGATTGCAATTTTCGATAACATTTTTTTTCGCATCCTGTGGCAAACTAATTGCTCTAGCTTCCCAAAAAAATTCAAATCGTATAATACGATATTTAAAAAGTTATCGCCTTTTTAAGAGTGTGTCAATACTTTTTTTACCCACTGTAAGTACTCAATTTTTGGCAACAAACTAACTAAACAGCTATTTCATTGAGGATGTCAGAAACACTAATGTCTCTCCACGAGATATGATCAAAAGTAAATTTTTTAAATTATTAATTAGAGCTGTGAACGGTCCTAAGTATTGTTTGAGAGTTAAGATACGAATCGAAACTAGACCTACTAGATGGATCCAGATGTTTCTAATATTTTCTCTTAAAATTATTGGAAGTACTGTAGTACATACACTACTGTACAAAAGTAAGAAGCACCAAGTATAATTATAAGATTTAACGACAAACAATAACTTTATGAAGAAATTGTATTGTACAATGAATTATTTATTGCATTTATAGTATTAGATAAACCGTAATAACAAAATATGTATTCTCAGAACTATTTTCAGGACTTACTGTGTTTTTATTTGATTTTTTTCACTTTTCTATTAAATATGACCGGTGGCTTCTTTTCTTTGCACAGCAGTGTATCTCCGTAACTGTCGCGTCATCGCGCAGTGGTCCTATTCACCGATTTAACTGGACAAAAGACGATTTCAAAATTTTACCTAATTTAACAATTGTATAAATTTTACCTCATTAACAATTATACAATATACCTTCAAATCAGTGGGTTATCGAATCATTTCAATGAAGAACTGATGATTTCATTGGTTTTTTTTCACAAAAATCGATTTTTTGGAAAATGTTGAGGTCGTAGACAAATTTTGTGACCAGATTTGAAATCAACGTGAAAAAATCTATAAGAAATGATGTATAGCATTTTCAAAAACAAATTTTCCGCCCGTGGTATTGTCAACCACAATTTTCTTGAAATTGTGCAACTTTAACGAATTATAAATAGTGGATATTTTTATCGATCGCAATTTTTTTATATATAAGAATTAATTTTTCGCGGCGCTCTGGTTCGATCATTATTTTACTATACTTGGCTCTACTGTAGCGAATATGTCAAAGTGACATACATGTGCTCGTCCAAATAGTAGAGGAAAAAGGAATTATTTCACGGAATTATTTAACGAATTATTTCACGGAATTATTTAACGAATTATTTAACGAATTATTTCAAAGTCAGAAAACTTCCGTACCACAACCCCTATAATTATTTCATATTCTGCAAAGTTTCAGCTTGAATTTAAAACAAATTTCATTGCTCTATCTCATTTCTGTGGAAAGTTCTTTTTTTTTACACAGATTTCGTCAAAAATTCCCACTGTGGGGCGTAGCTTTCGAACCACACAAAAATTGCAATAACAACAGCGTTCAACGTCAACGGGAACGTTCACGGAAAGAATTCGAGTAGCTTCGATTATTGTTTACTGTTCTCCCACGAGTGGAATTTAAATATTGCGGTGTCGGTCTCACATGAGCGGAGGTGTCGAGCGTTCTGCATGCCTCGCGGAAAAGGAGCGGCACCTTCGGTGTTTCTGTCTTCGTCAGTCAGTCTTGTCTTCGGTTGATAGTCCCGGCACGGGAGTCACGGGTCGCGCAACAAGAATTTTTAACGAAGCCGCAGTGCCGCGGACACAATTAATTCCCGGCTGCGAATGGTTCGTGACCGAAGCCTGACCGAGGCCGGCTTCGATTGCACTTTCATTGTCGCGATTTATTGTCCCCGGTGACCGATCGCGGAAATGAAATCGAACACGCCGAGTTATCGTACGACACCCGATCGATCGTCCGCGATCAATCCGCGTCCTGTCCGGAAATCAGATTATATTATCAGGCTGCTGGAAAATAAACGACTGCTTCGACGGCCAACCAAATGTCATGAGATTTCTCGTGGTTGACGTTATTTTTACGCATTTAGAATATGCAAAATATTTGGTTGAAATGTATTAAAATACCTTTAAGTAAGAAGAATTTACCAAAGTTATACTTACTAAATAAGTTTCGTGTTTGCAATTGCTTTTACCTTACTGAGTATCAATGTACAGAAATACCATTGAATTAAATAATTGGTATAAAAATTAATCTTTATTTATTTGTTATTGCTTTAAACCAAATAGAGTCGAGCGCAATTATCGATCCGATGGCTTTCTATTAAGTAAAGAGAATCATACATAGGTTGTCCTAAAAATGTACACACATCTTAACAGCTGATAACCAGAACCTTCTCTTCTTCTTTAATAATCTTAATAAGTAAAAAATAATACGTTGTCGTTCTCAAATTCTTTCAATCTCTGACTTATTTTAAATTGCACCTACTCATTTCTGTCATAATTGCACAAAATCCGCAGTCCACTGATAACCAGACTGCGGATCTTTATGCGAAATAAAAAATGTTCGCATTGATTGCAGGACACAGGAGCCAGATAAAAATTGTATTCTTTTAATCATATTATTAAGATGAAACTAATACCTCGACGTTCTTGAATGCTTTTAACACGGCCACTGCTTTAAATTGTATATGCACGGTTTTGTTATAAGTGCATACAATCCGCAGTCTACTGATAACATACTTTATTTCCTTTCACATTTAACCGAGTGGTAAACTTTCAGGTTTAAAGTGTGTATACATCCTTTCGGAAATACCTGTATGTATTTTAAAATTCCTAATGAAATATTTAACACGCCGTGAATAAATAATGATGTTGTTGCAAATGATGATGTTTGCAAATCTTTGTAGAAATTGTTTTCAGAATTTGAATGTGAATTATAATGCTTGTCAAACACGAGGTGGGTCATTTGGTTTCCAGCAAGCTAGCGATTACGCTGAAGAACCTCTCATTGATAGTTCAGGGATCCGAGAGATATAGAACCGCTCTAGAAATTCTCAGAGAAAATGATTCACGAATGACTCACCAGTCTTGTTGCTGTTGCTGCCGAAAGAATGCAGTTTTTTCCAGCCTTTCCAACCCTTTTTCCAGATCATAGCGGCCTTCGTTTTGCGTTGACCGCCGGCTAATTCAGGCGTGCTGGTTTTACCCATTCCTCGCCTCAAGGACCCCAGTCCAGACCTAAGCAAAGAACAATTGGCAACATTATTTCTCTGTCTCTCCGCCTCCATTTCTGGCCGTGCGATTGCTACGCTGAATCAATAAACGCGACGTTGCAAAACTGTCTAATAATTCTTGCTGTTTGATGCGTGAGAATTAGGGCTGTAACTTTCCTTCGAAGATCGAACATTTCGAAGCTTCGAAGCTTCGATTTTAGAACCTTCGAAGGTCGAAGATTTTGAAGCTTCGAAGCTTCGATTGCAGAACCTTCGAAGCTTCGAAACTTCGAAGTCTTCGAAGCTTCGGAAAAGTTACAGCCCTAATATAAGATTGCGAAATTTCGAAACTTCGAAACTTCGAAGACTTTGAAGACTTCGAAACTTCGAAGACTTTGAAGACTTCGAAACTTCGAAGACTTTGAAGACTTCGAAACTTCGAAACTTCGAAGACTCTGAAGACTCTGAAGACTTCGAAACTTCGAAGCTCCCTTCGTTCCTTCGAAGACTTCGAAGCTTCGAAGTCCTCGAAGCTTCGGAAAAGTTACAGCCCTAGTGAGAATAGCCGCAAAGGACACGAATCATTTGAACACGAATTAAAGTCGTACATTAAAATCAATACACAGTATTTGAGCAATAGCCTCGATATATGTATGTATGTGTGTGGAATAGAGTGGACCTTAGCTATTCCTGATGAAACTTTTTTGCTAGTTTTTATTACGACACCCCCTATAATTCTGTCATTGGGTAAGAAAATTTCTGCAGAGGATGAAGTTGATCGAATAAGGGAAGACGTGCCACAATGAATTGCAGTTGCGAAAAACAACAAATATTTCCCTTTCCCATAGAATTTCATGTTTCCAGCACATTCAACCTCAATGTGGCACGCCTTTCTCTTATCCGATCAACTTCATCTTCTGCAGGAATTATTTTCTTACCCAATGGCAGCATTTTAGGGGGTGTCGTGAAAAAAATTTCACGTGGTATATGTACCTAAGGCTCACCCTACTGCGCCACCCCTTCCCGACGTTAGATTGATCTAAAACGTTGAATATATCATTTTTTTCATGAAATGGAACAATATTAGGAGGTGTCTTGCCCAAAATTTTGTGGTCGGAAAATAAGGTCCACCCTAGTGTGGAAATTTTTACGTTTCACAGACAATACCAATGATAAAACTTTTTGTTTCTGATTATCTTTTAAGAAACCCTTTTGCAAGCAAATTTTACCAACATATTTGTGACATTTTTCTGATTAAAACGATACCGAACACGACTTCATTTGGATCGTATTTATTCGTTTAATTCAGCAGAACCTCGTTTATCCGAACTAGTCAGTGGAACATAAGTGTTCGAATGAATGAATAGATGAATTTTCCAGCTACGTTGTTAGATTGTGCAATGAATTATTTGCATGATGATGAATCGAAGAATCAAGCATACATCAAGTAGTATCGTGTTTGATCTCAATCTAATCAGAAAATGGTGACAAATATGTTTCTAAAAGTTTCATTAAATAATCCTGTACCACGTTATATCTTATGGCAATTATACCTCGCATTAACACAATTTTCAATGCACTGAGATTTAAAAAAACGCAAGTTACAAGCGTCAATGTAATATGCTATCTTTGACCATGCTTAGGGTTTCTTCGCGAAGAAACTCAATAAACAGTAATTTTAGTATAATTTATATTTACAGCACACCGCGTGTTTGGAAAGGGCGTTATTCCGCTCACGATTCATTACCAATTAATTTTAATGATTCGTGTCTATTTACCTAACAAGTAACTTAAAGTACGCTGTGCTCCGTAAAAGAAGAATTATTTATGATACAATTAATTTGCAATAAAAGTTTTACTTCTGTTATTTAATGTGCTCGTAAAAGGTGGCCCGTAAATTATGTCCAATCTTGTGTAGCAACAATATTATATGAAACTATGCACGTTGAACCACTAAAATTCTCCACGGGCCGCTGAAATCTTTTTGCGTTTAACTACAAGCGTAACAGCAATTGAACACCAGCGATTTTTCAGTCACGCAACAAATACCGTCGCTATCGTTCCGCGAACGGTATCTCCCTTCCGCTAACTGTCATGGGATTTTCATATCTCATCCAGGCGTTAGTACGCTACAAAAATCGCTGCTGTGAAACTGATACCAGAGATATAAACAAAGAGAACACTACCCCTGGCAAGAAGTGTCTGATCGAAATATACGATTTGGTCGCCGAATTACTTGTACTGTTCCAAAGAGTATGGAAATTTCGAGGACCTCAAAGAAGATTAAACGATCGAAGATCGTTGAAGAATTCCTTCGATCCTAGTATTCATGGACAAAGATATTTATCCTCTTTGTTATAAATGTGAAGTACTTGAATTTACTCTGACATGTGAAGTAAGAATTATCAAGTAATATTTTTATATTAGTAATATTTTGATATTACTTGGTAATTATTACTTCACATGTCAGAGTAAATTCAAGTATTTCACATTTATATGTTTTTATATTACTTGATAATTCTTACTTCACATGTCAGAGTAAATTCAAGTATTTCACATTTATATGTTTTTATATTACTTGATAATTCTTACTTCACATGTCAGAGTAAATTCAAGTATTTCACATTTATATATTTTTATATTAGTAATATTTTTATATTACTTGATAATTCTTACTTCACATGTCAGAGTAAATTCAAGTATTTCACATTTATATATTTTTATATTACTTGATAATTCTTACTTCACATGTCAGAGTAAATTCAAGTATTTCACATTTATATATTTTTTATTACTTGATAATTCTTACTTCACATGTCAGAATAAATTCAAGTATTTCACATTTATATATTTTTATATTAGTAATATTTTTATATTAGTAATATTTTTATATTAGTAATATTTTTATATTAGTAATATTTTCATATTAGTAATATTTTTATAGTAGTAATATTTTTATATTAGTAATATTTTTATATTACTTGATAATTCTTACTTCACATGTCAGAGTAAATTCAAGTATTTCACATTTATATATTTTTATATTAGTAATATTTTTATATTAGTAATATTTTTATATTAGTAATATTTTTATATTAGTAATATTTTCATATTAGTAATATTTTTATAGTAGTAATATTTTTATATTAGTAATATTTTTATATTACTTGATAATTCTTACTTCACATGTCAGAGTAAATTCAAGCATTTCACATTTATATATTTTTATATTAATAATATTTTTATATTACTTGATAAATCTTACTTCACATGTCAGAGTAAATTCAAGTATTTCACATTTATAACAAAGAGGATAAATGTCTTTGTCCATCAATACTAGGATCGAAGGAAGTCTTCAACGATCTTATCATTTAATCTTCTAAAATAAAAACAATACTTAAAACTATTGGGGTATTGTGACTTCAAAGTTACGATAAGCTAAGCTATAGAAGTTTCACGTGTTCCGATTGATAGCGATCTTTCCGTTTCGTTTGCTACATGGAAAATGTAAAGACAGGTTTTCCCAATCAAATACTTGTTGCCAGGGGTGGCGGCATTAAAATTAAAGCTGGAGTTACTGTTCTTGACTCAACCTGTAACTTGCACTGGAGCTTCCACTGAAGCCACTGTCCATGTCACAGCCAACAGGCGAAAGGAGGTCGTCGGTGGGACTGACCGAAGATAACAGCTCCTCGGTGGACGCTTCCCGTTGATC
The DNA here is from genome assembly GCA_963971365.1 of Lasioglossum villosulum. Lineage (NCBI taxonomy): Eukaryota > Metazoa > Arthropoda > Insecta > Hymenoptera > Halictidae > Lasioglossum > Lasioglossum villosulum. The sequence continues at coordinate 24,193,544 of OZ020502.1, forward strand.
CTGAGGCTCGTCTTCGTCGTTGTTATCGACCACGGTCGGCATCAACATCGCCTCCACGCTCAGGTTCAATTCCCCAAGCACACGACGATGCCGTGACTGGACTCGTCGAACCTCTTCCGCCACCAGGGACCTCCTCGAGCCATGCAACGCTCGGTGACATTGTCTGCTAATGAATTGAAGCGATTAATAGGCGGAACCATTATGTTTAATCGATAAACGTATTCGGCTGATGCGAGGCCTCCGTTACTCGATCCTGTCTTCATCATTTGTACAGGTAAATACCTCTGCCTAGAGTTCTGAAGGTCTAAATGCACGTTTGAAGGCCGAAAATCATGAAAGATTGTAATTTTTACTACCACTTTTGCTCGTTTGTACTTCGTAAACCAGTTGACCAATTTCAATTGAATTTTTACATAATTTATACGAGTTGACCAAACACATCTTTGAAATTTTCGTTATTGGCCCAGCTGGAAAAGTTGTAACAATCAATATTTACAAACAATTGCAAAATGATCTCGGCGCGACGGTTCGATCACTAAACTACTTTAAGCAATTTTGCTAATTATAAATTAATTCGACGTTTCGGTTCTGGTTTGAACCATTTTCAATAAATTAATTGAAATTGCGTCTGTAATCAAAATATTTTAAATAAGACATATAATAAGACACACCTAAGCAAGCGAGTACAATTTGTTTTCCTGTACTTTAAACATTTATTAGTTTTCTTTAAAAAATAAAAAAAAAATAGTTTCTTTTTGTTCTTCGAAATTTGAAAATTGTATGTCTTATTTAAAATATTTTGATTACAGACGCAATTTCAATTAATTTCTTGAGAATGGTTCAAACCAGAACCGAAACGTCGAATTAATTTATAATTAGCAAAATTGCTTAAAGTAGTTTAGTGATCGAACCGTAGCGCCGAGATCAATTTGCAATTGTTTTTAACAATAATACGATCGAGAAACACGAGTTTATTAATCAATATTTACTATTGTTTTTCACAATTCTGACCAAATATATTTTTTTAAGATATTTATTACACGTAATTCACTAAACTAATTCTTATAGGCTTACAGAGAAATTGAAATCGTTGGTCCACTCATAAAAAAGTTATACCGATTTAAGGATGTTCTGGAGGTACAATTCACGAGTATATTTTGCATGAAAAACAAGATTAATTTAAAAAGCTTTCGTTTACTTAGTGAATGTCATGTTATATTTCTTTTTTAATCAAATTGTCTTCGTATTATAAAAATTGTAATAAATATCGAATTGATTCGAAACTCTGTGGTGATTGATTTGTTCGAAAACTTTGCAAGACTATTGTCCATCACTACCTCCAGGTATGGGCAATGGTACAGTCGAAAATAGCTTATAACTTTCAATAAATACTTCACTCCATATTTTCCTTTTATTATAATTATTGCTTAAGGGGGTGGAGGCCCCACGTGACCATGGTATTTTTCATTGTGACCAACCCCCGCGCGAAAAACCAATTTGGCAACAGTGATGAACATACGTTTGCATCAATCTAACGCTTCAATTTCGCTATAATTACAGGTTTTTTTCTTTTAATCATTATCTTCATTGCTATTAATGGATCCGAGTGGCTTCATGCCCTTTACACTTTTGTTGTTACGAATCTACGCTGATGGTTCACCTGAGTTCACCTGACTAAGCGTCATCTCGTCTAAGTAGCTGAACTAAAATGGCTTCTACTCACCCTTCATGAAGGGAATCTGGGGAACAATTGAATGCGATCACGCGGGAACGTTTCACGTCCTCGTACGATTATATTTTGAGCTGAGCGAGGGCTCGTTCGAAAGATGAAGGTTGTACGCAGTGCGGTCTTCTCGATTTTTTCGCGAGAAAAATCTTTTTGTGCACGAAAAATACATTAGAATCTCCGGAATTTTTCTTCATTTGTTTCGCCCACTTTGGACATTCATAGTACTTCATATAAACATCATCTAAAGAAAACATGAGAAGAGCGCACTGCGTGCAACCTTCCTCTTTCGAATGAGCCCTCACTCGGCTCAAAATATAATCGTATGATAATCTGTTTTCACTTGTTTTCTAGTAACATTCTGGTTAGATTCTAGTAATGTCACGTGGGTGCTCTATCCCCTTAAGTAACCGGCATTGTTTCATTCTATAATAGATTGTATGATATCGGCGCGCAGGTTCGATCCTTGATAGAAAAAACAACAAATGTGCAATTATTTACATGTTTCTTTTTCAAAGAGACATTGTTGCGTCTGAAAACGAGAGAACAACAAATAAATTTTCAATGTAATACCAAATACTTGAAAACAGCGGCAAAAATGTTTCAGACGCAAAAATGTCTCTTTGAAAAAGATCCACATAGGGATCGAAACGTTAGAAACATGTAAATAATTGCACATTTGTTGTTTTCTCTATCAAGGATCGAACCTGCGCGCCGATATCATACAATCGATTATACTATTAATTTTCGATCGAGAGGAATTTATCTATTACTAGCTAACCTGACAGACGTTGTCTTGTCCAAATTTCAATAAATTTGGTTGCGATCATTTTGTGAATTTGTGAAAAGCTATAGGATACGCGTAAACAAAGTAAAAATGAGAAAAAGACTTATTTCGCGGTGATCACTGTTGACATATTGATTAAAAGCTGCGACGTTCGTTTTCTTTGTTGTATTGAAATATGATTGAAAAAGCACTTTTAGTTTTTCCCGAATTTTCATGTTTCCGGGCAACTTTTCCAATTCTTTTTGCCCTAAAAACCTGATTCGGACCACAACCAACATTTTAAAAAAACAATTAGCCAAATCGGTCCAGCCGTTCTGACGTGATGTCGTGACCAACGAACAGCATTTCATTTTTATTATATAGATTGTTTCATTCTTCTTTACCTACCCGAGACGGAATCGAAGAACTTTAGAAAATTCGTGTTCAATCATTTTAAATACCGATTCAAACAGCGAAGTGATCAAGGGGGTGTAGGTTTCTATTCACGGGCAGAGGATCGAGAGCAGAAGCAACAAGACCGCCTCTGTCGGCTGCAAGAAAAGCGTCGCATAATAATTTACCAGTGAATCGGAGTCAATTTGAATGGGTATTTATCTTGTCCCGATGAATGACTTAGGTCCCGGCCGCGAATGCGCCGCGGACAATCCACGACTGTTGTTTTCTTATTGTTCGCGACTTAATCACCGTCTCCGGGCATCCGGTGGCCGGGACGCGTCGAATCGGGCCAAGTGGCCGGGACGCGCTCGTTGTCCACTTAAAACCGCATTCACTCGCGTCGGTGAAGTTCACTTCGCGTCGGGCGAATGAACCGCGCGTATTCATCAACCATTTAGACTGAATGAAACTGTAATTCTGCACGCTATCGACTGTAAGAAGCCCGCGGGTCTCTCTCCCTTGGAAACTAACACCGTCTTCCGGTTAGGGATTCACGCTCATGGGGGTACGGTGTCCTGTACGGTTCTCTACAGGGTGTCTAGTGGAAAGAGACCCTAACAAGGAGAACCTACGGTCGATGGGTGACGGATTTTTCTGAAACTTGCAGTATTTTAAGATTTCTTCCAGAAATATAATTTGGCAATCGGTTTACACGTCATAATGAGTTGGTGTTAAGGGGTCTGATTCTGGGTATTTATCAGGCGAGAAAAGTTTTCTATTATCTCTAGTGTTAAACTTACATGGTGGTATAGCCAGTTAACAGTAAATCTACCGACCATCAAAATTGACTGATGTGTATAGTATTATAAAAATAACAAGATTAAATTAATTTATATTTTGGGCTATTTTTAGTATAATGTATACTGAAATCAAAAAATATATTCAATAAATTCTCATAACAACTTCTTTACAATTTCAGTAATTGTCAAATGAAAAATCTAAAATGGGTCATTTGACCCCTCGTGGTAGGTATTTTTACTATAATATATACTGAAGTCAAAAAATATGTTCAATAAATTCCCATAACTTCTTTACAATTTCAGTAATTGTCAAATGAAAAATCTAAAATGGGTCATTTGACCCCTCGTGGTAGGTTTAGTATTATTTATATTTTGCGCTATTTTTACTATAATATATACTGAAGTCAAAAAATATATTCAATAAATTCTCATGACAACTTTTTTACAATTTTAATTACTATCAAATGATAAATCTAAAATGGGCATTTGACCCCTCGTGCTAGGTTTAGTATTATTTATATTTTGCGCTATTTTTACTATAATATATACTGAAGTCAAAAAATTTAGTCAATAAATTCCCATGACAACCTCTTTACAATTTCAGTAATTGTCAAATGAAAAATCTAAAATGGATCATTTCACCCCTTGTGGTAGATATTGTGTTTTAAAGGGATACCGTACACTCTAATTCTGGGTATTTATTAGTGAAACCAACCTCCACGCTGAAAAACAGTTTGGCAACAGTGATGAACATACATTTGTATCAATCTAACGCTTCAGTTTCGCTATCATTACAGGTTTCTTTCTTTTTGTCAATATCCTTATTGGTATTAATGGATCCGAGTGGCTTCAAACCCTTTATATTTTTGTTGTTACGAATCTACGCTGACAGTTCTCCTGACTTAGCAACATCTCGTTTAAGTAGCTGAACTAAAATTGGTTCAAGACTCTGTCTTCATGAACGGAATTTGGGGAAATTGAATGCAATCATAAGGGAACACTTTTTGTCCTTATACGAGCATGTTATGAGCTGTATGAGGACTCATTGTAAAAAGGAAGGTTGATCGCAGGTCGCTCTGCTCATGATTTAAGTGAAAAAACCGTTTTGTATTAGAAAAATACATGGGAACCTGAGGGTGGTTGTCTCTATTTGTTTCCTCTACTTTGGACGCTCATATTACTAAATAGAAGCATTGTCTAACTAAATCATGAGCAGAGCAACCTGCGATCAACCTTCCTCTGTCAAAAGAACCTTTGTGCTGCTCAAAATATGCTCGTATGAGGACAAAAATGGTTTCCCGTGATTGCATTCAACTTTACCATCTTTCGTTCATACAGATAGAGTCTAGAGCAAGTCCAGAGCCAATTTTAGTTCACCTAGTTAGACCAAATGGCGCCTAATCAAGAGAACTCTCAGCACAGATTCGTGACAACAAAAATATAAAGGGCTTGAAGCCACTCGGATCCATTAATAGCAATGAAGATATTGATAAAAAGAAAGAACTACTGAAAAAAGACATACTGCAAGTTTCAGAAAAATCTGTGACCCATAAACCGTGGTTTCCCCTTGTAAGCAATATTTATTCTAAAAATTTAGACGAAGATATCAACACCTGTTTATTACTTGAAAATTTCATTCCCTCGATATTCCAACTGAATGAAATGACATGTGATCAAGTGTACCATTTATTATTTAACTTATCTTGTGTGTAAGCGTGCTTTCTTATAATAGACACGTTGTTAGTAATCTTCTGTCGTTTCGTTTTATAATGTCAAAAGTGGCCAATGAATTTAATGCATTTATAATAGTAGAGTAGATAAACTTCAAAATGGATAAAACATTTGAAGAATTTATCACGATTATTCAGGAACGAAACGAATGTTTACACAGATTTTACAAAAATCCGCACAGACGTCTTTGCACATCTAGGGGTTAATCAAAAAAAAGAAAAGAAAGTCTTTACAAAAAGACTACACGATTAAAAAATGATATGATAAATTTATTTAGACAATCGTCCAATAAAAGTTTCAATTGGTGCTTGTTGGTATCAATACTCGAAGATGTAATTAAAAATAACACGTCTTATAGAGAAATTCTGATAACCAGAACAAGACTCTTGAGTTAATCCCTTAAGATCCCTTAAAATCATCTTCGACAGTTGACGTACTATTTTAAATAAAAAGTTTTTAACGTTTTCATTGGTTTCTTACTTGATCTCGGAGATCTCCTCGTAAATATTCTCTTCCGTCCCGTATCTGGTCATGTACGTGTGCCTCTTGAACGTTTCCGGGCATAGCGGTTGTTGCTGTTGCGGCTGGACACGACCCAGCCCCACTTCCGCTGGATACGTACCGTGCAGTCTGCTTGGTCCGGGGTTGTAGTAAGCGTACGAATAATCCTGAAGGGGATGTTGGTGAGAAGAGCTCGTCATGGCCGAAGTGACCGTAGTATCCACCAGTGCTGCACAGGGCATCTGCAAAAGATATTTAGAGTAAAAATATTGAATATTTCTTCACTTCTATGACGTACAACATTTTTTCAATAATTATTCAATTTAGCATCAACTTTCCAGAGTTTGTGCATCGTACTGACTCTTACGAATATGAGCATTAAGGCGGTGGACTCGTTTCTAGGCTTGCAAGAGTGCGGAATTGGCGTTCTCATTTCTCGATAAAATACAAAAATGGGGGTTTCCAGTAGTCAAAAACGCTAGATCGATCTAGGACCCTCGAAGGCCTGTTTTCCATTTACGAGGCGTAATTTGCATTATTCGGTAGCATGTAGTTATGAAAATAGCTACGTGTGGAGTTGTATGGTTTCGAATAATGTAAATTACGCCTCGTAAACGAAAAAATAGGACTTTTTTAATTAATCTTTTATCTAGATTATCCGACTACTAAAAATCCCCATTATTGTGTTATCGAGAAATGAGAACGCGAAACCCGCACCATTGCAATCCTAGAAAAAGGAGTCTACTCCGTTAAGGGGCTACCCATGGATATTACTAGAATATTACTAGAAAAACAGTGTTTGCGGGAAACCATTTTTTGTTGTTCGTCGATCGTGATTTAAGTAAAAAAAAACAATTTTGTATTACAAAAATACATGGGAATCTGAGGGTGGTCGTCTCAATTTCTTTCCCTTACTTTGGACGCTCATGTTGTTAAGAGGGTAGGGTACCCACGTGACATTACTAGAATCTAACTAGAATATTGCTAGATTTTGGGCCAAAAAAGGAGTTTACGGGAAGACACCTCACGTCCTCATACGATTATATTTTGAGCTGAGAGAGGGCTCATTCTAAAGAGGAAAGTTAAATGAAGCGCGCGTGGGTCCAACTTTGGTTACATTATGTTGATATCTAGTAATGAGAGTGTCCAAAGTAGGGAAAACAAATGAAGAAAAATTCCGGAAATTGTAATGTATATTTCGATTACAAAAAGATTTTTGTTGCTAATTTAGGGACCCACGCGCGCTTCATTTAACGTTCCTCTTTAGAATGAGCCCTCACTCAGCTCAATATACAGGGTGGGGCATTTTAAACAGGTCACCTGAATAACGTGGCTGCTATTGGTGTTAGGAAGAAATATATCAGATGGAACTTGTATGGTATCGAGGGGGCATTATTCTGATGTTAGTAGCTTTTTTGAAGGCGGACGCGCAAAGGACATATGAAGGTCAACTTCATTTTTTTAAATGGAATGAGGTATTTTTTAATACGTCAATCGATGCAGCTGGACATTCGTAATAAAAAAGTACTAACCTTTGTATGTGGAAAAGTTAGTCGTTCAGTAGATATTTCAATGTAAAAAATATAAAAATATCATTACTGCCGTACTAAGACGTTAGCGTTTACTTACTAGTGTAGTTAATAAATAACGATAATGATTAAAAGAAAAAAACCTGCAATTATAGCGAAATTGAAGCGTTAGATTGATACGAATGTATGTTCATCACTGTTGCCAAATTGGTTTTCCGCGCGGGGGTTGGTCACAATGAAAAATACCATGGTCACGTGGGTACCCTACCCTCTTAAATATGAATGATAATCTCGTTATATCATGACCAGAGCGAAGCGCGATCAACCTTCCTCTTTGAAGTGAGCAATCACACAGTTCGCAAAATGCTTGTATAAGGACATAAAGTCGTTTCTCGCAAACATTGTTTTCACTTGTGTTTCTAGTAATATGCTAGTAAGACTAGAATATTGCATTATTAAGATACAGCGACGTGATTTAGCGGTGTGTGCACTCAAACATGTCGTCTGCTACAGTAGACTCAATTGCTAGCAGTTTTTTCGTGTCCTATTAGAAAAGAACTTTCGTGTTGCGAATTAGGTTTAGATTTTGTACCTGACTGTGAGGAGGTGGATAAGGTGGAGGTGGTGGAAACTCCAGGTTGACTCTTCGCGGTGTCGAGACACCCGACGCCATTCCTGGTCCTCCTAAAGACGAAGCCATGATGCATCGTTCTTCTGCTAGTCAATCATGCTCTTCTTTCTCATTGTTCCTCCAGTACCCTGAAAAAATTGCAAACGTATATTATTAAATAACAGCGGCTACCAATAAGAATTTTTCGATTTCCCTTCCCTTTTGTATGATGGATTACACCATTTTTAGTGTTTCATGCTTGGTTTGCTTTAAGTACTTCGAGATTGTAATTATTTCACGCAATGTGTATGTGTAGTACATTAAGTACACGAAGAGTTAAATAAATTTACTCATAATTATGCTATGAAAATTTAATCTTTATATGTTGTGGAGATTTTCTATTCTATTCGTTTCTTGATTATACAGGGTGAGACTCCAGAACCAGAACACCTGAATAACGCGACTGCTATTGGTGTTGGGAAGAAATGCATCGCGTGTAACTTGCTTGGTTTTGAGGAGGTATTAATCTGATGATAGTAGCTTTTTTGTAGGTGGACGCGTAAAGGACATATGAAGGTCATCTTCATTTCTTTAAATAGAATATTTAAATGGAATATTTTTTAATACATCAATCGATGCAACTGAACATTTGTTACAAAAAAGAACTAACCTATGTATGTCGAAAAGTTAGTAGTTGAGGAGATATTTAAATTTAAGTAACTCAAAAACATCATTACGATCGTATTAAGACGTTAGTGTTTACTTAGTAGTGTAACGTCAGTACGACAGTAATGGTATTTTTGAGTTATTTAATTTGAAATATCTCTTCAACTACCAACTTTTCAACATACATAGTTAGTACTTTTTTTATAACGAATCAGCATTAATTGATGTATTAAAAAATACCTGATCCGATTTTAAAAAATGAAGTTCGCCTTCATATATACTTTATGCATATTTGTTCAAAATACGAGATTACAAATAAACCACACATGGTCAAATTGAAGTGTAAAATGGAAAAAGATACAAATTACAAGGAAAATATTTTGTGCAAATATTTCTGAAAAGCATTTGAGAGTTAAAATAATTTGTTGTATTTTTGACCAGAATGAATAACTATAATTTGAAACAGTGGAATAATTAAAAGAAGTAGAGTGGATCGCTATAGTATTATCTAGCTACTAAAACTGTTACAGATAAAAGAAAGAAAATCCTAATTAACTTAAGAATTTTGTAACAGGTGCATACCATTCTTATTCTGCACGGAGAACTGCAATCGAGTACATAATTAACCCTTTGCACTCCTTTGTCGAGTAACTCGACACCGTAGATAGGAAAATGTAAACGAAACGTGTTTTGAAGTGAAACTTCTTTGCTGAGGGTAACAATTTTCTGATGTAGCGGAAGTCGATGCAACGGAAGTCAAATGTCGAGTGGCGCGAAAATTTAAACTGAGAATGAACGGAGAAAAATAATTTCTTACCCCGACGGGATTCGAACCCCGGTCTACCGATTGGTAGTCCAACTCCTTAAGGGGGTAGAGTACCCACGTGACATTACTAGAATCTAACCAGAATCTAACTAGAAAACAAGTGAAAACAGGGGTTTACGGGAACACACCTCACGTCGTCATATCATTATATTTTGAGCTGAGTGAGGGCTCATTCTAAAGAGGTAGGATAAATGAAGCGCGCGTGGGTCCAACTTCAGTTACATTATGTTTATATCAAGTAATGTGACTGTCCAAAGTAGGAAAAACAAATGAAGAAAAATTCCGGATTTTCTAATGTATTTTTCGATCACAAAAAGATTTTTCCTGCTTATTTAGGGACCCACGCGCGCTTCGTTTAACCTTCCTCTTTCAAATGAGCCCTCATTGAGCTCAATATAAAATCGTATGAGGATGTGAGGTGTGTTCCCGTGATCGCATTCAATTGTTTCCCAGATTCCCTTCATGAAGGGTGAGTAGAAGCAATTTTAGTTCAGCTACTTGGACGAGATGGCGCTTAGTCAGGAGAATTATTAGCGTAGTTTCTTAACAACAAAAGTGTAAAGGGCATGAAGCCACTCGGATCCATTAATAGCAATGAAGATAATGCTTAAAAGAAAAAAACCTGTAATTATAGCGAAATTGAAGCGTTAGATAGATGCAAATCAATGCAAATGTATGTTCATCACTGTTGCCAAATTGGTTTTTCGCGCGGGGGTTGGTCACACTGAAAAATACCATGGTCACGTGGGTACTCTACCCCCTTAACCGCTTGGACAACCAATGATCTTAGAATGACAGCGAAGATTTTGGTAGTAGTATCAAACGAAATGATTGGAAATACATGTTACGCCTATAGACTCATAGAGATAGACTGCACCGTCTTACGGAAAGAAAGAAAGCATTAGCCAGGATCTATAACGCTCTCTCTCACTCTTTGTAATCCGCGCCGCCATTTATTTTATTGAAGTGATTATTTTATTATTATACTAATGGTGATTTTATTATATATATTAGATATATATTTAAAAAACAAGAGGTATGTATATAAATTACAAAATTACATGTAAAATAAAAACATAAAAATACATGGTTATGTTACGACACCGCGTGCAACTGCTTTAAAATTAAATAAATATTTTATTTTACAGAGATATATAGCTTATCAGCTATTGCTAATAGCTAAAAAAACCTACCGTGTGTGGAACAGAATAAAAAAAATCATGAATCGGCAGAAGTAAAACTTATTGTTCATTAAGTATAGATACAGATAAATTATTATACCTAATAAGCAATAAGTTTCACTTCTGCCGCGCGTGGTTTCCACACACACGATTTTTTTTTCATATATTTGGTTCCTCCTTTATTTATTTAAGTCGTCCATTTTAATTAAAATCAAATATAAACGACAAAATTTGATAGCTATGTTTAATATAATTACTAAACAAAATTGTTTAAAATAAGGAACTGCCTTCCAAAATTTTCAAATGAAGCGTTTAAAATAGTAGAGAATTGTTGGCAAACAAAATTAAAAAATAATTCGTAGTGTAAAGGGTTAATTTATTCGCAATCATTTCGTGCAATCTCCTATTACCTAAAAAATAACAAAACGAAGAGACGGTGCCGCGAATGAAAAGATCTTCAGGATGCATCATCTACAATCTCGAAGACCGGACTGTTTCTCGGAATAAAAAAAACTCGGTCAGAATTATTGTGCAACGCATCAGAGGAACAGACGGAAACCGTGTTTTATGAACTGATAATGCTATAATTCTGGGGGGAATCGTATCGATCGAGGTCACAGCTGATCTTCCTTTCAAAGAATCTCACCGACTCGATGCGACGCGCGTAACCAGGCGTGTCGTGCTTTGATCACCGCGCGCGATCTACACGATTTTTAACGGGAAAGGTATCATTAGGCTCTCACGCCCGAGCGGTTTGTCCCCGCTTAAGAATTTATCACTTGCCGCAAATAAAAGAGTCGGGCCGAGTAACACGAAACTTTATGTATGTTGGGCAGAAGAGACCGCGTAACGTGACAACCACGATTTCATCGAAGCGATAGAAAATATCGAAGGATCCGGATAATTGGGATCGTGATGCAACAAAGAGAAGCTAATTAAGTCGAAACGAATAAAGAATCGACCCCTTGCACTACTATTTATTTTGTGGTTACGGTGATTAGAATTTCTTCAACGTTTAGAATTTCTTCAACGTTTAGAATTTCTTCAACGTTTAGAATTTCTTCAACGTTTAGAATTTCTTCAACGTTCAGAATTTCATGAAAAAAAGTTGATATTCCGTGTACATCCACGTTTTTTCCAGAGGCTATATTATATTGACTACAACAAAATAGAATTTTGAAACGAAGAAATTCTAATCACCGTAACCACAAAATAAATAGTAGTGCAAAGGGTCGATTCTTTATTCGTTTCGACTTAATTAGCTTTTCTTTGTTGCAGTTAACAGTTAAACGTATAGCGATCGTAATAAGCTTTAAGCAAAAATTAAATGTTTTTCTTTGTTGCATCACGATCCCAAAATTCTATTTTGTTGTAGTCAGTTTCATTTCGGTTTGAAGGAAATTAATAACTTACATATTTATTAGACTTTGTCTGGAATCGTAGACTGTGTGATTTTATGTATTTATGACAAAAATGGACACGTACAATTTAAAGCATCGGTGTATTATTTTCAGCTTAATAAGTAAATTAAGCTACTTAACATTGTTTTATTTAGCTCCTGTCTTGCAAACAATGCAAACATATTCTATTTTGCATGAAGATCCGCATTCTAGTTACATATAACAAACAGATTCGAAAAACCAATCGTTCTCAATTGGAATTTGTTATGTATTATACTACAATAGGTATTGTACTATCATGTTTATTACGTATGCAAATTTCTAAAATAGAAGACGTGTGTATGAACAAAAATTGATAATGCTTTTACTGAATTTTTGTCGGGAAGAATCTTTTAATTGACAAAATGAAATAATTTATTATAATTTTCATTAAATTGAACACAAAAATGAGAATTTATAGAAAAATCCGCAGTCTAATCATGTTCTCTTCTAGTCTATCCTGTAGATAGACTAGAAATGAAGCCAAATTACCAAAATTACTCCAAAATAAATTGAAATAAAAATGCAAATAAAGATTCATAGAAGTCATTAACTTGCATGAAGACAAATTACCAAAATTACTCCAAAATAAATTTAAAGAAAAACGCAAATAAAGTTTCATAGAAGTCATTAACTTGCATGAAGCCAAATTACCAAAATTACTCCAAAATAAATTTAAATAAAAATGCAAATAAAGATTCATAGAAGTCATTAACTTGCCGTATTTTAACGAATCACGCTCGTCATAAAGATTTCAAACAAAGCCTAATAAATATGAATGTTACGCCTTTCTTTTTAAATAAAATCAAATTTGATTTGTTTGTAAATAATATTTTGTATTTGGCTCCTTAAATGCGGCTCTGGCACAAATATCCACGGAAGACGCAATAATATTTTCATTTAACAAATAACTTGGTAAGAAAAAAATTACATCTAATTTTGATAAATTAAAATTCTTCGATAAATCGAAAACATGTATGAAATTTAGTTTTATTTAGCGTACTACTTATTTAGTGTAATAAAAGTTTACCAAACAAGCAGATTTGGCTCCCAATTTTTTTTTTTAAATTGTTGTAATATTCATATCTGGCTCTTTAGCTAATAAGTTTGCCGATTAGTCTAGAGAATTTTTTGCTGTAACGAACAATACAATAGCTTTTATAATACCATCACAATATTTGCTCAAAGTCGAAAAATATCGGCGCGAAAAACTCTACAAGAATCACATAGGGTAACTGCACCAGTGAATGAACATTTAAGAAATTGTTCAGGAAAATATTTTATTTAAAAAAAAACTATGTGAATTAAAGGAATCTCATATATGCCAAATAGCTCCCTATACTTCATTTGTCAAAAATAAATGAACACAAATACAATGAAATTATTATTATTCTTCTTTATTAAACGTTAAATCAAAAATATAAAAAATACCAGTGAATGAACACTACATTCTAGTAATTGAATAATGCTAGTCCAATCAATGAACAAAATTACTAAACAATATTCTCCTATTTATTTAACTCTTTAATCACAATTTTATCGCTAGTATGCCGTCCGGGTTAAAATTTATTGAAATATACAAAAGCGTTCATTTACTGGTGCCCGTTCATTCACTGGTGCAGTTACCCTAGTGAGAATCGGAACGTCAAAGAAAATTTGTTGGACCATGTAACGAGCGCCCGACATCGCAAAATCTAAGGAAAATGGCAGCGGAACGTTTTCCACGGTGTCCCATTACGTCGAGGACCGAGACGAAAGAGTGAAACGGTGTAGCATTGACGAAGGTGAGATAGGATCAGGTGCTCGAGAGTTAAAAGATCGCAGGTGTGAGACGCGATCCGCCAACGATTGAGATTCAAAACGCAGTGTGTAATTCGCGAACACCATATACGTCGCTCAACGACGTGTATAATCTGCGCCGGGTGTGAGATCCAGCTAACAAGATAAATATCGTGTTATTCGTGACGCCCGCATTTATCCATGTTCCCTCGTGTGTTACAACAACAATGGAAATTAATCTGTTTATCGACGAAGACGACGATGCCCCGCGGATCGGCTGACAACCGTATCAAATGTTATTCGCGAAATCAGCAGACGATGCAAATGGATCGACGACTACTTGGAAGATGAATTATGAGTTGGCTAAGATTCTTCGTGCACTAGATCCATGTCTAATAATGACGATTTCATGGTTTTCAGTAATTTTTTCCAAAATTTTCTCAGGTTCCTTTTGAATAATTTTAAAACCGCTTCGAATTACCGTTTCTGAGGTAACATTATTTTGATTTATATTTGCGGATTAAAAATATGGATCGGTAGCGTTGAGACTGAAAACTTCAAATTCAACGACTTATTAAAGTTTGATTATTCATACAAGGGTAATATTGACTTTGAAAAATTAAGTGATACATATTTGTATAGTTTGTTAGATAAACATAAAAATGACTGATAAGTAGACTGCGGATATACACTGCAATATTATGATATATGTATGTATACCGAAATAGACTACAGTATACTATAGTATAATAAAATATATGTAGTGTAATGTACTAAAATATACAAGAGTATAATGTTACACATACTGCGATACAGTAAACATATATTATAGTACAGATTTACCAAAATATGCTATAATATATTAAAATGCAATACGATATTTTAGAATACACTATAGTATACTAAAACATAGCATAATCTATGAAATATACAAGAATACACTAAATATATACACACATATAAAAAGATATGTACATATATATATATATATATATATATATAATTTTGTTATAGAATTTTGCGTTTAAAAAATTAAATGATATCCCTATATATATGTGTATACTATATATGTTTGTGTATGTATATACGTACACATATATATAGAGATATCATTTAATTTTTCAAAAGCAAAATTCTTGTATATATACTAAAATAATAATACAATATATATTATATATTATATTTTCTTTTATATATTAAATATATTTTAATTATAATTAATTATAATTTTAATTATATATTTTATATTTTATATATTTGCTTTTATGTATTATATTTTCTTTTGAAAAAGTATATGATATTTCTAGAATTTGTTAGTTACACAAGGAATAACTGATAAGTAAACTGCAGATTTTGTACGTTTATGATAAAAATGGGTGAGTAAATTTAAAAAAGGTGAACAGATTAAAAAAGGTATTAAAAATATGAATACGAGCTATTGAAGAAGAAAATAAATTTATTTTACGATTGATTAGGAACTGTTGAAGATGAAAGTACAGCTCGAACGAATAAAATAATGCTTTAAATTTAAAATAATAAAAAGAGAAGTTTTAAACATATGTATAATGTATGTTATTTTTTAATTGAACCTCGGTCATTCAAATTTGTAAAGTACGCGGATTGCACAAAGAAGAAAACGAAGCCATAGAACATTGCAGGCGGAGATATAAAAAGCTGAAAGTAGAAGAAAGACGAACGGAGACGGTACTTGAAGAGAGATAAAGGAGAGTCTGAATGAGCGTGAAAAAAGGAGGTGGCAGAACGTGAAGAAGACCAGTGAAAGGAAAGCTGAGAAAGAAATGAGAGGAGTGAGAGCGAAAGAAAAGCAACGAAAGCACTCTGTGAAAACAGTACAAAAGCTAGTGGAATAAGAAAGTCATCAATTTAGTTAATTAGCATCAGATTTACAGAGCACTAAAAGCAATCATTTCACGTTATTTCATAAAGGCAGCAAGAATGTACTAGATCAAACTTTCCACAATTGTTCACAAAAAGTATTTGAACACAAACTTTCCAATCCTCGAGAAATTGTCGATTTTTTAGCTATGATAATTTCGATTAAAAAATGTTGCGTACATGGGAACCCCAAAATTTCAAGATTTGAACAATCATGTTTATTTACTCTTACAGATTCTCGAACGACGTCTTCCCATTCTAAAGTCTCGATAGACATGAATTTTTTGTCTCCACTTAATTTTTGAACTCAAAGGTAATTTCAAGGTTATGTAATGTAATAACTGAATGTATTTTTACAACTAAACGATGCAATGAAAAAATTATACAATTATATGCAAATAAAACATCGATAACATTGTATGCTCCGAAAAAAATACCCTAGAAAAACCAGATTTATTGCAATAGAATGGTTTTTTCAAACCATTCAAATAGCACACAAAATATTTCTTGTACCCGCACAATTCGAGGCGATATTTAGGTGGACCACCCTGTATATATAATAGGCTGGTCATTTTATCTAAAACATTGAAATATCTCAAGAACTATGCATCGGATCAAAACAAGTGAGTAATGAAAGTCGTTCGTCGCGAAGGGGGACATCCATACTAAATGATACTAAACTGAACCCCCCACCGTCACGCCCTGGGGGTGGGAGTGGGGGAAGATAAAAACTTAAATGGGAACTCCTATTTTTCATTGCAGATTTGAATTCTCCCGAAAAATACACAAGTTTAACCTAGGAGTTTTTGCATGAAAAATTGGTTCACAGATGGTTCACAAAAAAATTTGCATTGGTTCACAGATGGCACTGTAGTGAACAAAAATCAAAATGAGTAAAAAAATCCTTGAAAATTGGGGATATCTCAAGAAATACACATCAGACATATAAAAGTAGACGTCTTTGATATTTTTAAAAATGCTTTTCAATTACACCATAATTGACCCTCCACCTCCTGAGGGTGGGAAAGAGATCTATTTCAAAAAAATATTGTTTGTGCCCACACAATTAGAGAAGATATTTAGATGGCCTTACATAGGTAGACCACCTTATACAGGGTCATCCGTTTTTAAACGGACAAACGTAAACCAGCTATAAAGAACCCCAAATGGAACAAGTTTTACCCCTGCCACTTTTATTGTTTCGGCCTTGATTTCTAGAAAATTGCAAAAACCATAATTTTTTTAGTTCACATAAACTTGAATATCTCGGGACTCCAGTGATGAATCTTGATGATTTTTCCTTTGTTTGGTTTAAAATAAATAGGGGCATCTTTTTCGTTAACAAAATATTTTTGTTTTTTTTAGCACGTTTATTCCAAGAAAATATCATCCATTGAAGTCACGCATCCTGGAACCGTTCAGATAGCTACAGTCCGATCCAGAAAAAACCAAGATTCGAAGGTCATACAAAAAAATTTTGGGAACAAAAAAAGATGCTCCTGTTTATTTTCAACACAACAAAGAAAAAATCATCAAGATTCATCACTGAAGTCCCGAGATATACAAGTTTATGTGAACTAAAAAAATTATGGTTTTTTGCAATTTTCTAGAAATCAAGGCCGAAACAAAAAAAGTGGCAGGGGTAAAACTTGTTCCATTTGGGGTTCTTTATAGCTGGTTTGCGTTTGTCCGTTTAAAAACGGATGACCCTGTATAATAATACTATAAACTAGTAAAGTTTCATCAAAATCGAAGAAAGATGTTTGCGCAACACCCTTGCACGATCACGTGTACGCGACATCGGCCGTCAAAGTGTACTCTACTTGAGCGGATTAAGAAATAGGGAAACAGATCAATCTACCAATAAACGAAACGATGTCGTGGGTGATGATATTGACCCTAAGTCTTGCAAAAGCTCGGAGAATCGTAACGGGGCTGTATCCGCGGAAACGAGCTCCAAGTTCACTCTGTGTGGGAGGCGCATGGGAATGCAGTCGGCAGAGACAAGCCAGACCGGGCTTCCTTCGCATGATAAACGACCAGTGTCTATCTTCACCTGCCCACGTAACGTTAATGCAGTCAATTACCGACTAAAGTGATTCGGCCGGAGCCATAATTCTTTTTCGATCGAGCACGCCGATCGAAATTACCGACATCGGACGGCGATTACGCGCCAGCGCGCAAATATGTTGCATACATGGAAAACTTGAGGGTCCGCAAGTTTAAACTGCAAGTTCCAGCAAGAGTCATGTTGGCCTTTTCGTGTTTACGAAGTATCTACAAGGATCTTTCGAAAATTCTGTATTCATTTTCTTAGATACCTTTGACACTAACACTAGCGAGTTTAAAATAACAAAATTTAATTTATTTGAACTTTGTGCGGTTCACACTATTATATGTAGTATATGCAGTAGCGGACAAAAGTTTAAGGCCGCTCTAAAGAAGACTTTTTCAATATTGTGCTATACGATTTGAACTTTTTTTGGGAAGCTAGAGCAATTAGTTTACTAAAGGATGTGGAAAGAAATTTTTTCAAATATTGCAATTGATCGGAATTGTTGAAAAAATACTGAAACTTGATTTTTTAACTATTTTATGCGGGCCTATATTGAAAATTTAAAAAATACGTTTTGTAGATCTGTGTCGATTAAATATATCCTGAAAATCTCTTCAAAATCGGTCGACGTTGCAAGCTATAAACGTTTAAAGATGGTAAAAATTGCAGATTTTCACGATTTTCGGCAATAACTCATGAAAATCTGCAATTTTTACCATCTTTGACGAAATTTTCAGGATATGTTTAATCGACACAGATCTACAAAATTGCAGATTTTCATGATTTATTGCCGAAAATCGTGAAAATCTGCAATTTTTACAATCTTTGACGAAATTTTCAGGATATGTTTAATCGACACAGAGCTACAAAACGTATTTTTGAAATTTTCAATATAGGCCCACATAAAATAGTTTAAAAATCAACTTTTAGTATATTTTCAACAATTCCGATCAATTGCAATTATTAAAAAAATTTCTTTTCACATCCTTTAGTAAACTAATTGCTCTAGTTTCCCAAAAAAGTTCAAATCGTATAGTACAATATTGAAAAAGGTATTCTTCTTTAGAGCGGTCTTAAACTTTTGTCCACTATGACTCAACCGCAATAATTCACAGAAAATATTAGATAGTTGTGAACAAATATTGTCACACATATTATAGCTTAGTTTTCGATTACACTTTTCAAAGCTATTATGTCTGTAACTAATATTATATGTACAACGTAGTCTGTGGACCTTCATGCAAAATGAATTATGCAAATATAACAAATTTCTCATACCAGGTTGCCCCATTTGAAATTCTCAAGGCAAGTATCTCGAAAAATATGTATGACGAAAAAATATATTTTAAATAGAAGTTGTATCGTTTCGTGAGAGACGCGTTATGCTGTTATTCATACGACCTTGAGATGACCTTGGGAAGGTCTTTATTATTATAGTGAGAGCTGCGTTCAACAAATATGCATCACTTCGTTATTCTTACGAATTTAAACGAAACTTTTCGCAGACGTATTATAGTTTTAAAGACATGTGCTTTAAGAATTGGGTTGGAAAGTTTGTAGTTTTCAAATTAAGAATCGACGATAAAATTAAGGTTTTTATTCATATGTTTATTCAATAACGCGAAAAGTTACCTCGAAAAAGTAATTGTAAAAGTAACAGAATGTGAAATATGTTATTCAATTAATATCTGAATTTTAGCTCTTAATTTTAATTTACAAACGCCACGAACTTTCGTTCCAACCCAATAAAAAAAAGAAAAATCGATATTTTCAAAGTTCTAAACGAAAAGATCCCCACAACACAATACATATATAAGATTGTATGGTATGCTGATGTGAGCACCCATAATAGAACTCTTTCCTTTCCGTTACTTTTCTCTTGTCCCGTCCCTCCCATGTTCCTGTGCAGTAATTGCAATTCAAAAGTAATAAAAGCAATATACGTAGGTACTCCAGGGTTAAGCAACATGGGTGGGAGAGAAACGGTTCAGATGGTTAAGCGTTCCCGTTGAAGCTAGTCCTTAAAAAGATTAACATGGCCGACTGAACGCGTAACGAAGCATGAACCGATGAATGTCGCCGTATATAATATAATCTAATCTTCACGACCTCACATTAACGAGAATAAGCATCTTTTTTTTCGTCTACGTATTATTGTCTCACATTTTAGCCATCTCAAGTATTAGATGGTTGTAGAAGTTCGTGGCCGATTTTCATAGATGTTGCAAACTGTACTGCATGGCGGAGTGTAAAAAAATTATTTAGAATAAATACATTATAATAAATATATATATAAAATTGAAGTACGAATGGTGTGTGTATTTATGTGTGTATATTAACAGACAATCCTATATACGTATAACTAAATAAATAAAAATAGAGAATCAGAGAAAACAGGAGAAATATAAGGGTGTTCACGCTATTACTAGCCAGCATTTTTTTTTGTAAATAGTAAATATTAGAAAAAAATGATAGAGGAACAAGTAGTACTGTTTTTTATGCGCAACATAATGACATATGCATTTTTGTTTTACTTACATTATTTTGATAGAAATGAAGGTGACCTTCAATTTTTTTAATGGAATGCTATACATTTTTTTATGTTGTATGAAAGCGTGTGTCAAGACGAATTCATCCATCTACTACACAATGACCTTCAAGGTCATGCAAGGTCAGAAATGGAAAAAATGGAAGAAACAATTTGAACTAGTTTACAAGACGCCGCCCAGCGATATAAACGACTTGAAAACCAAAATAACACAAGCATGTGGGTTAATAATTCAAACCACACTAGAAGAAGCTACCAAAAACGTAATTAATAGAGCCGAAATGTGTATTCATGCATAAGGAAGCCATTTTGAACATTTGTTGTAGCCTCATCAATAAAGAATACTTGTAAACACATTGGTACGCAATATTCATATTGTTTCTTCCATTTCTTCCATTTCTGACCTTGCATGACCTTGAAGGTCATTGTGTAGTAGATGGATGAATTCGTCTTGACACACGCTTTCATACGACATAAAAAAATGATAGCATTCCATTTAAAAAATTGAAGGTCACCTTCATTTCTATCAAAATAATGTAAATAAAACAAAAATGCATATGTCATTGTGTTGCGCATAAAAAACAGTACTATTTTTTCCTCTATCATTTTTTTCTAATATTTACTATTTACACAAAAAATGCTGGCTAGTAATAGCGTGAACACCCTGTATATATATATAAAATTGAAGTACGAATGGTGTGTGTATTTATGTGTGTATATTAACAGACAATCCTATATACGTATAACTAAATAAATAAAAATAGAGAATCAGAGAAAAACAGAAGAAATATGTATATTAATAAATTTCAAAATTTTCACAGACGCAATTCTAGTAATTCCTGAAGATGATCTAAATAAATATCTAAATAAATATTGAAACGTCAGAATTACTTTAGTAGTTTGCAAAATTGCTTTGTGAATCAAGTAACAAATGATCGAACCTTTGCGCTGAGAGCATCAGTAGTTTAATATTAATAACAGAAGAATTGTAAAATTACACGTCTATCGTTAACATTTTGTTATCCGTGTACCGATATACGTTAATAAACCCGCTTTCCCTTACAATATACATTTGTAATGAAAATTATATATTCTACAATTAGAAAAATTCGGTGACTATATATATATATAGATTAATGAAGCTGTATTCTTAAAAATTTGACCATTGAATTTTATTTTCAAATCGGCGACGAACTTATGCAACCATCTGATACAAAATTCCATTAGACATTTTCCACAATAGAATTAAATAGGTGGAATACAAAAAAGTAAAACGTCGGAAGAATTTCAAAATACCGTCACTCTATATTTTTTTTTTTATTGAAAGCTTAATTGGAACTCCCCATAGGGGGTTATAAAGCTATACATTAGTAATATACACCTTACATTTAAATATTAGTAATGTAGGTACAGTAGAACACGTCAAGTATATAACACATTAAGTACATAACTTTAAATCTTTAAATTACATTGCTTGAAAAACTTGAAAAGAAAATAACATGCCTCAATATTCGGTTCACAAAGCAACGATCTGATATTTAAAGGTGGAAACAAATTGAGCTTCCTTAATTTTTTCGTGAGATCAACTCTTTGTGATTCCAACAAAGTACATTGCCAAATGATATGGTTAAGATCTTGAACCTCATTGCCGCAGTTACACTTGGAATCATCTATTATATGTAGTCGTGAAAGAGTATATTTAATTTATTAAATCTACACTAAATAATTGATTTCTAAGAGACAAAATTTGAATAGACAGTGCATAGCCACGTAGATATTCGATTTGCTTACCGTCTGCATTGCGTGAACTATCCATAGTTCAATCTAATATTTAAATCTTGTAAATGGACGTCCTATGAGCCTAGCGTAGTTCCGCCAATTATTGCATCAAGCGTTTGATCATTTTCACTAGCTTTTACCAGAACGATGTAAAAGGTGACGTCACAAAGTACGTTACTCAATTTTCACGCGGAGAATATAATTTCACGGAGGCATTCACCACTTCCGGCCAGTGTCGTTCTGACTTGATGAACAATTTACTCGAATACGTGTTGTCCAGAACCTCGTTCCGCGACTTTTGACGGTTCGCGATCTTTCTCGAACAGACGTTCGCGTTCCCGTGGGAACTCGTTAAACTGGCACACTCCAACGATCGGATCTGAATTTGTAAATATTTCCGATAACATCGACACGGTTTGTATTCACCTGGCCCCAATGATGATACCGAAGTACCGCGAGTATCAACAATTTCATTCAATATTTCGCGGTTCCAGCTGCCGTTGGTTTACACTCGGTGTTTACACGGGCACCGCGAGGGAAAATCGAAGAATAGAGCTATTTAAACGGGATCCTCATGCGGATACGTTTGCAAGTATCGATATCTCAAAAGAACTTGTATTTGTTTATCGAAAATTTCTGTAATACCATATGTTTCACTGTTAATCGTTGACCCCATCTGACCCGATTATTTTTCAAAACTATCAAACATTACGAAACTAATTTTTCAAAAGTATGTGGAAAATGGAAAAATTCTTATCGATCGAGAATTTGAAATATAAATTATAATTATGATAAATATGCAAGTTAAATATTTAAATTTCTCAACGTTTCGATTACAATGCGAATCGTTATCAAAAGACCCAAATGTTTGCGTCTGAAAGAGAAATTAATATTAAAATTTTTGAAATTAAATATACTGTTTTGAATATGACACAGCCACGTAAATTACCAAAACTTGGTAAAATAGAAAAATTAAATACGTACTTGCTGTGAAGAAGGGACAAACACTTTTTAGAACGCATAATTGTGAGTTATTATGTGGAAAATATATGTACATGGCGATTTTAATTGATAAGATTGTGAACAAATAAATCTTTTCATTAGGAAAACGCAAGAGAATATTCTAGTTAATTAAATTTTTAAATGTTATCGGCGCCAGGTTCGATCATTTTCAGAAAAAACAACAAATGTGCAATTATTACATGTTTCTAACGTTTCGATCCCGATGTGGATCTTTTTCAAAGAATCATTATTGCGTCTGAAAAATATTTTGAATGAATAATAATTATCTAAATTTGCGATCGAGAAGAATTAACCTTTCAGAATATTCTAGTGTAGGCAAATATGGCGGAAACAATTATATATACAGTAGGAAAAAAAATAATTGGCACACTCTTAAGAAGGCGATAACTTTTTAAATATCGTATTATACGATTTGAATTTTTTTGGGAAGCTAGAGCAATTAGTTTGTCAAAAAAGAGCAATTAATTTTGTCAAAAATTGCAATTCATCGGAATTGTAGCAAAAATACTAAAAGTTCCATTTTACAACTTTTAAAAATGGGCCTATATTGAAAATTTAAAAAATAAATTATGTAGACCTGTTTCGATTAAACATATTCTGAAAATTTCGTCAAAATCGGTCGACGTTGCAAGCTATAAACGTTTAAATATGTTAAAAATTGCAGATTTTCACGATTTTTGACCTATAACTGCAGATTCTTATCTGGAAAATTCTGTGACGAATTGATTCATGAACATTGTAAATGATTTTCCAATAACAGGTTTGCTCATTATCTCCAATAAGCAGATTAATTTAAATAAATTTAGAATAATTTTCGTGAAGAAAAGTTCTTAATCAAGTAGTGATATTTAGTCATTAAAAGAATACATGTGTAGTGATTAATCAAATTGCGTTATCCTTCAAGAACTAATTGTATGTACATTATATTACATTTACACATTACAACCTTGGTACTTTGTCATTGATTATTTTTAGAAATTAACAAATACTAACATTCATTTCTTTTGAGTTAGCAGTTGTCCTCAATATTTAACCGTAAGACTACAGATTACTTGCAGATTTGCAAATAAACGAAGAATTTCTTTTTCTCATAGTAAATTGTTAATGGCGTAGCCTGAATGAACACAGTTGCGAAAGAAATCATTAGGTAAAGAGTTAACAGTTCTGCGTAATCTGATGCAACAATATTGTAGTAACGCGGATGATTGATGCTCGTGTGAGAAGTAAACCATCAACATTAACATTTTTTAAATTCTTTTAATTCTATGACCCTTAATGAACATACTTTACCAAGTGAAACAACAAAAATAACTATCGTAGTTGATTTTTAGAAAAAAAATTCTTATAAATTGTGGTTTAGTTTACAACTAATGTACATGACACTTAACCCAGTATCTAAATAACAACAAATTTTTCTACATTTCTAAGTCGATTATACATGTCGGTTATACGATACGAAAAATTGACAATTTTAGGTAATTTTAAAATGGATCTCCTGTAACATTTTCTTTTTTGACTCGTGTCATTATTCTTTTGAATCAATGATCTGTCTCAAACAGAGTTGGGCAAAAATTTTAACCAATAATTGACCATTAAATTTCTACTTCAATCGGTAATCGCAATTAACAATTAAACTCCTACTTCAATCGTTAATATATATAGTATGTATACTGAAAAAAATGTAAACTAAATTTTTGTTATTACAATTTATGGACAGACTGTGTGGCGATTAACTTCAACAATCGATTGAATCAATCGTCGATTTTTCAATGATTACTTTCTTTTTAATTTTAGAAAATCTCATATGAGATTTATTAGAAAATAAAACATATTATATTGTAATACAAAATAAAATCAAAAGCAAGAACATTAGAAAAAAGACAAAACAAAAAAACATTATTAAGAAAAAAGAAAAAAATTGATAAACGCTATCATATAAACACACGCCTTAATATTAGGTTCAGTTATTAAACAACCTATATCCAACGGCAAATTAAAAACAAGCTTTAATAAGATTTCGGATGTGTTTTATCCTCTGCTCATTACACAGATTACACTGTAATGATTACTTTCTAATCGTACACATTAATCAATCAATCTCGGTTAAAACTTTAATCGATTAATGCCCAACTCTGATCTCAAGTAAATCTCGTGGTAAAATAATTAAAAACAAAAAAGTTTTGTCATTGGGTTAGCGTAATAGGGAAAAATTGTTCACAAATATCGTACATGTATATAATATTACTTCTATCGAGACACTACATTCCTATGTGCGACATGGTAGCTCAGAGCCATGTCAATATCACTGGGACGGACTACAAAGACGGTTGTCGTTCGCCGTGGCCGAAAACACAAGGTTCTTCGAACTGAAATATCGTTTCCGGTATGCCTTGTCCTGGCCACGAATATACGCGCATATTTTCGACGGACGCCGGGTAAGTATTTTTGGCCGTGGTCCAACAACTGGCTAAACGATAGGAAGAAGAAGGGCCCCTAGCCTCTCGATGATGTTGGATTCCCTCCGTGTACGTGACACCGAAAATATACTTCTGGACCGCGTTACGACTTCCACGAGTGCAGGAAAAGCACCGTTGTGCCTCTCTAATCCGCTGTCGGGAAGCCTCTTATGCTTTTACGCCGGCTTTGCATTGGCCCCTATTCCGTTTCATCCCGATTCAAGCGGAAAGGGAGCGAGTCAAGCCGAAGAACCGTGTCCAATTTGGTGGGACCGACTTTCAAAGCACGTGCTCTCTACCCGGTCAATTATTCGCCCCTATTCAACCAATTATTTCGCTGTATTATTTCGAGGACTTGGAGATCCAAGCAAGAACGCGATGATCAGAGAGAATTACCCTAAAGCCGGACGGTACCTAACGCTGGACTGTAGCTGTATCTAGTGATAAGATTGATGCCAATCCTATCGGTTACACTCGGTTCAATCCAACACCAAAGTACTCGGTAGAAAGTATGGATACATATCGAAATTTCAGGTATTATCGATACAAAGTCTTCTTTAAGGTCGTCGCACACTAGAACGCCTCGCCGCCTGATCAGCACCGCCGTTTCGGTTTTCTTCTATGTAGTTCATAGTTCTATATTGTACATCAGGCATGGGCAAATTTTTTCTCGATCGCAGGCAGTTTCAAGGAATACAGCACTGTGGCTGCCACGGGGAGCGAGACGCGCGAGCGGGAGAAGCGGGGGTATCCCTTGAAAATGCCTGCGATCGAGAAAAAATTTGCCCATGCCTGATGTACAATATAGAACTATGAACTACATAGAAGAAAACCGAAACGGCGGTGCTGATCAGGCGGCGAGGCGTTCTAGTGTGCGACGACCTTTATTCGATACCAATACTGCACCAAAGTCGAAACAAACGTATCGATATCTGTTTCACTCTTGCACGAATATTAATATCTGATTGACACCTATCTGCATATCGATACTTATTTGATATTAGAGTAATGATAAGTACAGTAATTATAGCATACAGTTAACGAAACTATCGATACCTGTTTGATACCCATCTGACACCTAGTATAGATTTAGCGTGAACATATAAAAGATATAAAAGATCATATAAAAGAAAACACACAAAAGAATCCGATGTATTCACGAAAACATTCATTTCTACTACTTCTGACAATATTGATATGGTATAATATGCTGTAATAATATGATACTTAAATAATATATGTATTTAGTTGTTGTAAAGTATTATCAATTTATTACCGTGATAATTATTTAATGTGTGTGGATGTGTGTAATAGAATTGTGGTTGAATTTGGATACAAACTTGTATAATTTTATTATTTTGTAATTTAAGGAATGTAGCGAGAGAAACGATACAAGAAACGACACGATACTATATATTATTATATAATACAGTATATATGTTATTATATGTATTATTATATATTATATATTATTATATGTATTATTATATATTATATTATACTATATATTATTTTATAATATTATGAATAATTTGGAAAATTGATCATTCATAGTTAAGATTTTAAAGATGTCTTAATTAGCGGTGGCAATTTTAATCGTAAGTGAACAAATCATTGCCTGGAATATGATCCAATCATTTCTCTTGAAATTGATGACTAAAATGATATATTAAATCATTGAGTGTCTTATTAATTGGTTTCCCGTACTCAAAGCTCTAATTGAGATGCTGCATTTTTAAAATCCATTTAAAGATTAATTTTTCAACCATCGTACATAAATGAACCCGTAAGTAGCCTTTAAGGTTGTTAAAAATGAAAACCAAGTTTGATCATTTGTCTAGTAATTTATTGATCATAGGAAGAACGTTGAAAATGTATAGATTATGTAGTTTAAAATAAAGAGTTGAAATATAGAATTATGTAGTTTGAAATAAAGAGAAATTTTAGTAAACTTTCAAGCAAGCTGCATTTGTTTACTGGTAAAACACAGATCAACTAAAATTAATTGTTTTCCACACCAAAGTTTAAAGGCTACACACTATTACCCTGTATGAAATATCATATTATACATAAATCTGTATTTTCCCTTACATAAATTCAGTAAAAATCATTTACAACAAACGGAGCTTAAATAAAAATTTAATTCTTCTCTTAACAATTTTAATAAATCAAGTATAAGAATAACAATAATCTTAAATTCTTCTACTATTTTATTCTTTACTCTTATTGCGATAAGTTCATAAAATCAGCAGTCTACCTATAAGGATAGCTACAATGGTGGCCAGTTATAAGGTCGGTGGGAAATGAATGACCGATGAATCAGCGCTGTTGAATTTCACATCGTGTAATAAATAATTTATATACGTCAGTCAAAATAATCCCTATTGCAAATTGTACACTTTTCCATTTTGAGTTACACGATTACTTGGACTTTTCTGTTTAAATTCTACAGCTTTAGGGTCGACAATCTTCAAGATTGTATACAACTATTGCTCTTGCTGCAATGATTTTTTGCTTAAAGGAATGTACTGAAATGTCAAAAAGGCCATACTCACTCGTTGTGTTTCAACGTTTCAAGTGTGTTTTACGTAACTACTATTTACCAATCGATACGCATATGTTTATATGTACTTATTTTATTGAATCGCAGTATCGCAGATAACATTAACCAATTCCTACTTTGCCAATGTTACCATTGGACACTTTTCCAATGTGTCCATTGTTAAATCTAAATTAACAGTAATAGTTCGATTTTATTGCATATTTATTCATAGACTATCTGCGTTCATAGTAAAAATGAGTTGATAGCAGGCTACTTAGCTCAACAATATTGTTATACTATCTTCAAGGCATTAAAACGACTAAAAATACAAATAATTGTGTAACTCATCCTTAAATCCTTGATTTATGCTTTTATAACAAAAATTAGGAGAGACTTTAAGAATATCGATATATTGCTTTCAACATGTTAAAATGTTTAACGAAAGAAATCAATATCTATTTAACTTCCGTATCTTGCAATTGACCCACAAAATTTTCATTTGCATTAAGATTCGTTACCCATTATGCACAGGTACCTACAAATTAAAAAAGATCCGGTTTATTTGCAGGAAAGTTGAATTTCTATTACCAGACACTGTCGATTTTTATTCAAAATAAAAATAGATTATATTATTTGTAAGTTACAGAAGCTGCTTATTCTTTTCTCAATAATTTGATCGAGTTGAAAGTAATACACACAAGTAGCCAACACTGTTTTTGATCATTAAAATTTTTGAATGTTATCAGCGCCAGGTTCGATCATTTTTAGAACAAAACAAATGTGCAATTAAGGTAAAGATACTAGTAGTCGACCTGTTAAGAGAATTTTTTCACGCAAATAACTCTTCAAGTCTTCTAAATTATGTACCAAGGCCACTTTTTTAAAAAACGTTTACTTATACAAACTTAAGAAACATGTTTAAAAATTCAGTAATTGCTTCAGAAATTGACCACTTTGAAAATAAAAAATCTAGTAAGAAATTGTGAAAAACTGGTTTTTTCCCTTACACTTAAACATTTAATAGTTACTTTTTTTGAATATTGTATGTCATCATGTAAAAAGAATTTTTCGTTTTCCTTACAGACGCAATTCAATTTCAATCTTGAAAATGGTCAAAATCAATGACCGAAACGTCGATTACTTTGAAAATTAGCAGAATTGCTTAGTTAATATTTTTGTTGTCTATCGAACCGTAGCGCCGAAATCATTTAACAGTTGTTTTATTAAAAAATCTAGTAATTGACATCCTATTCGTTAGTAGTTGACCACTTACACTAGAAATTAAAGAAATTAAAGAATGAAATAAGAAATAAAACAAATCAATTCCATAAAAAGTTTAATTGAGGAACAGAGTAGATGTTACAACAGATGGTATGGCATCCGAGGTACACTTTCATTAAAAGTGTGCAGCTTATAAAAATCTTATTTTTTATGTTTTTCTACAAAATGGACAACTACTGGTACCTTTACCTTAGTACATGTTTCTAACGTTTCGATCCCGATGTGGATCTTTATCAAAGAATCATTATTGCGTCTGAAAATATTTTCAATGATCAAAACAAGAATTTGCAAAAAATTAACACAAAGAAAACCATGAAAAAGAATAAATTTCTAACGGAACTTGCATGCTATGTAAAAAATGGACTGCTTTTGATATTCGATACGCAGTTTTCCGAAAGAACCAATTCCTTTACATCCATTGTGTCGATTTCTGAAATTTCGAGGCAGTTTTAAATGCGTGGTAGCCATTATATGTTCATACCGGTAGATTTTCTCACGATCCATCGCACGAGGCAATGGTATTTCGAAATGGGAACGCGATACCTATTGACTCGACGATTATGAATCAAAGCCGGTAAGGAGAAACGAGACTGCACACGATGGATTGAGAAATTCGATCAATACAAAATTCCCTTCAATTCCATACTCGTAAAAAAAAATATCAATCTGAATCGGCGGAGACCGCAAAACTGTTAGGGTAACTGTAGTACGTTCGGTCAGCCTGTGGGTGACGAGTCCACTAGTCATTTCTACTCATCTGTATCTCCCACAGATTCCAATTTTCTTATTCATTCACCCAGGAAGTTCGCATTAAATTACTATTCCCAGTAAAAACTGTTCGATCGAATTCTTACACCTGATTTACTGTGATAAACAAGCATTAGAATGA
This sequence comes from Lasioglossum villosulum, assembly GCA_963971365.1. NCBI lineage: Eukaryota > Metazoa > Arthropoda > Insecta > Hymenoptera > Halictidae > Lasioglossum > Lasioglossum villosulum. The sequence continues at coordinate 24,223,964 of OZ020502.1, forward strand.
ATGTAGCCACACAAAAAATATAAATTTTAAGATAAAGACGTTTTAATCACTGTAACTGCAGAAAAAATGGTACAGCAAGGGGTTAAATAATCGTTATTAAATAATTCGAAATCGATAAACAAATCATTACATGATTAAAACGTTTATAAATTCTTACACCTGATTTACTGTGATAAACAAGCATTAGAATGAATGTAGCCACACAAAAAATATAAATTTTAAGATGAAGACGTTTTAATCACTGTAACTACAGAAAAAATGGTACGGCAAGGGGTTAAATAATCGTTCTTAAATAATTCGAAATCAATAAACAAATCATTACATGATTAAAACGTTTATCAATTTAGAATTATTTAATAACGATTATTTAACCCCTTGCAGTACCATTTTTTCTACAGTTACAGTGATTAAAACGTCTTCATCTTAAAATTTATATTTTTTGTGTGGCTGCATTCATTCTAATGCTTAAATATCGATTACAAATTAATCAAAGTTTATTTCATTAAAAAAGATAGATAACATTGATATTTATTAGACTTCGTTAAAATGTTCATGACAAGCCTGACTCGTTAAAATAACGGCAAGGGATTAATTCGTTGCCCATTTTACTATTACCACCACCGATCAAAATGATCGGTTCCAGATTTTTCATTTTACAATTATTGAAATAATAAAAAAGATTTCATTAGAAATGATTGTATAGATATCTTTAGTGAATCACGTATTACAAAGCAGCCGCAGAAAGTCTAAATGAAATTAATCATCTTGTCTTGTTCAATGTTTATGCTAATTTCTAGATCTCAGAACTTTATGCAAAATAAAAATTTTTATCTATTCATTACGAGAAACAGAAACGATTTAAGTGTCTTGCTTTTTCAGTAATTTTAGTAGATTTATGATCTATTAATTAATAGAATATATACTACTTTTTAAAATTACATCCACCTGTTTCACGCCCCGTTGTCTGCTAATTACATATAGATAATAACAATTAGCTTCTCTTTTAACTTGAATGCATGCCTCAGTTCTTTTAATATTTATGATATAAACGGAATATGTACACACATACTGATCTTATGGAAGGCACTAAATCGAAGTATCTGAAGCATGAAGCATGCGTGCTTCAAGATATTATCGTTGTGTAGACTACAAATTGTATTGCTACAGATGCGTGACTCATTCCGTGTTCTCATAACCAGGCCTTCGAATGATCGAAATTTGGATAATTGTCGTTAAACGTCCTACCGTGTATGAAGTTTGTATGTTCGAACAGTTCGAAAACTGCAAACTGTAGTATTTGAAATAGCCTACTTGTATTTCTTAAAGTAACGTGAATGCCAATGTCAAATTAGTAAATATCTCTTTTGATCTACTTGTCATAATTTTTATTGATTTATTTGTAACTAATTGACTCGACAGACGTTGTCCTGTCCAAATTTCAATAAATTTATTATGAACAAAACAAAAAAAGAACTACACATATCCATCGTTCGAATCGTGAGTTAGGGCCTTGAGTTCATACAAAAAGTAAAATTGTTTTTGAAGAGCATTTCCTATTACATTTCCTTTTCGTATTAATATAAATATTATTTGAAATATTTGTTTGATTTTACAATATATGCAAAATATATTTCTATTATGTATTTTCCAGCCAGAACTTTAAATAGTTATTTGAAGAAATTTCTGTATGTTCACTTTATAGATATTAGTTCAAATAATTATTTTCCATATATCAAAAAATATTGTTTCAAATAATTATACATTCTACAGAAAATACCATTTCATTTAATTTCTTAATTTTATACATAATAAACAGATATTTTCAAATGTCATGTAAAACTGAATTACAATAATTCATGAAATACTGTTTTATTTAGATAAAAATATTTAAATAATTATTTTCAATATATCAAAAAATATTGATCCAAATAATTATACATTCTACAGAAAATACCATTTCATTTAATCTCTTAATTTTATACATAATAAACAGATATTTTCAAATGTCATGTAAAACTGAATTACAATAATTCATGAAATACTCTTTTATTTAGATAAAAATATTTAAATAACTATTTTCAATAGTTTCTCGTTTATATATAAATTTATATATCTAATTCTTCGTTGCTCAGTTGAGTTTCTACTAAATATACAATCTCAAGCTGCAAGGAAAAGTGTGATTAAAGATAGATCTTGTATTACTGACAGTTTGGATATCATTCAGTGCAATATTTTTATCTTGTTTATTAAAAACTTTAATCAAGATTCCATTATAATTCCTTAATTTCGCACATTTCTTGTACGTACAGATTTCACGCTTGAGCACCGAAGAGTTGAATCTTAAACAGCAAGGTCGTACTCGAATCAGTATTTGAATATTTAAATTTTTAAAGAATTAGTTTGTACGATTAGAGAGGTATACAATCGAGAAATCGCCGGTTAACAGGTTAAGAATTCCGTCGCGTCGTTCCGCTCGTTTCAAAAGTAAACTCGATCCGTTTAACCCTCGTGCGCCGTTCAGGTAAATTTAACATAAAAGCAAACTCTCCCTTCCCTGCATTCTTCCTCGAAGAATTCTCTAAATTACTTCAACGCCTACATTTTACCTTCAATTAGATGTTAATTTTAGTGCAATTTAATTCATAAATAACTCGCATAACAATCACTCGACAATACCGAAAACAGGGACGTACATACCGGTAATTATAAAAATTATAGATAACAAAGTGATTTGTTTACTTGTGTATAATTTAAACTGAACTATATGCACGTAAATGAGAATAATAACAATACAATTATTAGTCGTAAGTATTAAAATATCATCGAGTATATCGTCAAGATAATAAATATATTTTAGTGATGAAAAAAGTCAATATTTAAACACAATAACAAAAATAATTAAGTATAAGAGTAGAAATGCTTCATTTTTAACCTTTCGGCAATAAAAAGAGATTCGGTTTACAATTCTTAATAAAGCTCACATTTTTCCGGAAAATATCAAAAATAATTAAGTAATGTACTATTAAACTAACAATTAATACTAATAAGCTAAGGTAATAAATCCAATACTGTTTTGAAATACTTTTGTCCTTTTAATCCCCCAATGATGAATTTTCTAATGACGAGTTCTCGAAACAGATGTCGAGGGTCGAATGTCATTTGTTTAGACTGTATGTTTATACTCTCTACCGCGGATGTCAGCATAGCCTCACCACGGCGACTTTCTGTAGTTAAATGCGTTTAAACTTGTACAATTAGCAAGTTCACGGAATGAACACAATATTTATTTTTCCTCGCAATTTATAAACAAAGTATCAGAAGAATTGCATTGGGTAAATACAAATAGAAAAAATGCTGATAATTATTTGTATTTGACTTTGGTATGATGTTGCTAATATAACCGTTATGATAGTACATACCTACAGAATTCACTGGTTTGAAATGTTTAGCCTCTGTTTCAAAAACGCGTTGAAATATTTACTAAAATTTTTTAAAAACCCGGCAAATAAAGGTAAATATGCCAGTATTTTATACAGCGCTCAGTATTACGATTAACTGGAAAAAATCTTCTTTATGACTGCTAATACAAAGTTTTTTGATGTAAGTTTTTTGTAATACATGTAAGTTTTTTGAGGGTTCTATTAACTTTATAATTTTTTTAAAACCGTATTTATAGAATCCATTAAGATGATTCTTTCCAAAAATTCAACATATTCTGAAAATTTCGTCAATATTGTTCGACGTTGCAATGAGCTACAACGTTTATCGATGGTAAAAATTTCAGATTTTCACGATTTTCAGACTATAACTGCAATAAATCTATAGATTCCTACATCTTTCAATGCCTGTCGTTTTTTCCCGCATCAACCGATTTCGATGAAACTTTTGCAGTGCATATAATTGACACAGATCTACAGAACGTATTTTTTAAATTTTCAATATAGGTCCACATGAAAAACTTGCAGAATTAAACTTTTAGTATTTTTGCTACAATTCCGATGAATTGCAATTTTTTACAAAATTTTCGCATCCTGTGGCCAACTAATTGCTCTAGCTTCCCAAAAAAGTTCAAATCGTATAGTACAATATTAAAAAAGTTATCGTCTTCTTTAGAGCGGTTTTAAACTTTTGTTCGCTACTGTAACTGACACAGATCTACAAAACGCATTTTTTGAATTTTCAATATTTGCCGTCTTTAGGAAGCTATAGCAATTAGTTTACTACAGGATGTGGAAAGAAATTTTTTGTTTTTGATGACACAGATCTACAAAACATATTTTTGAAATTTCCAATATAGGTCCACATGAAAAACTTGCAGAATTCAACTTTTAGCATTTTTGCTACAATTCCGAGCAATTGCAATTTTCGAAAAAATTTTTTTTCACATCCTTTAGTAAACTAATTGCTCTAGCTTCCCCAAAAAGTTCAAGTCACGTAGTTCAATGTTAAACCAGTTATCGTTTGTTTTAGAGCGTCCGAATATTAATGGGAGTCACTGTAAGTCCCTGGTTAACAAGAGCACAGAGTGTTCCGCAGTCCCGAAAACCGACGTCTGCGCAGAGTAAAGCATCGCGCTAATAACATCGGTACACTTACCTGGTGGTTCTCGTTTTGCCGAAGAGCAGAGGATGATGCTCGCCGATTACGTTGCCGGTCGTTGTAAATCCATTCGAAATGGGGAAAATGGTCGTGCGTTCGTGGCGTAAACACACTTCGGACCGGGCCACACACAGGCAGAAAACACAGGGACCATTCGTTCGCGCCTCGTGCTTAGATAGTTTTGCGTTCGCTCATTGTTGAATGTGGCCAAGCACGCCCCCTTTGAGAGACCGGTCGACCGAGGAGCGGAGCACAGAACGAGAGAGTAAAAGAGAGAGAGAAAGAGAGAGAGAGAGAAAGAGAGAGAGAGCTGGATAGAGAGAGAGAAAGAGAGTGGATCGCCGAGCCAAGAAAGGGACAGGGCGATCGAAGGGAATGCAAGATGAAAGGAGCGAGGACGACGAGCAAAGCCGCGCACGGATTTCTTAACCACAGAGACGACACTTTCGGTAACACTGTATTCACTGATCTATCGGATCACTGTGTACTGGACGGGCCCCCGATCTACGGGAACACCGACCACCGGTGACAAATTCTCGCCGACGATTGTTACGCTGCTTGGTCGAGCGAGAGCGAGCACCGCGCGTGTCTTCCGACTCGTCCTCCAGGGACGAGGATCGACGAACGATACCGATTTCACACGAAAATCGCCGGTCGGTAAACACTGGTCACCCGAATTGCACTTCGAGTCCCATCGGCACGGCGATCGAGTATATCGATCGCGGATTCTCAACTAGAAACACTGCTCTTCTCCGTGATGATCGACGCTGGTGTGACAGGGATGCACGAACAAGACATTGGAAAATATACACGGGCACGCACAAGTGTCGACGAGCGTGTACCTACTGGAGACGGCGAGTTGCGCGGATCGAGAAAGGTTCCCTTTTTCCAGTCCAACACACAAAGCGTTGCTCCTTGGTCGCGGCCCGGCCTCTACTGAGAAACAAGTACGCCAGGGGGCAGTCACGAGCAAGCGGTTCTCGGAGAGCCGGGAGCCTGAAAACCGTCTTCAGAAATCCCCGGTGCCGGTGCCTGTGCCTGTCCGTGAACGCTTTCGGTGGATGTATGTACAGGGTGTTCGACTAACCGTAAGGTGGAAGACCCTATGCTCGTACACTCCGGGACGAAAAGATAGCACATTTTTAAATTAATGTAATATTTATTTATTTAACGTTACAACCAAGGTTTTGTTCTTACACATTCTTGCAAAAAAATCTCTGTAAACGGACACGAATGAAATTTAATTGAATTTTGCCAGTCTATACAAGTTTATTAAAAGAAAACGAAATTTTTATTTTTTAACATATATCCAGCATATCTTCATCTAACAATTAGATGAACCTAATGGTCTGAGTTATTATTAAAAGATATGTTTAAAAGAATTTGTTATCTATTCTTCTATTATTAAAAGAAAACGAAATTTTTATTTTTTAACATATATTCATCTAACAATTAGATGAACCTAATGGTCTGAGTTATTATTAAAAGATATATTTAAAAGAATTTGTTATCTATTTTTCTGTTATTAAAAGAAAATGAAATTTTTATTTTTTAACATATATTCATCTAACAATTAGATGAACCTAATGGTCTGAGTTATTTTTAAAAGATATATTTAAAAGAATTTATTATTTATTCTTCTATTATTAAAAGAAAACGAAATTTTTATTTTTTACATATATCTAACATATATTCATCTAAGAATTAGATGAACCTAATGGTCTGAGTTATTATTAAAAGATATATTTAAAAGAATTTATTATCTATTCTTCTATTATTAAAAGAAAACGAAATTTTTATTTTTTAACATATATCTAGCATATTTCCATCTAACAATTAGATGAACCTAATGGTCTGAGTTATTATTAAAAGATATATTTAAAAGAATTTATTATCTATTCTTCTGTTATTAAAAAAAACGAATTTTTTTATACAGGTGTTTTGCAAGAATGTGTAAAAACAAAACCTAGGTTGTAATGTTAAATAAATAAATATTACGTTAATTTTAAAGTGTGCTATCTTTTTTTTCCGGAGTGTATTAGACTAAAGATATAAAAAATAAAATATATAGAAAATACTTTTTAATAAGCACGCTTGCATTAAAATGCACTCCAAAGGAGAAAATAAATTCTTTGGACATTAGTGATTATAAACAAAAGCTGGAGCGCCCACGAAGATTACGTCGAAATAGTTTAGCGCTCCATGTCTAGAAAAATTATTTTCTCTTTTTTAGTGCATTTGAATATAACCGTAGATTAAAAAAATTTTCTTTTGTATATTTTATTTTCTACTTTTTTGTCTTTTTTTATCCCATGAGTATAGCGGCAAATATTGCCATCGGAAGCAAGCGTGTATACAAAATTTCAGCAATATTGGACTATGGCAAGTGATTTAAAATTCGATTACAAGAGTTCACGCATACAACAACATGTCAAGATAATATTACTATTTATTTTAAACTATGCTTACTACTTTAAAAATAGAATATTTCACTTGATGCAGTTATTTTTTAAAATAGTATTTCATTTTAAGAATATTGGAAATGTTTGTATTTTGTTTTTATTTTTAATTGCAATTTTAAATACTATTGCTGAAAATAAGGGATCGAATTCAATACATTCACGAGTATAGTTTCCTAACGATAAGATACACTATACGTTTATCAACAAAGAATTTTTAAAAAAATATGAACGTTGTATACGACTTAAAATATTGACAATATCGAATATGGTACATTTATCATAAAATATAGCGAACCTTTGAGATTTCATTCACGAATTGAGAGTATTACAAAATACAAATGCGTGGAAACATTATTTTAAAATCTCTGATTCAGTTGAGAGACTTTTTAAATTTTTAACATAAAACGAAACCGTGGCAAATGATATAGTATCTTATATTAAGGTACCATTTCGTCTTTGAATTATTGCCAAGATAAGAAATATTAAATTACCCATAAGTTATGCAGTTTCTCAGAGTATTATAAATGACGCAAAAAGTACAATATTTTATTTCGTGCTTCAAATGGTTGAAATAAAGATATTTTATTTTCGAAATTGTATATCTTATTTCAAACATACTATTTTTAAGCAAACTGAAATCTAAACTCATCGAGAAGAATAAGAAAAATGTCCCAAAGGAACTATAGCTAAATTATTCCATTCCATATGCCTAGAGGGTTCACCAAAAGTGTATAAACGTGGAGGAGGTAATTGTACATACCATAAGAAAATATTGGGCTGGCAAGAAAGTAATTTCGGTATCTTAAGGTGAAATAAAACTGAATTTCTTTGCTCAATTGATGAACTTCAATCAATAAAATATTTTCTTATTTATTCTTTTTGGAAAAGGTCATCGAACAAAAGGTAAAATATCTTATTCATTAAAGGTCTTGAGTGCTTGAATTAAAAAATTGGGCTCTGTTTCACCTGAAAATGCTGAAGTTACTTTCTTGCCAACCCAATATTACAATATGTGCTCGCAAATTTGATAAAATAATGTTTTAGTAGGATATTCTGCCTTTTATAGAGTAGCCGATTAACGGGACCGCTGTAGAAATGTTCAAAGAATTTAAAAAGATTTAAGTATATGCAATTTTTGCGTTAGCTAAATATTTTCATAAGCGGATACCCAGTAGAAATGAGGACACAAATAGAAACAGGGCCTTTTACCTTAATCCCTTGCCGTATCTTGACGAGTCAGACTCGTGATAAAGGGTTTTATCAAAATCTAACAAATATGAATGTTACGCGTTTCATTATAGATGAAATAAAATTTGATTCGTTTGTAGTTAATATTTAATCATTCAAATAAATGTAGCCTTGCAAGAAATACACATTTTCTTTTCGCTTCCACAACATTTTGGTGCATAAAGACGTTCTAATCACTGTAACTGTAAAGAAAATGGTACGGCAAGGGGTTAATCGAAATTAGAACGACCGATTAAAGATGGAATTAAAACGACATCGAAATTGCTGTGGTGACTACGTTTTCGGGTTATTTGCGAATAACACTAAACGTACCAAGTTGTAAAAGTAGCAGGCACGTCTCGCCTCATAAAAATGATAGAATTTAATTTATTTAGACGTTGCGCGGTTCCCATTATAATGTGTGCTCTAATAAAGATATTGTGGTGTCGAATCGATCCCGAAATTGGGATACGTATCCCGACTAGGGCTGTAAGCTTCGATTGCAGAACCTTCGAAGGTCGAAGGTCGAAGGTCGAAGATTTCGAAGCTTCGAAGCTTCGATTTCAGAACCTTCGAAATTTCAAAGGTTCGCTTTCTGGAAATTCGAAGGCGATGGAGAATCAAAGTTTCTAATTTCGAACTTCTCTCCGTAGTAAATTATTATGACGGCCACGGTAGATACGTCATCAATTATTTTTTAAGTACATTCGTGATATGATCCTGAAAATTAATAGAATGCAATTTTTTAAATATAATTTAATTACGAAAAGTTACCACACATTAGCAAATAAGATTTCTATTGTAATATTATCTATGTAATACTGATTGCAGAATAACCTCTTATTTGAGGTTTCTATTGCACAAATAAAAAAAAAAAAATTGCGAAAAGTTCAAACGGAAAGTTGAATGTCAGTCACCGGTGACTGACAGTTAATATTTTTATTTATCAAAAATCGTGACACGGTATAAGGTTGCGAAATTTCGAAGCTTCAAAACTTCGAAATTTCGAAACTTCGAAGACTTTGAAAACTACGAAGACTTCGAAACTTCGAAGCTCCCTTCGTTCCTTCGAAGACTTCTAAGCTTCGAAGTGTTTGAAGCTTCGGAAACTTACAGCCCTAATCCCGACTAGGAAAATTGAACGGCGAATGATTGTAGAGTGAAACTTCGGAGAACACGTTTCTTTATTTATTAATTCGTTAGATATTGGCTGGCTGGCTCCAAATCAGACTCGGCTGTATTGGATGCTGTCTACTCGGTAGTCGAAACAGTTCTGTCTTCACAGAGTTCGCAACAAATTAAGGAACGCTCGGAAGTAGGTGTGGTCTTGGAAAATTGTATATGTATGATTGGTTTGAGGGGGTGTTTTGGCAAGTGGTGAAAGTGGTGGAAAATTAGGAAGAGTAGGAGGAGAGATAGATTTAGGTATCGGCTACGGTCAAAGGCCAAGAACATGCGTGGCTTCGGACATGAAAAAATTCCTCCGTTGAATGCGGATAGCGGGCCAGCGGAGGAATTAGTTCATGTAATTCAGGGTGAGACCTGGGCGGTGGTGGTTTAGTCGGTATGGTATTGGCAAAAGGCCTCATAATTCCCCTAAATTTCACCTCGAGGGGAAACCGAGCCCGACACTACCCCCCAAACTACATCTGCGGGGGGTGTGCATAAGTAGCATTCCCCCACCGCCCTTAAAAAAAAAGGTATCGGCTACGGTTGTAAAACTATAAAATTCGGTAGGCTAACGGAATGACGGTTCAACATGTGTTTTTTAGCTGGCTTTTTCGGGTTTTTCGCATTTAGGACCGTTATTGTCTCGAGTAGGTATTCCGGCTAACTGTCCTTCGAGGTAACGCGATTGTCCTTTCGCAGAGGGTTTTTAAGACGGAACAGATATTGAGTCATTTTTAATGTGAAAGCAGCTGCGTGACTTCAATAATAATAATAATAATAATAATTATTATTATTATTTATTATAAACGGACTGACGTCCTTTTACAAAACTGTTTACAATATCAAAGAAGAGGAAAAACAAAAGAATAATTATAAAATAAAAAATCTATAACCGGTCATTTGATCGGTCGTGGTAGGTTTATTATTAAAAATCCCTCTGGTCCACTGATGCGCGCAAGTCAGGACAGAAACAGCGCAGCCAGTGCGTACTGTGCGCGAGATCAAGACAGAGAACCGATTCGCGCGTCCCTATTGGCGGAGCTTTGATTGTTAATAACTTGAATATGAAGCAGAAATCATGATTCTGTCTTTGATTGTTTCAGGCTTATTTTGGATTGCAGAATCGACTGCTGAAACGTCTGATGCATGTAGACACCCTGTATACAGGACCAGACGAATGAGCAAGCCAAGCAAGTACAATCCGCCCGCTCGCCTCGCTATTCGCCTCCGAGACGACGTTCCATTGTTTCGTTCTCTCCTGTCTCGGAAGCGTGGCACATACATGGACACGCACACATGTTATAAGGGTGAATTATCTACGATTGAAACCGAAAATATCTCAGTTACTCCGAATGACTCGTACAAATTTTCTAGACATTTTGTTCCAAAGTTTTAGGATCGCCGATCATTTTTACGTGGGATAATGTACTTTTCTAGCGTTAGATCGGAAACGCAAATTCAATCGTATGTACAGTGACTCCCACTAATATTCGGACACTCTTAAAAAGACGATAACTGTTTTAATATTGTACTATGCGATGTGAATTCTTTTGGCAAGCTAGTGCAATTAGTTTGCCACAGGATGCGAAAAAAAATTTTGTGAAAAATCGCAATTCATCTGAATTATAAAAAAAATACTAAAAGTTGCATTTTACAACTTTTTTATGTGGACCTACATTGAAAATTTTAAAAATACATTTCGTAGATCTGTGTCAATTATATGCCCTGTGAAAGTTTCATCGCAATCGGCTGATGTGGAAAACAACGACAACGATTGAAAGATGTAAGAATCATTAGATTTACTGCAGTTGAAGGCCGAAAATCGTGAAAATCTGCAATTTTTAACATATTTAAATGTTTCTAGCTCATTGCAACGTCGACCGATTTTGACGAAATTTTAAGAATATGTTTAATTGACACAGGTCTATAAAACGTATTTTTTAAATTTTCAACGTAGGTCCACATAAAAAAGTTGTAAAATGCAACTTTTGGTATTTTCTTTATAATTCCGATCAATTGCAATTTTTCACAAAATTTTTTTTCGCATCCTGTGGCAAACTAATTGCTCTAGCTTCCCAAAAAAATTCACATCGCATAGTACAATATTAAAACAGTTATCGTCTTTTTAAGAGTGTCCGAATATTAGTGGGAGTCACTGTAATTACAGAGCCAGATTGGTCATATAGCAGATGTAGCAAATGCTAATTGTAAAAGTAATTGGCTAAGTAGAGCCAAATATAAATAATAAATGATCGAACCGTGCGCCGCGAAATTTAATTATTGTATTTTTAAAAATAATTTTCGATCGATAAAAATAATAAAATTAAAGCTAATCGTAAAAGTTGTATTTTATTTTACTGTTATACAAAAGCTAAGGCCTGGTAACATCTGCCTTTGTGTAATGACTTCTACGTGATCCCTGGCAGATCTAGGTGCACGGTAGTGCACCAGCCAAGTTCTCGCACTACCTCCTTTTACACGAAACAACTTGGCCGTTTTTTAGAGGCTTGTAACTCGGAACTGGAGGCAGATGGAGAGATGTAATTTCGTACGTTTGTTGAGTGCTATCATGTCTCCATATTGGCGAAACATTAATCTTCCAACATTAGTAGGTTCCGAGATATAGGACCACAAAAATCGCTAAATTTGTCAGTGACTGACAGATCATTAAAACCTTTTGGGTACTTCCCATTGACCCCATAGATTGAGTTCTTTTGTGAGACGTTAGAAGTATTAGTTTACTAACTAAAGTGCAAATAATTAACTTCCAGATTCATAGGGAAGTTATTGTAATTACCCCGAAAATTGAAAATCGACTTTTTTAGCAGATCTTCACGTTTCATGGTCATTGGAGTCATTTTAGACTATGTATATTATATAATTTTTATATTATATGTATAATTTATATTATTACTATTATATTATAATATACAGGGTCATCCGTTTTTAAACGGACAAACGTAAAATATTTTGTTAACAAAAAAGATGCCCCTACTTATTTTAAACCAAACAAAGGAAAAATCATCAAGATTCATCACTGGAGTCCCGAGATATTCAAGTTTATGTGAACTAAAAAAATTATGGTTATTTGCAATTTTCTAGAAATCAAGGCCGAAACGAAAAAAGTGGCAGGGGTAAAACTTGTTCCATTTGGGGTTCTTTATAGCTGGTTTACGTTTGTCCGTTTAAAAACGGATGACCCTGTATATTCATATTATATTATATAATTTTTTAAAAATTGTTATTGGTCGCAACTGCGAAGGAAGAAATAAAGATCAAATAAGGCAAACTTATGGTCTATTTTGAACGAGTCAGATGTTTATTCAATTGCATTTAAGTTTAAAAAGAGAAAGAAAATATGTGTTTTTCAACTGGTGTATACTTTTAAACATCTACGAACTGAGTGAGGGAAGAGGCGAATAATACAATTAAACAATTAAACGGATTTCTCTAAGTGAAATTCCATCGTAGTTGTATGAAAGGTCTCCTACTGAAGATCAGTTCCATCGAAATAATTGCAATGCTTAACTTAGCAGTTAACCAACGCAGATGCGGCAGTTTTGTCTTTAAAATAATAATGGAGATTGACACAGGGCCACGGACCATTTTTTTCCATTTGTAAACCCTGTGACGACATTGGCTTAAAGTAGTGGTACTACTACGAAGTGATTGAAGCAGGAGGCGGGTAATGCAATTATGTATCACCATTTGTTTCCAGGAAGGACGGCTATTGGGTAGAGGCTGAAATAAGTCGCACTTCTCTTATACTACAATTTTACGTCTTCCAATGTTTATATTATTTTATTACCAAGATTCATGTAGATTTATAACAACCGTCTTTATTACTCTCACATGTTAACACTGAACCTATCGACCATCAAAAGTGACCGATGTGTACAGTATTATAGGAATAACAGGATTAAATTTATTTATATTTTGTGCGAATTTTACTAGAATATATAGTGGATTCAAAAGATATATTCAATACATTCCCATGAAAACACCTTTACGATTTCAATAATTGTCAAATAAAAAATCTGAAATGGGTCATTTATTTATATTATAATAAGAATTTCACTGATCATAATCTGGAGATCAACCATTACTGGATTACTCATTTTACTGTTGTAACGTCTTATACTTTATAAAGTTATTAATAAACGAAATACGTTTCTATGTACCTCTTGTGCTTTTCAATTAGTACAGACAATTTTTATTTTCTATAAATCTAGTATGCTTAACAGAAAATGTTCGATTTCGCTCATTTTTGTTAAAAAAACGGTGAATACACTTCTGAATACTATCATTATCAGTAAAAAGACAATAAATGTTACAATATTTAGATAGTATGAAAGGAAACATGAAAACTTTGTACATATCAACTTATTTTTTATTGATGTTCTATATCCATCATTGTAACCGTTTTTATTATCATATTAATAACCAGAAGAAAAAGGATGAAATTATCATTTTCGCATTATAATAAGTATATTTAGTATTACTTTAGCATCAGCATATTTCTTTGCTTAAAAATATGAAGTCTACCATTAGTAACTATTACTCACATTCGAATATTTTTTTATATTGTTTATTATCTTCTATCTTTTTTCTTTTTGATGTATTATTTTCTTCTATTTTTGTGTGATCTTCTTTTTTTGTGATATTACTTTCTTCTATTTTTTTGTGTTCATATCATAATTTTACTTTCTTCTATTTTTTGTGTTATACTTTCTTCTATTTTTTTGTGTTCATAATTATTATGCCGTGTTAGCGGCTTAATTCAATTCATGTACTTGGCGTAACTTTTTTACTTTTTTGAAGTTTTGGTAACTATTACTCACATTCGAATTTGTTTCCCTACTGCCATTAACGTTACAGCAATAAAAACGTTACCTATTACATAAATATGCCAATTTTTCTATCCAAACAATGAACTGTAATCGGTAAAATATTTTTCATCTTGTACGATGACCTTCCGCCATCTTTCTAGCAGCTTTATAATTCCGCGCTCATAAAAGATTTTCTCAAAATTGGGTTTTATTTCACCTTAAAATACTGAATTACTTTCTTGTCAACTCACTAGTTCAAGAAACAAATCAATGACCTTGAAATTGTAGAAAACATGACCTTGGAAACGGAATTTCTTCCACGGGTTCCCTTGGGAGTTCTCTTTTGTTTAAAAACAATAGTTTTCTCGCGCCATTAAAAACGGTGGAAATAAGTGAAGTTCCGGATTAGATAATTCACCCTGTATACGTGTATGTACAATACACATACATTCAGAGACGCGGTAGCGCACGTGCACGTCCGACCACCACACCGTTACTTCAACACGTACGAGCAGGTTAGGGAGCCACGCGCGCATACGTATACATAAATAGTATGCGTGTATTACATACATGTTCAGACAAACACACTCCACTGTAAACCAACCTACCGGCCAGTCACGCACGATCTCTCGTTCGTGTATGAATGTCGTAGTCCGGTTACCACCGGACCCGAACCCATCACGAGCACGCAGGCTAACTTAGGGCCGCCACACATACGATCATTCTTACAGTCCTTTTACTTGTACGGGTCTTGAGTTGTAATGCAAGACGCTTGAGACCACTTACACATTTTCTTTTCGGTTTTATAAAGGAGCGCCGTTGATGAGGAGCATCGGCGATAGCTATTATCGCAAAGAACGGAAAAATGAAGATGGTTGAAACAGTAGTTATTCGGAAAATTATTGTTAATTTCGAGCAATAGTACATGGTCAATTAGACAAGCGAGAGGAAATGCTTTAACTAAATACGAACACAATTAGGCCTTGTATAGAGTTACTATAAGTAGTCGGCCATGTAAGGTCAGTAGTTAGCCATCTTAAGCGTTGTTATTTACCTTCGCAAGGAATGTCTTGAAGAACCTAGCTTCAGATTTTTTAAATGAATTTTTATACGAATAAAATTAAATCTGTTTGTTTACTTTTTATCCAGTGTTATTCTTTATTCCAAATTTATTAAAAACGAGGCTGTTTATGAAATTCATTTGTCGAGGTGAAAGAGACTTTATTATTTATGTGTTATTAGACTTTACCTTGCGAAAGTTATTAATATATTATATTATTAATTATTATTTATTTATTAATTATATTATATTATTATTAATGTATTATATATTAGAAAAGGAGGGAAATAAATCATTATGCACATTCAATGGTGTAATTATTTGTTAAGTAATATTTTAATTAGACACATTTATGCTAATAAGACTCTTGCACACAGTGATCATCTGTGATCTACGAAAATGATTTCAGAAAACGACGTTAAATGCTTAGAAAGGTGGTAGACATAACACTGCAGGGTTACATAGTGACGAGAAGATAGATGAGGGTGGTAGAAACATTCATCTCTCCATAAATAATAAAACTGGAATTTCACTGAAAGGTAACGGTGGTTATGTGACGATAGGGAACGAAACTGGTCGACGCAACGCGACGTTGAAACCTGAAAAATGAAGGTCCTTGCAATCATTATAATGACGCTGAGGAAGTGGCAGTACTCGTAAGTGTATTTAGTCGGTCGATTTCAACATAGGAAGCACACTAAGATACATGAAACACCTAAGATACATGACTGTTACGCAACATTACTGAACCAGTAATGTTTTATGATGAATTTTTCTAAATAAATCCTTTTTATTTATGGTCACTCTGATTAATAACATTTTTTTATATACATTTACATGTATGTTGATTGATGTCAAACCATCTGATGTGTTTATATCACGGAATTACCTCAAAGAGTTTATTGAGGTATAAGATTTAGGCAAAGATTAAATGTTATCGGCGCATTGGTTCGATCAATTAAGTACTTTAAAACACTATTTGCAAAATATTACAACATTTTATCTCGACGTTTCGATCTAGATTTAGATCATTTTCAAGAGATTAACAAAAACAACATTGTATTTGCGTAGTGTCACAAAACTAACTTTAAATTAGAAAATTTAATATATGTATGACATACATGTTGCTGCCTGGACAGTCACCATGGTAGTATAAGATGTAGGTGAAATATGGATTACGTTTCCAAAATTTGAATTTACCGCCTTATTTTGTTTTATTCCTAGCGTCTTCACGTTTCCTCACTACCGTGATGACTGTCCAGGCAGCAACATGTGGGTCCTACACAGCTATCAAGTTTTTTAATTTTTGTAATTTAAATTGTTTTGTGACACTACGCAAGTGAGTAACACTTATTTCGGTTTTTCCTTCTTACAATATGTTTCACTTTTGTTGATTTACAATTATTAAAGAAAAACATTTCTTGTTCATTACAGACACAATGTTTTTGATGTTAACCCCTTGAAAATGATCTGAATTGAGATCGAAACATCGGGACAAAATACTGTATAAAGTATTAAAGTGATCGAACCAATGCGCCGATAACATTTGAATTTTGCTTAATAGGAAGCACATTTCGTCTTGCAAAACGGATTGCATGAGCGAGCGTGTACGACGGCCCTTATGGTCGTGCGCCCGCGCGTTTGCACTCTCCAAGTACCGAGCATTCACGAACGAAGAACCTCTATCGGCGTGTACCGGTGGAAATTTATCGTATGTACCTCGTTTCTTGCCACTTGATCGTTCCTCCTCGACCTTGTCAGTGATTTCGGCCAATTTCACCGTCGTTTCGACGGTATTTACTATTAGCTGGCCGACACCGCCTGGTGACCTACGATGAAAGACTGAAAGTGGTCTGAGAAAGAACGGGAATCGAGTTGCTTGCAGGAGGAAGAAGGACGGTGCCCAAAGGGAACTGAAGAGGCCGGGTCGAAGGAAGGGGCTGAGACCTGGGAGCTAGGTGGAAGACCGTGGAAGGGGAAGCCGATGTCGAGCAACTGAACTTGACCCTCGTTGGATCTGCATTTTCGTCGGTTTGCTTAGCCGACAGAAATTCAGTGGCTTTTTTACCCTGTCGTTTGCGAACGATTGCGTTTCGCCGCTTGAAAAATGTGCGCGAGCAGAAAATAGCCATGGAACTTCGTGACGGAAATTTTTGAGGAGTTAATTCTATAGATACTAGAAACTGTCAGAAGTGAGAGTGATGAAATTAGCTGCTCGAATATATTTTCAACGCACTGTACATATTTATACATATGTACAGTTACTATACAGGGTGTTCACGCTATTACTAGCCAGCATTTTTTTTGTAAATAGTAAATATTAGAAAAAAATGATAGAGGAAAAAATAGTACTGTTTTTTCGTCTCTTTATTCGTCTTGACACACGCTTTCATACAACATAAAAAAATGTATAAATATGTAAGAGATGGTCGAGATTAAAACAGCAAATGTGAATCAACTTTATTTAAAAGTCTCTTTTCGGTGACAGACCTGACGAGACTGTTTCTTGTTCGTTTCGTTTTTGACGTTCGCTAGTCGTTGGCAACGAACCGCTTGTAAATAACATTTACAATATACCGGGTGGCGCAACATGAACAACAGCTTACAAATAGAGCTGTACACGGTCCTAAGCATTGCCAATTATACAGGGTGTTCAGGCTATTACTAGCCAGCATTTTTTTTGTAAATAGTAAATATTAGAAAAAAATGATAGAGGAAAAAGTAGTACTGTTTTTTATGTGCAACATAATGACATATGCATTTTTGTTTTACTTACATTATTTTGATAGAAATGAAGGTGACCTTCAATTTTTTTAATGGAATGCTATACATTTTTTTTGTTGTATGAAAGCGTGTGTCAAGACGAATAAAGAGACGAAAAAAAAGTACTATTTTCTCCTCTATCATTTTTTTCTAATATTTACTATTTACACAAAAAATGCTGGCTAGTAATAGCGTGAACACTCTGTATAGTAACGATATGTTTCTAAATAATGTTGTATGTTAATATCTCTTTGTTCGAATACACTGAAATTTTCCAAGTGCGATGTAGACATTATAGAATATGATTTGGACACAGGCAGAGTGAACATGTCTTCTTTCAGCCATTATCCATTAGTCAGTCCTCCTGAAAACAAATTGCTCAAAAATAAACATCCACTAACAAACTATTATACTGATGTGTTGATTTAAATGAGTACAATGATAAACATGTAGCAAACTAATTGTCCTAACTTATAAAAACAATTTAAGTCGCATCGTCCAATACTAAAAAAGTTATTAACTTTTTAAAAGTGTGCCAATATTACTGCGGTAGACTGTATGCATATATAAGAATCCATGTTATTAAAACGTAAAAATTTTTTGTCGACTTTCTGCCAAATGAGAAAGCATAATATTACAACTGTGGGAAATAGGAAAATGGCTATTGCGTACATAAATAAGGATATCACTAATTGAAATCACTGACTTTAAGTAAACTTCAAATTTCTATGTTTTCTACATTTCATAATTTCTGGAATGGTCCTAATAGTTTTATATAAAGCAAATGCAAACCATGATTTGATGTTGTAGATGCAAAATCTGTAAACCTTTCCCTTAACCTCTTTCCCTTGATAATTATGCGTATGTATTGCGTAGAAAGACGATAATGTATAATCATTACGGAATTGCTTACGTAATACCGACAGTAATTACGTCATTACAAAAATGAGACGGAATAGCTGTGCATGGGAACACCGAGACGCCAGGCTTCGGAAGAACGCTGCAAAATGAGAGGAATGTTTCAAATTCTTGTAGGTACACAGAGTTAATACTAACGCCTATTCACGTACTCTTATTTTTATTGCAGTGAAAGGAATGCCGGGAGTGCTCCGTTATGAGCTTCTAGATGCGTTGAATACATGTTAAGGAATTTGTTCTTGCTAGAACCATGGGCTACATACACCAATTTTTTCCACGGTCAGGCGCGTGTCTAATTAAACCTGCAGGCTTGTAAGTTTAATAGCAGGTTGTTTATTATTCTATTTTTTAGTAAACCAGAAAATTATTATCTATTACAATAATTATAATTAAACTAATTATAATAATTTCAAGTAATTTGGACAAAATATTAGATATATATTTTTGTTAGTATTTTGAATTGGTGCAAAATTAAGTCGACAATAAAATATTTTCATGAGATTTTTGGAACCTTGTCTTAATAAATATATAGATAACAATATTTTGAGTTTGAGAACGAATTTTTACTTCAAATTTTCAGAAATTAAGATTCTTTCAGCTGGGAACAGCAGTAAATGGATTCTCTACTGAAATAGAATTCGTTACCAGTGTGAAATTGTGCCTATGGCAGCACTTTCGACACGAGTTTGCTGTCACTGTGTTGATTCGTTTGCTGATGTTCCGGTCACGTGTTCAGAAACACGTGCGAGAAGGATGGCTCGATGCACACGCCTGACAGACGACCACGAAAACAGCCCTGATAAACGTAACATGAAACGCTATTGATAACGACGACTCATACTTAGAGATGGGAAGAGACCCACATCTAACAGCTGAAAGCACTCGTGCATGTATTCGTTTCTTCCATTAGCCCGCCTCGCTGCTCGATGCTTTCGAACGCAACCTTCTTTTGAATAAGGATGATTAATGACCGCCGAACTTTCAATGCTGGAAGAAAATGAACAAATCAATTAACGGATGATGCCCATGGAATGTTTTAAGGCCGCGCGATCTGTTACGATGACGCTAGATGCACCGCACAGACGAAACTATACTATTCTATAGTTTGGTAGTGCACGTATTACTGTAGGAGCCGCACAAAGTCTAAATAAAATCAATCTTGTCATTTTTATAAGGGAATATGTACCAGTTACTTTTAATAATTGAAGTGAAACTTTTCCTGAGGGTAACAATTTTCTGATGTAACGGAAGTCGATGTTACGGAAGTCGAAACTCGAGTGGCGCGAAAATTTAAACTAAGAATAAATGGAAGAATCTAAACTAAGAACGCCTGTCTAGTATTTTATTTTTATTTACATGAATTACAGTAATATAATTAAATATATTACTGACATGATAGATTTTTTTTTCTTATTGCTTATTAGGTACAGCTACAGATAAACTATTATACCTAATAAACAATAAGTTTCACGTCTGCCGCGTGTGGTTTTTTTTTACTTATTTAATTTAAGGCTCGAAAGTGCAATAAAATAAAATCGTATTTTTAATGGAAACAGCCTTTCTAAAATAGCTAAATAAGTGTAGCCTGCTTCGACCATTTTCATAAGCCATAAATGCATGAAGATCCGCAGTCTAGTTATAACAGAATGTATTTATTTTAATTTTAAAAGAAAATTGAATTATTTCCTATGGAAGAGAGCATCGTTATATGTAATTTTAATAATTGTATAATAAACATGAGAACAGTCATTTGACCGATGGTAGTGACTTAAAGGGTAAAAGAATATTGAGGTTCAGGAAGCTCACATCAATTTTGTTCATCATATAGAGAATGACTTTTAGAAATATTTTTCCCCACCATGATTCAGCGAAATGTGTTCATTTGAACCAAGTTTACGTAAGTGGAAAGGACCTGCGGGGTTATCAGCAGTCAGTATATCTAGCTATTTTCGTCTTTCAATAAGGAGATGTCTTTGTATTCTATTATCGTTCTTTATTTATAATGCTCGAAAGCTGTTTCCTTTATCTCTATTCTTTTTCTTAATCATCAATTGTATAGCACAGGTTGCTGATCGCGTAACTGTCACAACATAATCAAAATAAAAAGACCGAGTTAGTAAACAATTTTCTATTCGCATGTAACAGTTGGCGTCAAGTGTAAACAGCTATGATAAGGTAAGTACATATGAAGTCGTAATCGCAAAAAGTTCGAATGATCGAAACGTCGGAATATTGTCGATGTCAGTATACAGTGAGCTTTGGTAGCGCAAACAGCAAAGAGGAACTTCAAATTCAGCATATTCGAAGGGAACGTCAATTTCGAATGCAATTTCGATTTGCCAAGTAAGTGATAACGAAACACATTTTTTTAGCGAAAATTATCTCCTTCTCGTGAGCTTTATATATTTTATTCATAATTTATTGTCACGTTAGAAACGGATTTTTTAAAGTTTATGAAGTCAAAATATCGACAATTCTCCTACTCCAGTAGTTCAATAAACTATTTTAGGTTTGAAAGACTATTTCTCTGTGTCCTATTCGAATTAAGTGAATTGTTTAGTTTCCAATAGATTGTAAGGCCTGTGCCCATTTTAATGTTTTTATTTTCTTTAGTCTGACTCATCAGTTTTATAGTAGATTATAGAATTGGTAAAGCTACAGTATGAAAAATAGATTCCTTAACCATGTGCAAAATGTGCATTTGTAATTTGCACACATTAAGATTTCATACAAAAATGATAAGAATTCAATATAGCTAGACATTCACTTCAAAATTCATACAAAAATGATAAGAATTCAATATAGCTAGACATTCACTTTAAAATTCATACAAAATTGATAAGAATTCAATACAGCTAGACATTCACTTCAAAATTCATAAAAAAATGATAAGAATTCAATGTAGCTAGACATTCACTTCAAAATTCATACAAAAATGATAAGAATTCAATGTAGCTAGACATTCACTTCAAAATTCATACAAAAATTATAAGAATTCAATATATTCACTTCAAAATTCATACAAAAATGATAAGAATTCAATATATTCACTTCAAAATTCATACAAAAATGATAAGAATTCAATATATTCACTTCAAAATTCATACAAATGATAAGAATTCAATATAGCTAGGCATTCACTTCAAAATTGATTGGTTTCATAAAAAATCGTCATTTATGCAAGTGGATCAATATTTTGATCAACCATTCTACTAGATTGAATACTTTCCAAATTCTGTGTATATAAAACACAACTCATCAAATGCTTGAATTAATTAGTACAATAGCAAATGTATGTTTCACTTATTCTAAAAGATTTCTGTTGCTAAATATAAAGAGTTCAATTATATCTGTATTTCTAATTGGCGTCGTTATTCCTATACATTGTTCTACATTTTGTTATTTAAGGTTAAATGACTTCACTTCCTAACGAAAGTTTATTTTAAAGATAATGTCACGTTCGAACCACAAGCGACGGAACGCACGAATTAATTGAATATTCAAGTTTTAAACATTGTCCAACATCCAGATCGTATTCCTCGCGATCTTCGACGAAGAAAAAAGTGTGCGATGAATCGCGAGTGGAACCAGTTCGCCGTACAGAAGGCACCACCGAAGGAACTCTTCACTAAACTCCGGATACCGGTAAAAACGTTAACGGGTCCTGGTCCGACTAATTGCTCGAAGCGAGTTCTTCAGGCCCTCCAGAATCAAGTCCTCGGCCCTCAACATCCCGAAATTTGGCAGGTAATCGGTTCGCTTAAATCACGATCGTAAAGTCACATTTCAGGGTAAAAGTCGCCTGATTATTATCATTACCGACAATGTAAGCCTTGCCCGTGAAGGAAGATTTAGACGCACTAGCAATAACCGTCCCGAAAGGTGCACTCTCTTCACGTGTGTACTGTATACATAATACACAACCGCGTGCACAGCGGTGTTTTACCCTAACCATAAGTTCGTGTTCGTTGCCTGAAATTGAGGAACGTTTATCATGCTACATTCGAACACGGATTCTGCACGATATCGTTATTCACTGTTTATCAACAGGTGGCACCGGAGGATTATCTCAGGCACCGACGAGATACTGTTGAAGACTGCAAGCCTTACGGGACTACGTGTCCCGCGAAAATTTCGGTGTTTTCTTACGCCCCACAGTGCGGCATGTAAATGGACATTCGAGACAAAAATCGTAACTTCTAAACTAATCAATTTTTGACATAGGTACCTTAATAATTTTTTAAAGGGAATACAAAGATGCATCGATTAATGCACCAACAATATAAGGTTCCATTAGTATAAAAGTTTATTTTAATTTCTTTTTTAATGAAGAGCTTTTTATGATCAGTTGTTATTGCAATTTGTTGTCAACTGTATACTGTACAACTTTTGTTCGAAATATTTTTTTATTATACGGTTAAATTTAATTATATCTACTATAATGTATAATTATTTGACAATACACAACACCGTATTTTTTACTAGTATTAAGTAATGGTTAGTACAAACTGCTAAATAAATCCAGAACTAAACTAAACGGCATATTACTCAGGAACCATAATACTTTTAATATAAATATAATATGTACACGTAAATAAATAGTTTAATTATATAAAGATAAACTATTAAAAAATTTAATTATTTGCTATTCTTAATATAAATATAAATAATATATAGATATAAATAAAAAGTTTAAGTACATAAATGAAAACTATTCAAAAATTAAATTATTCCTTACAGTTTTTGTCTAACTTTTGATCATTTCTGGGAATATAAGTGTGTTCGGACATTCAAGCTTCAACCAAGTCGCGATTATAAATGCGTTTCTCTAACAAAAATTAAATAACATCTGGTCTTGCAATTTATCGCAGAAAAAAATTATGTAGCAA
Source organism: Lasioglossum villosulum (assembly GCA_963971365.1). NCBI lineage: Eukaryota > Metazoa > Arthropoda > Insecta > Hymenoptera > Halictidae > Lasioglossum > Lasioglossum villosulum. The sequence goes on from OZ020502.1 coordinate 24,247,881, forward strand.
TATACTACAACATCTTGTTGATACAGAACAGTCAAAATTATAGGATGTTTTGAACCGTTTTTTTGTAAATTACATTTTAAGGAAAAAATGCAATTCCTAAATTGCCAGTTAAAATTATATATACCTCTGGTCAAATACTTCACACCTAAGTTGTAACAAACAGTATAAAACAAAAACGAACCTAGAAGAGCAATTAGCGCACGAGTAATCCAACTTTTTAGTATTTATACTACAATAAACTCTTGGCTGTTACTGATCCCTTATTGATTTTCTCAGATACTGCTTTTTACGTACACATTCCTCACTTACCGACTAATGATTTTGTTGGATAATTAGATTAGAATCGAACCATAATTATTTTGATTTTTGTCCATTGCATGCCGCACTGTGCGCCCTCTGGGATTTATTCTGGCTCCAGCCAGAAAAACAAAAAGCCTCCGACGACATTTCTTTAGTGCAGAAGACCACTGAAGATATTATTATTAAATATTGCATTCTTCGCCATATTTTAGACGATGTTTTCGCACTATTTTGATACTATTCTCGTCGGTGGAGTAACTTTTAGCGATGTGGTGTTTCAGGTCACTGTAATTTCCATCGTTACCACCTCGCCCATTGTGCCTATTTACCGGACCGCGGAATAGCACGGGCGCTGGCAGTCTTTAAGTACTCAATGTGTGATATTTCAACTAATTGAATAGCTGTTTCATTGAGGTTAAAGACTAATGTGTTCACACGAGATATCATCAACAGTAAATTTATAAAAATTATTAAATATGTAAGAGATGGTCGAGATTAAAACAGCAAATGTGAATCAACTTTATTTAAAAGTCTTTCTTCGGTGACAGACCTGACGAGACTGTTTCTTGTTCGTTTCGTTTTCGACGTTCGCTTGTCGTTGGCAACGAACCGCTTGTAAATAACATTTACAATATACCGGGTGGCGCAACATGAACAACAGCTTACAAATAGAGCTGTACACGGTCCTAAACATTGCCAATTATACAGGGTGTTCAGGCTATTACTAGCCAGCATTTTTTGTGTAAATAGTAAATATTAGAAAAAAATGATGGAGGAAAAAGTATTACTGTTTTTTATGTGCAACACAATGACATATGCATTTTTGTTTTATTTACATTATTTTGATAGAACTGAAGGTGACCTTCAATTTTTTAAATGGAATGAGGTATTTTTTAATACGTCAATCGATGCAGCTGGACATTCGTAATAAAAAAGTACTAACCTATGTATGTCGAAAAGTTAATCGTTCAGAAGATATTTCAATGTAAAAAATATAAAAATATCATTACTGCCGTACTAAGACGTTAGCGTTTACTTACTAGTGTAGTACGACAGTAATGGTATTTTATGTTTTTTATATTGAAATATCTTCTGAACGATTAACTTTTCGACATACATAGGTTAGTACTTTTTTATTACGAATGTCCAGCTGCATCGATTGACGTATTAAAAAATACTCATTCCATTTAAAAAATTGAAGGTCACCTTCAGTTCTATCAAAATAATGTAAATAAAACAAAAATGCATATGTCATTGTGTTGCACATAAAAAACAGTAATACTTTTTCCTCCATCATTTTTTTCTAATATTTACTATTTACACAAAAAATGCTGGCTAGTAATAGCCTGAACACCCTGTATAGCTATAAAAATCGTCCGTTGTCTGAGGGTTAAAGGGCGTACGAATACTCATGGAAATATGCTCAAAGAAAACAAAAAACAAATTACAATAACTTCCCTATGAATCGGGAAGTTAAAAATTCATTTCCCGAAAATGAAATATCCGAAAACCCCTTAATGTCCATTGGATCTAGATTTTATATATTCCTATCAAAAAGGGGATATGAAACACGAAATAGTAAGAACAATCTAAACATTAGATTATTTATTAATTGATAATATCTTAACATTAGTTCGAAAGTAAAAGTAAAATTATTATCATTATTATCATTATTATCATCAATAATTACGTAAAGCAAAAGCTGAATAAAAAGTAACTAATTTTGCAGTTAATTTAGAAAGTTCTAATTTTTTCGAATTTTTAAAATAATTGCGATTAAATTCGTGTAGTACTCTGTAAAACATTTTGTCGAAAGAAATCTGCTTTTCAGGTGTTAGACGATATAAAGGCGGGCCTGCAATACGTATTTCAAACGAACAACAGGCTCACTTTGGTGTTGACTGCAGCGGGTCATGGTGGCATGGAAGCTTGTTTGGATAATCTACTCGAGCCCGGCGATAAGATAGTCATCGTCAAATCCGGATATTGGGGCGAACGTGCTGGCGAAATAGCATCTCGGATAGGCGCGTGTGTACGTGACTTATTCTTACAAAGATGTCTTAATTTTCAATAATATTAGATGCATAAATTGATTTTTAATTGGAAATCGTAGGTTGAGTTCATAGAAACAGGACACGAGAGAGCAGCTACGTTGCAAGAAGTAGAAGCCGCGTTAAAGGAACATAGACCGGTGGCGGTTTTCATGGTCCATGCAGAATCATCCATTGGTTTGAAGCAGCCATTGGAAGGTTTTGGAGATTTAATCCACAAGTATATTTTATACAAAATTATTTGAAACATAATTGTATAATAACACTGTCCAACATCTATTTTACAATCTCACAAACAATCAGTGGCCTTTGTAGATCTTATTACGGTCCACATGAATTTGAAAGTCATGGTTTTCTGTCATCTTCAATTTTTAAAAAATTGAATTCAATAACATTAAATTAAACCGTTTACATGTGAATCGTGTAAGCGGATAATGGATAACTCAGATATCATTAGTTCGGACATTTGAGGTTCTATTAAATCGTCGATTGATAAGGTAAATATGCTTTGAATAATACTATATTCGGTCCCATATTGATGTTCTGGAAAAATGGTTTCATTCGTTGGTTCAATTTTGTTCATCGCTGTGTATCGAGACGTTACTATACGTCAGAATTGGAAATGCGTCAAATTGATCACTTCAAAATCTTGTTTCAGATACGGCGCTCTCCTGATCGTAGATACGGTTGCATCATTGGTTGGCGAGCCGTTTTTTATGGACTCTTGGGGCGTGGATGCAGTTTTCACCGGCAGCCAGAAGGCCCTTGGCGCCCCTCCAGGACTTTGCCCCGTTTCGTTCAGTCCACGGGCAGAGTACGTAATCGTCGTCACCGAATGTCTTTTCCCTATGTTTTTCACCGCGATGAAGACAGAACCTGAGAATCGGGACGCGTGAAGTTATCTACACGGAATATCAATCGAATCCGTGAGGTCATCCCGGTCCTCGCTAAGCCCATTCGTCGCTCCGTGAATCATAACCGCGTGGATGGCCGGTGAATTCTTATTCGATGACACTTTCAACCGTCCTCAAGTGTACCTCGAACGTCTGTCACCGCACAGTGGTCCAGAAGCTCGGTTTTTGTGGCCAAAATGTTGTCATAATTTTCTGAAAGTTGGTAATTAGGAGTTTTTATAATTGCTGATATCAAATCTGACATTAAAAATTAAATATTTTTTACGGCAGGGTTATTATGGCGATCTAGAGGGCGGTAATTCGTGGCCCGATTAAAGAATTTTGTAAATCGATGTTCCAAAGTGTCTGCGATACATAATAGTAACAAGAGATAAGGTTCCCTTTAAGAAAACATCACAGTTATGGTCCACAGACGCTGAAACAGATAAGGCGGGTTCAGGTCCCGCACGCAACGTCAAAATACCTCGGACGCCTTTATTAAAATTAATACAGAGTTAAAAGTTGCAAGAGGGAGCAGCTAAACTTTGCATATTCTTTTTAACAAATGTTTAAACTTTCGTACAAAATAAGTCCAAAGTTTAGCACTTTTAAGCATTTTTTTAAAACCCTTCTTAAAGCTTAAATTGTTACAAACTTGGAATATTTGTTTATGATGGCATTTAGAACTTAAAGTACATCTACTACTATATAAAAAATCATAATTATAACTTGTTTTCTAATATCCTATAAGTGGTATTTAAAACGTTTAATAGAATGTTCAATTTTATGATTTTGTTTTTAGAACGCTGTATCTTATTATACAATTACCTAAAATCAATAATATTTTGGATTTAGGAGCTTTGAAGAGTTATCAGTTTATAAAAAAAAATTTTTTAATCTATTAACCTTGAAAAATTGAATTTTGGCCACAAAAATCGGGCTTCTGGACCACTGTGCACCGGTTCGATAGAGTACCTATTAAAGTGTTCACTTTCTCGGTAGAATACCCACCGATATCAATTTGTCAATACCGAAGCTTGTTAGGCTGACGACAACATTACGATGACCGGTTCGGGAAGTTTATCCGCGTATCGCGTGGATGCTCTAGATCGGGTTTTTTGCACTCGCACTATCATGGGCAAAGTATTATTACTTGTTTTCCGCTATTACTGCCATTCATGTTCCTGCACCTACTCGTTATGAACCAACAAATATTTCCGGTCACTTTATGTATTGAGTCCACCCGTAATTTCGTGCTGATGTTTGCTAAATAGGCATTCGATTGCTGTCATTAGCGGAGGCTGGTTACAACTATGAGACATCTTTCTATCCACACATAAGTTGCGAGTTTTATGCATTCGTGACAAAAATAAATGTACAGAGATAAAATATGAAAATGAAGGAAAATGAAATGGACGTGAAGGAAAAACTTAAAGCACTGTTGAACATGTGCACATACTTTCCGAAGTATTATGATCAGACTGCGGATTTTATGCATTTATGACAAAAATGAATAGGTGTAACTTGAAATAGTAAAAATGTTGAACGACTTGAACAGTGTCGATACACTAAAAACTCGCGACTTATGCGTGGATAGAAAGATGTCTCATAGACGTAACCAGCCTCCGCTAGTGACAGCAATCGAATGCCTATTTAGCAAACATCAGCAGGAAATTACTGGTAGACTCAATACATAAAGTAACCGGAAATATTTGTTTAAAATATCAGGGGTTTTGAAATTCTTGATTTTCCGTCCCGATCTCGAAAAGAATTCTCGTCCCGACCGGGATCTCGCACACTCCTGAGTAGTACATACAGGGTGTCCCAAAATAAATTAACTCCCGGAAATGGGAGGTTCCTTGGGTCATTTGAAACGACATTTTCCTTTACAAAACTGATGTCCGCGACTTTGGTTAGAAATTATTATCAAAAAACATGGACCAATCAGCGCCCAGCTATAGTGAACGGAGTCCGCTTAACGTGGTGTCGCTATTGGCCGAACCAGAATCAATCCGCTGTAGCCGCGCTCTGATTGGTCCGTGTTTTTCGTTAATAACTCCTAAACAATGCCACGGCCGCCATTTTTGTAAAGGAAAATGTCGCTTCAAATGACCCAAGGAATCTCCCATTTCCGGGAGTTACACTTATTCTGGGACAGCCTGTATATTTGAAATTATTTTCGATATTTTATAAAAATTAAAGTGTGTTTCTTTTGCGACAGGGAGAAAATGTTTCGAAGAAAGACGAAGCAGTTCTCGCTTTATTGGGACCTGAAGCAGATCGGTGTTTACTGGAAATGTTTTGGCAACGAGGATAGAGTGTATCATCACACGATAAGTTCTACGCTTCTGTATGGTTTGCGTGAGGCGTTGGCAGAAATCGCTGAAGAGGGTCTGACTGCGTCTTGGGCCAGACACGCAGCCGCAGCTGCCAGATTAAGGAAGGGTCTTGAGTTACGGGGACTTCGAAACTACGTGAAAAATCCACAGTATCAATTATCCACAATAATCACTGTAGAGCTGCCACCTGGCGCCGACGACAGGATCTTTGTCCAACGAGCCATGCAAAGGTAAGACACTTTCCCAATTCGGTCTTCTGGTCTGCAGCACCGAGAACGGGCTCTCGTTTTACCACTTTTTTTAAACAGATATCGTGTTCGTTTCTGTGAACGACATTTACAATTTATCTTTTAAAATTGTACAATAAGGATGCGAATGAAATCCGAATTCCATATTCCAACAATGTTTATGATTACATGGATGTTATCTATGATATTTATTAATTGTTTGCTGCCTCTTATTGGAATTTGAAAATTTTCCTTGCATTTTAATACAACGAATCACTTAAACAACATAATGTATAATTAAGAAGAGATTAAATTGATACAACTGGAAATTATTAAAAATAAGACCGTGGAAGTTTTGAACAGTTGAAAATATTAATTTGATACTAGTGTTCTTACTTCATTACACGGTTCAACAACCAAAAAACGATTCTAACTATGCGATGCTTATAGAGTTACTCGCGCTGATTCCGAATCGGTCTTTAATTTTTCTCCTAGACGCACAGTTTTTGAGAAATTTGAATTTGAAAAAGACATATTTTTCGATTTTGTACAAATATTGTGATGTTACTATAAAAGATTTTGTATTGTTCTTTGCAGCAAAAGATTCTCTAGAATTTCCGAATCCAGTGTTGTGCAATACTAATACATTATGATTGTTTAAACATGTTTACACGGGAAAGTCTAAAAAATATCTTTATTGAAGAAGATGCTCACGAAAGGGTGGGTGAATACGTTTGCTATTTTGTCGTGAAGCGCTTGAGCATCTTCTTCAATAAAGACTAATAATTTTTTGCCATAGTACCCTAAAAGAATATGCATTTCTATTTAAAAAAATGATGCAATTGTTAACTGCACGTGCACTGCTGCATCTAAACAAAATTTAAAGGCCTACGGATGTAGTGCTCCTCGAACCATTTATCTTTCTCCTTTGGCATTTTTTCGTAAATGCAATAATAACGGAGTTATGACTTGAAACAATTGCGCGGACCACCCTGTATATACAGGGTGGGTCCGCAGAAACAGAACACCTGAATAACGCGGCTGCTATTGGAGTTAGGAAGAGATGCTTCGAGGGGGCATTAATCTGATGTTAGTAGTTTTTTTGTAAGTAGACGTGTAAAGGACATATGAAGGTCAACTTCATTTTTTTAAATGGAATGAGGTATTTTTTAATACATCACAACATTTTAATGCAGCTGGACATTCGTTGTAAAAAAGTACTAACCTATGTATGTCGAAAAGTTAGTAGTTGAGGAGATATTTAAATTTAAATAACTCTAAAACACCATTGCAAATAATGTTTGTTACAACCCAAATAGTTAAGAGAAAATATGAAATTGATTATTGAGTATACATGCGATATCATATTTATGAATTTTGTTCTAGATACAAAGTCGAAATCCATAGAGGACTGGGACCATCCGTAGGGAAAGTTTTGCGAATTGGTTTGCTGCAAGTCAATGCTACGCCCAAAACTGTCGACCTAGTATTACGCGTCCTGGAAGAGGGGCTCAAAGATGTTCCTCGATCACGATTGTAAGATTAAATTAGAATCGAATTTAATTCAAACCGTCAGGAAAGAACTGCGAGTAATGATTTTTCTTATTTGTACCATTCTGTAATAAAGCGTTTCATATATGAAAAAATAGAAGTGATAATCTGACGAGACATAATGATCTCACAAAAATGTTGCCGTTTTCTTACGCCCTCTACGATACATTGTGTCCGGAGTAAGAAACAGAAGGCCACCGACAGCATCCTGTCGGTACAGAAAACCACTGAGGACTCCTCAGTGAGGAGTCGTTCCAATTATTCGAGTTTCAGATTTCAGGCGCCCATGCTCCAGTTGCAACGAACCACTGAAGAAGTGGTTCACGCAGTCCATACAGCTGGTGGGTGTGGTGTAGGCATTCGCCATTTTGATTAGGTTGCGAGAGAACCACAACAGGTTGTGAATTAGCATTGTGACAATAGAATTTGTTTAGCTACCGTTTTTGACGATGGCAAAGATAGATAGTGGAGGAACTGATACTCTCCATCGGTAGTCAGCCATTTTTGCTGCATGCCGTGAATTAATTAATATACCGCGTAACGCCATATTAGCATGAGGACTTAGCGTTCCGAAAAATTGTTGTCACGATTGTGTTAGTGTTGCTAAACATACCAACGCGTTGTCTTCAGGCAGGATTAAAGATATGTACATATTAAACGCATATTGGAAAACACACAAAAAACGTGCGACCTCGTATTTTAGAACAACGATTCCTAAAGGGGTCTATATCGACCCCTAAGGGTCGATTCTGAACTGCAAGGAGTCCATATTAGCGGAAACAAAAATTGGAGGTGCTTGAGATGTAAATTGAGGTCCCATTGAATCACTTGTTTCCTTTGTTTAGTTATTTTACGTTATAATTTTACTAGATTTGTATTTTGTGTCGCTTTAATTAATAAATGTACATATAAAACTTAACATGAGTTTTTTTAACTTCTTCACTGTACAGGGTGTAAAGAAATGTTTGGTCCAAAAAAATTATTCGGCTTGGCTCACACTTATACATTCATATTCAAATTTACAGAATTTGTTATCGTTAATAACTATTATTATAGAAAAAAAAACCTATTCGTTGGTGTTTCTTTGCAAAGAATGTACCAATCGCGAAGAAACCTTTCACATTTAGTAGGAGATACTTTCGCGATGATCCCACTTGCAAAAATTTATAGAATTTGCTATTGTTAATGACTATTGTTATGCCAACAATAAGACCAAAAAACCATCCTACGGTGTTGGTGTTGGACAGTTGGTGTGTATTTTTTCAGTGCGTTTCGAAGTCGGTTTAATTGTTATTTATAAAATTTTTTTGTAGTGTAGGGTTGCGCAAACGTGGTCCACTCGCGCGTTTGTTTAAAGTGTATCGAGTAGACGACCATTTTGTCATATCATTCTTCTTTTTTTCGTCGATTTATTTTTAAGGTTATAACAGAAACTTCTTATAAGTTTTTCATAGTATTAAATTTGTTATTCGTATTATTAAACATAATTGACAAATCTGTCAGTATACGAAGCAATAGCTACAATTATAAAATTTCGAAAAATACTGATAACGCTTCACGAATTTCTCTTGCTTTATATCGTAGTGTACGTTTCCTTCAATGTGACGCGGGCTGCAATCTATCAGGCGTTCATAAAACTACATTACCGTACAGTGAAATAGAACTTTCATTACACGTGTGTATACATTAACAAGTACTATTTCCATCATAAGAAATTTTTAACAAAAGGAAATAGATTCCTGTGTAATACCGTTTTTAACGTACCTGCAACAATTCTATAAAAATGTGCAATTTTAATAGAATGCGAATCTTAATAATTATCCAGTAAATTTTCATCGACTATAAGAAAATATGTATAGGTATTTGTTATCTATGACACGATGTTTCACTATTTGATCTAAGTTCAATTGACTATGGCGTGACCGGAGACACTTATGAAACACAAAGAGGCCAAGTCATGTGTATCTGTTTATTAATGGAAATACTGAAATCGGCATACAATTATTTCTAATATAATTATCTGCTTACGTTCATTTATACGATTTTATTACATTAATTAGCAATATCAACAATTTATTACTCTCTCTTGTCTTCTCATTCTCACGACTCTTTCATTCTCTCTTTCTCGCTATCCTCTCTCGACTCGACGTTTATCGAACAAGACGCATACATATTCCACTGTACGTGTAATGCAGTTACAACAAGCTAATTGAAGTAACGACGGTACCAGCGAATCAACGATTCATCATGGTTCAATTGACAATCGTTTTGGCACGGAACAGTCTGGATCTCTGTAAAAATCCATTCCCTTCGAACCTACAAAATTCACAAAGTGTCTCGCGTGGCATGTCAAATCTGGTTGTGATAAAACGTAGGTTGCCACTGCTCGAAGAAAACACAATTTTTGGTCTCCTTAACCTCCGCAAGGCAATGCGGGGTCTCAGAGACCCCAGCCTCAGGTTTAACAACAATTTTTATACGAATAGAATTAAATCTGTTCGTTTACATTTCATCCTGTGTTACTCTGTATCCCAACTTAATTAAAAATGAGGCTATTTATGAATAATTCATTTGTCGGGGTCGAAGAGACCCCACCTTACTGTTTACGTGTGATTAGTACACTGCGGATGTTTATGCAAAATAAAAATGTTTTGCATTGATCGTGGAAAGCAGAAATAACCTAAAAATTTAATTAATTCCTTAATGACTTTGTTATATTAAAAGCAACATTGCAACATTTTTGAATTTTCAAAATCCTTTACTGCTTTATATTTCGCCCAACCAATTTCTTCATAAATGCATAAAGATCCGCAGTCTAGTGATTAGACCTTACCTTGCGAGGGTTAACAACGCTTCACACTCGCAAGTACAGGGTATCTCGACATGAATACCAAAATAAATCAGCGCAACAGAAGCGGAGACTTTAGAACAAGTTCTTGTAGTATGAAGCTTCATTTACGTTTACAATTTACGTTCACATTTACATTTACATTTACACGTAACGAACCTCTCTTTTTACTAGAAAACCCTGCCTTGAAACACCCTGTACAAATGCAGGATAAATAAATCGTGGCAAGTTGAATACTGTCTCGTCGATGTCCACCGTTTTCGTGGGGATATCGCTTCGATCGTTAATTTCTTCAGGCACTGTCGTTTTTCACTATTATCGATTAATTTATACACATTTACAATTTATATCGAACGTTCGTTCTCACGAGATGTACAGGGTGTCTCAAAATTCCTTCAACATCCGGAAATGGGAGGTTCCTGAGATCGTTTCAAGCAACATTTTCCTTTGCAAAAATAGCGTCGAAAAACATGGACCAATCAGAGCGCGGCTACAGCGGATGGATCCTGGCCCAACCAGTGCGTATTGCGATTGGTGCGTATTTTTCGTTAATAACTCCAGAACCATGGATCTAGTGTATATATCAGTGTAACCAACCTCCACGCTGAAAAACAGTTTGGAAACAGTGATGAACATACATTTGTATCAATCTAACGCTAATTAAACTAAGTCTCGCTATCATTACAAGTTTTTTTCTTTTCGTCCATATCTTTATTGTCATTAATGGATCCGAGTGGCTTCAAGCCCTTTATATTTTTGTTGTTACGAATCTCCGCTGACAATTCACCTGACTAGACGCCATCTGGTCTAACTAACTGAACTAAAATTGGCTCTGGATTTGCTCTAGACTCTGTCTGTATGAACGAAATATGGGAAGTTGAATGCAATCACGGGAAACCATTGTTTGTAGTTATACAAGCATGTTACGAGCTGTGTGAGGGCTCATTCTAAAGAGGAAGATTGATCCCGCTTCGCTCTGGTCATGATTTAACGAGATTATGTCTATATTTAATAATATGAGCGTCTAAAGTTAGGGGAAAAAATCTAGACGACCAACCACAGGTGCCTATGTATTTTTCTAATACAAACCGATTTTTCTGACATAAATCATGACCAGAGCGAAGCGGGATCAACCTTCCTCTTTAGAATAAGCTCTCACACAGCTCATAACATGCTCGTATAAGAACAAACAATGGTTTCCCGCAAACACTGTTTTTACTTGTTTTTCAAAGGACAATTTTTGCAAAGGAAAATGTTGTTTCGAATGATCTCAGGAACCTCGCACTTCCACATGTTGAAAGAACTTTCAGACACCCTGTATTTATTCAAGTCACAGATGGGCACAATCTTTACCTAGACATGGTTTCGAGTACCGAATGAAATGTGAATAATATTTTGACTGTACAATTGCATATCCGAACGAATCGTCGGTTACCGATTTACTCGATCGAAATTGTGCCCATCTTCGACTCTTAACGCATTCCATCGACGAATCACGATCAACAAGGCATGTGCGATCGGTACGGTAACGTTGTTGCGGAGGTGACTGCCATTATTCCGCGTCTCTGAACAACTTCCGGTCCGCTGTTCGATGAATCATACTCGACAATCGGTATTTCAATACTTGCACCGCTTGTGACGCGTGTGTGGACCAGCAACGACGTTAGACAAGTTAGTAAAAGTAATAAAAGAAAGAAATAACGCGAGCGTAATGCATTTCAGGACGATATAGTTGTCTCTCGATGGCGAGATTAACAGTTCCCTGAAGAGAACAATGTAACATATGTATATTTACGAGGATGACTTTAACGATTAACCAGCAGGATGGTGTAGACAGATTCTTACAAAAATAGTCGACGGTTTGGCTGATCAACATTTCAGCTACTGCACGTCGTTGTAGTCCTCTTTTTGAACACTAGGTTCCTACAGACTCACTTGTTCCAGTGTCTCGAAAGCCATGTACACCTATCGTTTACAGGCCATGGTAAAATTCTTTGAAAATTTTTATATACAAATATATAAAAATATTACCGCTACGCGATTAGATTAGCTAGAAGGTTGAAGCACTTCCTACGTCTCAGACCTAATCGTATTGTACACTGGACTTCATTAACGATCAAACCCTAGTAGCACAAAAATATTGTAAATGTTTTTTTCAAAGATTGGAAAGATATTTTTCAAGGCACGCTTTTTCATATGAGATAATTGGATCTAAATATTGTATACATGTTCAAGAAATGTGAATAGAAAATTTAGAAAATATAAGCTAAATATTCAGAGAATATGAACTAGATATTTAAAAAATATAAAGTAAGTATTAAAAAAAATGTGAAATCAATATTTGAGATAATTATTGGATCTAAATATTGTATACATGTTCAAGAAATGTGAATAGAAAGTTTAGAAAATATAAGCTAAATATTCAGAGAATATGAACTAGATATTTAAAAAATATAAAGTAAGTATTAAAAAAAATGTGAAATCAATATTTGAAAAATATAAATTCAATATGGACATAACATTAAATTTTAGGATACCGATTTTAGAGTACCATAGCAAAAAAATGATTAGTTCTCGAGATATTTTGAAAACCTGTCTTTATTGAAGAAGATGCTCAAACTATAATAACTGTAGGTGTAAGCATTTGGTCATTCAGTAACAATTTACATATCGTAAGTTGAGTACGAAAACTATAATAATGAGCATCTTTTTCAACAAGGCAGGTTTTGAAAATATCTCGAGAACCAATAATTTTGTCGCACATAATAAAGAACATTACTTAATTAATTTTCTCATAATATAAATGTATGTCGATTACGTGACAAACACGAATTCAACGTGAATTAAAAGAAATCATTGTACTTTGCATCATATTCTGGAACAAATATCTTTCCATGACAAACATAAAATATTTCCTGCATCTGTAAAAAAATAATATTCTATTCTAATATTACATAAAGATTCATTTCATAATGAGAAAAAGTATTTTTCTCATAACATGAAATAGATATTCTCCGCATATTTAAAAAAAAATTTGCTACTTAATATAAAATAAATATTGTACGAATATTTGAATATTAAAAAAAGATTGAATCTCTTTTTAATATTATACGAACGTGCATACAATATTTTGTGCTACTAGGGAAGTCATTCCACAAGATTACTATACTATTCACTATTTCGTTCGACACGGCTGATAATTATGTTAAGTATAATTGAGAGAAATTTTGAAACATTTTCTCCATGTCCCACTGGCTAACTGCTAAACGACCGTGAATATAATATTTCCATGTAATTAATATTATAAAGTAAAATAAGATTAATATTAATAATAAGCAACTGTCGAAGCAACGAGCACGATGCGTCCCGCTATAGTTATATATAAATACTATTAATAACATTAATCGCAAGTACTGATATTCCATTAACGATAGTTTATGATTCCAGTTACGTATTGTATGCGCTTATGTACAAAATGTCGACAAACATGTCGTCATTAAGATCTGTACGCTATTAACTAGCACTAATAGCGTTGACTAAGTGTGTGCACACTTTTGTTGTTGTTGTTGTCTTTTTTTAAGGCATTAAAGGTTCAACAGCAAATCAAGACATCCCGCAACTATATACACGAAGTATGATTGCCACGGATCGTTCAGATATGCTTGGATTAGAGCTACGTCACGTGTGACACGGAGTGAATACCAACTGTTCTCTTTAGTTTTCTGAAGGTCACTTTTTGCAATAACGATTTTCAGCGGTCAATTGTCGCGTGATGTGCCAATAGAAAATACAATAAATAATTGTTTTTACAGCGCCCTCTCGATGTATAAACAATGCCAAATATTTGTACTCCACATGTACGGACAGAGTGTTCCTAAAACAATGAAATATTTATACCCGATCAGAAAGTACTAACTAATTGCGATGTTGGTAAAACAGACCTTTCCACAGTTTAGAAACACTTTGCGCGTTATAAAGCTTTGATATAAAATTTTGCGAACATCCAGGATATGTTTCTTTTAGATTTCGATGTATTGTTCGCTCCTTTTAAAGGACAGTGTCGAGATGTATCGAAAATCTTACCAGGCTAGCCAGCTGTCATGCTACGCGTAAACTGCTACTCTCGTTTCCGTATCGGCTTTCAAATACCGATCGGATCACTGGTCATTCCTCCAAACTTGCCCGAAAAGACGCCTCAGAGCCTTAGACTAGATAATAAAGAAATGCACAGACAGCCGTGATACACTTATCTCGGTGCAAGCCGGGAACGATTGAGGTCGATCGTATTGGTAGTTCAATGTCCGACGTATGGGACCTTAGACCATATATACTTATAGACACGGCATGGGTATAGTATGTGTATAGGAAAACCTTAGACCATATATACCTATAGACCCGGCATAGGTATAGTATGTGCATACGATGCTATGTGACGAGATCCAAAATTATCTGGTGTCCACAAGCCTCGATTCGAGATAATTTAAAATGGTGGATAGTGTATGAGACGAAACGAGTGCACAGTACACAAGTATTGTATTCGACATATACATGTATATTGTTTTTACTGTTCTTTTTTTAAATAAAGTAAGTTGTGAGCAAAAAAATACAGATTTTATATTATCAAATCCTACATTAAAATTTAGCTTCTTCCAAATCATAATCGACAAAATGAGTTAACCATATTTAAAATAATAAGAGTAAAGTAAAAATGAACGAGTAATAAAATAAAATACATGTATGTATATTTATACAGAATGACATGTGACGACGATTCCCCTTTCCCCTCTGCCACTTTACCTTCGCGGTACTGCGATTTCTCAACATACTATAGCACTTTTCCCACAAGCGTCGTCTGCTAGCCGGTTTAATCTCGGAACAAGGCAGAATTATCTGCGCCGGGTCTATAGGTATATATGGTCTAAGAGGAAAACTGAGAGTTGGCCGTGGCAAAGATCGTGGTAAAAGGTGAGTTATAAGATAGTTTTTAGATAATTTCAAAATGGCTGGCACGGCAGACCGACGCCGACACTATCCGTTACACGTTAAAAACACCACATTGGAAAATGTACAGTAGTAAATAGAACAAAAATACGCAGTAGATTAACTAAAGCAATATTATTTTGTAATCAATAAGTGTAACGCTTATAATGCCTGTAAGTATATGTAACCAATATTTAAATAAAAATTGTCTACATCGATTGCTAGAAATGTAAACTAAATTGAATGTTATTTAGTAGAAATATTAGAAAAACATATAGAATAAGCATTTGTATCTCAAATATACTTTACATAATGATTATTTCATGATAAAATGCCAAATTCTTTGAAATTATCTTGTCCATTCTTTCCGGGTATACCTCCCTCACCTTCATGAGCCAAGCCTTGGCGCTATCAATGAGCATAGCTTGTACATCTTTCGAAATGGTGACTCACACATTACCGTCATCTTTGCCATAGGCCAAATTATCTGTGCCGTGTCTATAAGTATATATGGTCTAAGTATGGGACAGAACAATTTCTGATTGTATCGTAAACATAACGAATCGCAAGATAATAATCCAGCGACTTCGAACAACCAACACGTTGTGCTTCGAAACTACACGAATCACCGACTAGATATATGATAGACCTATCATCTTATGGGACTTGGTGTCTCATGTTGCGAATTACCGACTGTTCAAAAAATCAGAGGTTTTGGTATGCCCTCTACGAATTAAAGTGGCGAGTTTAGGAATTATATCGAATTTCAAGAAAGCTGTCAACACAAACGAGGTATAGGAATCCTATGCCTATATCTTGTTTGTGCTGTCAGCTTATTTTAGAGCCAGCACCACCGACGAGACCCTGTTCGTGGCCCCAGTTGGTAATACAGGAAATGACAAGAAAAACGGGCCAAGTGGCCCCGGCAAAAATGGCCACCGAAATACATTGGGTGATAGGTCTATCTTATATCTAGTCGGTGCACGAATCAGTTAAATAAAACTAGTGGTACCAGTACCCACGAGTATACGTGCAAATTAAATCAGTTCCAGTTAAATATTGATTTAAATTCGCGATACAAGTTTTCCTCCCTAGCGTCGCGTGTCCACTAGGGTTCGTTCCGTTTCACGCTTCAAGCGCATGTATCGCATAGAGAAGCGTTCCGTTGCATTCGATGCGCGCATCAGAACGCTCAGAATTCCCTAGACCCCCACCACTTGTCGCATCAGCTACCACAGCTCAGAAGTGAAGCGTTTGATGCGAAGTCAGCTGTTTTGAGCGGCAATTTCAAAAAATTTGAAATTTGAAAAATTGCCAATGCACATTGAAAGCGATCTATGCGCTTGACGCGTGAAACAGAACGAACCCATGAGGCGCCGGTAGCAAAGCAGCTGTTAGTAAGCAACTAGCAACGCTTTCCGTAGCGTCTCGTCGTGCTGCTGACTCCCGCGACGTTACGGTGGAAGAACTGTATCAAAGACCTCTTCTCTTTGCTAGATCTCGCAGAAGCCGGTGAAAGCTAATCAAGCCTGGTGAAATTGCTCGAAATTGCAAGAAACGATGCCCAGAACGATTAACAAATTTTTACAAATCGTCCCCTTACTCGTTGCCTTAAAAAAGCTACTTTATACTTATCTCGTTCACAACGATTCGCATAAGTCTAGAAAAAACTGTCCCACGCTTCACACGCACACGCACGCAGCAGATGTACTTACACAGATCTTTTCTACACACATACAGTGATAGCGACTACCAACGTTCTATCAATGCAAATTCGTTTTCTCTAACTTCGGCAGCCGAAGTTATCCGCCATGTTGGAAAACGTCCCCGAGGAAGGGGTCGCTATCGAATAACTTACACGACCTACCAATAAATACGCCTATAAATTACAAAAAAATTACTCTCTCTAGATGTAACAGCGACGCCTCGCGATAAGAATACGAGAATCATCGCATCCGGCGCTTTTGTGTTAGTCCGTAGCGAAGATCAACGATTCAGCGATCGCGACAATTCCATTAAACGGTATCGATAGTAGACGGTAATATTTATACTATTTAAAATAGTAATAGAAACATTAATAATAATAATCATATATATACATACGTATATATTATAATATACAGAGTGTCCCATGGTGAGTGCCGTTTTCGTATAACTCCTGGACGATACGTGATAGGGCAAAGACGTAGAGGGACCTTTGTCTTCATTTTCTAGTTAGAATGTCACTGCGACAAACAAAATTTTATCTTCGTCTTCTTGTTTTCTGGAATGCCATGTTTTTGGTTTGATATTAGAAAGGTACAGGGAAAACAGTTCAGTATACGTCCTTGAAATGACCTCGAGGGAATTCAAGGTTGCAAAATTGAACAACTTTGAAAGCTTCACTTTTCATGTTCAAAATTGCGTTAGTAATTCTTTCTTTCATGTCGTTCATCATGTTTGTAAAGGAGTTAAATCTTGTGACTTCGCCAGTCAGTTTACATTAAAATGCCATTTAGATGTCTTACCGTTAAAGCATAATGAGCTGGAGCACCGTCGTATTGGGACCATGCATTTTTTAGTATGTGCAACCGTTGCATTTAACAGATAATGCGTTTTGAGGAAATGTTTTGCACATGACTGAATGACATTACAAACTAAGAGTAACTTTTGTGAGACATTGATTCTTCTCCAATTTGAAAGTAGTTAATTTTTGTAATTTTGATTAAACTCAAGGTCATGTCAAGGATGCATGTTGAATGTGTTTGTTTGCGTACTTACGTAATATCAAAAGAAAAATCTGGCAATGTTTGCGCTAGCACCTACCGTTCAGGAAAAATATATCAAATGGATTTTACCGTGGGACGTCCTGTATATGTATATATATATATATTGTATGTGTATATGTGTAAGCAACGACAATATGACAATGAGAACGATGATGTCGGCGCGACAATGGCGATGAGCGAATGAACGATGAAACGAATGACGCTGTCGTGTACGATTAATAATGTTAATGACGTTAAACAGTACAGGGTTACTCGTAGTAATAAGAAGTTTCGGAGTTAATAATAAACGTTAACGCAATGATAACTGATGCCACCATCGGAGGTTCTTCAGTCTTCTTTGGTTGCTGGGTAACTTGGTGAGGTTGGTGGGTACGGTAGGGCTCTGCATTTATTAGCGTACGACTTATGCTCCTGTTCATCTTTCTCTATTTCTTCCCACTGGGATTATCGTTCGTTTCTTCTCTACCCCCTTCCCCTTCCCCCGTTATATTTTTCTCGCTTCCCGAACAGTTATCGTACCGTGTCAGGTCACTCGAGAATAGAGAGCGGTGGTTGGCTTCCGGTCCGTTTATCCGTTGATGAGAGCCAATTGATTAATGAATGTCTGTTGCTTGTGGGTGCTGCAGACTCCAGAACGACTGACGGTAATAAGAATGGCGTCTGACGATCCACGTTCTCTTCCTCCAGTTCGTGTTACTATTATTATTGTTATTATTATAGTCATTACGACATCCTGCGCATTCTTCTTCCATCGCGCAGCGAATAGTTTCGTTTCGTCGATTAACACCATCCGCTATCCGATCTTCGAATTGGTCGTCAAGTACCACTACTTCCCTCGACTCTTTTCACGTGACGTTTAGATTATCAGCAATTACTCGAAAGTTTCACGAAATTTGGATAACGGTGGGCCACTTTTTTGCTACCGCTTCATCTGTGGGTGCGTTCCCGCATTATGCGCATAGCTGCATAGAGAACCGTTTCATTCAATGCGCGCATCAGAGTGCATAAGATTCTCCAGATTCCCAACACTTCTTGCGCATCAGCCGTGCATCAGCTACAACTCTGACTCGAGGCGTTTGATGCGAAGTCGATGCATCAGCGGTTGGTAGCGGCACTTTCGAAAAATTAGATTCAAGGAATGCACATTGCAAACAAGGGACTTTCTTCGAATACTGTTCTCGAGTAACCAGGAATAACTCGCTCGATAATCTTCTATAATTTCTCCTCGCGTTTCGCCAACCATTAATATTGAATAAAATAACTTCAAAATTTATAAAAATATCTTCCAATTCATCTTCGCTGCCACTGAGTGGCACTACAATTGTTCAATTCTTCATTTTCAATGGTTTCATTCAACATAACGTTGTATAATCCAGGTAAGCAGCCATGTTTGATTCGCATCAAATGCATGGAAAAATCAAATTCAATGCGATCCATGCGCTCGATGGCTTTGCACGAAAGAATTTCAGTACAGGGTTCCAAAGTCCTCGAAGACCTCTTCTCATGAATTGCTGCTAGTATTGATTCGGCATTGCGGAGGATTTTACGAACGTCGATCTATGATGGTCAGCGTGTCAAGTGGACCTTGTTTTTGGCTGAGCAGACCAATGCGAGAACTTTATACGAGATGGAAGCAAGTGAATGCGCGGAAGAGTAGCACAGGTTTCTAGTGATCATCGACGCGGACGTCATTGCTCGAATTGGACGACCATATAACGCCAATCGAGGTTTATGTACCTCTTGACCAGACGGCCCAGTTAAATCCTGCCCTCATCTGTCATCAAGTTATACGTGCACAGATTGAACGATGTCTTCCGTCATGCCACGACAATAAACGTCTTTGGAAGATTCAGAACTGGACGCGTCGCTAACAGACTTTAGAATGACCATCATGCGATCGTAAAGACAATTGGAATTTCAAAGGAATCGCCTCCTTAACTCCGAGTCGTTCTCTCATACAATTGCAGGCTTCAAGCTATCGCTACTTACTCTTATCCAATCGAAATTGATGAGTTTACTAGTCAATTTCAAATAGTTTTTGGAATGCCTTTAACTCAACGAACTGGAGGCTCCGGCCATTACAGCGCAGTCCCTCAGGTTTCCGATCGTCCAAATCTAAATGTTCAAATGCCGAGATTCGACTCTCCTTTCTCTTCGTTCTGTGGAGTCTGTTCACCTTCGATGACTACGATGATGACTACGGCGAGCTGGTCGCTGATCCGATGACTACGAAACATGTTCCAGGAGCGTTTCCGTACACCGGGATAGTTCGAAGGATGCTGTCTGGCTCGTACGGCCGGACTCAGCTGAGCTCTCGAGGCGTCACGGAGTGCCGGGCCGAATGATGATTGTTGCGGTGATGACGCCTCGCTCGACGGCACTGCATCGTGCAACAGTCATCAGCGTCCGCCACGTATTCGCCGCGTTTCATCTGGAGCACGATCGAGTTGCAGAGCGCCCTCGGACACCGTTTCCTGTCGCACTTCACCTCGCCATTCTGCAATCAAAATAAACGTGGTGAAAGGAACATTTTAAAAAAGTGAAATTTCTTGTAGTCTAGTAATGTTTAGAAGTAAATTAAGATTGGATATGATGAACTTAATTGTTCAAATGATGAACCATTGGAAATGATGAACTTAATCGTTAAAATGATGAACGATTGAAAATGATGAAATTAATTGTTAAAATAATGAATGATTGGAAATGATGAACTTAATTGTTAAAATGATGAACCAATGGAAATGATGAACTTAATTGTTAAAATAATGAATGATTGGAAATGATGAAATTAATTGTTAAAATAATGAATGATTGGAAATGATGAAATTAATTGTTAAAATAATGAATGATTGGAAATGATGAACTTAATTGTTAAAATGATGAACCATTGGAAATGATGAAATTAATTGTTAAAATGATGAACTTAATTGTTAAAATGATGAACGTTTGGAAATGATGAACTTAATTGTTAAAATAATGAACCAATGGAAATGATGAACTTAATTGTTAAAATGATGAACCAATGGAAATGATGAACTTAATTGTTAAAATAATGAATGATTGGAAATGATGAACTTAATTGTTAAAATGATGAACCAATGGAAATGATGAACTTAATTGTTAAAATAATGAATGATTGGAAATGATGAAATTAATTGTTAAAATAATGAATGATTGGAAATGATGAAATTAATTGTTAAAATAATGAATGATTGGAAATGATGAACTTAATTGTTAAAATGATGAACGTTTGGAAATGATGAAATTAATTGTTAAAATAACGAATGATTGGAAATGATGAACTTAATTGTTAAAATGATGAAGCATTGGAAATGATGAACTTAATTGTTAAAATGATGAATGATTGGAAATGATGAACTTAATTGTTAAAATAATGAATGATTGGAAATGATGAACTTAATTGTTAAAATGATGAACCATTGGAAATGATGAACTTAATTGTTAAAATGATGAACGTTTGGAAATGATGAACTTAATTGTTAAAATGATGAACAATTGGAAATGATGAACTTAAGTGTTATATATATGTGCCAAGTTTCATGTCGATCGGTCAAACAGTTTCGAAGTCTATTAATCATATATATAACAAACATCCATTTTTATGTATATATATAGATCTTGTACTCTTTCTTTTTAGAGTTGGGTGGTATAGGGGCGGATGCTCAAGTTCCGCTACTGCGGCATCGCTCTATTTGAAACGATACTTTTTCTCGATGCAATGCCGATGTGGTTCGACGCGATCGGCGGCTACGTTCCATTTTCATCGTCATGGGTGGACCTTTTTAATGGTCGGTCCGGGCGAACGAGTCCGGTAAAAGGTTTTCTCCTTAAAGGTCGCGGCGCGTCGCGGTTGTGCCCAGGCGGAGCAACGAGACTGCAACACTTGATCGGTTCTAACGAGTGCAACCGACAATGTCGAGCCGCGATGGTTTTTTCGTCGAGGCCTTCGCATAATAATGGGAAACCGCGGAACGAAAACGCCTGGAGGCTTTCTTGCCCTCCAAGACCATCGGCTCGCCTTCGAGACACAAAAGAAGCCACTCGCATCGAGACCGCAACCGCTTAGTTATTGCCATTAGGATAGTTGAAGTGAAAACTTCTTTAGGCGCACCGCTTGCACAATTGCTGGGCAGTGAATGAGTCTGATCCGTCACGCTCCGAGGTGAAACGCTATTCACGAGAAACAGACAGGTGTGCAATCGCCATAGAAGTTTTTAATTCGGTTGTGCGCTCTTGTGAGCATTAGTTTGTGTTTTACTTCGTGTGTGTCGTGTCTTCGATAAACATTGGTACACGAAGCATCCATTTGTTTCGCCTTCTTTGGACACTCATATTACTTCATATAAACATCATCTAAAAAATCATGAGAAGAGCGCATTGCGGGTAACCTTCCTCTTTCGAATGAGCTCCCACTCAGCTCAAAATATAATCGTATGAGGACGTGAAGTGTTCCCGCGTGATCGCATTCAATTGTTCCCCAGATTCCGTTCATGAAGGGTGAGTAGAAGCAATTTTAGTTCAGCTACTTAGACGAGATGGCGCTTAGTCAGGTGAACTCAGGTGAACTACCAGCGTAGATTCGTAACAACGAAAGTGTAAAGGACGCACACACTGGTATTTGGCCGATCTAGCTGGCCAAAATTGTTGATTGCTTAAAACTGATTCAATTTATTATGTTTCCTTAAGTTATGCTTGCATAAATGAAAAAGAACAATTTATACGTTATAAACAATGGGGTCGGTTCGAGGGACTACCTGGCGCTCCCAATAACAATGTTATTTTTTACCAGGGGGTAGTTCTTGGAAATCGACTTTTGGCCAGCTAGATCGGTCAAATACCAGTCTGTGGGACGTGAAGCCATTCGGATCCATTAATAGCAATAAAGATATTGATGAAAAGCAAAAAACCTGTAATGATAGCGAAACTGAGGCGTTAGATTGATACAAATGTATGTTCATCACTGTTGCCAAATTGGTTTTCCGCGCGGAGGTTGGTCACAATGCAAAATACCAGTCACGTGATTGCCCTATAAGAGGGTAGGGTACCCACGTGACATCACTAGAATCTAACCAGAATCTAACTAGATTTTGGGCCAAAACAGGGGTTTACGGGAACACACCTCACGTCCTCATACGATTATATTTTGAGCTGAATGAGGGCTCATTCTAAAGAGGAAGGTTAAACGAAGCGGGCGTGGGTCCAACTTTAGTTACATTATGTTTATATCCAGTAATGTGACTGTCCAAAGTAGAGAAAATAAATGAAGAAAAATTCCGGAGATTCTAATGTATTTTTCGATCACAAAAAGATTTTTCCTGCTAATTTAGGGACCCACGCGCGCTTCATTTAACCTTCCTCTTTAGAATGAGCCCTCACTCAGCTCAATACATAATCGTATGAGGACGTGAGGTGTGTTCCCGTGATCGCATTCAATTGTTCCCCAGATTCCGTTCATGAAGGGCAATGAAGGGCAAGTAGAAGCAATTTTAGTTCAGCTATTTGGACGAGATGGCGCTTAGTCAGGAGAATTATCAGCGTAGTTTCTTAACAACAAAAGTGTAAAGGGCATGAAGCCACTCGGATCCATTAATAGCAATAAAGATAATGATTAAAAGAAGAAAACCTGTAATTATAGCGAAACTGAGGCGTTAGATTGATACAAATGTATGTTACCAGTCACGTGATTAACCTAACACCTTAAATTACTTTACAAAGTCGGAACGGTATGACAAAACTCTTAAAAAATTATTTTTGTTTATCTAAAGTGGTAAAATTTAAAATAGAAGACATGCTGTCCAGACATAGGGCACCTTATACCTCGACAAGGTAGTAAAAGATGCGTCCTCTGGATCGTGTCGCCGCGTTGCTTCGGGCACGAGTGGAATGCGGCTGATGAGGGGTTAAGAGCGATCGTGTAAACCGGAAATTGTCGCACACGCCGGGTAAAGTACCGTGACGATCTCGCGCTACTAGTTCCCGACGGTACGTGTCCAATGAAGGCCACTTTATGTCTATGCAATGCCAGAGGTAATCCATTATTAACGCTCGGCCTTTCTTCTTGTCCTCTTAAGCCGCTCGTTAAACTACACTTTTCCTTTTTTCCTCTAGGACTAGAGACGACGTTGACCACCGCGCACCATCGCATCGCCATTTGTTCCTTGCCAGTGTCATTATTCGAATGTGGATTTATATTGTCAAAAACTAATTTATGAGAACGCCACATATGCACACAGAATCTTGTTACTTCAATGATCGACTTTACATTCGGCAAAGTAGAAAACATATTCTCCATTAATAAATCCCATGCCAGGTCAATTTTGATAATTATACTGATGATTAAACTGTGGATCTTTGTGCAAAATAAAAATTTTCTGTTGTGAATCTTTTAATAACTTATAATGTCTTCATAGTTGTTTTCATAGTTCCGTATTACGTCCATTTTTCGTTGAAATTAATAAAATCTGTAGTTTGCTCATGACAAATGCGTTACAATGTTTATGATACTGCAGAAGTTACAATTATGAAGAAAAAGGCGTGGAGTATGAAGTGCATTACAGAATAAAGCAAAATTTGTATTTCGTCAAACTATCCTTGTAACATTTTCGTTATTCGATAATTTCATTATTCAATTAATTAAGAATTATTTTCATTGTTCGACCACAAGTTTTACTATACTAATAATTAGTAAAAGGTGAATTCTTCTCGATCGAAAATTTAGATAATTAAAGTTTTAAACGATATCGGCACCAGGTTCGATAATTTTTAGAACAAACAACAAATGTGCAATTAGTACATGTTTTTAACGTTTCGATCCCGATGTGGATCTTTTTCAAAGAATCATTATTGCGTCTGAAAAATATTTTAAGTGATATATCAAAATGAGAATACGCAAAAATTAACATAAAGAAAACCAACGAAAAAGAAATAAAATTTTGAATAGTACTTACATGTTGCGAAAAAAGTGGACAATACATTATAACAAATATTGAAAGTTGTATGGAAACTACTTAAACCTCTTGGTGGCAGATATGTAACTGAGCACGTGTTGTTCAAAAGGCAAAGGCAATTCAGCATATATGTGAGAATATTAGTATAATTAGTCACTTGTAATAATAATAATAATTAGTCGCTTTTGAGAATAATTTTCATTAGAAGTCGACAGTTTCTGTCAAGGACTTACGAGATATAATTTTCGGTATGTGAAAATACAGTTTAGTAGCAGAGAAATTTGGCTTCAATTTACAATATAATAATATAATACAAAATATAAGAATAATAGAATAAATATTGAGCTCATATTGAAATAAAGCAAAATCCCCCGATTAGATAAGAAATGGTTAAACAATACATAATGAAATTCATATGTAACGTTGTATTTTGTAATTCTAAAATCCCAATTGTTTTTTATTAGGTTGTTGCAATTGAAATGTTTTTCACAATTCAAACTTCCAGGCTTTGTAGTTTAGCTTTGCCACGTAAAATGGCGTTGAAGTTGTACAATTTGAAAAGTACATGAATTTGCGAGTATAAGATTATTGATATTGTACAGTGTACATCGTCCATAATCGATTTTCGTTTGCCATGGAAAAAAGTACTGCGTCTGAAGCAAAAACAATAAAAGTCTGAAGAAAAAGATAAGGCGTCGGTTTGAAAAATTTCGTTCCGGAGATACAACTCTGGAAAATGAGCCTCGTGGTCGTAAGTCAACAGCTATTAAAGATTCAGATTTAAAATATACAGGGTGAGTCACCAAACGTTACCACCTCAAATATCTTTGTTGTTTCTAAAGATACGTAAAATATGGTAAGGACAAAGTTGAATGGTACAATGGGGCTGACACGATGCAAAAAAAAAATTTGTTTTTATGTCATTTTTTTGTAGTTTTATACGTTTTTTCTGTCCTTGACCTTGAATGACCTTGGACTAATTATAGTCACTGAATTCCTAATGAAAGGGACTATCATTGTAGGTGTTTAAAAAAGGGTGGTTCCATTTAAAAAAGTCAAGGTGACCTTGATATCTACAAAAAAATGACATAAAAACAAATTTTTTTTTGCATCGTGTCAGCCCCATTGTACCATTCAACTTTGTCCTTACCATATTTTACGTATCTTTAGAAACAACAAAGATATTTGAGGTGGTAACGTTTGGTGACTCACCCTGTATAGTTGAAAGGGATTCACGTCTGGTTCTTCATTACTTTTCCGACAGAATAATGAAGGCATATTAAACAGGATAATTAGGTACCTGTGATGAAAAATGGATTCTCTAAAGAAATCGACGACGTTCTGCACAGTGGATAAACGCAGATGAAACTCCAATATTTCGAAACCGAACCTTCATCCGCGTAAACTATTGGTGTCTGTATGGTGGTCAGCAAAGGATATTGTACATGATTGATTTAAAAAAAAGGCGAAACTATAAATGCTGATAAATACTGTCAGAAAATTGATATAATGTACGAAAAACTGCGCGTTCAACAGCCTCCATGGTTAGGCGTGGTGTTTAGTTCCACGATAATGCTGGACCACATATTGCGAAAAAAACATTTAAAAAATTAGCAGAGTTGAAATGTGAGGTTCTTCCTCACTCTCCTTATTCGCCTGACCTGTCACCTACTGATTACCATTTTTCCAAGCACCTAGATGGCTTTTTGAATGGGAAAATATTTAAAGAAGAACGTGCTGCAAAAACTGCATTTGATAACATTATTGCCTCATGTTTATTAGATTTCTACCAGAAAGGCATTCAGGCACTTGTATCACGATGGAGGAAGTGTATTGTCGATGGAAATTATTTCGATTAATGGAATAAAGCTTGTAAAATTAATTTTACGTTAAAGATTCAAAACGGCCATTTCGTTTGCAACAACCTTACAGAATAATATCGGATGTAATGACCCAATTGCATTCCAGTAGGCGTGTGTCAAATAGTGATTTGTCTTCAAACAAGATACGCTACCGGAAGTTGTTCATCAGACGATGGCACGCAGAAGGTGCCAAGTCGTATGTCTGCAACTAGTTCTGTTTCCGCTTCTGTTACGTGCAAGATTACAAGTTCCGCCTTTATTGCCTACACTTGGAACTTGTAGCACTGGAAATCGTACCTATATATTTTCTCCCGAGCACAATATACATTAATGTCTCCGCGACTGTTATTTATTACCTCGACACTTTAAATCACCTGTTTACAGAGTTGTACCAGTTATCATAAAGTACTTTTATCTACAATCTTAACCTGTTTGTTTGCTGAATTTGTATTTGTATTTACTTATCGACACAGATATTAGTTGCGTTCCAACTAATTAAGAAGCTCATAGATCGACTCTGATTTAATCACACATACTCAATTAGCCGAGTCACTAGATATTCATTCGTCCTCCCGTAACAGTCGGTGTTAGCCGCTGATCTCTTCAATAATTGTTGATCCTACAAAAACGATGTTCTCGTCGGCATCTTCTAATAGTTCCAACTTCTACAGAGTTCATTATCTCAAAGAACTGGAACTATCAACATATGGGTGATGCATTTCTGGCCAATTTTCTAATTTACCCTATTTAGGACTAGTTTCACTTTTTGCATTTCGAATTTTTTTCAAAATTCTTCCCAAAAACTTTTTACCTTTTTAAGAGCTTTGTTTAACCGTTTTAATGACGGAATTAATTAATCAATTATTAAAACGATATATCGTCGTGGGTTGCGTTTGCACAAATTGGTTGTTCTACTTTAATGTTTACAATGGGAATGGCTCCGCATTATTGCAATGGAAATGGTGAAGTTGAGTGCCGAATGTCAAAAATGCCCACAAAATCAAATCAGTCTAATGAATGAGACCTAGAAATGTAAAAATCATATGTATGGCAGGTTTACTTCAACTCTGCAATCAAAATGAGGCGAAACTTTCCGTTTATAGCAAAAATCAGAATTCGATGAAATTTTGACAATAGGTTCCTTTTTTACTAAAATGACGATTGCCAGAAGGACTTTTGGCGCATCTTCAATTAGTTGTAAAAAGGGATCATCACCAGCCTAGTTCACCTCACAGCGCCATAAAAATTCACACATATCATCTATAAACGAATCCTCTTTAGTTTAAAGTAATACATATATTAGGTAAGCTTGAAATTTTTAAAGACTACTCCTGGATTGTCGTCCCCACCCCGACCTAACCACAACTCATTCTAATCACACAAATAATAAATAAACTTTTCGGGTTAACCTAATCCAAATTAATTCTCATCGCATAATCTTCCCATTGTAGATATCCCAGACAGCACGGACGTCCATTGGACGTCCGATGTACGTCGAATTTACGTCCATACGTCCATTGGACGTACATCGGACGTCCGGGTGCTGTCTGGGATTGGTTCACTTGGTTTAACAATTGAAATTTTCTATACATTTTACATTAATTTCCAGAATATATATGACGCATGCGCACAGCACGAACATAAAGTACAAAGTCGGCAAGCCAGTAGTCGCTAAGGTAGAGCGCAACATTGAAAAGATAAAAATTTTTTTTCGACGCGCCAAAAATCCTTCCGGCAATCGTCATTTTAGTAAAAAAAGAACCTATTATCAAACTTTCATCGAATTCCGATTTCTGCCATAAACAGAAGAACAGCCCAAAATGAATATCAAATCCTGATCAAAGATTAGTATCACATCTTATCGGTGACTTTGTGTGGTCGCAGCAAACGTGTTGAAAATTTCGACGTTTCAAAATCTCAAACAAGCAATTACTTCGTTTCCCAACACATCGCAGCTTCGATTACAACAACTTTTCTGCATACGATTACCCCGCATGCGATCACTTCAGTTTGTCCGCTCGAACGAGAAAATTGCTACTTTTGCGGTGCTCGCATCGGAAATTCCAAACTTCTGGTGTAATAGAGCGGTTAAAAAAAAAGGAAATAGAAAAGAGGAGGAAAAAGGTAAGAGAAAAGTTGCCGGACGACAGTGGTTCTCACCTTGCACCTGCACTTGACGCATTTCATCTCTCCGTGCGACTGGACGCGGGGATGCCACTCCATCCCGTTCTCGTAAGGACTGCCGAGGGGATTCCTGCAGCCACCGGAAGCCAGGACCTCCTCGACGCTTCTTCTTGTGGATGGTGCTGCCTGATCTCGTGGAAGACGAGACGTGTCACCGGCGACGCTCACGGTGCTGGGCGTCGTCGCCGGGCACTGTCTGCAGCAGGCCTTCTTGCTCGGTCTGAAGGCGAGCTTCTCGTCGCAGTCCAATGGCGGACACTGTACCCGCGGACACTTCACCTCCAACGTGATCGGCTGCAAGATAAAGGGGATCCTTAGTCAGTCCTAATACTGTGTCTACATTGCCTACATTGTCAATAACTGTTCCGAACATGAGACTCCATTTATAGAGGGCGTACGGTAAATGTATCAGTAAGCAGAGTTGGGCAAAAATTTTATTTTATAAAAATGTCGAATGAAGTGGGTTTAAAACCCACTTGGAAAATACTCATTTTATTCGACATTTTTATTTAATTAAAATGTTTGCCCAACTCTGCCAGTAAGTGACCGATTAACAGTATGATTGTGCTACAATTATTTATAACCGATTGCCTTTTGGTACGTAGTTAAACAAATAACGATTCTTAGTAGTACAGTCAGTGCATGCTTAAAGGGGGTGTAGAGTATCCGTACCACTAACCCTCTCGCGAACTCACAAAGCGAGCTACAACACCCCCACCCGCGAAGCTCGCGAGCAGCAATAATCAGCTAGTTAACTTCCCGATTCATAGGGAAGTTATTGTAATTACCCCGAAAATCGAAAATCGATTTTTTAGCAGATCTTCACGTTTCATGGTCATTGGAGTCATTTCACACTATTTTTATCAAAATGTTTGTGTGTGTGTGTGTGTGTGTGTGTGTGCCTGCGTATGTCCGTTTGTATGGTATCAAATTTTTCGTTAACGTTTTCTGAAAAAATAACAATGCGATCAGAATAATGAATGATGCAATCGATGCGCCCCGCCGGAACTTAGAGCTGATTAGATTTTGGTCCATATTGGTCAAGTAGTTTTTTAGTTTTTTTAGTTTTTTTCGAAAGAAGTTCATTCAACAATGCAAATTATACGAGAGGACGGAAATTTTCCACCGAAGAAACAAACATAATAATTACATATATTTTATATTTATTTTTTTACAATTTAAACAAATTTTTTTTTATTTAAAAAAAAATTTTTTTTTTATTTTCCTTTTTTAATTATGCAACTAATGCTAATGTTACCGCTTAGAATAATCGAAAATTATCCCAATGCAAGAGTGAGTTATTCATCGCTACTGCCGAGAATACATTTTCAAAGAATATCGATGAAAGTACAAAAACATTTATATTACAATCTTTAAAAAAACAAGCAGTTCAATACGAATTATTAGCTGAGATGAAATTGAAAGTTAATATAAAAAAATGGTGAATGATGCATGCGAGCAACGAGCATACGATGTTGGTTTAATGTGATGCCTTACAGCAAACATTTTGATAAGTAGAAAACTATTGAACTTCCCTGAGAACGTATAATCTTCTTAAAACGTACACTAAATAATGATAATAATATACTGCAACTAATGAATCGGGAAGTTCTTTGTGTGGCTCGTGGAGAGTCACACACCAAATAACATCCGTACTACTAACCCTCTCTCGAACTCACAAAGCGAGCTACAACACCCCCACCCGCGAAGCTCGCGAAGCGAGCGAGCAACAATAACCAGCTAGTTTCAAAATTGAAATTGCTTCTGCTCTCGAAGAACCAATTAGAAAGTCCTTAACTACGGAGCATGGATTCGTAAAAATTATGAAATAATCGTCGATAGGTAATGTGTTATTCCTGTACTATGAAACGAATGTTTTAATATTAAAGATTCTACATATTCGGCAGAGTTTGTAAACAGTGTTGGGCAAATTTTATTTTAAATAATAAATAAACGTGTGATTTTATTTGCAAATAATAGTTAAACTTGTTATTTAAATAATTCCATAAATAATCTATTTATTATTTCTTATTTGCAAATAAAAGTTTATTTATTATTTAGACTGAGGTGGAAATCGATGTGCCAGTGTTCGGGCTCGTCCGGAGGGCGGATTAATGAATGAAAATACAATTTAATTTATTAATACAAATAATAATTGAAAATTGTATTTGTAAATAACAATTAACTTTATTATCTTAAATAAATTCATTTAGGCTTGCTCGAATAAAATATAATTATTTCTGCGTTTTATTTGAATGTCCAAATAACAAATAACTTGTTATTTAAATAAATTTATTTATTACCCAACACTGCTTGTAAAACACGCCTCAGAGACTATGGCGATTTCGACGATTTTAGTGTAGTCATGACTAGATTCTGGCAGAGTACTCGACAATCTAGTTCTTCGAAATCAACGTAGATCTTCTTATCAAATGAATATTTTGATATTGAAGATCCCACTCGACAGGGACCTGTTTCAAAATTGAAATTGCTTCTGCTCTCGAAGGACCAATTAGAAAGTCCTTAACTACGGAGCATGGATTCGTAAAAATTATAAAATAATCGTCGATGGGTAATGCGTATTCCTGTGTCTCAAATGAATGTTTTGATAATAAAGATTCCATTCGACAGAAGTTGTAAAGCACGCCTCAGAGACTATGTCGATTTCGACGATATTAGTGTAGTCATAACTAGATTCTGGCTAGAGTACTCGACAATCTAGTTCTTTGAAATCAATATAGATCTTCATATCAAGTAATTATTAAATAATCGTCGATAGGTAATGCGTTTTCCTGTACTATGAAACGAATATTTTAATATTGAAGATTCTTTCGACAGAGCTTGTAAAGCACGTCTCAGAGACTATGACGATTTCGACGATATTAGTGTAGTCATAACTAGATTCTGGCTAGAGTACTCGACAATCTAGTTCTTTGAAATCAATGTAGATCTTCTTATCAAATGAATATTTCGATAAAGAAAGATCCCACTTGACAGGGACCTGTTTCATAATTGAAATTGCTTCTGCTCTCGAAGGACCAATTAGAAAGTCCTTAACTACGGAGCATGGATTCGTAAAAATTATAAAATAATCGTCGATGGGTAATGCGTATTCCTGTGTCTCAAATGAATGTTTTGATAATAAAGATTCCATTCGACAGAAGTTGTAAAGCACGCCTCAGAGACTATGACGATTTCGACGATTTTAGTGTAGTCATAACTAGATTCTGACTAGAGTACTCGACAATCTAGTTCTTTGAAATCAATATAGATCTTCATATCAAATAATTATTAAATAATCGTCGATAATTTATGCGTTATTCCTGTACTATGAAACGAATGTTGTAATATTAAAGACTCCATTCGACAGAGCTTGTAAAGCACGCCTCAGAGATTATGACGATTTCGACGATATTAGTGTAGTCATGACTAGATTCTGGTTACAGAACTCGACAATCTAGTTCTTCGAAATCAACGTAGATCTTCTTATCAAATGAATATTTTGATATTGAAGATCCCACTCGACAGAGACTTGTTTCAAAATTGAAATTGCTTGTCCTCTCGAAGGACCAATTAGAAAGTCTTTAACTACGGAGCATGGATTCGTAAAAATTATGAAATAATCGTCGATGGGTAATATGTAATTCCTGTACTATGAAACGAATGTTTTCATATTGAAGATTCTTTCGACAGAGCTTGTAAAGCACGCCTCAGAGACTATGACGATTTCGACGATTTTAGTGTAGTCATGATTAGATTCTGGCTAGAGTACTCGACAATCTAGTTCTTCGAAATCAACGTAGATCTTCTTATCAAATGAATATTTTGAAATTGAAGATCCCACTCGACAGGGACCTGTTTCAGAATTGAAATTGCTTGTCCTCTCGAAGGACCAATTAGAAAGTCCTTAACTACGGAGCATGGATTCGTAAAAATTATGAAATAATCGTCGATAGGTAATGCGTATTCCTGTGTCTCAAATGAATGTTTTGATAATAAAGATTCCACTCGACAGCTTGTAAAGCACGGTTCAGAAACTACGTAAAAATGTACACAATGTGGTGAAATTCTAGAGCGATCGAGCTGCAATTATTCGTCAGCGCGTTCAAACGTCGCGGCGTTTTTAACGCGGCACGCGTTCATGCGCGCCGCGTTGGTCAAGCGTAATTTAAGTGACAAGCAATGGATCAAAACCGATCGTGTTATCTCGAGTAACGAACATGACTGGTTGCAACGCGTTTCAACCACGACTCCAAACAATTTACTAATATCTGTTTAGAAAGGCCTGTCACTGATCGGCGATCGGTCGTGGCGTCGAGCTCCTTCATGACTCGGCAGAGTGCAACCGCATTCTTCTGGCGCAACTAGCCAGACAATTTTTCAGTCGCTGCCTCATAATGCCTTTGCACGGGTCATTATAATCTGCGTCGCGACGATCGCGACGATGGATCGTTACGAAATCCTCTTAGTCTCTTGGACGTTACGGTAACGAGGTAAACAAAGAATCGGGTGAAACGCGAGGGGTTCCGCTCCTGCGGAATCCGCTATCTCGGCAATCTCGGCTCAAGATTTCGAACTATGCTGAAATTATTCAAATTCCTGGATTTCGAAACTTGTCGCCGCGAGCTTGAAACACATCGACTTCGAGAATTATCATAGCTGGAGCCGAGCGAAAGCAGAGATCGGATTCCAGATAGAATCGCTAGAATCGGAACGTTCATTTTGGTAGAATAAATTTAGTGGATGTAGACAAGGAACAGTTGTAGAGAGAAATATCTGCTGTTACAGCACCGTGTAGAACGCGAAAGAGAATATATATGCGAATCCAGCTTCCCTCACCGATGCTATTAGAAATTTGCCTCGAGTTTTCCTTTGTACATTGTACACTGCTCGACTAGTTGTTAAAAGCAATTCTCGTCAATAGACTGCGGATCTTTATGCGAAATAAAATTTACATCAATTGCAAGCTATAGGAGCTGAGTAAACAATTATTTTCCTCATTAATGATTTTTATTTGTAAAAAATGGTATAAATGTTAAGTTTCGAGTTTCAAAGTTGGCAAAGTTTTGACTTTACTTTTGTTCTTGTGAACATGGCAAGTTGGTATGATGTGGCGCGGTTTTTCATTCTGGATTTGTACGTCTGAGAGACTAGTCGGGTTTTGCAATGTGGTAACAGAATACATATACACGGTGTTCGACTACAGGTGGGAGAAAATTTAAGGGGTGGTTCTTAACGATGATATAAGACGAAACTGAAGAATAAAAAAATTGCGATTTCGGCTTCGTTATTTAACTATTAACAATTAAAAATCAACAACGCGTCTAACAAAAGTGTACGTTGTGTACGTCAAAGAGTTCAATGTTGTCCAACGATTTGTTAAACATTTGCACCTCGCTGGGGCCCCAAATGAGAACCAAGTTATGCATGCATCTGTCACTTGATACGTGACTGTCGCGTTGTTAATAGCTAAATAACAAAGCCGAAATCGCAATTTTTTTATTCTTCATTTTCGTCTTATATCATCGTTAAGAACAAACCCTTAAATTTTCTCCCACCTGTAGTCGAACACCCTGTATAACTTCATCAGTATTTCTTTAAGAATAGTATTGTAAATCAAATATATATATAATATTACGAGTAACCGAAAGTGTGAAGTGTGATCTTAATAATATAAAATCTCATCCATCCAAATTACAAAAACAGTAACTTCCCTATGAATCGGGAAGTTAATTAATAATAAAAGGATTATAAATACGTAATATCGATCGCAATTAGTTTCTAACTAAAGTATAATGATTTCAGCGCACAGGTTCGATCTGATTTTACATAAAACACTATTTGCAAAATATCAGAAAATCATTTTTCAACGTTTCGATCTAGATATACATCATTTTCAAGAAAATAATAAAATTTTGCGTCTGTAAAATAACCGACATTTAATGTTAAAGAACTGTATATGATTTTTTTTAATTAAAGGTTTTAACGATGAACTCATTGTAACTTACTCGCTTAGTGTAAATTAAACAAATTTAGTTTCGATTGAGTTTGACATTACTGTAACCACATGTTGGTGTTAAGCCGGTTATTTTACAGACGCAAAATTTTATTATTTTCTTGAAAATGATCTATATCTAGATCGAAACGTTGAAAAATGATTTTGTGATATTTTGCAAATAGTGTTTTCTGTAAAATCAGATCGAACCTGTGCGCTGAAATCATTATACTTTAGTTAATAAAAGGATTGTTGAACTTTTTAAATCTTTCTCCTGTTTTGAATTACACGTAGTCATTTTTGTCAGAAATGCATAAAATCCGCAGTCTACTCATCAACTACCGCGTGGAATGCGTCGATTTATAGTTGATGGAGAAACTATAATTTTTAATTAATATCTACGATGTCTTCGTCCAAGTGGTGCTTCATCTTGGAAGGCACCAATTTTATTCAGTGATCCTGTTATTTAAGGAAACACGTGTACACGTTGTCTTTAGTTCTCTGAACAAAGCTGTCGAGATTCGCAATTCTTTATTTTTTAGAAGGATTGTTTATTGCGAGTTTAAACGGAAGTTACACAGAGCCACGGGTCTGTGTTTCTCAATGATTTTAAAAGGCTGTCGAGAAGTTTCGGATGTTATGTTTCTTTTTTTATTAATCTATAAAACCCCACATAGGATTATTAGCAGCATGCACATGACTGTGCACAGTATGTATAAAAATAGGAAAAAAAGTGATCGCATAAATTTCAAAGAATGCTTCGTAAACTTACATCGCAAGTGCAAACTGCACACGTATCAAATCCTACAGGCGGTAGATAAGGATGCCACGAAGCTCCTGCTAGATGAAACTGGCTAGCCAGGGTACAACCTCTTGTTATAGAGCTGACATTCTTCCCTGTCGCGTTCATGTTGATTCCTGGACCTGGAGACAAACATAACAAATATTCAATCGTTTTTTAACACTTCGCTATTCAACCAAGTTTGAACGTCTCCAAACGCCCAAGTAATTAAAAGAAACACTGTGAGTTATGTTCACATATCTTGTAATTTTGAAACAGTATTGTTAATGTAAAGAAATCTCATTTGATTATTTAGAGACAATAATCTTTCCAAGTAATTTCTTAAAGAATTTACAATTAAAATAGTCTAATAATTAAATTTTAATTAATTAACTTCCCGATTCATAGGGAAGTTACTGTAATTACCCCGAAAATCGAAAATTGATTTTTTAGCAGATCTTCACGTTTCATGGTCATTGGAGTCATTTTAGACTATTTTTATCAAAATGTTCGTATGTGTGTGTGTGTGTGTGTGTGTGTGCGTATGTCCGTTTGTATGGTATCAAATTTTTCGTTAACGTTTTCTGAAAAAATAACAATGCGATCAGAATAATGAATGATGCAATCGATGTGCCCCGCTGTAACTTAGAGCTGATTAGATTTTGGTCCATATTGGTCAAGTAGTTTTTTAGATTTTTTAGTTTTTTTCGAAACAAGTTCATTCAACAATGCAAATTATACGAGAGGACGGAAATTTTCCACCGAAGAAACAAACGTAACAATTATATATAATTTTTATTTTTTTTTTATTAAAAAAAAAAATAAAAAAAATAAAAAAAAATTTTTTTTTTTTTTCATTTAAAAAAAAATTTAAAAAAAATTTAAATGCATTTGTAATTTATTTTGCAACATTACTATGCTATAACAAGGAATCAAGCGAGCAACGAGCATACGATGTTGGTTCAAACATTTTGATAAGTAGAAAACTATTGAACTTCCCAAAGAATGTATAATCTTCTTAAAACGTATACTAAATAAATAATGATAATAATATATTGCAACTAACGAATCGGGAAGTTCTTTGTGTGGCTCGTGGAGAGTCACACACAAAATACCATCCGTACCACTAACCCTCTCGCGAGCTCGCAAAGCGAGCGAGCTACAACACCCCCACCTGCGAAGCTCGCGAAGCGAGCGAGCAACAATAACCAGCTAGTTTTAATAATTGTATTCATTTCTTTGTTCAAACAAATGGGATTTCTGAATTGCAAAATTCAAAATTGTATTTAAGGTAAAGGTACTAGTAGTTGACCAGTTAAGAGAAGTTCTCCACGCGAACAATAGTAACCACTTACTCTGTCATCAAATAGCGAGAGTCGATGCCAGAAGACACTCTTTAAGTCTTCTAAATTATGTACCAAGGCCACTATTTAAAAAAAGTTTACTTATACAAATTTAAGAAGTGTATTTAAGAATTCAGTAATTGCTTCAGAAGTTGACCACTTTTGAAAATGAAAAATCTTAGTTAGTAGTTGACTACTTATACTAGAAAGAGGGTTCAAGCAATAATGTTGGGAATCATTTTACTATCATTTAGTTTCAACAAGTACCAGCACAAATCACAATTAAAGAATTAAACAAGAAATAAAACAAATCAATTCCATAAAAAGTTTAATTGAGGAACAGAGTAGATGTTGCAATAGAGAATATTATTAGAGAAATTTAACCAACAGGTGGTATGGCATCCGAGGTTCACTTTCATCAAAAGTGTACAGCTTTTAAAAATCTCATTTTTTGTTTTCCTATAAAATGGTCAACTACTCGTACATAGTCAACTACTGGTACCTTTACCTTACTATCGGTAAATACTAAAATTGTATTTACTATTTATTTCATGTGGTTTACAGCTCGTTTTAAAAATTTTCAATATTGACCCACATAAAAAAGTTGTAAAATGCATCTTTTAGTATTTTTGCTACATTTTCAATGAATTGCAATTTTTGACAAATTTTTTTTTCGCATCCTGTGGCAAACTAATTGCTCTAGCTTCCCCCCAAAAAAATTCAAATCGTATAAGACGATATATAAAAAGTTATCGCCTTTTTAAGAGTGTGCCAATACTTTTTTTGCCCACTGTATATCATTTCCCATAGATTTGTTCACGCTGTTTTCAAATCTCCGTACTTTTTAAATTTTCAATATAGGCTCAGATAAAAAAGTAGTAAAATTTAACTTTTAGTATTTCTTCTACAATTCCGATCAATTGCAATTTTTGACAAAATTATTTTTCACATCCTGTACCAAACTAATTGCCCCAGCTTCCCAAAAAAATTCAAATCGTATAATACGATATTTAAAAAGTTATCGCCTTTTTAAGAGTGTGCCAATACTTTTTTTGCCCACTGTATATCATTTCCCATAGATTTGTTCACGCTGTTTTCAAATCTACAAAAAACATTTTTAAAATTATCAATATTGGCCCACATAAAAAAGTTGTAAAATGCATCTTTTAGTATTTTTGCTACATTTCCGATGAATTGCAATTTTTGACAAAATTTTTTTTCGCATCCTGTGGCAAACTAATTGCTCTAGCTTCCCAAAGAAAAATTCAAATCGTATAATACGATATTTAAAAAGTTATCGCCTTTTTAAGACTGTGCCAATACTTTTTTTACCCTCTGTACCTAGGACGTGGTTACTGGGGAGCGACACAGATTCGCACGAATCGCGCCCGGTAGTATCGGTGAACAATCTTCCAGGAAACCGGTGGCAAGACATGCGTTTATCTGAAATTAATTCCGCGGAGTTGCACCGGTCTACCTCCGGTAGCAAGGACAGGCGCCGCGACGGGAATAAATAATGCGACAAATAGAACCGGACGAACGGAACAGCAAGAGGACTAGGGGATTTAATTAGATACAGCTGAACGTGAACGCGCCGCGGCCGACCGATACGATCTAAAGAAAATGACGGATCAGCGCCGGGTTCTCTTAATTTGATTCCGCGCGGGACGTTTTTCCCGCCACCGGACCAGGTAATACGTCTCTATCATTTGAACACGTCGCATGGAAACGGCTACTGATTTGTCTGGCCGATTAGTCCGGAACTTGCGAATGATTCCCTCGTCGAGCTGGTGTCTGGGGTGAGTCACGCAATCGGGACAAGCAACTTCTATTTGCCAGACATGACAAAATGGCCGGGAAACAAGCTAACAAGGGAACGTGTTGACACAAACCGATTTTCATGAAACTCGTGTGAGATATAGTTCTTCGGAAAATATTGGACACGTATTTTTTAATCGGCAACCATTCGTTGAAAAATCGAACCGTAGCACAGTGCGGCATGCAATGGACAAAAATCAAAATAATTATGGTTCGATTCTAATCTAATTATCCAACAAAATCATTAGTCGGTAAGTGAGGAATGTGTACGTAAAAAGCAGTATCCGAGAAAATCAATAAGGGATCAGTAACAGCCAAGAGTTTATTGTATTATAAATACTAAAAAGTTAGATTACTCGTGCGCTAATTGCTCTTCTAGGTTCGTTTTTGTTTTATACTGTTTGTTACAACTTAGGTGTGGAGAATTTGACCAGAGGTATATATATAATTTTAACTGGCAATTTAACTGGAAGGAAATTAAAAATTAAAATCAAAAGGGAATAATTTCATGTTTAATTATTAAAATCAAAGGAAATTATTTCAGACGCAAAATTGAAAATTTTCGACCCAGGAAATTACAAAAATCTTTAAAATATTTCACATATTTTTACATATTAATATATCTTCTCTTCCAACCTACTGATTTCCAAGTCCACCATATTCCAATGCAATCATAATCAACAACATTTGTAATTTTGAAAATTTTCAATTTTGCGCCACCTCCGAAAATCTAATATATTATATTTTATATTGTATCTAATATTTTATCTTAATCAATTGTATTAACAGTTAGTGTGTATTCATAGAAATCAAAAGGAAATTATTTCATACTTTTTAGTGAATTTGTTTATTTCTTCTCGATGAGTAAAAGGCGTTGATGTAAAGTAAAACATGAACAACAATTTTCTTCGTTATAAACAATATTGCAGCAAGTTTCCTTTCAAATGTCCACCGATAGGTGTAGATTCACCCTTAGGACGGACCATTACTTTTTATACACCCTGTACAGCGGTTTTATAAAATTCCCCCTGTTTCCAGAGACTTTTTACGACAAATGGACACGAATAGCATAATTCCCGATAAGGAGTCGTGTTTAATTTAAACCGTCTGCAGATAGGCGTAGCTAATTCTGCACGATTACTTTCAAGCGGCCTGTCACGGGTAATCGGATTTAATATCAACCGCAGATGGACACGTGGCCGTCCCCTTAATTCTCCGGTTCGGTTAGGCTCGGCGTTAGGTCCGGGGTTTATCGAACCAGATCGTCGAAAGGGAAGGATAATTAATTGTCACACTCGTTATCCTGAGTTACAAGGATCTCTGGGCCGACAACACGTTGCGATTCGCGATGAAATTAATCCGATGGCTGAGAGATTCCTCAGGATGTAAGAAACTCGGTTAAACCTGTTAATGAACGAGGACATTGCGACTCTAAGTGTAACCTTGTGCTAAAGCGAGATATACTTTCTCGAAACCCGTTGCCGCTATTAGACAAGATAACACGTCTCTGCATATCTAATAATCGTTTGTCACTTCGTTCCATATTTTTATTTTACAGGCTCTTGTCCCTGAGAGTGATAGAATCGGCACATGCTTTTGTAAGAATAACGCTGATGGAACTCATTTCAAGGAAAATTATTGTACGCTGTTAATAAGTTGCATTGTCTCTATGATAAGACATCGTATAAAATATGATGTTCGGGTCTCGCGAGTTGGAACAAATTATTTTTATTTCAACGCGTGCTCAAATGTTTTTGATTTCCAGATTTTAGATTCAAATTATAAAAATTGAGTAACGACAGAAAAAATGGCAGTTCTTTAAGATATTGCTTCTCAAATATTAGAAGCATTGCAGATTAAATGACAGCGATAGAGCTAGATTGTTTTATCATGGTCGATTAGTAATTTTACATAATTTGACGTACAGTGAGTGACAAATCTTTAAAAGGCGATAACTTCTTAAATATTGTACTATACGATTTGAACTTTTATTGCGAAGTTAGAGCAGTTAGTTTGTTATAGGAGGTGAAAGAAAATTTTTGTGAAACATTGCAATTGATCGGAATTG
The DNA here is from genome assembly GCA_963971365.1 of Lasioglossum villosulum. Lineage (NCBI taxonomy): Eukaryota > Metazoa > Arthropoda > Insecta > Hymenoptera > Halictidae > Lasioglossum > Lasioglossum villosulum. The sequence continues at coordinate 24,288,857 of OZ020502.1, forward strand.
TAGAAAAAAATACTAAAAGCACAATTAAACATATTCTGAACATTTCGTCAAAATTGGTCGACGTTGTAATGAGCTACAGACGTTTAAAGATGGAAAAATTTCAGATTTTCGGCCTTTATCTGCAGTAAGTCTAAGGGTTCTTACGTCTTTCCCGATTTCGATGAAACTTTCCCAGTGCATATAACTGACACAGACCTACAAAACGTATTTTTTAAATTTTCAATATAGGGCCTCATAAAAAAGTTGTAAAATGCAATTTTAGTATTTTTTCTACAATTCCGATCAATTGCAATGTTTCACAAAAATTTTCTCACATCCTGTAACAAACTAATTGCTCTAGCTTCTCAAAAAAAGTTCAAATCGTTTAGTACAATATTAAAAAAGTTATCGACTTTTTAACAGTGAGCGAATAATTTTGTGACTCACTGTACGTATGAATTCGATAAGAAGCAAAGAGCAACAATTAGTTACGTTTATACAGGGTGTCCCAAAATAAGGTTCCTTGGGTCATTTGAAGCGACATTTTCCTTTACAAAAATGGCGTGCGCGGCGTCGTTTAGTAGTTATTAACGAAAAACACCGACCAATAAATCAATGGCTCTGATTGGTCCGTATTTTTCGATAATAACTCCTAAACAAAGCCATGGACACCATTTTTGTAAAGGAAAATGTCGCTTCAAGTAACCCAAGGAACCTTCCATTTCCGGGAGTTACACTTATTTTGGGACACCCTGTATACTAAAGTGTAAGTAAGGATAAGAATCGATGAGGATTCTTTTTTGTGGCCAGGAGGTAGACAAATACGCTATCTGTCTGTTGAAGTTAGATACATAGATTCACCCCTTCTACTGTTAAAATAATAATAATAATAATAATAAATTAGTTTTGTATGCGAAATAAATAAAGATATGTAATGTGAAATTGTAAGAGATTGGTGGAAGATGGCTATTGTTAGTCGGTTGTCGATTGATGTGAAATTATGAATAGGGTAACTGCACCAGTGAATGAACATTTAAGAAATTGTTCAGGAAAATATTTTATTTAAAAAAAAACAAATATCCACGGAAGGCGCAATAATATTTTCATTTAACAAAAAACTTGGTAAGAAAAAAATTACATCTTATTTTGATAAATTAAAATTCTTCGATAAATCGAGAACATGTATGAAATTTAGTTTTATTTAGCGTACTACTTATTTACTGTAATAAAAGTTTACCAAACAAGCAGATTTGGCTCCCAATTTTTTTTAAATTGTTGTAATATTCATATCTGGCTCTTTAGTTAATAAGTTTGCCGACCACTAGTCTAGAGAATTTGCTGTAACGAACAATACAATAGCTTTTATAATAACATCACAATATTTGCTCAAAGTCGAAAAATATCGGCGCGAAAAACTCTACGAGAATCACATAGGGTAACTGCACCAGTGAATGAACATTTAAGAAATTGTTCAGGAAAATATTTTATTTTAAAAAAAACTATGTGAATTAAAGGAGTCTCATATATGCCAAATAGCTCCCTATACTTCATTTGTCAAAAATAAATGAACACAAATACAATGAAATTATTATTGTTCTTCTTTATTAAACGTTAAATCAAAAATATGAAAAATACCAGTCAATGAACACTACATTCTAGTAATTGAATAATGCTAGTCCAATCAATGAACAAAATTACTAAACAATATTCTCCTATTTATTTAACTCTTTAATCACAATTTTATCGCTAGTATGCCGTCCGGGTTAAAATTTGTTGAAATATACAAAAGCGTTCATTCACTGGTGCAGTTACCCTAGTTCGAAGTTTAAGCATCCGAATCTCGTGACACTGGCGACTACACGAAAGTGTTTGTTGCATTCAAGCCTATAGAGTGTAAAGGTGGATACAATGCGTGTCTACCTTAGGCCGCGAAAGAACCTCGATTCGGAGAATTTCTCACATGAAGGTCACTTGCGAGCACGGGGAAACCGAAAGGTGGACCTGGGGCCGCCAGGCTACAAAGAGTCGCGAGGTTCGAGACAAAAGATGATCGTAAAATTAAAAGAAATTAACCGTCTAGCGAAAGTCATTAAGCATGTCGGTGACGTGTAAGGACGAGCCCAGGGCTTACACACCTGGGACAGCGGTTAAAGTGAATAATAATAGGCAACTGCTCTAGCCTTTTCCACGAATCTCAGGTAGTTGATAAGGGTAGAAAGACTATAAATAGCGGCGGAAAACCATTTTCGGGATCTTTTCGTTATCCGACTTGGATAGTGTCGCGTCAGCTAGCCTCAAAATAAAGTTTAACGATTTGTACCGTAACACTGTCTATCTACGAGCGAAATAAAGAAAAGACGAAAACGAAAGAAGATTTACCTGAACATATAGGACAACAGTGTCCAGCAGGAGCCTTCAGCTGTTTAGCCTGTGGACAGGTGAGCACAGGACACGGAACAGGGTCGCATTGCGCGAGACCCCGATAGCAATTGCACATGGAGCAAGGGTCGAGGCTGGAAGTCCACTGGGTGCCCTCTTCGTAGAACCTGGTCTCGTGGAAGCAAGCTCCAGTTTCGATGTCCGACCTGGGTGGATGAAGATTGTACGCAACGACCGAAGCAACATCGTTGTCCGCATAAGGTGGAAGACAGCTGAGTGGTGCTCTGGCTTTAAACGGCGCTTTCAGGATCCTGTCGGATTGCTTATCGGTTACCTCGAGGAATCCTATACCAGACTCGATTCTGTACAACTCGTCAGGCGAGAGTCCTGTAACGGAGCCTTCGAGAACGTATCCTGTGAACTCTTCTAGTAACCTCCTGGCAACTGGCGCGCCCTGGGCGAGCCGTGGCATGGTCTCCAAATAAAGTTGGAAGGTGCGAGGCTCGTGATTGCTGGACGAAGACGATAGCTGAGGGAAGCCAGATATCTCCAACTCGTAGTGTAAAGAGCAGTCTAGGTCCACCGCAGTCCAGATCAAGCCAACTGGACCTGGGTGGACAGGCTCTTGAGACAATCTTCTCAATAAAACTGGAGCTGTGGTGTCCCTAGCGTCAGCTACGGGTCTCTGGAGCAATCTGCCGCGTAACATGGAGCCCACATGGGACGCAGCAACCACAGACAATTCTCCATTGAACAGGGGTTCCAGTAAGCGCGGCCCGGGCCTATCCAAGGACCCATTGGCTAAACCGTCCACCAAAGAGGGCGTCAGATCCTCCAGCTCCGTTCGTCGTTTGCCTCCCTCGTCCACCAGCGTCACCAAAGGACTCTCTTCTTCGAGACCGATCAGGTGAACACCGTACCGCAGCGATCCAGCTCGATCCAGGAACGCCCACGCGATTCCAGAAGCAGCGGAAGGAGTCTCCGATTGCAGCAATGACTGGTACATGTCGCAGGTAGCTCTAGGTCCAACCATTCCAGCCAGTCTCAGCGCCTGTGGATCCTTCCTCGACATGATACTGATGGACAGTTTTCCTCGCGTAAGAAGACGCAGGTCCGCGCCCGATAAAGCGCTTCGGACTTCCCCAAAATTCAACTCGTTCGACGGCTTCTTGACTATGATCTCTTCGCGAAGGACCACGTAGTCCTTCTCCATGTGCTCCAGCTGGACGATCAGCGGTACCTCTGACACGTCGTTCGGCAGGAAAACTCCATTGAAAACCAGGGACACGTGGATTGATGGCGCCGACGCTGATGATGCCGAGACTATGGCAGTGGCGCCTGCGCCTGACATCAACGAACGATCAACCCCCATGGTTGGCTCTAGCAGAGACGAGAATTGTTCCGTCGACAGAGCACGGTAGCGAGATAATTGCCCCGTTAGCGTAGCCGATGGTTCCCACACGAACGACACGTGAAGGCGTTCTTCGCGCAGCAACTTCCTATAGTCTCGGGGAACGCGTCTCCAGACCCCGCAAAGTTTGCCTGTCGCGTTCTGGTAAACTCCTCCGACAGGATCGATCGTCTGCTCTTCGAGTATGCTACCGGATCCGTCCACGAACTGTATGCTCCGCGGCCTGGGCGTTGTCGTCGACAGGTAGAACGAGTAGTAGAGGTTCTTCCGGTGGAACGTGAACCGACCAGTGGCTAAATAGTTGTAGGCGCTGTTGTACATGGACGTCGGACTTGGCTCGTCGCGACGCAACGCTTGCGATGTTCGACCGGTCACCAGGGTTCCAAAGTCTGAAATTAGGAAAGCGATTAGGTGAGTCTGTGAACGTCTTTGACAGTTGGTTCAGAGGTGGATAATTACGTTTCAGGCTTCGTTCCTCTTCCTCGGATGTCATCTGTGCTGGAAGATCGTGCACTATGTCGGTACCTGAAACCAACGTAACGAGGTCCATTACATTCGTGAACACAGAGAATCCAAAATTTTGAAACTTGAGGCGAGTCCTTAGCAACCTGACATCGGACAATTGTTACGTTCGGACTGCGGATCTTTGGCATTTGTGATAAACACGAGTAAATCTTTAGAGGATAACTAGGGATTATTGAATTGGATCCTCAAATAAATTTATAAGACTGAAATTAACTATTTAAAAGTAACTATTTAAAAAATTATTTTAAAGTAACAATTTTAAATCTTAACACTACGACCCTTCTCCAATGATTTCAATTTATCGATTAAACATTTTAAAAAACTTTTTCAAACATTTGTTTTTAAAACAAAATAATTTAAAAAGCAACTTCACAATAGCGAGAAAGTTCACATTACTGAAGGTAGCTACAGTTGCTACAAATCGATCGCGAGACAGCGAAAGAGTACAGTAATACCTCGGTATATGTCTGTTTGGAGTACAAATTTTCATCATGTGTGTAACAAACATAGACCTACAAAACATATATTTTAAATTTTCATTAAGGGCCCTAATAAAAAAATTAAAAGAAATGCTTTTTTTATTTTAGCATGGATCCTTGTAAATTGTAATTTTTGGAAAATCTGTTTTGCACATTATTTAGTAAACCAATGCTTCTAATTGATGACAAAATAATTAGTTGGTACAATTATAAAAAAGTTATTCTATTTTAAAAGGTGTACCACTTTGTACACCCACTGTATATAGACTGAAAATATTAGCTAGAAGGAATAAGACAATATAATTCAGAAAGTAAAACCAGAAATACTCGAACAGTGTAACAAACATAGACCTACAAAACATATATTTTAAATCTTCATTAAGGGCCCTAATAAAAAAATTAAAAAGAATGTTTTTTTTATTTTAGATCCTTGTAAATTGTAATTTTTGGAAAATCTGTTTTGCACATTATTTAGTAAACCAATGCTTCTAATTGATGACAAAATAATTAGTTGGTACAATTATAAAAAAGTTATTCTATTTTAAAAGGTGTACCACTTTGTACACCCACTGTATATAGACTGAAAATATTAGCTAGAAGGAATAAGACAATATAATTCAGAAAGTAAAACCAGAAATACTCGAACAGTGTAACAAACATAGACCTACAAAACATATATTTTAAATCTTCATTAAGGGCCCTAATAAAAAAATTAAAAAGAATGTTTTTTTTATTTTAGATCCTTGTAAATTGTAATTTTTGGAAAATCTGTTTTGCACATTATTTAGTAAACCAATGCTTCTAATTGATGACAAAATAATTAGTTGGTACAATTATAAAAAAGTTATTCTATTTTAAAAGGTGTACCACTTTGTACACCCACTGTATATAGACTGAAAATATTAGCTAGAAGGAATAAGACAATATAATTCAGAAAGTAAAACCAGAAATACTCGAACAGTGTAACAAACATAGACCTACAAAACATATATTTTAAATCTTCATTAAGGGCCCTAATAAAAAAATTAAAAAGAATGTTTTTTTTATTTTAGATCCTTGTAAATTGTAATTTTTGGAAAATCTGTTTTGCACATTATTTAGTAAACTAATGCTTCTAATTGATGACAAAATAATTAGTTGGTACAATTATAAAAAAATTATTCTATTCTAAATGGTGTACCAACACTTTGTACACCCACTGTATATAGACTGAAAATATTAGCTAGAAGTCATTAGACAATATAATTCAGAAAGTAAAGCTTCAGAAACACTCGAACAGTTTTTAAACTATAGAAATGATAGGCATTGTTCTTGATATTGATAAGCACAAGTAAGTCGTGTTTTATTGCTCAAAGTATGCATATTTCACGGTGAGAAAGGACTTTAATCGAATCTATTAAGGTTTCTCAGAAGATTCATGGAAATACCGAAGGTTTGGCTTCACGAAAGAGGTGTCAGCCCTTGGTGGCGCAGGCGCGGCGCAGTGGTAGAAAAATAGCAGGATATACGCAAATGCGAAAGCGATGATTTTCAAGATATGCCCCGAAGAGACCTCGTGGATGGTAATGAAGCGTCTCGTCGCCACGAAAAAAATCGCTTTATAGCTCGTAAATCGGTTAGCGACAACACACCATCGGCGATACACTCCCTTCGGTGAGAAACTTCTCGTTAAAGTTCGTCCCTTAAGCGGTGGTCTTGCACGCCGAGGTTTTACGCTAAGCGGCCATCGAACCTCCCAGCTAAAATGATCGAACTCGAGACACCGAGGCAGCAAGCGAAGAGAGGTGGACAAGCTCCTTTCTGCATGATTCGGGTAATGGGAGCTCTCATCCAATCCCAGCGTGTGTACAGCGTGTATGCGCGTTGATCTCGGGACGTAAAGAGGATCGAATATGGCGGCATGTCGATTACAAGACATCGGCGCAAGGAATCGAATGCAAAAGAAATACTATAATAAACCTGTACAACAGCAAATTTCAGGATAATTAAGACTCTAACTTTTATGCCCGTAAGCCTACCGTAACATTTGAAAAGTTTCCGTGAATGTTTTTTTCAATTTCATACAAAAGCGTTGTTCTTCTTTTTCATTCATCGTAAAATCGCTGAACGCAAATACAGTGGCTGTACAAAGTGTTCGTACACTTTTTAAAATGGAATCAGTTTTTTGTAGTTGTGCCAAACGACCTGATTTTTTATAATTAATTAGAAGCATTGGTTGCTATCAGCATTGCTTGTTATCAATCAGTAAATCTTCCTTTAATGAGGAAGTAATTCAATATTTGAATGAAAACAACTATGAACAGATAAAAATACATTATCGGTTCAAATTAGTTAAAAGAATCGTATCAAAATCTTTGATTTTATTAAAAATCTTATAAAGATGTGTTTATCACTCTATCGTAACAAATTTATAATTTTTTATCACCAGAAGAGTGAGTGCACTATTTGTCTTATGCAAACTATTTGTTCCTATAATAGATATTGATATTGTATATGGACAGTGTAATATCCTTTTTTAGAGATATCAATTTCATATAATTGTTAAGCTACCAGTACTGTTTGCACTGGAAAGTGGAAACGTGAAAAGTGAGTGATGCATTTGGTTGACATATACTACTTTTTTCTACAATTGATGTTGATATTATGTGTGGGCATTGTAATATGCTTTTTTGAGTTATCAATTGCAAATAATTGAGGAGCTTTTCCAATGATATTTGAGTCTGATAGAGAGTTAGAAAGGTAGAGAGAAAGAGAAAGAAAGAGAGAGAGACCACCAAAACAGAGAAGAGTTATCAATTGCAAATAATTGTTAAGCTTCCAGTACTGTTTGCACTGGAAAGTGAAATCGTGAAAAGTGAGTGATCCATTTGGTACATATATATACTACTTTTTCCTACAATTAATGTTGATATTATGTGTGGGCATTGTAATATGCTTTTTTGAGTTATCAATTGCAAATAATTTAGGAGCTTTTCCAATGATATTTGAGTCTGATAGAGAGATAGAAAGGTAGAGAGAAAGAGGAAGGAAGAGAGAGAGAGAGACCAAAACAGAGAAGAGTGATCAATTGCAAATAATTGTTTAGCTTCCAGTACTGTTTGCACTGGAAAGTGAAAACGTGGAAAGTGAGTGATCCATTTGGTACACATATACTACTTTTTCCTACAATTGATGTTGGTATTATGTGTTGGCATTGTAATATGCTTTTTTGAGTTATCAATTGCCAATAATTGAGGAGCTTTTTCAATGACATTTGAGTCTGATAGAGAGTTAGAAAGGTAAAGAGAAAGAGAGAGACACCAGGCTAGAGAAGAGAAAGGTAGACGAAGGGTGGGAGCACACTCATTCAGCGACGATGCTGCTGTATAAAGGCCATAAAGAATGGCAGTGGGGTAGGAAAAGAACCGGCTGGCGCCAACCACCGCTACTTTGAATGTTGCTTTTATGGCGCATACCGCACCGGTCCAGCTGCGCGGACACGTTAATTGGTATACGCGCGGTACGGGCCAATAACAGAGACTCGGAATACTCGACGATGTTGCTTCACCTCTTTGACCCGTCGTCTCCGCCATTTAACCCTGAATTTGCAGACGCGAAGCCCTGAAAGCTCGCCTTACCTTAAAAGTTAAAAGAACCTAACTCCTCTCCCTTTCTTGAACTTTGAAAATCCCCAATAGCGAAGTATTTGAACGACGAACACAACAAAATCCAGCATCCATGAAATAGATGATAATACATTATTTTAAAGTTGAAGTATGAATTTCTTTCGAAATAATATTTTACAAGATAGCAGACATGAATATCGAGAACAACAAAATCCAGCACCAGTGAAATAGATGATAATACATTATTCTAAACGTTGATGTGTGAATTGCTTTCGAAATAATATTTTACAAGATAGCAGAGATGGACATCGAAAACAACAAAATCAATCGATCTCGTTTTTTGATACGAATGAATGGAGCTATATTTCGAATTGTCGAGGCTATATAGCTAATTAATTACAACGCTGTACTATTTTATTTTCGACGCTGTAGAACAATTTTCCGTTTCGAACGGCCGCGTTTCGCTAGCCTTCGCCCTTTGTGCGCGGGGACAGATTCATCATTTCTCATGCCGAAGGATGCGATGAACTTTTCTGCTGGACGCGTTACATTACGAAACATCTTGTGCACAAAGAAAAGGAAGTCTAATCTCGACATTCTAATTGAGGTGGGGATGATGTAACTATCGAGAAGATGGACATTCTATTCTAATTCTGGGATTATAAATGATTCCTCGATATGATTTATGAATAATTCGGTTTCTAATAGAATCTCGGATGGATTCTAGGACAGACGATGCATGAATGACGAATATAGATGACGGTCTGGCTTCGGCTTGTGATCCATCGATTGAAATTACCGGGGTCACGTGTGTACGCGGCATTCGCAAAGCCATATGGTCCGCGGCGCCTCGTTTCTTTATCTCCTTCGGATTTCAGATGGAGCGAGATGCCGAAAATGTTGCGCTTTTCGATGAATTACGTCATTTTCGGCACGCGCAGGCGTTCATCTATGTATATTCGTGATCATTGACGGCGTTCCTTGTACGATTAGTCGAAAATAGAATTTCATCGAGTTCATTTGTATACAATCAATTTAAACGTATCGAAACATCATTAGTAAAAAAAGTTCTTTCAAATTCTTATAACAATAAGCAACAGAGTGGAAAGTAAAACTTGATTTTTTCTAGCGTCTGCATGATTTTGCGTTACATTTTTATCACGTTTTTATTAACTCGCTTTCTTGTCTGTCTGTTTGGTCGGTACAAATTTCACAATTGATTTTAAATTAGCTTCCCGATGAGCTAGAGACAATGAAATATTAATTCATTTTCTTTACTGCCCGTTCGTCTAATAAGCAGATAATAATTATTTAGATAAAAAATGTTTAATGTATCACGTTTTTAAGACAGACTAAAAAATATAAAATAATTTTTTCTAGCCCCATACAGAAAGTCCTGAAAATTTGTGATTGTGAATGTAGAATAGCTACGAAAATACTTGTAAGATTTAAAACGGAGGACATGGGGCACAAGATGATGAGTGTAGAGAATAGCTGTCGTTGAGAAAACTCACAACAGTTCATACAATTTACAGTGCAATAAAATTGTTAGTGACTTATGTGAACTATTTACGCATCAATTATATATTGCATGCGCCCCACGTTTTTCGTTTTAAAACTTACAAGTATTTTCATAGCTATTCAAAATTCACAATCACAAATTTTCAGGGCTGTCTGCATGGGGCTAGGAAAAATTATTCTATACTTTTCAGTACGTCTTAAAAACTAGGGCTGTAACTTTTCCGAAGCTTCGAAGTCTTCGAAGGAACGAAGGGAGCTTCGAAGCTTCGAAGTTTCGAAGTCTTCGTAGTCTTCGAAGTCGTCAAAGTCTTTGAAATTTCGAAGTTTCGCAGCTTCGAAGGTTCTGCAATCGAAGTTTCGAAGCTTCGAAGGTTCTGCAATCGAAGTTTCGAAGCTTCGAAGGTTCTGCAATCGAAGTTTCGAAGCTTCGAAGGTTCTGCAATCGAAGCTTCGAAGCTTCGAAGGTTCTGCAATCGAAGCTTCGAAGCTTCGAAGGTTTTGCAATCGAAGTTTCGAAGCTTCGAAGGTTCTGCAATCGAAGCTTGGAAGCTTCGAAGGTTCTGCAATCGAAGCTTCGAAGCTTCGAAGGTTCTGCAATCGAAGTTTCGAAGCTTCGAAGGTTCTGCAATCGAAGTTTCGAAGCTTCGAAGGTTCTGCAATCGAAGTTTCGAAGCTTCGAAGGTTCTGCAATCGAAGTTTCGAAGCTTCGAAGGTTCTGCAATCGAAGCTTCGAAGCTTCGAAATCTTCGACCTTCGAAGGTTCTGAAATCGAAGCTTCGAAGCTTCGAAATCTTCGACCTTCGAAGGAAAGTTACAGCCCTATTAAAAACGTGGTATATTAAACATTTTTTAAAATTTAAATTATTCGAAGCAATCGCTTAACTCTTGCGTCAATAGTAACTCAATTTGCACGTTGAGAGTAGAAACCAAAAAGGAGCATACGCGCATAAGCTTCTGTTCGATTTTATATTCTCGTTTACACGAGAAACAAAAGGAGTAGAAGGATACAGCAACTGGTTAAAGATTGTAAAAAACAATCTTTTTTTACCGAAACACACTGATCGACCCGTTTCGGATATCTTTTTTCAATAAGAATGAGCCTTTTGCGTTCCTCGAATAACAGCGCATGCAAATATCCAACGTCGCCGAGTTTTTCTGGAAAGGTTAGGGTGTAGATTCGTGATTTTACGAGAAGTAGACGCGACTAGAAAGAGCTGGTGCGGCCGTTCAATGACGTTCACGGTGGAACCGACACTTTACACGGTACGTTTGACCGAAGGACGGTCGTTATTCAGGATTAAAAAGATGTTCGCGAAAACCGCGCCAAAATCTCCGTGCGCGCCTAACAAGCTACCTTTCACACGGTCCTCTCTACGAGACATCTTTCCTTCTGCAGGCTCCAATTATTTTATTTCTGGCTTATTTATAGTTTACGCTGTGCCCATTATTACTCACGTACAAGGGCCGTTTACTAGACGCTAAATTGCCTTTCCTAAGATAGTTATTAGAAGCTATAAATAATACGGAAGCCATAAAAATGTTGAAAATACACGTTTTACCGCAATTGAATAGAATTGACACTAAATAACAGTGACTGACTTCGTTTTGCTTTATAAAAACAATAAAATTTACAATATTACAAGAATTGCATTTATTATTATCATCCAACGAATCTTTATGCATTTATAACAAATATTATTAGGTATAATTTGACACAGTGAAAACATTAGAAGAATTTTAAAATTCTGTTATATTATTTTCGACCTTTTTTCCACATTGAAAATAAAATTCTATTTCACTCCAGTTTGTTACAATTCAGGTAAAATATTTTTATTTTACAGAAAGATTCGTTGTCTCAGTATTACAATGCATACTGAAATAGAAAAATCTATTCGATGATTTTCTACAAATCGTTTTTATAAATCCAGCACTGTCAAATTAGAAAACTGAAACCAAAATTGTCTACAAGATATCAATTTATTAAGTACCTATCTAAGTTAATCTTAACGTGTGCAAAAGCTTGTCATAAAAACCTGTTCAAACAATTACAAACTAAAGGGGTTTCAATATGCTCGGACCGATAATCTTCAAGACACTTGTCACGAGCTGTATCACTATGTTACCTTTCTGATTTTGAATATGTTAGAGAGTAACGTTTCATTTTTGAAAACGTTCCTGAAGATATCACGTATCCTTATCAACAACGAGGCCGTTGATAAGAAGAAGAAAGACGTCAGATCCTCTTGAGTCTTTGATACAAGAGCACGCGTTAACGATTGTACCCCTTTGTTGTTTAATTAATAAAGTTATAGTTTTCTTGTTCATTGTTACCATGTGATCTCCGGCAAGACGTGGCCGTAGCTCATTCGTGCAGAACGTATGTATTAGCTTGTAAATTCTGGTTTGTACATTCTGGTCCGTTCGCTCCCATCACTACCCACCGCAAGGGGATTCGGTCGCTGCGCCGGTACTGATCAAACCGTGCGTTCTCTGGCATACTTAATTTTTTTTGACACTGTTCCACCAAATGGACACTTCTGAGATTTTTTTACAAAGTATAATTATATTAAATTTATAATTTTTTGGTAGGTGTCAACCCTGTCTGTCCATGTGGCTGTCTGGTACAGGATCCTGATCATGTGTTATGGCAATGTCCGATTTATGAGAATATAATAGGGATATGTTGACCCGCAAACTTTGTAACAAGGGCTATTTTTCACCCTATACCATAAATTCCTTTTTGTGTGGACCTTCTCTTTGCCCCCTATTCTATATACATGGATTTCTGAAATATCACTGTTTATTTCTGTAATTTTGATATTGTACTTGAAAATGTTCTTTGTGTTGAATCCGTCCTAGTTTGTAAGTCAATTTTGTAATGTTAGCATGTACAACCAAGTGCATGCTGCTAATAATCCCATGTGGGGTTTCAAAGCTTAATAAAAAAAAACCCAGGGGAAGATAGTTAATAAAATTCCCAAAAAATTAATTAATTATTTTCAACTATAAATAATTAGCAAAAAATTCTGAAAAAATCTGAAATGTAGAGTATATCTATATCTTTTGTTTGCCGTTTATCCCATGTCGATATCTTTTCTCGTTTTATAGCAAACTGCATTTAAGTGCAAGTGAATTTACCCCAATATCACCCTTATCGGTGGGGGTAGACATTTGAAATTTTACACAACGTTGTTTTAGACGTAAAACTATGTTTTAAGACAGAAATCAGGAAAATCGGAGCGGGGGCCGCTGGCCCATCCTGCTATACCCTTTGCAAATGTATAGAACGGTCTGTCTGGCCGTTTCTCATTCTAATTTCACGCGGACTCGCATTCCCACGGGCGCGGGCGGGAAATTAACGGCGATTCAAGCGACAACTCGTGTCCCGTCGGCACCAGACTAACCATGAATGATCGCAATCAAGCGGGCAGCGTCGGCGAAAAGGCTGCGGCAGCCTCTTTAAACGACGGTACAGCATAATTCCCGGGGACGCGTGTGTTAACCCTTTCACAGTTTAGCAGAGCTCCTTGTCGTTCGTCCACCATTGATATTTCCGTGAACGCAGTAAAGATAATTCGTGTGTTTCTTTCTCTTCCTCAAAAATATACTCCCAAACATCTATGCGACCAATTAGGGTACACTGTACAACGATTGGCACCCTAAGCCAAAATCGAAGGAAAAATCTTTTTATTTTTGTTTGAGATGTTAAAACAAGCTTGACTTTCCATTATTATAAGCTAGTAGAGATTTTTCAGCAATATCAAACAGTTTCACGCATAAATGTTCTAGTATAAAATATATTTAATGATTAACAACCGTAAGACAAATAGACAGTCATTTGCACATTTGCTAACAGTTATATGTAGAACTCTGCTATGGAAAGTTACAACGTTGCTTTGAAATATAAATAAGAAGCAATATAAAATTATTCTCTGTACTAGGAATTCTTAAGATTGATGTTCTTATTTTTCGATAATACAAATACGGGTTTTTTCAGTAGTCAAAAACGCTAGATAAAACATCGATCTAGGGCGCTATCTCCCACAAAAGTCCTATCTTTTTGTTTATGATACGTAATTTGCATTGTTTGAATAATGCAAATTACGCCTCGTGAACGAAATAATTGGACTTTTGTCTGATTGTCTCGTTTGCGAGAATATCGAATTTGAAAATTCAACGGATACACATGCCGTTGGATAAGAATCGACTGATGTGTCTGTTCATGACCTACCGATTCTACTTCCTGCAGACACTAAACCACGAGAACCCAGCGGATCTTTAAACTTGTACCATCATTTCAGAAACACTCTATATATCTGTAAAACACACTGCATACTATAGTGCATACGTAGTGACTACTGAAAAATTCCATTTTTGTATTACATATCGAGAAATGAGAACGCGAATCCCGCACTCTTACAGTCCTGGAAAAAGGAGTCTACCCACTTAATATTTCCGTTTAGTTAGATTATATTTATATCTAATGCGTGTCCAAAGTAGGGAAAACAAATGAAGAAAAATTCCGCAGATTCTAATGTATTTTTCTAATACAAAATGATTTTTTCAACTTGAATCATGAGCTGAGCGACCTGCGACGAACCTTCTTTTTACAATGAGCCCTCACACAGCTCGAGAACGCGAATCCCGCACTCTTACAGTCCTGGAAAAAGGAGTCTACCCACTTAATATTTCCGTTTAAACCAAAAGTGCCAATAACTACTGCAGTGCCAGCAACAGTGCAGTTTATCCTACTCAGCTTTTCTGTGGATTTTTGGCAGCAGAAAAAGGATTCGCATTTCCTAGAGAGTTGTAAGCCTTCCATTTTTGAAAATCAAACCCCGCTACTCCTCGCCCCACCTTGTATTTCCATATATCACAATTTATGAAAATAGTTCACAACGTCGATTATCCATATTAATCAGTAGAACACGAGTGTTCGGATGTTAGTTTAGCTGCGTAGCTGCAAACTAGACTCAATCTTCACTGTGTCATTTGAATAATTAATTATTTCTACTACACATACACGGATCGCTTTAGATTGAACTGTTTACATATGAAACGCGGATTGGGAGAGATATGAAGAAACCAGATATCATCAGTTCAAATAATCGAGGTTTTGCTAAATCGTCGATTTTTTAAAATCCCGAGATTATAAGAATACGATGACGATTGACAATTTTGCTTGCCTCTGCAATGAGGATACATTCACATTGAATGGTATAAATTTATTCAGGGCAAAATGTTTACTTTTACGTATTTTAATCTGATTGGGAAGAACTACAGTAATAGGTACATTCGTTCTATCAAAATCATACGTTTAATTATAGCAAAGCCAAATATCAAAGCTTGTACTAGCATCCACTGCTTTTTCCTAAACTGTAACCCACACATTTAGCGTTAATAGACATTGTTGTTATATTCATTTAATTGTTATAGAATTCCTATTGTATTACTCCTGTATTCGAAACTACTGTATTTACTAATACTATTCATGTAAAGCATAATAAACCCAAAAGGGTTTCAATGCTTAATAATAAAAAAAAAATCATACGTTTGAAATCTCTGCTTTTACATTGTATATTGCGAGGTAATACTATATTATATTACATGTCTCGTTCTCAATGATAGTATTGTAAATATTTAGCTTTGAAATTTAATGGAGGAAATTACGAAGGAATTATTTGTATAACTAACATTATGTCAGAAGATTTTGAGTGGTGGAAGACTAATGCACTTATCGGATCGAATCCAATTAGAATACAAAATTTTGTTATTTAAATCTTTTCTGATTCGTCCTTGACAGGTTGGGGTTGCTACTGTAATGGTTCAGAGGCCTTTCGTTTTTGGAATAAGCAAGAAAAGAAAAATCACATTAATTATCTTGAGTTACTAGCAGCCTTTTTTGCAGTAAAATGTTTCGCATCAGAATTATCGCAATGCGAAGTATTACTTAGATTAGATAACACTACGGCTATTTCTTATATTAATAGAGCTGGAGGTGTACAATTTCCACATCTTAGTGAGCTTTCAAGAAAAATTTGGAATTGGTGCGAAGAGAGAAACATATGGTTAAGATCATCTTACAATTCTTCCAGTGAGAATGTAGAAGCAGATAAAGCGTCACGCAATGTCAATATAGATTCTGAGTGGGAAATTTCTCAAAAAGTTTTTACACAAGTGGAGAAACAATTTGGTTCCTTTACAATAGATTTATTTGCATCAAGGTTAAATATACAAATAATTCCTTCGTAATTTCCTCCATTAAATTTCAAAGCTAAATATTTACAATACTATCATTGAGAACGAGACATTTCATATAATCTCGATCAAACTTCGCTCGCCTACGCACAGTGTGTCGAGTATATGGGAATTCGGGAAAAAAGTCGTAACTCTTAAACTATGCAATTTTCGAGTAAAGTACCTTAATACTTTTTGAAATAAAATGCAAAACCGAATCGAATGATGTTAAAAAAAATTTTTTTTAAATTATTTAAACAAAAATTTTATTTTTTAGTTGCGATGATCTTGTTTTTTATGACTTTTTATTGAATAAAAAGTGGTTTACAATTTTAACGAAAATTTTTTAAAAAAGTACTATACTATATACATTGTTTATCTAATTGTAAATCTTCGCAACGAGGAATTAAAACTTAGGAGTCCTTAAGAATTCCGTTTGTTTACCTAGAAAGAAGTCTAATGTGCTTTATAAATTAATATAATGCAAAATCTCAAAGGAACCTTTTGGTACTTTCTGTAATACTGAATTGGAAGATTGTAAATATTTAAACAATTTTAAAACTAAATATATAATTTATAAGTCTTTATATGGTTTTTTATTATTTTCTCCCCTTGAGCAAATGTGAGCAGATTTAAACCAACGCGAAATTAAAGTTTAATATGCCACCAATTACTGTAAAAAAATTTACGGATGTACTTTGATGTACTTTTTTTTAAACTCTAATCAAAGTTGATAAATGTTAAACATAAAAAATCAGGACAAATTGCGATTATTTTAAAAAAATTTTGTGGGAGATTGAATGTCTTATAATGCTAAACACACCCTCTAAAAATCAATTTAAAAAACCAAATAGCTTGCGAGGGACGCATGTTTAAAATAATGCACGGAATTTGACAGTAAAGTTTCAGCCTCAATTTTAATAATAAATTGATTTATTCAGTTAAAATTTAATGCAGTTTCAGAAACTACGTTTTGTTACGAACATTTTAGCATACATAAATTTTTTGGTCTTACACTTTGATTTCCGAACTTTTTTCCATTGGACGACACACTGTGCTACGGCGAGCTCGTTTGATCTCATGATTATTTAGTATTACCTATTTTCGATTGAAAGAGGTGATCCAACGGATACGACTAGTGGTATTCGTGGTCATCAATGCGGACTCCATTCTTGCGGGGTGGGGAGTGGCGGGAAATTCAAACGAGTCCCGTCATTAAGCGCCGATTGGACGGCCTCGTTCCGCTACGTCCGACGAGAATGTCGTTTTCGTCGTTCGGGACGATGAGAATCAATGTGACAGGCCAATCGACAGGTTCGCGGGTCATAGTTTCTTTTCGCGGGATATAAAAGAGAGACGCGAGTCGGTGACATGGCGTCTTCACCTTCTATCAGCGGGGGGCAACCAGCCTGCCAAACGACAACTTACTCGATGATCGTGACCGTCGTGCGAAATTCTTTCTCGTCACGATATCGTCGCCGCGTTACAAAGTTACACAAAGATCATTTATTTCATGCGCGTCTCCGCGTCGTCCGATTTTGCGTTTAATAAAGAAACAACATTCCTCTGGCACGTACAAAATGCAATGTCGTCACTCTCAATTTTCGTTTCACTCCATCTCTGCGCAATCGCTTTTTCAAATGCTCGCCGCGTGTAGTAGAAGCACCTTTTTTTTTATTAGAAAATCTCATACGAGATTTATTTCAACATACACTGGGTAAAAAAAGTATTGGCACACTATTAAAAAGGCGATAACTTTTTAAATATCGTATTATACGATTTGAACTTTTTTTGGGAAGCTAGAACAATTAGTTTGCCACGGGATGCGAAAAAAAATTTTGTCAAAAATTGCAATTCATCGGAATTGTAGCAAAAATACTAAATGTTGCATTTTACAATTTTTTTTTATGTGGGCCAATATTGAAAAATTTTTAAAATGCGTTTTGTAGATCTGTGTCAATTAAACATATTCTGAAAATTTCGTCAAAATCGGTCGACATGTCGTATTGAAAATAAACAGGAGCATCTTTTTTTTTGTTCCCAAAATTTGTTTGTATGACCTTCGAATCTTGGTTTTTTCTGGATCGGACTGTAGCTATCTGAACGGTTCCAGGATGCGTGACTTCAATGGATGATATTTTCTTGGAATATATTCTATATTCTTGGAAGCAAAAAAATTTTGGGAACAAAAAAAAGATGCTCCTGTTTATTTTCAACACAACAAAGAAAAAATCATCAAGATTCATCACTGGAGTCCCGAGATATTCAAGTTTATGTGAACTAAAAAAATTATGGTTTTTTGCAATTTTCTAGAAATCAAGGCCGAAACAAAAAAAGTGGCAGGGGTAAAACTTGTTCCATTTGGGGTTCTTTATAGCTGGTTTACGTTTGTCCGTTTAAAAACGGATGACCCTGTATACCATTAGAACTTCTCTTCTAATACGGTACCACAGAACTTTCATTCCTTTATGTTCCAGTAATTGGAAAGTGTTATTTTAAAATGGCACTTGTTCGACATGGACCATCACCGCTATCGATATTGCGCGAGCTCACGCTACCAACGCGTTACAATTCGAAAAAAACACTGGTTGCAGAATCCCAGGTTTTGTTATAAAATAAATCGCGGTCGTTCTGGCCGGCAGTGTGATGCGAAAGTTGCCGCGAGAAGCGAAGGCTGGATAGATTTTATGTCCTGCGAATAAGTAACGGGTATATGTAAATCGTTCCCATCGAAGCTGACTCTAACGTACACACGTTACATATTAAACGCGTCCATTCTGGGGGATTTTTGCAACGTCCTCGACGCAGTCTCGATCGGAATCCGGTACAGTTACAGGGATTTTTAATCGGTTTCTCGCACCGCCATCGATTATCTACGGTGATTCCGGAAGACGTTGATCTGATCTCTTTTCCGGTGTTTTCGATCCCTACGATCCATAGTAACGAGCAGAATGCGGATTATAGTACATACAGGAAGACATTTTTGTGCAAAAGTTCGTGAAAACTGTAATTCAAGAATTCACGAATGATTTTGTTATGCAATAGGATTTCCATTAACCGAATCCTGATTGTAAACAATATGATTATATTGTGAAAGGAAAATAAATTTTCAAAAGTAAAAAATATATTTTAGAATATAATGGACATTTTAATGTACATTTTAATGTCCCTCGGATTTCGATTATAGGCCTTGATTTGTCCGGGCTGTTTGTGTCCCGAACAAGCTGGTTAATCGAGGTTCTACCGTACTTCTGGGTGAGTCCCGAAGTTCATTCAAGTGGTATTATACTTTATAAGGATTTATATCTGCAATAAAACAAGATTCAGGTCCGCAAACGTCCACCCTTTGTGTATGGAGTATTTTTTATAGTTGCACGACACCGAGCACAACTGCTTTCAGTTATGAATTTTATTATAACTCTATAAAATAGTTTTGTCACGCAATTACTCCGAGTGGCAAAACCGCGAAGCTCCGCACAGTGGGACAAACACATGAATTCTGTGTCAAAATCAAAGAATCGTCGATAGAAATGAGATAAAGCGACGAAGATTTTTTTAATTAATGCTGAAACTTTGCAGAATATGGGAAAATAGGAAGATTATGGTACCAACGTTTTTTAACCGTGAACCGATGAATTCTGTGTCTAAATCAAAGAACTTTCGATAAAAATGGGGTAAAGAGACGAAGATTTCTTAAAATCAAAGCTGAAACTTTGCAGAATATGGGATATGTAGCGAGATTCTATTAAGAACGTTTTTCAAAAAACGTATTTCTCACTTTCGTGGTTCACTGTATATAAAGAAAAACGTCGATATATGGTTTTTTTAACCCTTTGCACTCGGAGCTATTCAAACTGGACAATTAAACGTACCTTCCGATCCAGAATATTAACAGTACTTCTCATTTCGATCGACATTGGTTGATAAATAATATAAATATTACTAGCGCAAGAATAGTATTTTTCTGTCATTGCGTCTGTAAGAATTTATCAATTAATCAATGTATGGTTGACAAACAGCCAAACCATTTGCAGAAAAAGCAAAAAACAAAAATAAATATTAAAAACCAACAAATATATAAACTCACTTATTTTCTCTATTTATGTTTTCTCTGAACAAGTGAGTTTATATATTTGTTGGTTTTTAGTATTTTTTTTTGTTTTTTGCTTTTTCTGCAAATGGTTACGCTGTTTGTCAACCATACATTAATTGATAAATACTTACAGACGCAACGACAGAAAAATACTATTCTTGAAAATGGTCTGAATTTAGGTCGAAACGTTGAAGAAAAATTTGATGCAGTAATTTGCAAAAATATTTGCCGCCATTTATCGACTATCTAATACATAGATCAATGTTCTCTGATTTGTGTTGTTTCAAATCCTCACAGTTTACTCATTCCACATGTCACCGGCATGGAACCAACACGTTGGTCCTTAACCGTTAAGAACTTAAATTAATATATTTTTTCTAAGCAAGTGAGTTTACGTATTTGTTGGTTTTTAGTTTTTTGCTTTTTCTGCAAATGGTAAGGCTGTTTGTCAACCATACATTAATTGATAAATTCTTACAGACGCAACGACGGAAAAATACTATTCTCGAAAATGGTCTGAATTTAGGTCGAAACGTCGAAGAAAAGTTTGATGCAGTAATTTGCAAAATTGCTTAGTAATCACAAATGATCGTACCAGTGATCCAGAATATTTCCATTCTCTATGATTATCGAAATTTTATGGATATAAAATTGGTATAATACCTCGTACAATACCTAAATGTAGTATTATTCAAATTATGTAGAATCATGATCGAACCAGTGCGCATATCAATTTCTATTCGTCTAACAACAATTTACGATCCCGAAAAGTAATCCTTTACAATACCTAAATGTTTAGTAATCGATTAGATACCGATATATTGAATAACGCGAACAATATATTGAATAATGGTGCATCAATTTTTAGTGGTGCCTTAGGGTAGACAACCGAGTGCAAAGGGTTAATTTTGGCCAGCTAATTCGACCGTTCGGATCATTGTGTACGATAAGAGACGACAGAGGAACGCGCGCAATATCGACGTCGCGTCGGTCAGGTCTGGATCGTAGAGGAACGAATCGCAAAAGATCTCCTCCCACGCTTCCTCCGCGACCTTCCAACCCTCCCTCTCCATCCGTATTTCTCCTCGTCTATTCTCATTCCCGGGCGAGCGCGAGCGCGTTATGCCCGATCATTACGTATGCTAATATTTACATTTAGATTGCACGGCTTAATCGAAGTGACGCCATGCGGTAATATAGCCGGCGCCATGGCGCTAAACCGTGGCGCCCGACCTCTCGTCTCTCTCTTTATCACTCCCTATCTCTGTTTCTCCCACGATTCCCGACCGACAACCTTTTCCACTCCTCTTCTCGTTTCTTCATCTTCCCCCCTTTACCGGCACGGTCCCCTCTTCATTTTTCCTTGCCGTCGTGTCCGCTCCCCTCTCCGCGCCCTCTTTCTCACGCGCCGACGTTCCTTTATCATTCCACGGTCCTTTTTTCCGCGCTTCCTTTTTTTCGCGCCGAAACCCCGCCGGCTAATTCGGCTTCTCTCTCACGGGTCGTTATACCGACGCTTATCGGAGGCCGCGACGCTGACGCGCGACGAGCCGGCGCTGTCCCACAGCAACGGGGGGTGGAACGGGGCGTACCTCTCGAAATCAGTAAAATGCTATACCGTTCCGTAAAACTCAAGGAACACTGAGTTTTTTTTTTTATTAAGCATTTCAGATCTCAACAGAGATCTATTTCTGCTGTACAAATATAAATTACAATTAATACATACAGTACGGTAACTGCACCAGTGAATGAACGGGCACCAGTAAATGAACGCTTTTGTATATTTCAACAAATTTTAACCCGGACAGCATACTAGCGATAAAATTGTGATTAAAGAGTTAAATAAATAGGAGAATATTGTTTAGTAATTTTGTTCATTGATTGGACTAGAATTATTCAATTACTAGAATGTAGTGTTCATTGACTGGTATTTTTCATATTTTTGATTTAACGTTTAATAAAGAAGAATAATAATAATTTCATTGTATTTGTGTTCATTTATGTTTGACAAATGAAGTATAGCGAGCTATTTGGCATATATGAGATTCCTTTAATTCACATAGTTTTTTTTTAAATAAAATATTTTCCTGAACAATTTCTTAAATGTTGAATAATATTATATATATATATATATATATATATATATATATATGTGTGTGTGTGTGTGTGTGTGTGTGTGTGTGTGTGTGTGTGTGTAATTTAATAATATAATTTATTATTATTACATATTATTATTATATATATTATGTAAGCGAAAATATATTAAATAACTGTATAACTGTTTTAATTCGAAAAGAAAATACACAACTGAAATATGAAATTAACGGAAATTAACGTAAACGTATCGTATTTAAATCAAACGTGATGACGTGTTTCGTATCTCGAGAAAAAGTCGAATCGCTACGTGAACACGTCCTTTCATATCCTACTTTTTTCTAATGTTTATAAATTTTCTAGAACAAATATTGATTTAACAAGATTTGTCGCAATCGCAATATCACGGCACTCACGTATACATACACGATTCTCGATCCTCACATTCAAACAAGTAACATCATAAAAATCATTCATTTCCTACAATTATATATATATATTATTATATATATTATTTATTATTATTATTATTATTATATACAGGGTGTCCGACATAAATGATAACACCTAAATATCTTTCGTATTTACAGTGCTATCAGAAAACTTCAGAGGACAAAGTGACGCTATTGCAGGGGGGCAATATAATAATGAAGAAAGAAATTTTTTATGTCGTGTTTTTAAACGAATTTGCAATGTCACCCATGTTTTTTTAAACGGAGTAGTATATTTTTTTGCGATAGCATGATAGCAATAAAAAACTGAATCTAGTGGATACCACCTTTTTGACCTTGAAATGACCTTTTAAGGTGATTTAAATATTAAAAATTAAATTTAAGTAATTATGAATCGATTTATATTCTGTCTTGATAAGGACATGTATATTTGATAACATCTTCTTGATAGGCGAGCCACGATGAAATCGCAAACACACGGTTTATGACCTAATAATTATCTATTTATGTATTCACTTAAGCAGCTTTATTGCATATGAAAATTAATTATACAAGCTAATCACTAGATGGCAGTCTTTTATGCAAATTAAAGTATTTCTGAATGGAATATATTTCCTCTATCGGTGACTTTTGTACGTTAAAATCACAGAATACATACGTAAGTACTTACGACTTATACTCTACTTTCTTAGAAATTCAATTTTATTTGCAAATTGATTCAAAAGCTCAACGTTTCGATTCTGATGTGGATCATTTTCAAGAGTAAATTTTGTGTTTGCTATAACAGAAGAAATACAATTGGAAAATTACAATAACTTCCCTATGAATCGGGAAGTTAATTATTAAAAGCGAACGTAAGTTTAGTAAGTTTAGTAAGGTTAGTAGTGATGGGTATGCAATACTCTGTCTGGTAAGTTTTCGAACAAATCAATCGTCACAGAGTTTCGAATAAATTTGATATTTATTCGAAATCAGAAATTCTTGAAACTCTTAAAGATTCGAAAATGTTAAAGGTCTTGATAAGCTCAATAAATGTTATAACATGAGCGATTATAAAATTTAATATGAGCGATTTTTGCCAACCTTGTATTTATTAATGCACTATAAGTTAGTATGATCTATTGGACATAAATATGGCCCAAGAATAAACGTGTTTTTCTCGCTTAAATCAACTAGTGCAGTCACGTGAGAAGTACACGTACAACTATGAAGCTACCCTGAACGTGCAATAGTTAATTGTATATTCTGTGTTGTTATTTTAAGTAAGTACAACAAACATTGATGTAAGTTTACGTTAAATAAACAGTTGTTATTGTACTGTTTCAAATTTATTGAGAAAAACACTATTCTGCTTTTGCCCCGTAAATATTATTACATGGGGCAAGTGCACACTATCGCAATGGGGTAAGTGCGTACTAGGCCGTTTATGTGCGATAAACCAGCGACGTTTTATGAGAGAGGGATAATGAAACTTTCCAACAGAATGCAAACCGTCATCCACCAAAAAATTTTTCATGTCTTGATGCAAGTTCACATTAAATAAACAGTTATTATTGTATTGTTTCAAATTTATTGATAAAAACACTATTCTGCTCTTGACCCGTAAATATTATTACACGGGCACGTGCAGACTATCACAATGGGGTAAGTGCGTACTAGGCAGTTGATGTGCGATAAACCAGGGACGTTTTATGAGAGAGGGATAATGAAACTTTCCAACAGGATGCTTACCGTCATCGAACAAAATTTTGCATGTCTTATTCCATACATTTGATTGGTAGTACAATTTTCTTCGTTTTCAATTTACTCCAAAAAATGGGCGGAGACTTTTCGATCAACCCAAAAGTACGTGTTTATTAATATTTAATTGTTTATTAATATTAAAAAATGAATAACTATGAAACTAAATAATATAATTTAATGCAACAAAAAGCATTTTATAGCAGGCTTGTTAATAATTCTTTTCTTGCCCCGTAGTAGGGTAACTGCACCAGTGAATGAACGGGCACCAGTAAATGAACGCTTTTGTATATTTCAACAAATTTTAACCCGGACGGCATACTAGCGATAAAATTGTGATTAAAGAGTTAAATAAGTAGGAGAATATTGTTTAGTAATTTTGTTCATTCATTGGACTAGCATTATTCAATTACTAGAATGTAGTGTTCATTGACTGGTATTTTTCATATTTTTGATTTAACGTTTAATAAAGAAAAATAATAATAATTTCATTGTATTTGTGTTCATTTATTTTTGACAAATGAAGTATAGGGAGCTATTTGGCATATATGAGATTCCTTTAATTCACATAGTTTTTTTTTAAATAAAATATTTTCCCGAACAATTTCTTAAATGTTCATTCACTGGTGCAGTTACCCTACTTGAAACAAGGTTTGAAAGCATTTTTAACTCTAAGTTACGGTTTTGCTCCATTTTCTTACAGAATAGTTGATATTTTGTATAATATCCTATAAAAATGGAACTTTTCAAGAAAAATTAAAATCCTACGTAATATTAATGCACCAGTAATAACTGTGCAAATCTTTTGATACCGACAGCGTTAAGTATTCACATACCAGACTGAATATACATAGGCTTAAAATTCAACTTTACAAAAATTAGTCTGCGCTTACCCCACTTCACCTTCTTTCATGAAAATATTATCGCTGTACGCCACGCTTTTCCGTTTAAATTAATATCTTCGTACAAGGTACGTACATATATACAATGTATATGTATATTGTGAATGCTCATAAGTGCAGATATCACATTCCTCGATGTTTGAATTATGGGTGCTTCACGCAGCGCGAATAGAAAGCCATGCGAGAAGGCTTGCCCGAAAAATATGCAAGGGTCGCCGGGAATTCGCAACATTCCGAAAGAAATTCAGAATGGAAAAAACGTAGTGTTGAGTTTCGAATGAATGGTCCATTAGGAAAACGCACGCAGCAGTAATTCATGTCCTTCCAGCGTTATACGCTTTTCATAATGAACATAAAATCAAAGTTCGCCGTGGAATGTGTAACAAGCGTAGTCAACCGTGTCGTTCTCTAAATATTTATGAGATATAGTCGCTATTCGATTGCTAATCTTCTTGGGAAACGCGAACGTCCGCGCGTAATTGAATATTGCATATTTATTGCACGTCCACACGTAATTAAATATTGTACAGATCGCTGCTGTTGCATGGCAATCGCTTATCCTCGCGTCGTTATCCAACTTTCCTTCCTCCTACTGAAAATCCATATAAACGAAACAACAATAACAATGGATTGGCTAAAACACCATATCCACAGTTCCGGTAAGAGAAAGATTTAAATTATATTTAAAACTACATTTTAATACTCGTAACGTTTTAATTGTCTTTTGTACGATGTAACGTCGATTAGTTCAGTTAGTTTTTTTAATTGTCAGTTTTTTAAATTTAATTTAATTGTCCCAAATTGAGTACTTAAACGACAATTTCAATGTTCCCAAACAATTAAAACTTAATTTAAACGACAATATGGAGGGTTAAGAATTATTTTATTCTATTGGAGTAGTTTCGATTCGTTTCGATTTACTTAGACTGTAGAAGTTAGGGAAAGTTAGTGACGTTAGGGAAAAATGATGTTAGGGAAAGACTAAAAAGATGACATATTATTTAATGTAATATTACACTTTGATTGAGTTTATATCTTAGAATTTTGTAATAGATGTATGATGATATCGGCGTACAGGTTCGATCAATTAAACAAATCAATTAAACAAACTAGTGGGAAAATCGCAAATTTTTTTAACATTTCCAAAAATAAATTTTGGGAAAATGTTATGTGTACGACATTGTAGAAGAAATAGTTTCTTGTTACTTCCAATTTCTTGTTGCTTCCATTTGAATTTCAAATGAAACACTTAGAGCAGTTGGCAATAAAATTGAAAAATAATTCAGAGTGCAAAGGGTTAATGCTCGACCAACTGTCGGGTGTTGCACACTGTGGACCGGAACTCAGAAATAGGAAGAAGAAAAGAGTTGAACAGATAATGAAAGATAGAAACGCATGAAATAAAAATATAATGACAAGAAAGTGTAGGTATTAGATAGATTTTAATATTTAGATGTGTTGGTGCCGATCGATCGTCGGTGACCAGCTGATCGTCTGCTGCTGGTCGTCGTTACGAGCCGACGATCGATTTGTTATTAACGACTGACGTTCGTTTGTATAAAACTTTTGTATTCAGATTGTAACATATCGTGAAACGAGAAACATCCATTTAAATAAAGCTCCTACAAAAGGGAGTAGGAAAAAAGTAAAAATAGAATAGGGACAGAGTAAAATACTTTTTCGAAAGAAGGCAAATAATAAGTAGACTGCAGATCTTGATGCATTTACATCAAAATTCAGAAGATGAAATTCGAAATTGTTGTAAAATTTCAAAAATTGAAGATGTCAATACACGATTTCTCCTCTATTAAAATCATTAATGAAAGAAATAAGATTCAACTCAGTTTCTATTTCTTGCAATCGATGCAGACAATTTGTATTTTGCATGAAGATTCTCAGTCTAATAAATAAGAGCAGTAGGAAAGGGTGGATGGCGAGAAGTATAAAGAGAAGGGAACGCATTTGGCAATTTCCCCCTGCTGCAGAAGGCGGTAATGTTTCAAAATATCGAAACCACGAAATTCTGTGACAAAGACACAGTGCTGCACCGTTATCATTAAAATCCTTCCACTATGCAACGATTATTAGAAGGAAATACAACGTGACAGGAATATTCATTGCGGCGCGCTATTGTGTAAAGTCTTGGCAAAATACGCGCCATTGTTCTCATTCCGAGGGATTTTTGTTCGTTTGGTGGGCGAGCGATTTCGATTCGGGTGATCGCGCGATTCAATACTCTTTCCCCGTAAAAGATACGCGATAAAACGAAAGGCAGAACGCAGACCGCTGCTTCTTACGGCTTGGTCGCGATAAAGAAATCTCGCGCGCCCCGAATGGAAGTAGAAAGCGCACGCGGACAATGACAGCGGACTTGTCCACGGGTAATAAATGCGAGTTCGCTAATTGATTCTAAGTAACCAATAAATTGCGCCGTCCACGTTGCAAAAGCGACTCGTGTTGTGCGGAGCGAGCGTGCGTGTGGTATCGTTTCTTAACAGATTATGTTCCTCCTTTTTTCTATTCACGATGCGTTGTCGCCCTGACCAAAGTTTCCCAGCTTTTTCGCGGTTGTCTGGAAAACGAGAGCCTCGACCTGCAAGCTTCGCTATCAACGATGGCTGTAGGTACCGTGCATATGTATTTATGATAGACGCAAAAGTGTCTCTTTGAATTAATAAATTAATCAGCCATGCGAGAAGGCTTGCCCGAAAAATATGCAAGGGTCGCCGGGAATTCTCTTTCTCCGATGTCGAGTCACAATCAACAAAGGCGTGCAAAGGGTTAAAGACGGTTTAAGAACACTACAAACATTTCTAAACATACCACGTAGAAAGATCTTTGGGATCGCTGATCACGAATTTAATATTTTAATGAACCGTACGTGAGGAAAAAATTAAATTTTGTAATGCAATGTCTTCACAATTCGTTTTTGTTATAAATGCATAATAAGCATAATTAATTAATTAATTAATTAAGATTCACATCGGGATCGAAACGTTAGAAACATGCTTAAATAATTGCACATTTGTTGTTTTTCTAAAAATGATCGTACCTAGCGCCGATATCATTCAATTTATTTTATTACTAATTTTCGATCGAGAAGAATTTAACCTTTATTTATGATAGACTTGTGAAATATTCTAAGATATAATTTGATTTGTAAAATTTTAATTGAAGAGTGAAATTTTCATATAAAATAATATTTAGATAGTTTTGCGATCGAAAAGAATTTTATAATAGGTGTATGATGATTTCGGCGCACAGGTTCGATCAATAATATTATTACAATATTATGTGTGCCGAAATCATCGTACATCTATTATAAAATTCTTTTCGATCGCAAAACTATCTAAATATATATTATGGAAGGCGAAACGTTCACACACATTCAAAGTTTTTATGCGTCAATTTGAAGAAGTCATGGCAAGGAAACGATTAACTCAAACTTTGTTGCAATTTATATTTGGGGAACTTAAAAAGAAGAAATTAAATACATGAAGGAAGAAATTGACTGCTTCTTATTTCAAACAAGTTTGTTTACTAATTACATTAAACTTATCTCTCAAACTTTGTTGCAATTTATATTTGTGGAGCTTAAAAATAAGAAATTAAGTAAATGAAGGAAGAAATTGACTGCTGCTTATTTCAAACAATTTTGTTTACTAATTACATTAAACAGATCAGTCAAACTTTGTTGTAATTTATATTTGTGGAGCTTAAAAATAAGAAATTAAGTAAATGAAGGAAGAAATTGACTGCTGCTTATTTCAAACAATTTTGTTTACTAATTACATTAAACAGATCAGTCAAACTTTGTTGTAATTTATATTTGTGGAGCTTAAAAATAAGAAATTAAGTAAATGAAGGAAGAAATTGACTGCTGCTTATTTCAAACAATTTTGTTTACTAATTACATTAAACTTATCTCTCAAACTTTGTTGCAATTTATATTTGTGGAGCTTAAAAATAAGAAATTAAGTAAATGAAGGAAGAAATTGACTGCTGCTTATTTCAAACAATTTTGTTTACTAATTACATTAAACTTATCTCTCAAACTTTGTTGCAATTTATATTTGTGGAGCTTAAAAATAGAAATTAAATAAATGAAGGAAGAAATTGACTGCTGCTTATTTCAAACAATTTTGTTTACTAATTACATTAAACTTATCTCTCAAACTTTGTTGCAATTTATATTTGGGGAACTTACAAAGAAGAAATTTAATACATGAAGAAAGAAATTGACTGCTGCTTATTTCAAACAATTTTGTTTACTAATTACATTAAACAGATCACTCAATCTTTGTTGCAATTTATATTTGGGGAACTTAAAAATAAGAAATTAAGTAAATGAAGGAAGAAATTGACTGCTGCTTATTTCAAACAATTTTGTTTACTAATTACATTAAACTTATCTCTCAAACTTTGTTGCAATTTATATTTGTGGAGCTTAAAAATAAGAAATTAAGTAAATGAAGGAAGAAATTGACTGCTGCTTATTTCAAACAATTTTGTTTACTAATTACATTAAACTTATCTCTCAAACTTTGTTGCAATTTATATTTGGGGAACTTACAAAGAAGAAATTTAATACATGAAGAAAGAAATTGACTGCTGCTTATTTCAAACAATTTGGTTTACTAATTACATTAAACTTATCTCTCAAACTTTGTTGCAATTTATATTTGGGGAACTTAAAAAGAAGAAATTAAATACATGAAGGAAGAAATTGACTGCTGCTTATTTCAAAAAATTTTGTTTACTAATTACATTAAACTTATCTCTCAAATTTTGTTGCAATTTATATTTGTGGAGCTTAAAAATAGAAATTAAATACATGAAGGAAGAAACCCTAAATAACTCGTTTCGTTTACATTTCTCTTTCTCCGATGTCGAGTCACAATCGACAAAGGCGTGCAAAGGGTTAAAGACGGTTTAAGAACACTAAAAACATTTCTAAACATACCACGTAGAAAGATCTTTGGGATCGCTGATCACGAATTTAATATTTTAATGAACCGTACGTGAGGAAAAAATTAAATTTTGTAATGCAATGTCTTCACAATTCGTTTTTGTTATAAATGCATAATATCTGCGGTTAAATGTCACATTACAAAGAAACACGTTTTACAACTTAAATAAATTCAATCGGTGAAACATTTTACGGTCTAGCATGTATTCAAACACTTGGTACAGCGTACCTCAAACAATCGACGATACTTGGAAAGGATCTACCTTGTTTTACCAAACCACAATCTTACATAACTTATAGACACAACGTATAAACACAACGTATGAACACAACGTTCGAACATAATATACGAAATCTATCGAAGCTCGCGCAATGCTCACGAACTCGTTGGCGCAAACTTTGAGTTTTACGGAACGGAGTATGCAGGCTATCAATTTACAATGCACATATAATTTGCGTTTCTCTTTAGCCTTACACAGATTCGCGAGCAGTAGGAGCGTTTAACAATGCGCGACGATAATCGGTCTACGCTGAATATCTAATTAAGCTTTTTTCTTCCCCTCCAGTAATCTTATTCGTTGTCACGGTATTTCGTCATGGAAGCACGTAACGCTCGTCAGGCCTCGACCGCGTTGTACATAGAAAATCACGTAAAACCTCGCCAACGGCTTCCTTATTTGTAAATAAAATGTAGGATACCTGGCGCCTGGCGTCTGTCGCGTCCTTTTCGGATTACGTTTCCTTAACTCCGATTTCTTTCGTGGAATTAATGGCTCTACGCATTGCCAGTCGCGAACGGCTCAACCTTATTCTGTCGCTAAAACATTCTCTGTGACAGAATGTTCTTTTTTAAAGTAAACCCATTTATATCGATCGCATTATTGTTAATAAAACAATTGTTGAATGATCTCGGCGCTACGGTTCGATCGTTAATAACAAACAACAATTAAAGAAGCAATTTTGCTAATTTTCAAAATAATCGACGTTTCGGTCATCGATCTTGACCATTTTCAAGATAAAATTTTGAAAATAAGTTCTTTTTTTATTAAAATTACGATTTTAATAAAATTTTCTCCTTTTTTAGGAAATTACGTACTACAAATAAAGTTGTAATCACTAAGATCGTAAAATATATCATAGAGCAAAGGGTTAATGCAACGATCACCAACATTGTAAAGATGCTTTTGTGATAAGTAGATTGTGGATTGTATCCATTTTTATGATGAAGATCAGCAGGTGCATTCTGCAGGAATAAAAAGATTAAAAGAATTTTGAATTATCCAATGTATATTTTCTCTCAGATTACCGGTTATCAATGAACAAAAGAACTTTCTATTTGGTCACTGTTTCTTGTAGAACACAACTGTACAATTTATACGTAATACACATAAATAGACTTTTAGTAGTATTCACAATTTCACTATGATAGGAATTCAATACAATCTACAAATTATATAAATGGATGATTTAGATTGATACAGATAAAAAAAGACTGAGAAATCTATTTTGAAGAAACACCTTTTCAATTGATTCGGTTTGTCCCTTGTAATAGATGCAGAATATTTTTATTTTCAATAAAATGCAAGATATAATAATAAAAATAAGACGGCAAATCAGAATCGATTAGAAAAGAAGAGTTAAATCGATATATTTGTTTTTCATTGCGCGATTGTTTTAGCAAACGTTAGTTCCAGCGAATCGAGAGACTCGTGTATTAAAGTACAGGAAAAAGGAAAAACGGAGCAATAATTTCATAGAGAATTTATGACTGACTGTTAAATGGCGCTGAGTGCCACGTGCAGTCAGTACGTGCACAATACTTCGTACATATATGATCGGTTTGGCGAGTGGAAGCCTATTCGCGAGACAGTGCTAAATCCTTGGCCTTCATTTTTCACTGCTTCTTATATTGCCAGTGAGAAGTTGACAGGAATGGGCGCAGCTATTCTGAACATTTTGTTTATTCCATCCGCATTCTACGGCGATTAACGATGAAATAGAAATCGGCCGAGAGAAAAAGGGAGATAAATAGATGCTTGCGAAAACGAAAAGGAAATAAACCGCGCGAGATCATT
The DNA here is from genome assembly GCA_963971365.1 of Lasioglossum villosulum. Taxonomy (NCBI): domain Eukaryota; kingdom Metazoa; phylum Arthropoda; class Insecta; order Hymenoptera; family Halictidae; genus Lasioglossum; species Lasioglossum villosulum. Next base: position 24,321,318 of record OZ020502.1, read on the forward strand.
GAGAATTCGGTAGTGGATTCGAGCGAAAGTTGCCCATTTGACAAAGAAACGTGCCGAAGCGACACATCCACTCATTTTTGTGCAATTTTAGTAGGAAGCACTTTTTATAAAGACGTTTTGCTTTACACGAATAGTATTAGTAAATACAGTAGTATCGAATACAGGAGTAATACAATAGGAATTCTATAATAATTAAATGAATATAACACCAATGTCTGTTAACGCTAAATGTGTAGGTTACAGTTTAGGAAAAAGGAGCGGATGCTAGTACAAGCTTTGCTATAATTGTGTCTATATTCCGATCAATTGCAATTTTCGACAACATTTTTTTTCGCATCCTGTGGCAAACTAATCGCTCTAGCTTCCCAAAATAATTCAAATAGTATAGTACAATATTGAAAATATTATCGTTTAAATATGTTCAAAATTGCAGATTTTCACGATTTTCGGCTTTCAACTGCAGTAAATCTTGCATCTTTCAATCGCTGTCCTTTTTTCCCGTATGGACCAATTTCAATGGAACTTTTACAGTGCATATAATTGACACAGATCTACGAAACGTATTTTTCAAATTTTCACTATAGTTCTACATAAAAAAGTTGTAAAATGCAACTTTTAGTATTTTTGCTACAATTCCGATCAATTGCAATTTTCGACAACATTTTTTTTCGCATCCTGTGGCAAACTAATCGCTCTAGCTTCCCAAAATAATTCAAATAGTATAGTACAATATTGAAAATATTGTCGTTTAAATATGTTCAAAATTGCAGATTTTCACGATTTTCGGCTTTCAACTGCAGTAAATCTTGCATCTTTCAATCGCTGTCGTTTTTTCCCGCATGAATCAATTTCGATGGAACTTTCACAGAATTGACACAGATCTACGAAACGTATTTTTCAAATTTTCACTATAGTTCTACATAAAAATATTGTAAAATGCAACTTCTAGTATTTTTGCTACAATTCCGATCAACTGCAATTTCTGACAAAATTTTTTTTCGCATCCAGTGGCAAACTAATTCCTCTAGCTTCCCAAAAAAATGCAAATCGTATAATACGATATTTAAAAAGTTATCGTCTTTTTAAGAGTGTGCCAATGCTTTTTTTACCCACTGTAGTTTTGAGGCCGAGTGTATACGATTGGTTATTGGCAATGCAAAATAACGCATTATCGCCGGCAACGAGAACGCTGTCGCCTTAGATAGTATAAATTGAGATAGACAGACTGGCGTGGCTGCGTTAAAGAGACCGTGAGTCTCGTTTTCATTATTCTACGGAGATAAGCGGTTATGCCGGTAATTGTGAATATATTCCACGGCTGTAACCATCGGGAAGGTAAACAGTGCCGGTGATTTAATTTAACTGGCAAAGAAACGAAAAGAATTGTCGGCGGCGGCGACGACGCGCGCTCGATGATCCGTTAATCCGTTAATAAGAGCACTCGAGCGACGAGGCGATAACAAAAATAAAGGTACTGGAGATAACGGCCGGCCATGATTACATGGTATTGCAAATACGATTATCGGTTCGATCAGGCCGACAGAGAGATGATCGGCGAAGCGCCGCGCCGAGCCTCCTCTCCGCTCCGCACCGCGCCGCGGGAACGAGCTTGAACAGAGACAGCGAGAGAACAGACTCTCGACAAAAGAGAAGGACACGGACTAAGAGGCGGTGATCGTTGATAAATGATTTATGCATGCCACTTGACTCTCATTAATGCTTACGGTCCCGATACGTTTGCGTCTCTATATCCTTTCGCGATGTTTACTAGTCGGCCAAGCACACTTTTATGCTGAGCTCACAACGCAACAACTGGATTCTATAACCAGTGTGTCCCTTCTCGTTTCCGCGTTTAATCTCGCTGCCAATCATCGATCGTAACGCCACGTTCGAAACGCGAGCCGCTCACTTGCTAAATCGATTAGCCTCATAAAATAGAGAGAGCAGAAATGTGATGAAATAATATACATCGTGTTTCAAAATTCCCTTTGAAATAAAAATTGAAATAAACATCGTATAATGCGTTAATACAAATGCACAGTGGCGTGCGATAATATTCGGCCGCTTTAAAAAAAACGATAACTTTTTTAATATTGTACTATACTATTCGAATTTTTTTTTGGGAGCTAGAGCAATTAGTTTGCCACAGGATACCTAAATAAATTTTGTCAAAAATTGCAATTGATCAGAATTGTAGCGAAAATACTAAAAGTTGCATTTTACAAATTTTTTATGTGGACCTATATTGAAAATTTGAAAAATAAGTTTCGTAGACTTAAATAGTCTTTGGACAAAACATAGGCATAAAATAAATATAAACTTTCTTGTTTTTTAATGAATTTCTGCATGATGTAGAATTCTAATCACTATAACCACAGAATATAAATTACAGTAACTTCCCTATGAATCGGGAAGTTAATAATAGTGCGAGGGATTAATTAAATTCCTTTGATTTTGTTTGTACTTTTTGTGCCGACAATCAAATTTTAGAAGTTGGTGTACTTGAAAAATAGTTGAAAATTAGAAGAACATGATCAGCATTTGCACAACTATTTAAAAAAGTATACGCAAGAGTTCAGATTGGGCATTAATAGATTAAATTGTAACCAAGATTGATTGATTAATGTGTACGATTAAAAAAGTAATCATGGAAAAATGGACGATTAATTCAATCGATTGATGAAGTTAATTGTCAATCGTTGATTAAAAATAGAAATCATCGAAAAATTGGAACTATTTTAAAAAAGTATACACAAGAGTTCAGAGTTGGGCATCAATAGATTAAATTGTAACCAAGATTGATTGATTAATGAGTACGATTAAACAGTAATCATTGAAAAATGGACGATTAATTCAATCGATTGATGAAGTTAATTGTCAATCGTAGATGAAAAATCGAAATCATCGAAAAATTGGAACTATTTAGAAAAAGTATACACAAGAGTTCAGAGTTGGGCATCAATAGATTAAATTGTAACCAAGATTGATTGATTAATGAGTACGATTAAACAGTAATCATTGAAAAATGGACGATTAATTCAATCGATTGATGAAGTTAATTGTCAATCGTTGATTAAAAATAGAAATCATCGACAAATCAGAAACTGATTTAATCAATTGTTGAAATTAACCGCCACACGGTCTATCTATAAATTGCAATAAGGAGAGAGAGAGAGAGACAGAGAGCGGAGAGGAAGAATTGACAGAAAAATATTTCAACGAAAACCCGGTTTACATTTTTTTCCATATATACAGTGTTGCATACAGTTTTGATTTCACTTCAAAATTTCAGCAGTTAATCATTAACCAATTATCCGATTGACGATTACAATTGAAAAGAACGCAATCGTTAACCGCAATTAACGGCTGAAGAAGGAGTTTAATCGTTAATTGCGATTAGCGATTGAAGTAGAAATTTATTCGTCAACCGTTGATTAAATTTTCGCCCAACTCTGCAAGAGTTAATATAAACAAGCACCATTGGGCGATGCCCTACTGCGTATGTAGTGCCAGAGCAATTAAAATTGTCTCGTCGTCTGAGCAGACTGCATTAATTGCAACAGATCTCGCCACGAACAGGTCTCGCGTTTCTAGACGCATTAAAATCATCGTGACTAGAAACGATACCGACACACAGCTTATCCGGTCAGTATAAAAACCGCCTGCGCGCCTGTGTGGAAGCCAGTTCATGGTTGTCACGAGGCTGCAGTCCCAGGACCCCATGACGTCAACCTCCTTATCTCGGGGACATTGTTGTGTTTAGCACCAACGCGTGTCCTATTTTCTCACCGACATTCTGTGCGTTTCTTACAGGTGTAAGCGGCGTCCGACAATATTTATCGACAGACGTATTGGCGGACACGTGCCGGGACCCGATGTTTTTTCCATAGATAAGACGATATACAGCCACGTCGAAGCGGAACAATTCCTTTCGCGTAATCAATTTCAGCGACATGGACGATCTCATTTTTCAATCGGTCGGATACTCCGATGCAATTAGCTGCAACAACCGTTCAATCGGAAAATTCTCCCACAGTGGCGGTAATTCTTTCACAAGAAAATTTGGTCTACTTGTTATACGTGATAGCGCTGATATCACTGTCCAAGAAAGGTTATAGCAGGATGTGCATGGGCTAGCGATCCCCGCTTCGATTTTCCTGATTTTTGTCTTAAAACATAGTTTTATGTCTGAAAAACATTGTGTAAAATTTCAAATGTCTACGCCCACCGATAGGGGTGATATTGGGGTAAATTCACCTGCACTTAAATGCAGTTTGCTATGAAACGAGAAAAGATATCGACATGGAAAAGATATTGATTTTTTCTGAATTTTTTGCTAATTATTTCTAGTTAAAAATTATTAATTAATTTTTTGGGAATTTTATTAACTATCTTCCCCTGGGATGACACGTACCAAAAAATTATAAAATATTTCTATGATACTAACCTACTTTGTAAAAAAATCTCAGAAGTGTCCATTTGGTGGAACAGTGTCAAAAAAAATTAAGTATGCCAGCGAATGCACGGTCTGATCAGTATCGGCACAGCGACCGAATCCCCTTGCGGTGGCTAGTGATGGGAGCGAACGGAAAGTCGACGGGTGTACGGAAAAGCTGATTCGTGTGAAAATGCGACTAAATCTTCTAATATACGATTACTAGACTGCGGATCTTTATGCATTTATAGCAAACTTGAATAGATGAAATGCAATGTTGTTGAAAAACTTTTAAAATGGAAGATGTCAATATGATGAAGATGTCGATTTCTCCTCTATTCAAATCATTAAGGGAAGAATTAACATTCAATTTGATTTCTATTCTTGCAATCGATGCAGACAATTTTTATTTTGCATGAAGATCCGCAGTCTAACGATTACAGTTGGAAATCTAAACAATTATGTTTTAGGAAATAGTTTACATTGAAGAAGAAAAATACGTGTAAAGCTAGTTCGTTGCTGTCAAGTAACAGAAAGAAGAAGCTTCTCACAAGGTTCTGCTCGATGCTCCGAAGAGCTCGAGTTCGAATCCTCTTCAGCTCAACTTTCTTTTCTTGTTTTGTTCTTTTTTTTTATATGCATTTATAAATTAAACGATTTTTATTGTTACTTCAAAGAGAGACGTTACTTACTGAAGTCTCCAGGACATGATTTGCAGCAACGTCCAGGAAGCAAGACAGGCTCGTGACACGTTAATTTTGGGCATTCGTTCTTGATGTTGCGGCACTGCACCCTCGCGACAATTCGTCGTTTCTTTTGCACCTGAACAGAGGAAAGAGAACGCCTGTCAATAAATTGATGGAAACTGGGGATCGCGATGAGATAAGAATTATTGACGATCGACGCGCAACGGTATCACAATGGGTCAGAATGAAGAATTAGCTGTTCACGCATATTTTAGCATTATTTCAAAACTTAGGGCGTAGACTTGTTTCCAGGATTGCAAGGGTGCGGGACGTTCGAGTGCTATCTAGGATACGCCTTCTCATTTGCTGATAATGCAAAGATGGAGTTTTCAGTAGTCAGAAGCGATAGATAAAAAATCTAGGCGTCAATCTCTCTCAAAAGTCCTATTTGTAATAATTTGCATTATTCGAAAGCATAAAGCTGCGACAGCTACATGCTGCCGAATAAAAATCGACGAAACTTCCGTTTATAGCAAAAATCAGAAATCGATGAGATTTTGAAAATAGGTTCTTTTTTGACTAAAATGACGATTGCCAGAAAGATTTTTGGCGCATCGAAATCAATTTTTGTTATCATTTCAATGTCACGCTCTATCTTACCGACTTACCGACCTTCTATTTTATATAGAATATCTTCAATTAGTTGTAAAAAGGGATCATCACCAGCCTAGTTCACCTCACAGCGCCATAAAAATTCGCACATATCATCTATAAACGAATCCTCTTTAGTTTAAAGTAATACATATATAAGGTAAACTTGAAATTTTTAAAGACTACTCCTGGATTGTCGTGGGGTGGTCGTCCCCACCCCGACCTAACCACAACTCATTCTAATCGCACAAATAATAAATAAACTTTTCGGGTTAACCTAATCCACATTAATCCTCATCGCATAATCTCCCCATTGTAGATATTGGTTCACTTGGTTTAACAATTGAAATTTTCTATACATTCTACATTAATTTCCAGAATATATATGTCGGGGCGTGCTGACATAGGCAATGATTTGAAAATTTGTATTATTATTATTAATGTCATGTTTGTTTTATTGATTGCAATTTATAAATTTGTGTTACTGTTACGTTTCTTTATTTTTGAAGAAATGCGAGACAAGGTCCTTTAGGAAAATGGTTTAGGTCCTTGTTAATCGTGACCACGGGTGGTAGAATGGGCACGTTCCTGATGGTTACAGTGTATATGAAAACAGGACAATATCAATGAGATATTGATTGATTTGCGTTGTCAAGAGAGTAGTCTTTCGATATAGACAGAATCAACAAGATTTCGACGAGACAAGACGTGTAAGGATAAATTCTACAGCACCCGTGAGCTCGTTGACGCATTTTGAAATGTCGAATCGAACAAGGGGTCGGCCTGCCACGACATATATATGACGCATGTGCACTGTACGAACATAAACTACAAAGTCGGTAAGTCAGTAGTCGGTAAGGTAGAGCGCAACATTGAAATGATAAAAATTTTTTTTACGACGCGCCAGAAATCCTTCTGGCAATCGTCATTTTAGTAAAAGAAGAACTTATTTTCAAAATTTCATCGAATTCTGATTTTTGCCATAAACGGAAGAACAGCCCAGTTTTGTCCGAAGCTTCTGTACGAATAAGCTTTCTTGTAGTTCTCCAGAGAATTATCCTAAGCGGAGGAAAAAGGAGCGCGTAAAAGAACTATTTTTACATTTACGAGGCGTAATTTGCATTATTCGGCAGTAAAATTTGCATTTGCAATTCGAAAGCGACAGCTGTCGAATAAAAATCGATACGAGGATTTTGATTCTGTAGCCCATGAACAGCCAACGCGTCAATCTGGCCGAGCGTGGCGATATAGCGAATCTCGGTGTAGGTACCATTTTCGAAGTGGACATTTCGTCTCCGCGTTTGACGTTCGAAAGTGCGGCTGCAATGTTCGCGGGCCTGTAAACTCGCTCACATGTTTATTACCGCTTTACGCATCGCTGACGATAGCTGTAACGTTTACATACGCGCGGCACGCGATAAATCTATCGGCAAGTAATTGGTAGGTGTTATTGATCACAAAGGACTCGTTTATCACGGTCAATGGTGGCATTACCCGAGACAGGATTTACAGTTCCTCTGCGTAATATAAATTATTATTTAATGTCTTTGTCGATCGCCACTTTCTACCGGGTGTAGACGACAGCCGGGAGGAAAAAGAATCGACGACCCGCCATGTGACCGTTCTAAACCACGGTCAATGGTGGCGTTAACCATTGCGTGCCAGAGCAACGGCCACGTCTTATAAATCCGTATTCCCTGACTTTGCCGCTTTCCACTGTAGATCTGTCGTTTCTAACCTAAATAAGTGTTTTGCATTCAGAATGTCTTACTTACGGGCCACGGTACCGATCTTTACGATACATTCATGCACCCCGGCATGATTCAATCTGGGCACCGTAAACGCGCGAGAAACTTTCTTTCGTTTGCACTTTCGTTACGTTCAATTGTTTCCTGGTTGCATTGGCTTTATTGATGATCCTAAATGTAGGTGCATGGAGGGGGACGAATCACTGAACCATGTTTTGTGGCAGTGTAACAACATGATCGTGTGCGTGCCTTGAGACTTGATACAAACAAAATTTAAAGGGACATTCTTCGCTCGGCCCGTACCAAGTCATCGTACGCACACGATCATGATCTGTCTCATCTACACGTATAATTCCACACAATTAAATTTTGCAAAAACTTTAACAGCTTATAGCTCAATAACTATTTGTTTGCGACATATGGCTCGTTTCAAACCTTTCCTCTTCTCGATGAGCAGACGGCGTTGATGTAAAAAGAAACTTTAACAAAAATTTTCTTTGTTATAAACAATTTTGCGGCAAGTTTCTCTTACAAATGTCCACCGATCCAGAGGTGTAGATTCACCCCTAGGGCGGATGACCATTACTTTCTTTACACCCTGTACATATGGGAAATTATATCGATAATATCTCATTAACTATTAGATTTATGATATACGAAGGTCAATACTTCTTTGCGCAGAATTTTGTATTTCATCGGAATTCGAGCCAATATATTGGGCATTCTATTTAAAAAACTAAAGGTGATCTTCACATCTCTGTAACCACTCCACCAAGGAAAAAAAGAATAGGCCATATTGCAGCCCCTGTTGGCCTATGCATCTTTTATTTTGAAACCTTTCTGCTACTATCATACTTTCGGAATTATTGTAGGTGCCAATAGTTACTGCCTCACCCTTTATACTTATATGAACATTCGGCATAGGTATATGATATGCATAGGGATGCAGTGTTCCAAGATAGCGATGAATTTTATGCCCGCAAGTCACGTAAAGGGATATGTTTCGTTCAACAAAAAATACTGAATTACACGTTCATAGCGAATGTTATAATTAAATATTTAATAAAGTTAAAAATGATGGATATATGACATTATAAGTTTTATAACTTCCGAAACCTTTGTCGTCTATTTCGTTTCGTATTATCAGATCATTAAGTATGAAACTTAACAAATAAAACAGAAATTTCGAACACATTTGTCAAGTTTCATACCTGGAACAGGGCCGTGTCGCAAAATAGCAATGTTCATTGTAAATCCACTCAATACTGTGTTTTAAACAAATTCGTATATTGATACCTTCTAATAAATAATTAATTAGTAGTTCATTGTAACGGATAGTCGTGCAGTAATACGTTCTAATAGATGACCGCGTTAAAGAACGTTTTAATGGCCAGGCACGCACTAATACGTTCTAATCTGTATCGACGTATTAGTACGCTCTAATAAACAGGTACGTAGTAATAAGTTCTGACAGTTAGCTACGCCGTAATATCTTTTAATAAATCGCCATGTAGCGACACTGTACATTAACAACTACGTAATAAAACACTAGAGTATTACATTCAAGTATTATACCGGTATTTTTTTATTACAATTTTAATTATAATTTTTAAAATATTTAAAAAATATTATAATTTTTTTATTATAATAAGGGTGTGTAGATTAAACTCTTCGCCCGTGTTGTTAAAAAATTCTGAAATAATATTATGTCTCACATTCTTACATACTTTCCCTAATTTATTATCGATCAATGTTTTGTTATCGATCTAGATAGGTGACGGTAAAGTTTGTCTTCGATCAAATCTGTTGTCGGTGGTTTCCATGGAACTCTAGTGGTGGCAAAAGAATAATGTTTTGCATTGATTGTGGGAAGTAGGAAGAACATAAAAATTGATTCCTCCCTCAACAACTTTGTTACATTAAAAGCAACACTACAACTTTCTTGAATTTTTTAATTCTTCTACTGTTTTCTACTTCACCTAGCCCATTCCTCCATAAGTTATTCAATTTTAGTGTTAAAATCTTGAATTTGGAGAAAAGGGGAAGAACTCATTTGCACACTGTTAAAATCTTGAATTTGAAAAAGGGGGAAGAACTTATTTGCGCACTGTTAAAATCTTGAATTTGGAAAAAGGGAAAGAACTTATTTGCGCACTGTTAAAATCTTGAATTTGGAAGAAAGAGGAAGAACTCATTTGCGCACTGTTAAAATCTTGAATTTGGGAAATGGGAAAGAACTTATTTGTGCACTGTTAAAATATTGAATTTGGAAAAAGTGGAAAGAACTTATTTGTGCATTGTTAAAATCTTGAATTTGGAAAAAAGGCGAAGAACTCATTTGCGCACTGTTGAAATCTTGAATTTGGAAAAAGGGGTAGAACTTATTTGCGCACTGTTAAAATCTTGAATTTGGAAAAGAATGGAAAGAACTTATTTGCGCACTGTTAAAATCTTGAATTTGGAAAAAAGTGGAAAGAACTTATTTGTGCACTGTTGTTTTGCGCACTGTTAAAATCTTGAATTTGGAAAAAAGGCGAAAAACTCATTTGTGCACTGTTAAAATCTTGAATGTGGAAAATGGAAAAGCACTTATTTGCGCACTGTTAAAATCTTGAATATGCAAAATGGAAGAGCACTTATTTGTGCACTGTTAAAATCTTGAATTTGGAAGAAAGGGGAAGAACTCATTTGCGCACTGTTAAAATATTGAATTTGGAAAAAAGAGGAAAGAACATATTTGTGCACTGTTGTTTTGCGCACTGTTAAAATCTTCAATTTGGAAAAAGAGGAAAGAACATATTTGTGCACTGTTGTTTTGCACACTGTTAAAATCTTCAATTTGGAAAAAAGGCGAAGAACTCATTTGTGCACGGTTAAAATCTTGAATTTGGAAAATGGAAAAGCACTTATTTGCGCACTGTTAAAATCTTGAATTTGGAAAAACGGAAAGAACTTATTTGCGCACCTAATATTTGCTCTTTTAAGAATTTTAATGAGTGGGAAATAATATAAAAACATTGTTCAATTCTTCTACTGTTTTTATAGTTTGGTGTTTAACCAATCCGTTTGTGTCATAAACGCATAAAATTCGCAATCTGCTGATCACCAATAAACCAGTCCGCCATGTATAAAGCCTGTAGGGTAACAAGTACCAGTCAAGATGGGATGTTGACTTTAAATTGAAAGCGGCGTTGGATTCTTGGATGGTCGGACGGACACGTGTCGACCGGTCGATAAATATCCAAGTTTAGAGGAGATTTGGGGCGCCTAGGTATCTTTGAGTGTGAAAAGCCAATCTCGCGGGATTTTTTCAGGCTGCGACGGGCCGCCAAAGTGCTGCCGGCGACGACCAAGACGACGACGAAGCGGATAGGGATCGTAGACGCGCGCGGATCGGCAGGATTCCGATTACAGCAGGCCGAGGTGCGGAAATTAAGTTCAGGGTTTTATAGAGCTGCACGGCATTCCAGAAACACGAAACACGAAACGATACGCGTTCGATGTCGATTCGGTTGACGGGACCGGCAGAAAAAAGGGTGTAGAGGAGAAACAAGGCGGTCGGTCGCAGACGTTAAACTTCGAATTACACGAGAACCGGGGCGCCAGTGGTAAATTTTCTGTTTCAAGAGGCGACAAGCCCTCGCGAGACAGTCGGGTACACGCGGGCAGATGGAAGTTTTATCGTTCGAAGATATATTTTGGTGGCGAGAAGCGCGATGGTGTCCCAGCCGAACAATTTAGTCGCATTTTAGTACATCTTTCGAACTACGAAGAATAGCGAAATTAAGATTCATTTTATTGGAACCAAATTTTGGTTAAAACAAACACAATAATTGCTGTAACGTACAGGACTATATACAGGGATAATAATATCTTAGTATCGATCGTAAATAGGTTTTAAACAAAATTTTTAATGGTATCAGCGCACTGGTTCGATCAAAAAACTACTTCTACACTATTTGCAAAATATCACAAAATCAAAATTTCGACGTTTCAATCTATATTTAGATCATTTTCAAGAAATTAATAAAATTTTGCGTCTGTAAATTAACCGACAATTTCTATTATTACTGTGGAGCAAATATAATTATAAACCTTTTTTTTAATAAATTTTTAAATTTAAGAAAATTATAATTGTAACTCGCTTGCTTAGTGTAAATTAAAATATAATTATAATAGATATAACTGACATTGGTGTAACCACATGTTTAGCCCAAGCCGGCATCTGTAACACTGCGATAAAGTCAGAGCATTTAGAAACAATGTGATCTGTATTGGATCGATCTATACCTGATCAAAGTTGAGCGGTAAATTCAAACATAATTCTTATATTCATATATTTTCACATATAGTTTTCTGCCAATATACCATATTATTTGAGTATATGGTATTTATAAATTAACTTTCCAGTTTAATTGAACACAATATATACCTTTTTAAAGGTATATGTTTGGATGTAAGGAATTATTTAGAAAATTTGATTTTGTGATATTTTGCAAATAGTGTAGAGGTAGTTTTTTGATCGAACCAGTGCGCTGATACCATTAAAAATTTTGTTTATATACAGGGAAGTCCGTTTAAATAAGAACACCTAAATACCTCTTCAGGTTATTGTGATGCAAAAAATATGTGTTACGTAATGTCCATGGAGTCAGTGGACCAATATCTGACAAGAATATTTTTTCCTAAGGTCATTTTTTTCGCTGTTGTCAAGTTCATCGGTGTTTTTTGAAACATGACTATATTTTTCTTATTGCATCGTGTAACTGGTGGAAAAATACATTCAGATATGCATAATAACATGACCTTGAAATGACTTATCCCGATGCACCGAGCAACCGAATATCAAAGTCATTTCAAGGTCATGTTACTATCCATATCTACTAGCAATGCGAATTTTTTTTCATATTTGTCAAGGGTGAAATACAATGAAACGGTAGCAATCACTAGTCTCCTACACAGAGCGAGTTGCGTAACTTGCACACCTTTTAAAATAAGCGTCGAATGAAAAATGTTTAACAGAAATGTTGAATGGTTCCAACGAAAATGGCGTATTAGTTTTTTTTCTATGTTCAGAGGTTTCGAAATTACCAAAGTTAACTTTCAGTTACATGTCAGTCATGTACATTCGGTCATACATCAAAAAAATATTATACCGGGTGAATCACGAATCCTGAGCAGTAAGTAGAAATTATTCGGTTATTAGCTGTCAAATCGAAAATGTTTTTATCACATACACGTGGTTTCGGAAGAACTTTCACGTGTATAGCAAATTTTTTGTAAAAGAAGTTGAACTAGCAATTTCTTCCGATCTTCTTTGCAATTTTTTTAAAGTTATGATAAGTTTCCGAATTCGCTTTGAAATCCTCTAAAAAAATTATATGTTTATTTGCAAAAAATTCAAGGTTACCTTGAGAAAACAAAAAAAAAGAGTTTTTTATAATCACGATAACGCTCTCTTCAAACCATGCAAAAGCTGATAAGAACATTTTCGATCGGACTGCTGATAACAGATTAATCTTTACTCATCACGATACGTGATTCACCCTATATATCAAATAAAAAAGTATTAACACTTATTGGTCCTAAAATAAAAATTTGACGAGATATTTAACGGTAATTTGCATTGAGGATGAAGATTGTGCAGTTCGTCAGAGATAACGTCCTACAATCCATCTTACAAAATTTGGAAAAAAATATTTGTCGGAAACCCGACTGTTTTACAATTTTAAATAATAACCGGCAAGCAATTAAGGCACCGTAGACATTAGAAGTGGAAATTAGATGGAAAAGAGTGTCTTCTTTCAACACTTTTATTAGGTTCAAAATAATGTAACAATATTCCTGCATTTTTGTAATGTCTTTACAGTTTTGTATGTCATTTTCGGTGTGAATGGACAAAATCGGTGATCCAGTGAGAAATTCAAGGAGAGAAATCGTGGAAACAAGGAGAAATAGTTTAGAAAAGAGAGAGGGAGGGGGAGAGGCAGAAACTGCGCTCGGACCAGTGGCTTACGGACGCACTAACTCTATTTTTAGTCTTCGGAAGAATGACAGTCCCTCTTCAGTGTATATGAGGAGCTATTGATAGGTCACGTCTTTCGTTGTGAGCAGCAGGCAGACACGTCGCGTGAATCACACGAGATGTTGTTTCTTTACCTAAACCCTCACACCGGGTTGGTGACCACCGTTACGCGTTTCGCTCCTTTACCGTTACATTCTAAACGATTTCAGACGCAAGATTCGAACGCAGGATGACAGTGGCCGCACTTAACCCCTGACCTACGATTTACTTTCAAAAAATTATGGCCCAAAACGTAAATACTTGTGTAATACGATGATCGGTTTCAACAGGAATATTATGGGTATTTAAACTTATTTATATCGATCGTATTATTGTTAACAAACAATTGTTGAATAATATCGGCGCTAGGGTTCGATCGTTAATAAGAAAAACAAAAATTTTAACTAAGCAATTTGGCTAATTTTCAAAATAATCGACGTTTCGGTCCCTAATTTGGACTGAATGGTCCAAACATACAGTTGTGAGTTCTTTTTATCTACGACGAATAGTGTAATCGTTCACCATCGCATTTAATACTACTAGCGAATTCTAGCAATGTCAATGTATTTGTTTTTCCATTCGTATAAAAACATACTTTTTTATTATCTTCATCCTTTGTGAAGAATGTTTTTACAAATCCTGCGGTTATAAAAATATGAGAATGATTGACAATTTTGTTTGCCTCGCCAATGAGGATGCATTCTCATTGAATTATACAAATTTATTTGGAGCAGAATACTTCCGTTGACATATTTTGTACACCAGCAGCAATAGGTAAGTTTACCCTTTTTTTTTAATTTAAGGGGTGTGAGATAAAAATGATGAGCAATAATAAAGGTAGATTTTGTCCCCGGTGATCTGGGGAGTGTGGAGCTCGGAAAGAGCCGGATGTTATGGTTTCCTATCCACTTTGGGGAAAACTTTCATCCCTTTGGGGGCTTTTAAACTCCGTTTTTACTTATGGCCGATGATAATAATAAGTGGGGACCTGCTTTGCGCATAACTCCCTCTTAATTATTTTGACGCGTCAAAACATCGGGTCTATCTTCCACTATGGGGATATTCTATTCCATAAGGTACATTTACCCTAGTGACGCAAAAATCGGTTTCAAAACGACAACTTGTAAACGCAGGCGGGCCGGTGAATGAGCCAACGAATAAAAGAGTACTCTTACAGCGGCATGGATCAAAAGTTGCCTTTTTTTATTGGGAACGCCTGAAAGCCGGCCCACACGGGAGACCCCACGCACAAATCGCCGTTAACTTCCGGCCCGATCGGGCGCAACGTTCTCCGCTTCCACCATTATTTCTACAATAGTGTCAAAATAATGAATGGCTACCTCGGGGGAAGAAAATCGTGGGTGGATGAATCATGCCACCAGCCGCGGCTCGTGAATAGCGGGACGCTTTTTAATCGACGCGACGCGACGGTCTGATCGTCCGGCCTGATCTCAGCCTCGCGAAAACATTCCCATGACTGTCTGCGTGGAACTGTTCACACAACTCGAATAATGAACTTTGATGAATACTCGGTCGACAAAATATACTAACCTCTTGTATACAGGGTGTTCGACTACAGGTGGGAGAAAATTTAAGGGGTGGTTCTTAACGATGATATAAGACGAAAATGAAGAATAAAAAAATTGCGATTTCGGCTTCGTTATTTAGCTATTAACAATTAAAAATCAACAACGCGTCTAATAAAAGTGTACGTTGTGTACGTCAAAGAGTTCAATGTTGTCCAACGATTTGTGAAAAAAGTTTTCACCTCGCTGGGGCCCCAAAGGAAAACCAAATTATGCATGCATCTGTCACTTGATACGTGACTGTCGCGTTGTTAATAGCTAAATAACGAAGCAGAAATCGCAATTTTTTTATTTTTCATTTTCGTCTTATATCATCGTTAAGAACCAACCCTTAAATTTTCTCCCACCTGTAGTCGAACACCCTGTATAGATAGCAATAAAAAGATGAAAAAAACTCAACAATATCCGCGGCACTAGCAACGTATTAGCATATTCTCTATCGGCAAATATCAGTGCTTCTTAAGTAAAGGGTGTCCTAAAATTCACGCAAGATGTAATTTTAATAGAAAACACAGCTTTTTAATTAAAAATTGCGAATTTTTCAAGTGAAACTTCTTTTGGCGCGGTAAGCGCAAAGCCGATTTGGCGATGTAACGGAAATGCGTAACGGAAGTGGCTAGCGAGCTGACTCTCGTGCGGTTCGTAGACTAAGAGAAAGAGAGAGAGAGCACGAATGCAAAAGCCTTACTGTCATTTTATGGTGCTCACAGTTTGTACCTAATCAACTAGTGTTATTTCATTTAATTAAATAATATAAAAATATATATACACAAATAATAATGCCACAAACAAATGCATAACGACAAAAAGAATTACAGAAAACAGACTGCAGGAAAGTAGGTGACAAAAAATTCAAAAGAATATGTGCGAAAATTTCGTGAAAACAAAAAGTTATTAATTAATATATAAATTACTTTCGACGTCTTGCTGCACCATCAACAAGTGCATTATCGGATCTATTTCTCTTTCTCAAAATGATATTGAGGAACATAACCATCTCGTAAAAATTCAATATTAAATTATGTGCAATCTTAGATGTAGCGTTGTTCAATCTTATAGCAACTTTCAACGCCATAAATCAGTTCATAATCAATTTAAAAAAAACTAGTAATGTTTAGAAGTAAATTATGATTGGAAATGAATAAATGATAAATAATCCTAATGAAGCGGCAACAAAATCAGAAACAACTCTCGATGCAGTGTTTGCAAGACATTTAGATAAAATTGAAGACAAGAATATTTATATCATATTTTAGCTATCACAAGCCAATTGTTTCAATGATAGAATGATAGAAAATCATAGAAAAAAATTAATGAACGATCGAAATTTGCGACGCAAAATGAGAGCGTATGGCAAATGCTATGAACTATGTCTCTTTTGATCGTTTTTCGAAATTTTGATCGTTCATTAATTTTTTTCTATAATTTTCTATGATGCTGACTACTGACCTCAAATTGTTTAATTTTTGATCGATTAACCTATATCGGTGTTAGGGAACAATTTAATCAACGATTAACGATTAAATTTCTACTTTAATCGTTAATCGCAATTAACAATTAAATTTCTACTTTAATCGTTAATCGCAATTAACAATTAAATTTCTACTTTAATCGTTAATCGCAATTAACTATATTTTTTCTTTTTTCATTAATAAAACTGTACACCTTCCTTTCCCTCCTCATCACAGTCGATGGATAGACCGTGAGGCGATTACTTCAACAATTGATTAAATCAGTCTAAGATTTTTCGATGATATCTATCTTTAATCAACGATTGGCGATTAACTTCGTCAATCGTCGATTTTTCAATGATTACTTTCTTAATCGTAACACATTAATCGATTTTGGTTAAAATTTTAATTAATGCCCAACCCTGCCCGATGAAGAATTACACTTGCATGGAGGGAATACAAAACCGAAGGGAAGCTAGTGCGGCGTTATAGGCAAACACGTAAGAAACGGTGTAGCCAGTCAAGGACGGAGTTTATGAAGATTGGCTAAATTAAACTCCATTAGCAGCAGTCGCGAACGTCCTGCCGGACGACAAATGCGCGACACAGGCCCCTGTTACTATGATAGAGAATATTAATTGAACCGCGCCAGCCACGAGGGCCGTCGAATCGTTTTATGATTGACCCCGAATTTATTTCTACGTTCGTAAACTGCAAACTAAACCACCGCGGCGCGGCGCGGGTCGCGCGCTGTTAAACCGATGTTACTAACCCCGGTGTGACTCAGTCCGGACTGACTTCTGCTTCCCATAAAACATTTTTTATTGTCCTACGTAGTTAACACTCTGTCGCCGGATGATACAACCAGGCATTCCGGTTGAATAACACGACCCTTTCCCTCGTGCTCAACAGCGCACCGTGACTTAGCCACGTGATTTATGATTTCGAATTATGCATCGGGCTTTCGCGCACGTTGAAGACGCCAGCAGCTTCTAGACGATGATTTTTGGCGATTTTTCTCCCACGATAATTACCACATTCTGATATACAACCAGTTGCAAGAATACAGTGAGCATGAAAAGTATTATATACGCACTTGAAAATAGATAACCTTTTTATAATTGTACTAAACGAACTGATTTTTTGTAATCAATTAGAGCATTGGTTTACGAAATGATCTGCAAAAAAGATTTTCTAAATAATTATAAGTTACATGTTTGTTAAACTCTTTTGTTTGGGCTTTTAATGAAAATTTAAAATATATGTTTTTCACATATGCTGAACATTTTATCGAAATCGATTAACATACGCACAAGTTACAAGCGGATTAAAATGGTGAAATTCGTAGTCTTACACGACGGCATGACTAACAAAGATCTACGAAACTTATATTTAAAATTTTCATTAAGGACCCAAATAAATAAGTTTCAAAAAATGCCTTTTCTATTTTTGCATGTGACGTTGTAAATTAAAACTATTTGGAACATCTTTTTGGCATATCATTTCGTAAACCAATGCTCTAATGGATTATAAAAAATCAAGTGTTTGGTACAATTATAAAAAAGTGATTCTATTTTAAAGGACGTGTGAATAATGTTTACACTCACTGTATATGTACAACCGATAGGTAAGTTTCAAAGATTTAAAATCAAGCATACAAAGTTTTTAGACAATAATTTTTGTAGTAACTAAAATCGGATTCTGTAGATATAATTATTCTACACAGTACAAAAACATGAAATCTACTTTCAGAATGCCGAGGCAATTTTTCTCAAGCCCATTGTCCACTATGTGGGAGAGTAAAAAGTCGACGACGCTTTTTTCTTATTAAATTTGTTTGCAAGCGACTAACCTTGCAGGCACAGTAAAATTTTGTAACTAACTAGAACCAACATGATCTTCTTACAAAGAACTTAATCAGCGTCCAACTCTTTGTATCTGTTTAAATATTCGGAACGCATCACATGCACCTACATTTTTATTCTTAACAGTAAATCTACCATCACTGGTCACAATGACCGATTCCAAATATTTTATTCCGCAAATATTGATGTAATAAAAATAATTTCATAATAAATGACTGTATAGATATCTTTAGTGGAGCACATATTAGAATAGGAGTTGCACAAAGTCTAAATAAAATCAATCTTGTCATTTTTATAAGGGAACATGTACCAGTTACCTTCAAGGCAGATATTTTATTCCGGAAATATTGATGTAATAAAAATAATTTCATAATAAATGATTGTATAGATATCTTTAGTGGAGCACATATTAGAATAGGAGTTGCACATAGTCTAAATAAAATCAATCTTGTCATTTTTATAAGGGAGCATGTACCAGTTACCTTCAAGGCAGATATTTTATTCCGGAAATATTGATGTAATAAAAATAATTTCATAATAAATGATTGTATAGATATCTTTAGTGGAGCACATATTAGAATAGGAGTTGCACAAAGTCTAAATAAAATCAATCTTGTCATTTTTATAAGGGAACATGTACCAGTTACCTTCAAGGCTCGGTAGGTTTAGTGTTAAGAGGTCATTTTAGACTAGTTCAGAGCCATTGGATACAAAAAGTATTGTTGTTAAGCCCATAGCCTTTTTACAGATTGAGAAAAAACAAATTTGTTGCACTTTATCAATAATTTTCTTATATCGAGTAACGACAAGCCGTTGTTTTATTGAGATTGAAAAAAGGTACGAGGTTAAGAAAAATAGTCATTGGTAGTCACTGATTTTACAGTTGACATTTGATTGAATGTCAAAGAAGTCGATAGTCTTAGAAAGTGGTGAGAGTAAATCATTGTCTACAGCAATGTTCCTCCGCGAGGCGGTTCGCGTTTCATAAAATTTATTTCCATGCAACGAACAATATCTCGTAAACAACAAAGCGCCCGCTTTAATTCATCATGTATACAACCAGCATTGTCGAAAACTTTCATTCACAGAACAAGCCTGCTATTAAATACGACTTGGCTGGCGTGTCTGTCCATTACTTACTGTTTCTACTTGCTGCAAGCGTTAATGCATCCAATAAACTTTCAAACTCGTTTATCTCGCAACAAATGGCCCATGCGCGCAAACATTATTCTACACTATCCACGCATACTTGTGTCGAAAATCTTGCCTTTACCATCAATATTCTACAAAAAGATCATTTTTATTTAACTCCTGTTGGCCATGATTCATACAGAACATTTTTATTTATCAAGTCTATTTATTATATATGGCCTACACAACAACTAATAATTTCGTAAAATTCATTAGAAGCGTGTAATCTTTAAAAAATTAGGAACCATTTTTTAATTAGCTTTCTGATTTTCTTCTTCTTCAACCTTTTCTTTTTTATTTGTCATGCACGTATAGCATACAACGGTGACCAATAATTTTGCGAAATTTTTTGGGAAAACACAATCTCTAAAGAATTATCAACCAATTTTCGATTTACAATAATTCTACGAAATTTTCTGGCAAAGCACAATCTCTAAAGGATTAGCAACCAATTTTCAATTTACAATAATTTTACGAAATTTTCTGGGAAAGCCTAATCTCTAAAGAATTAGCAACCAATTTTCAATTTACAATAATTCTATGAAATTTTCTGGCAAAGCACAATCTCTAAAGAATTAGGAACCAATTTTCGAATTAATTAGGCTCTTTCCTCGCAGACAACCACCACCATCAATATTCTACAAAAAATCTTTTTATTTATCTCCTGTTGGCCATGATTCATGCAGAACATTTTTATTTATCAAGTCCATTATACATGGCCTACACAACAACTAATAATTTCGTAAAATTTACTAGAAGCGTGTAATCTTTAAAAAATTAGGATCCACTTTTTAATTAGCTTTCTGATTTTCCTCTTCTTCAACCTTTTCTTTTTTATTTGTCATGCACGTATAGCATACAACGGTGACCAATAATTTTGCGAAATTTTCTGGGAAAACACAATCTATCAAGAATTAGCAACCAATTTTCGATTCATTTAGGCTCGTTGCTCGCGCACAGCCTCGTGCGAAAAATCGTGGAGGGGTGTAGGGGTGGAGATGAATGGCGGGAAGAAGAATGAACGCGGATATCGCGTGGGAGGTGTCGGTGGGCCTCGCATAATGAGATGAGTATCTTTAATAGCTGGGACGATACGAGGCGGTCGACATGTCGTGGGCATCAAAAGAGCTCTTGTGTCCGCCCAATGGCCGTCTCGTTTCGACATCGGGATCGAGTGCCGGCAAGTGAGCGGAATCTCGATTGGATCTTCGTTTAATCGCCGCTTTTGTTCCATGCCTCGATAGAAGGTGTTTCGACCGATAAAAATCTGGATTCGATGCTCGTTAATGAAATTCCTCCGCCCGGTACGTTCCTGAAATAACAAAGGGTCCTCTCGCGAAAAAGATGCGTTGCGCGGTGGTCCAAAACCGTGAAACCGTGAATACATGCATATTTTGTTTGTCGTCTTTGAAAACTTACGATGATTTAGACGTTGGTTCTTTTTCTTTCAAAGTGAAATTCGCCGATTTAATGCTTTTATTATAAAATCTTTGATTTTTGAAGAGACCAAATATTAAACGTGACGTTTTAGTCACAATTATCTTCTAGATAAATTCTTGTAATTATACTGTGGATCTGTATGCAAAATAAAATTATGAAACAGGAGTTCAATGAATAATATATTTTTTATTTCGATGGCTTTAATAAATCGAAAATGAAAGAAAAGTATCCTTAAACTCTTGTTTTATATGAACTTCTTATTTTGTATTACTTGACTCATCACAAATCGGTTAATAACATATCAAAACCTGATATTGAGAAGTGAATTTTACATTTAACACTTTACCTACCGGAAGCCTATTAATAAGATTTTCAATAATTGTGCCGTACTAAAAGAAAGCATAGAAATTTTTTTTCATATTGCAATCTTAAATGGAACTATTAGATGACGTTATTGAGAGTGATTTGATAGTTCACTAAAGTTCATTAAAGGTTCCATTAAAGTGTGTACAGCATTGTACCACAAATTTTTCAAAATTATGTAATAATCACCAGTCGGTAATGTGTTAATAAACGTGAACCTTCCAAAACCTCTTAATGCACAACATCGTTTCATCTAATAACAGATATTTCAAAGAAAATTAATTGGTACTTTCGACTTTTCATTTGAATGATTCCGGTTCGAACGGAACGTAAATTCTCACGGATAGGTATCAGTTACGAAAATCGAAATTGAATAAACTTTCAATCGAATAGTAATTGTGAAACGATTTCAGATCTCACGGCCAGAAAGCATTAAGAACCTTCGCCTTCGCTCGAGAAAGTCCGGAAGAGAGCCGCTAAACGAACCTAATCGGCTCGAGCCGGCCGCTTATCGGAACAAAATCGCGCTCATTAATACGAAGCCTATTATTACGAGTCCGTAACAGCGGTTTATAAGAAAAATGACCGATTAAGTAACCGATAAGTCTTTCGTGTATCATGGCCCGGGCTCGCCGATCGCAACTGCTTGCGATGTATAGGGTGCTCGATTAAATTCGGCACTCTTCACAGGACTACCATACAGAATAATTATAAAAATGTACATAAGCCTAAATTCTTCGTCGACTGTAAACAGCTACACACGTCAGTCAGAAAAGCAGAGTGTTTTGTGCAATCGATTCTTTTCTAATGAGACTGCGCGTGCATTATTTTACACTATACAGGGTGTCCCAAAACTACCCTAGGAGCCGAAAATGGGAGGTTCCTTGGATCATTTGAAGCGACATTTTCCTTGAAAAAAATGGCGTCCGCGGCTTTGTTTAGGAGTTATTAACGAAAAACACGGAGTAATCAGAGCGCGACTTAGACGCGAGTTAGCACAGTCGGCCCGACGCGCCGACTGTCAATTGGCCGAACGTGCCATCGCATGTCTAGATCGCGCTCCGATTGGTCCGTGTTTTTCGTTAATAACACCTAAACAATCTCTCAACCATGTTATTTGGCAGTGTGAATTATACAATACCCAAAGATCTTTACTTTTAGAAAAGCTCCATAAACTGGGATTTCAATTGCCCTTAGATGTCTCTATGTTCCTGTCTGGCCCTAATATTGGGGCTTGCCACCATATTGTGTCCTTTCTAAATAGCTGTAATTTGCGTGTGTAGGTGTCATCCAAAAGGGAAAAAATAATGTTAATTTGTTCACCTATATGTTTATATTGAAAATACCTCTCGATATGTATATAATATTCTGTTTGTATATCATTACCTAACGTTGTAATAAATCTTGTATAAGATTTAATAATTAAAAAAAAAAAAAACACCTAAACAAAGCCGCGGGCGCCATTTTTGTAAAGGAAAATGTCGCTTCAAATGACCCAAGGAACCTCCCATTTTCGGCTCCTAGGGTAGTTTTGGGACACCCTGTATATTGATTTCAAGCATTATATTTTACAATGCCGGAAATCCAAAATGTTAAAATTATTTTACAAGAAAGCAGAGTAAATGCAATCGTATTTTTTAACTGGAGGATTTATACCGTCTAGATTTAGAAACGTCTAGCGTTCTATTTTTTCGGCTATTTTGTCGTGAATGCAGTAGCATATTTTTTCTATGCAATTTATGTCACGTTTTTAATCGAGCATTATACGAAAATTTCACTTATATTACTACAAAATCGATTGAATTTCTACAGAAACACAAGGTATCAGCAGAAGTTGAAAAACTCTTTGATAAGAAGAAGTTAAAAAGACTAAATAAATTTAAATTACATTACAGTCACACACAGCCTACAAGTAGTGCCAGCGCCGATAGCAACAAGTGTTTCATGCTTCGTAAGTAACTCTAAACGTTCAAATATTTCATTATGTACATTTTTATTGTGTTCCATTAATAGTTATACAATATTCCTTCTAATCAGTGAGTTATCGAATCATTTCAACGAAAAATGATGATTTCATTGGTTATTTCACAAAAATCCATTTTTTGAAAAATCCTGAGATCATAGTCAAGTTTTTTGAACAGATCTAAAGTCAGCGTGAAAAATCTACGGGAAACGGTGTATAGCATGTTCTAAAAAAAATTTTCCGTCAGTGGTTTTGGATGAACCACAATTTTCTTGAAATTGTGCAAGTTTAACGAATTATTTTAAGGTTGAAAAACATTCGTACCACAATCACCATATTTATTTCGTATTCTGTAAAGATTCAGCTTTAATTAAAAAAAAATTTCATTGCTCTATCTCATTTCTATCGAAAGTACTTTGATTTTGACACAAATTTTATCTATTTTTTAAACTTGACCAGACTCGATTAAAAAGGAATAACTTTCGGTGGAAATGAGATAGAGCAATGAAATTTTTTTACATACAGCTGAAACTTCACAGAATATGGGAAAAATAGGGAGATTATGGTACGAATGTTTTCTAACCTTGAAAAAATAAAAGTTTAACTGTTTAACAATAATTCGACATTTTGGAAAATTCTGAGGTCGTAGAAAAATGTTGATACCAGATTTGAAATCAGCTTGGAAAAAATCTACGTGAAATCTACTGTGACGTAGAACGTACTTTTTCAGCATACAAGTCGATATTAACTAACATACCGCAACAAGCAAGTGTCACAAACGTGGCAAAATTCCTAGCAACTTATAAGGTATAAATAAATTGTTGATTAAAACACGACTGACTAATATCTCTTCGATTAGTTTTGATTATATTTTTCGTGCATATTTGCATATTTTTTGTGCAAATTTGCATAGTTGCATATGTTTCTTGCATATTTTACGTGCACGAACATCCGCAGTCTAATTATTGCTTTTAAATAATAATCGAAACGTATGAAATGAAACTTGGTTATTGAAATTGACTCGGATTCGTGAGTGTATGCTGAACTTGATCCCATCCCTAGTGCTAAGGGACGTGGGCATGACGCGACGTGCCATGATCTACTCGTGGAACGATCCACGTACATACACATGTATGCGCGCTGGTGGTAGACCTAACAAACTCAGAAGCGGACGCCAGTCTGTCTCGAACCAGGAATGGGATTAGAAAGCACGTCAAGTCTTCGTGGGTCACGTCACCCAGATCGAGATTTAGTCCGTGCTCAGCGTGTTACGCCGATCTACAGCGCTCTCCAAAGGGCAATGCCACCGTCGCGACCTTCTCGGAAACAACGATCCAAGAAACTTCGATCGCGATCGGATTATACCGCACCGGAGACCATAGAACAATTCTTTCCCCGAATCGGATTCATGAAACTGCGATTACGCGGCGTTTATATCTACAGGGTGGTCCATTTCGATCGACCCATACGAAAATATCGTCTCGTCTTGCATAAGATTGCATAGACTGCTGATAACGTTCCTCCCCGAGAATTCTTCCTCGAAAATTCCTCGAAAAATTTTATAACAAGAACGGGCTTTCAAACACTTAAAGCGAAATCCAATTGTGGATTAATTAATCCAATAAATCGTATTATTGCAAAATCTTGCACTATCTATAATCGTGTTGTTTTTTTCATCAACTCTTTATTTATTTATTATTATTATTATTTATTTTTATTTATTTATTAAATTTTCAAATACAACTACGCAGGATTGTATGATACCAGATCGATCTTAAATATATATAATCTTATATATTTTCTTATTTTTCTTTGTTACTGTAAACAGTTTTGTAAAAGGACGTCAGTTCGTTTATAATAAATAATAATAATAATAATTGGTCGTTTCTCATTTCTTGAGAAATTACAGTATTGTTTGAGAAATTTATATCTAGGAAAATTTTTATGAATCTGATTCATTTTATAACATATTTTCGGAAATGAATTTTTAGTTAACTCAAATTGCATATTACTAATCAATCGTGTACGTATAAACATATCTACAAGCAAGATATCGATGCTTACGTATGCATGTTTGCAATATGATGATTTATAATAATTGTTGGGAATGCGTGTCGATGTGAGGTAATGCACTTGATGCTTCGATTAAGAAGTAATTTTAAAACAAGAGCGTAAAGTTTCGTTTCATAAAAGTTTGGTTTTAAATAAATACATTCATCGGTCATATGTAGCGACTATTTTTCCTTGTTCTTAAAGTTATGTACATATTGGACAGGAATAAACATCGAGTAAAAATTTTTTCCGCTTTCGATAAATAGTATCAACGATATTCCAAATATCATAAGTTTTCCAATATTTTTTTATTTTATTAAAAATTCTAAAGAATTCTCGAGAAATGTAGTCTTATTCCTCATTTCTCGAGAAATGGAAAATGTTGAGAAATCAGGAACTCATTGAATGTGAGACACCGAATAAATTTATTGATAAATGAAAAATAATAGAACAATGATCTGTAATTTTTCCGGTGTTAGTACATTTAGAATCATATAAGAATACATTTCTAAGAAAAATTAGTGCATCAAATTTAATATATTTAAGTTGGATGTAGCTCGAACACAATAGAACCCGTTAGTATGATGGATTCCAAATTCTTTGTTTCACAATTATTGAGATCGTAAAGTTGTCTTTATAAAACAGCCGTGCAATGGCTCAATAGATATGATCTAATTAAAGTAATTGTTTTATTTCTGTTAATGATTGTTTCATTTCTGTAGTAGGTAAAGTGTGAGGTTGGTCAGAAAGCGTTTTAAATGTTGTCTATTCTACTGGAAAACGTCTTGCTATTCTGCAGTGTCTTTATTTTGTTATCTTATTTATTTTTCAAAATACTAATGCAAAGACTGTGGGTTATGTAGCTAACATTTCTATTGTTCAATTAAATTATTTGATTACATTCTCGTTTTTTACTTGGCGCTGTTTAGTTACTTAGGGTTGATGCTATTCGAGTACTAACAACTATCGAACTATTCAATTTTCAATTTCCGTGTTAGGGATTCAATGAGCAGATTAAAACTTGGTGGAAAACACGTTCAGGAGAATTAATTCTAAATTAAGAAAATATTCTTGATTAGTATATTAGTGCAAAGGGTTAATAAAAATTTCAAAATATGTGTTCTTAGAAATGACACAACGTAGCAATGTGACATCAAAATTATCGATTATATAGCATGTGTATCGTAGATGGAATTAATTGACTAAAATAATAGTCATTATTTTTTTAAGTTTGTAACTGTTTTGAAATCTGCAACATATGCAACGTTACATTCATTCAGATAATATATCTTTTTATATCAATTATATTTTTTATTTTTAAAACTTCGATCTTACCTAAAGACCCTCTTTGAAAAGTTAGTGAAATAGGATAAAACTTTCATTACCTAAGTATCTGTATGTAAAGTTGCAGTTTTAGCCCTTATGGCAGTAACGGAGTATACCTTTTAGAATTGTACTTTTCTGGATAACGATAAATTAATTTCCAAGTGTGTCTATTGTAGTTCAACGTAATCGAGCCTAACGATTACGATATTATTGTATGTCGCAGAAATTGTTGAGTGGGTGCTATCGTAAGGGTTAAATGGCAAACGATTAAAGATCTTTCGAAACGAATTGTCGGTAGAAATTTCCGGTCGTTTAGAAATATTGTGCACAATGTTCCATGGTTCTGTTTTGCACAGTATGCGAGTATGAGGACCTCGGTTGTTTGAAACGAGCTGTAGGAGCAGTGCAGGATGTTTCTGCGGGACTAGTCGGCGCGAATTCCGTAAAAGTCGCGTCAGGTCGGCCCCGCTCTATAGAAACGTAATGTTGTACGTGGCGGTACCGCGGCGCAAGCTTGGAAAGGGTTAAAGGTCGGACACAGACGAATACAGACCGCCTCAGATACAGGTAGACGTGCTCGCAC
Organism: Lasioglossum villosulum; assembly: GCA_963971365.1. Classification (NCBI taxonomy): domain Eukaryota; kingdom Metazoa; phylum Arthropoda; class Insecta; order Hymenoptera; family Halictidae; genus Lasioglossum; species Lasioglossum villosulum. The sequence goes on from OZ020502.1 coordinate 24,348,722, forward strand.
ACGGGCACGCGTGATCGCGCGATGGCACACCCACTTTAACACGTACCGGAATGCATTCGCATTTGATGCAGTACATGACTCCGAAGGGCGGGCCCAAATCCGCGAACCAGGTGGAGCCCAGTTCCCGTATCTGCTTGCCGAACGTGCATTCTGTAACAGATCCAATTCAGTGTTTGAATTATTACATTGTCTTTCTCAGAGCTGTTTCTATAAAAATTACATGGGACGATTCGACGCAATATGCTATGTACTTTTCAATCGTTTCCTACTTGCTTCGCAAATAATTACTAACGAGGAGAGTGCAAGGCCTTCGAGTCACCGATTTAGTTGAGATTTTATATATACATATAGATCTCGATCTCCCATTTACGAATATATACCATTATAGGGGCAAACACTCAATAATCGTTGAGATATTCATAAACAAAGTTGTATTCCTTGTTAAATATGCTATTTCTGGTGCAGTCGCAAATATAAAGTATGTACAGTAAATTATCCATACAAGACCCTAGCACGGGTCTGCCGAGGGACATTTATGCACCACAGTCACTATTCTTTGAGTGTTGCCGAACGTAGAAAAGGACAGCCGAGCTCGAGAGGCGTCCATCGCCGAGAAATGTAAACATAGCTAATCCAAATTGCCAACTTCCTTATTTTTCATCATTTTTGTATGAGACTTCGATTACCATATTTGTGGCATTTTTCTAAGAACAATGATACCCCATATGATATAATTCCGATGATGTTTACGTGAGTAATAGACAGTTAAAGTTTCGGGCGTATGGGAAATAAACAGTTCCTATACGCCCGAAACTATAACTGTCTATTACGCAAGTAAATATCATCAGAATTATATCGTATGTGGTATCATTGTTCTTAGAAAAATGCCACAAATATGGCAATCGCAGTCTCATAAAAAAATAATCAAAAATAAGGAAGTTGGAAATTTGGATTAGGCGGTCTCACTGAGACACACCCCGCAGTAGTGGGGATAGCTCCGGGAGTTTTAAAGGCCACACTTTTAAGACAGTTATGGATATTTTACTGTAAATGTAGGACAAGAAAATATGGTATACGACAAATATATTGTACTTACGTATTTTCAATTACAACAGTGGTACATGTAAAAGCGTACGAAGTATAATATACAGAAACAGCTTGCACATCAAATAAGTGCAGTATTATTGCAAATTTGTCTCCCTATTAATCCGGCTGCATACCATACATATTCCAGCATACGTTAAAAAATTGGTGCATACGATTGTTTGTGTATTAGAGAATGTAATTTAATTTCATCTTACCTAGTTGCAATTTCTCTTCCTTGTTCTATTAAGTAAGTGCAATTCTGTATCATTTTTAGAACATTTTTTATCTGTCGGTAAAAATAAACATTGCATGGTTGAACAATTTTTGAAAGGGACAAACTTTCCAAAACGTGAAACAAATCTGTTTTTTCATAGAAGTACAACGAAGCAAGTGCTAATGCAATAATACTGCACTTATTCGTTATGCGAGCTGTTTCTTCGCACACTTTTACGACATATTTTCTTGTCCTGTATTTACTTGATTTCTTCTGTTTCCAGACGCGAGAGGGTGATTTACTATTTTCTTAATTTCGTTTAATTTATTTATAATTCATTAAAACTTTTGTTTTTTAATTTGTAATAATTCTATAATTTCTTATGAATAAGTTAATGTTACACAGCGAATAGATAATATAAATAAATAAGTAAAAAAAATGTTTTTCCCCGGACCAGGATCAAACCCTAAAGTACACTGGGTGTGAATCTAATATGATGCAACTGCACCAGGAAATTATTCATTATATACTTTCTCTACAATAGCATATTTAACAAGGAATACAACTTTCTTTATGAATATTTCAACAATTATTGAGTGTTTGCCCCTATAATGGTATATATTCGTAAATGTGAGATCGAGATCTATATGTATACAAAATCTCGACTAAATCAGTGTCCCGAAGGCCTTGCACTCTCCTTGTAAATATTTCACGATCACTTCGCGCGTGTTATTGCAACCGATAACGTAGCGACGTGTAATTATTTTCTTTTATCTCGACTCGCTTACGATGAACCCAGAAGGTCATCAAAAGTTTGTCTTGATTAAATTCTACAGTGTGAATCAATCGTTAAATGAAGATTTTGCTACATTTAATTCTAATTGCTCTTTTGCGGTGTGATGACGCTTGGGAATTGCAAATGTACAGTGCTCAACGATTTTTTTACTTTACCGTGTAACAATATTGTTCAATGTATCATATGATACAGCCTTCGTATAGAAATAGCACTAGCGAAATTAAATAACTATTTCAGTGTTCATTCACTGATCACCCTAAGTACAATCATGTATTAGCCCTTTGCAGACGTATGTTGTCACTGAGTCTGTGGAAAATGATTATTCCCAAGTAATATCTAACTTTCATTAACCGCAGCATGTTGCGAAGTACATTAGGAATAATTTTCGTCTGCACGAATGAGTTCTTTATGTCTTTAATTAATTAAGTGTTTCATATCATGAACATTGAGGTATCCTATTCGTTGTTTTCAATTTGTTAATTTAAAATTGTTGGAATTATAAATACTCTATTATAAAAGATGATTGAATAAATTTCTTAATTGAGCTAAATTGAATAAATCTGAATAAATTCGCTTCATCCTTACGAACTAGCACATGTCTGTCAGATTTACCCCTTTGTAGACGAATGTATTCTCGAAGGAAGTAAAAAAGATGATCTTTAGATGATATCACAAATCTTTATCAAAAACACGATCTCTTTCATTAAATTCTCATCTTCAACTTTTCAGTACATAATCTTTTTTTCGTTATTAGAGATTATTTGTACTTCCTATTTCATGGGGGAAATATGTAGATCCATTGAATTCATCAGAAGTACATTAGGAATAATTTTCGTCTGCATGAATGAGTTCTTTATGTCTTTAATTAATTAAGTGTTCCATATCATGAACATTGAGGTATCCTATTCGTTGTTTTCAATTTGTTAATTTAAAATTGTTGGAATTATAAATACTCTGTTATAAAAAATGATTGAATAAATTTCTTAATTCAACTAAATTGAATGTATTATAATAAAATTGGCGAGAAATCTGAATAAATTCGCTTCATCCTTACGAACTTGCACATGTCTGTCAGATTTACCCCTTTGTAGACGAATGTATTCTCGCAGGAAGTAAAAAAGATGATCTTTAGATGATATCACAAATCTTTATCAAAAACATAATCTCTTCCATTAAATTCTCATCTTCAACTTTCCAGTACATAATCCTTTTTTTCGTTACGAGAGATTATTTGTACTTCCTGTTTCATGGGGGAAATATGTAGATCCATCGAATTCATCAGAAGTACATTAGGAATAATTTTCGTCTGCAGGAATGAGTTCTTTATGTCTTTAATTAATTAAGTGTTCCATATCACGAACATTAAGGTATCCTATTGCGAAGTTTCCTCCATACTTAGTTCGACCTATGAGATTCCCCGTAAGCGTAAGATTTCCGTAACCCCCGCAGCGAGTCTAAACCGTTCCGGAGTCCGGAGAACAGCTTTCCATTTCGTTCGGTCGATTCTCGCGGCGCGTGATCCCTCTCCTTATTCGGGAACGGAATAAAAGTGAAACCGCGGAATGAATGAATGAACGAACGAACGAATGGAAAGACTCTCGCCAGCAGCAGCAGCAACGAGAGAGAGAGAGAGAGAGAAGCATTAATCGCCGTGGCTCTGAATCACCCGGAGACGGCGAACAACTGTGCCGGTGCGGTGGCCGCTGAAAAATCGCCGAGACGGCGATGAGACGGTGGAAAAGAAGAAAGGCGAGCGGCTTGTAAGCGGTTGCACGCTGCACTGCCCGTTGCATAGTGGTAAAGGAGGCGAGCCACGGAGGAAGAAGGAAAAAAGAGCACGCTCCATTCTCGCAAGGCCGTCGCGTCGCCTCGTTTAAATGTGACGCGGTGCCACCTTCTTCCGCCTGAACCGGGGAAAAAGAGACTAGGGAAACCCGGCGAGAAAACGAGAAATTCGAGAGAAAAGACGGGTCACGGCCTATGTATGACTGCGTTACGACGTCCTTTCCTTTTCCGCGTAAAAATAAATACCCGTCAAGCCGCCACGCTGAAAATAACGCGGCCGAGAGACTCTTTTCGACGTATTATACGGTTCGGATTTTATCTTTAACTTCGAAGAAACGACTTTACACCGCGCCACATTTCGCCACGCCAAAATACTTGGTATTACACGGGTCGGGCTTTGACGTGTCGAAGAGTGGTCGGGAGATCAGTAAACTGCGTGCAACGTCATTTATATTATCACGTACATTTGAAACCAAATAGGTTCGGTAATTTTCAAGCTCTAGCATTTGAACTGGCGCTACTGATTCACTTCAAAACGACTGTCATCAAAACTGTAATATGTGTAGAGGTTAGTGTTAATGTAAGGAGTACAGTAATTTCTCGATCTATGACCAGAAAACGGGGGTTTTAAATGACATAGATCGTAAAGGGTATTTTTTTTCTCGGAATCGATCGCGCCGTGACTTCAAAAGAGTGCCGAACATAGAGAAGGGCAGATAGAAGACTAGATATCGATTTATACATTCTACATAAAGACATTGTTTGACAATATGGCTTATGATTGTACTGGATGCTTCTTTTTTTGCATGTATAACCTGGATCTCTCACTAGAATAATCAGTGTCGTACAAGCAGACATGTGGAACGCAGTTTTAAATATTTAATCACACCTAAGCAAGTGACTGTAAATTTGTGATAAATTTGTTGCCTGTACATTCAAACATTTAATAGTTTTTTCCAATATCTTTTGAAAATTGTATGTTTAAAATTTCTGATTACAGACGCAATTATAATTATTGTTCTTGAAAATGGTTGAAATTAGAACCGAAACGTCGAATTGATTATCAATTAGCAAAATTGCTTAGTTTTTTTCATTGATCGAACCGTAGCGCCGAGATCATTTAATATTTGTTTGAAACAATAATACGATCGAGAAAAAATAGTTTATTTATAGAGAAGGACAGAATGATACGTGTGCTCACAATGTAACGGCATTTCAAAATGCTTTATTCATTACATGTTTAATTACATATTTTTCTATGGGAGTTTTACTACCTTATTCCTGGCATTTTTCTGATTACAACAGCACCAAACACGATATAATTCCAACTTTATTTAGCGGTTTAATCGACGATTAATGTTTCACTTACAAGGAAGGACAGCGTGTTGGAAAGAAAGAGACGCGAAGAGTCGCCATCGCCGGCATAGATCAAACACGCTGTCTTTCCTTGTAAGTAAAACTTTCATCGTCGATTAAACCACCAAATACAGTTGGAATTATATCGTGTTTGGTATTGCCGTAATCAGAAAAGCACCAGAAATAAGATAGTGAAAGTCCTATAACAAAATAATGAAAATTCAGGGCCTTGAAAATTCGATTCATTCGAGTCAATGTGTGGTGCTCACACCGATATACCCGAGCCGAGATCAATCACCGCCGCTCTGCGACGCGGCACGGCGTTGGCCGGCAGTGGAATGGGTAAGCTCTTGTCATAGATCGTAAAGGCATCCCCGGTCATAGATCGCGAGACTACTGTAGAATGCAGATCTTTATGCACTTATGAAGAAATTGGTTGTATGAAATATAAAACAGTAAGAGATTTTAAAAATTCAAGAATGTTATAAAGTTGCTCTTAATTTAATGAAATCTTTAAGGGATGAAGTCAATTTTTATGTTATTCCTGTTGATCACAGTCAATGTAAAACATTTTTATTGTGCATGAAGATCCGCAGTCTAGTAATGAGTGATGTTGGTGATGAGTGATTATTATAATGCGTGATATTGGCAGGAAATTGAGGAATAATTACGAAAGAACGAGGTGCGATCATCGTATTTGGTATTGATCGGAAAAAACGGTAATTGCAGTAGAAAACGATCGGTTTGTAATAAAGACTATTACACATTGAGTGTATCAATTTATTCGTTTTGAAATTGACTAGATTATAGTGTCAGATGTAATTTTCATTATCAAGTAACTAATAGCAATTATTAATAACTCTGATCTTCATTTGCGAATTAAGTAGAACGTTGTGTGGAACACAAAATTCACGTGGTACTGAACTTGTTAAGATTATTGCCTGAATTTTGTAACTATAAAATGAAGTAGTGACCAAAAAATCGATATCCATAGTAGTTTCATGATATTTGAAAAGAACATGGAAAAGTGTAATTATGCATAGTGAATGTCTACTTAATATATTCAATTACCAATATATACATTTGGTAGCAAAATGTCTAAAAATTAGGATGACTATTAAATTTGATCTTCGAACGACTCAATGTTACTTATAAACATTTTGAAGCACAAAAGCTTTATTTTGTGTGTTGATAAATGTCAATTTTTTTAATACGTTTATCACAGTTTCCGGAAAATGATTTTCATTCATATGATGACTGGGAATATGTTAAAAATATCGTGCAGAACTGTCCACCACTTTGAAAAGTTTCAATGATATATTTTCAAAAACGTCCTGGAAGCTTAGAATATCGCTAAGACCACGGAAGTCCTAAAGTTCTCAGAGCCTCAACAATATTAAAATCCTCAAACGTTACCAATTTAATAAGTTCTTAATGCATTAAAAATTAAGACTGCAAGTTCCAACAGCTTTCAAGCTCCGTTCCTAACAGCCACGAGCAGCTTAAGTCCCGAAGTTTCCGAGAACTTCCCAAAAGTCCCTCAAGTTTGCAAATAAAAGAGTGACTCTCTTAACTTCTACTAGTCACCATAATCTCGAAATCCTCTGACCAAGGAGTACCTCGAAACCATTGACGCTCTTAAGAGCCTATCCTCTAAAATCGTAGCTACCAGGAAGTACTGATACCTGCTCAAATCCAATGGATTAGCATACATTTTAGCACCGAGAGGTTTGGCTGGGACTATGTTGCCATGGTAATATTTTCTGTGGTTTATTAGACAACAATGACGGATGCTGAATTCGAGGGTGCACCTTGAGAGAGAGAGAGAGCAAAAGATCGTAACCAGGTCCCTTTGGTATCGCGCGTGTCCATTTGTCCGTTTGAGAGAGAGACGGAGAGAGGGGAGTAGAAACGAAGAGGGGGAGAGACGCACAGTAAGGATCGTTGCGCGAGGTCGTTGCACCGCGTGTGCTAAGTCGTTCTAAGCGCAGAGTCGGTCCTAAGCAGCCCGAAGAGCCCGAGATAGGAGAGAACCTCGACGCGCCATCGCATCGCAAATATGCGAGTCGAACGGCGCAGGCCGTTCTTCCATCGAGGTCTTGTTTCGTCCAATTCGGAATTCGGAAACTGTAAATTGTGGTGGGTGACCGGAACGGTGGCGAAAGCTTCGAATACCACGGGTATCGCGAATATTTGGACGCTACCGAGAAGAGCTTGTACCTAGACCAGTGGTTCTTAACCGGTGTTTTGTGAGCTTTTTGCAAGTTTTCCGCGAAATTCTGTGATACACAGGGTGTCCAAAATTCCCTCAGCATCGGGAAATGGGAGGTTCCTTGGGTCATTTCAAGCACCATTTTGTCATCCGAAGCTTCGTTAAGGAGTTATTAATGAAAAACACGAACCAATCAGAGCGCGACCTAGACCCATTTCCCGATGCTGAGGGAATTTTGGGACACCCTGTGTATTAAATATATTCAATAATATGTTTTCTAAAATATATTTATTTTTACGAGAGATGTTTTTGTCTGTTTTGTGGATCATTAATTTTGGTAAAGGAAAAATTATCGATCGAAAAATTGAAATATAAATTATAATTATGATATCGGCGCCAGGTTCGATCCTGTTTAGATACAACAAATGTGCAAGTTAAATATTTAAATTTCTCAACGTTTCGATCCCTATGTGAATCATTATCAAGAGATCCAAATTTTTGCGTGTGAAAAAGAGATTAATATTCAAGATTTTGAAATTAAATATACTGTTTTAAATGTAACACAGCCACGTGAATTACCAAAAATTGGTAAAATAGAAAAAGAGAAAATTAAATACGCACTTGCTGTGAAGAAGGGAGAAAAACTTTTTGGAACACATAATTGTGAGTTACACTATTTCCACTTTACCCCATTTTGGTTCGATCCTTTTTAGATGCAACAAATGTGCAAGTTAAATATTTAAATTTCTCAACGTTTCGATCCCAATGCGGATCATTATCGAGAGAACCAAATTTTTGCGTCTGAAAAAGAGATTAATATTAAAGATTTTGAAATTAAATATACTGTTTTAAATGTAACACAGCCACGTGAATTACCAAAAATTGATAAAATAGAAAAAGAGAAAATTAAATACGCACTTGCTGTGAAGAAGGGAGAAAAACTTTTTGGAACACATAATTGTGAGTTACACTATTTCCACTTTACCCCATTTTGGTTCGATCCTTTTTACATACAACAAATGTGCAAGTTAAATATTTATATTTCTCAACGTTTCGATCCCAATGCGGATCATTATGAAGAGACCCAAATTTTTGCGTCTGAAAAAGAGATTAATATTCAAGATTTTGAAATTAAATATACTGTTTTAAATGTAACACAGCCACGTAAATTACCAAAAATTGGTAAAATAGAAAATGAAAAAATTAAATACGCACTTGCTGTGAAGAAGGGAGAAAAACTTTTTGGAACACATAATTGTGAGTTACACTATTTCCACTTTACCCCATTTTGGTTCGATCCTGTTTAGATGCAACAAATGTGCAAGTTAAATATTTAAATTTCTCAACAAATTTCCCAATGCGGGATCGAAATTTAAATATTTAACTTGCACATTTGTTGTATCTAAAAAGGATCGAACCTGGCGCCGATATCATAATTATAATTTATATTAATTTTGGTGTTCCGCAAATTTTTTATACAATCAAAAGTGTTCCCTGACTTGAAAAAGGTTAAGAACCGCTGCTCCAGACTCTAGAACATTCAACGACTCGGTTACTATGTTGCTGGCAAATGTCTGGCCAATTTGAGTTTACTCCCCGTGACATGCGGTGCTCGCGTTGTCTTGTTGTGTTGCTTGTAGACACCTAAGCTCGTACATTTGTTTCGAGTAACTGCGATTTAGGAGTAATTTCCCGAGCTCAGAGTTGAAGGTTTAGAAATTTCATAGGAGATGAAACTAGAGACCACTGTTTTGGACGTGTATTGAGGATACATGTATTCGCGTGTTCACGTGTAATAATATATATCCGTATTTTGAATCCGTTGAATGTATTGAACTTAAACTTATTAACTGGGTGAATTGTATATACATAGAACTTAGAATATATCAATAAACCGAACTTAACTATCATACTCTGTTTAAAAAATAGTAGTATAAAAAGTTCGCTCATAATTTTCACTTTTTTGAAATTTTCGTTTTACGGTTTGATTCGATCAATTGTGGTGTGTTCATTATTGTATATTTTAAATGAATGTATCTAATTACAATACAATTGCAGAGAAATAAAAAATTGTATAGTACTGAAAACAGAAAATGGGAGAATTTTCTCCTGAGATGCATGTGAGGGTTAATTGATAGTTGTTTGTTAAAAGATTGGAATAAATTACGTATATTCATTGGCATAAATATATTTATTTGATAAAGTAAGAATTGGAAGGTTAAAATGTGCGATACTATTGTTAGTAATCCTTCAACCACTTTATATTTTCCAGAGTTTAACAAAATTGTTACAATACATATATCAGTCCTCTATATATGGGAATAAGTTAAGAATTTAACATTAATTACTAATTTCGTAGTAATTCGAAAGTCCCTTTTGAAAAGATATGAAATGATTGTTGGCAATCACATGTAGTACTTAGAAGATTAAAAACTTCGTTTGTTAAAATCTTTATGAATAAAATCTCACGTCGCATTATAGGAATGACAAGTAAGCTGAGAAAAGTCTCGAAGATCACCAGAAAGAAGAGAGGTTTCCAGAGTTAAGCGTACTTATCGAATCTACAGGGTACAGTAATTGCCAAAGCTGACTTGAAGACGGAATTACTCAATTGTCAGGAAACTCGACAAATTCCATCCGTTTTGTTACACGTTCCTCGGCCTCCCTTTGTTTCAAGGTCGATAAATTGCTTGAACTGCGAGTAGAAAGCCATCGAGCGAATTAATCCCGACAGTGAGAAATCGAAGTTGGAGGGAAGCTTGAACGGTTGGCGCGAGGCACGAGGCGCGAAGTATGTACGCTCGCTCTACACGTTTTCTCGACCCGATCGGATCTGACATTCTCCTAATGGACCTCTTGTCTTCCCCTACTTATCACGAAACGCACCCAACACGGATATTCTGATTTCGAAGTGTGCGTGGTATCGTACAATCCGAATCGCTTCGATTAAATATTTACGACAAAAAATTCGAATCACTAGCAACATAAAGCAAAATTAAAACGTTTTCGGCGCATTGGTTCGATCAAAAGTTACTATTTACACAATTTGCAAAATAGGCACAATAATTTGTCTCGACGTTTCGATCTCAATTTAGATCATTATCAAGAGAATACTAACAAAATATATATTGTGTCTGTAATGGAAATTAACAAAAATATTAATCATTTTTAGTTTATTTTTTGTTCTGGCTTAAATGCAATGATTAATATTTTTGTTAATTTCCATTACAGACACAATATATATTTTGTTAGTATTCTCTTGATAATGATCTAAATTGAGATCGAAACGTCGAGACAAATTATTGTGCCTATTTTGCAAATTGTGTAAATAGTAATTTTTGATCGAACCAATGCGCCGAAAACGTTTTAATTTTGCTTCAAGCTTCATACGATCGCTATACTTTAACGGCTACTAGCAACATAATTCGAAGCTGAGAACTCTTGAAACTCTTCGATGTCTTGGATGTTTTCGTTGTCTTGAAAATGTTGAAAACCTTAAACTTTGGAAGGTTCGTAATTCTTGAAATGTTAGATGTATCACGACACAATGATTACGTCGTGTCAGCATTCGGATGAATAACAGTATGAACGTACCAATAATTATAATTATAAAAAAATTACAATATTATAAATTATAATAATACGCTTATATTAAAATGCAGTAAAAAGGAGAAAACAATATTTTTGCCATTAGTGTTATAGTGATAAATAAAAGCGTGAAGCGCCCACGAAGGTTACATCAATATAATTTAGCCCCTTTTTCTCCTTTTTAGTGCATTTCAATATTAGCGTGGTTTATAAGAAGCTTTTCTATATACTTTTTGTATTTTTTAAATGGAACACAAGATATTGTAATACTTCTCGATCGGAAATTTGGATAATTAAAGTTTAAATGATATCGGCGCCAGGTTCGATCATTTTAGAAAGAAAAAAAAAACAACAAATGTGCAATTAGTAAATGTTTCTGACGTTTCGATCCCGATGTGGATCTTTTTCAAAGAACAAGTATTGCGTCTGAAAATATTTGAAAACAAAATATATCAGAATGCAAATTTTCACAATTTGTAATATGGAAAAACCATAAAATAAAATTTAATGTTTAATGGAAACTTACTTGTTGTATAGAAAAAGGACATAACATTGTAACACAAATTCTTTCTTTTCAAAGAAAAGTTGAATTTCGTTTATAAGTATATTTTAATTTGCTCAAATATATCTTGGTAATGTGTTGTTCGAGACGTGTGTGTAGTTTGGTAATTTGAATATGCCGCCAAGTTGTCTATGCATCGCTATTGATCGAAATCGATCTACCAATAGCATAGAGTCTTTCACATATACTGGTATTACTACCTTTGCCTTTGAACAGCACGTGTCCAGTTGTGTATTTACCACCATGTAGTTAAATAGTATACATATTAGCTTAAAATTTGTGTTACAATGTTATGTCCTTTTTCTATACAACAAGTAAGTTTCCATTAAACATTAAATTTTATTTTATGGTTTTTCTATATTACAAATTGTGAAAATTTGCATTCTGACATATTTTGTTTTCAAATATTTTCAGACGCAATACTTGTTCTTTGAAAAAGATCCACATCGGGATCGAAACGTCAGAAACATTTGCTAATTGCACATTTGTTGTTTTTTTTGCTTTCTAAAATGATCGAACCTGGCGCCGATATCATTTAAACTTTAAATATTGTAATACTGTTATGAAATAGTAAGATATAGAAACGCCACACAGGAAATACGCGAGATAAAATGAGGGGATGACTCCAACAGACGATATCTCTTGATAGAGTCCCAAATTGTACGAAGTGGAACTGAATACTGAATGAACGGAACATCATACTGAGGATAGGGTTAGGAAACTCGCTCCTTCGGTGCGAAGTGGGACAGTGGAGTGGGGATGAGTCGAAGTGGGAACGCGTGTGGAGTAGGGAGCGCTGGAGCGTGGAGTGGGGATCGCTGAATGCGATGACATTAAATTTTTTTAAATATTGCATTGTCATTCAATTCTGAACTATGTTTAACGTTTCAAAATTCTATTACAAGGTTCAACGCATACAACAACAACGACAACGGCAACATCGGCACGGCAAACTAATTGAGCGTGGTAAAAAGTATAACATTTATTAAGAGTACCAAGATTTTTAATATTTTCAAGATTTCAAGAATTTCTGATTTCGAATAAATATCGAATTGATTCGAAACTCTGTGGTGATTGATTTGTTCGAAAACTTGCAAGACAAAGTATAGTATACCGATCACTACGAACAATCCACAATATTGCACAATTCACATTGGATAGCAGAAAAACAATTTTCTCATTGATGCTCTTCGAAACCAAACTCTTGATTGCACCTTCTTCTCTAGGAGGCCACACAATCGATTTTATTAAATTTTCTCCATTCTCAAATAAAATTCTATAACACTTTTCATAGAAGTCTCAGGATAATAGAAGTTTGATAATTTAAACGCGTTCTTCTTGAAACTTAAGGGCATTTTTTTTCTAAATAAAATAGTCCTTTCGTTCTTGGCCACTCTTTAATGAAATTTTATGTACATTTAAATGTATAATTCTTTTGTGGCATTCCATTAAATGTGTACATTTATTAAATTACCTTGAAAAGTTTTTTGAGGTATAAGTTCATGGTGAAGTATGGAAAGTGCTATGTTCTATTTTTGAAATTACCGCCTTACATTGATTCTGGCCAATGGATCGATACACGATCAGCCATTGGTTTCATTAGCTTTCTTTGCGTTCCTCACTACCATAGTGACTGTCTAGGCAGCAACATGTGGTCCCACACAGGCTATCGATTTTTATAAATGGTTTATTTTAAAGTTTTTTTTTTTGCAACACTACGCAAGTAAGTAACATGGCTTTTTCTTTAGTTTTCTATTACTTCTTTATTTTTTTTTGTAAAACATGTTACGCATGTGTTCAATCATTGTAAGTTTAAATAATTAAATAATATAATTACGTTTGGTTTCATTACAGACACAATGTTATTAAATTAATCTCTTGAAAATGATCTAAATGTAGATCGAAACGTCGAGATGAAATATTGTGAATATTTGCAAATAGTGTTATAAAGTATTAATAGATCGAACCAATGCGCCGAAAACATTTAATTTTTGCTTAAGGGCATCGTCTGGTCGCGTTACCTTGACGAATTGATCGTCACGCTAAATCGGGTGAGCGGCCGGTAGATGAAGCTGTATTCTCCTTTCAGAATACCATAATTGTAAGGAAAAAGATAAATAGTTATCACTGGACTGCGCATTTATTATTATAGAAAGGACAAGTCCAATTTAAAAAAGATTAGGGGCGAAGAGAATTTAGAGACATCAGTGCATTAAGTTCAACTGATTAAAATGATTAAAGAAGAAAAGAACTTTTTCCTCGGTCTGTGATTTTTAAATTTGATGGAGAACACTTTTACTTTGCATGAACATCCGCAGTCTAGTTATCACCGAACCAGCACAATGTAAACGAAGCGTGTTACAACGAGAGGCATGCTCTTCTTTCGACTAACATTTGCTGTACCTGCGGGAGGATTCGCGGTGTCTGTCGCGAAACGACGAAGAAGAGAACGCAACGCCGATAGAACATAGGCGTCGAATCTCGCTAAACGTTTAATCTATTATTGGAAGGATGAGAATAGGACGTCGTAGTCGAGTCGGTGTGGAGTATAGTGTGGCTGGTACTAATTTGGCCCATATACCAACGTTTCATAGACCGTTGACTCCGGTGGTGGAACTTATGAACTGTGAAATCTTGTATGCTTTATCTTGAACCGCGGTCTTGTGCGAGTCTAAACATATTCCTAGTCGAATTCGCAGAAAGCTACCAGCTCCGGATGAGATTTAGACGGACGTGCTTTGCTCGGACGCACTTGAAAATGGCTGGAATTCTGGGGAATTCGTGTCATTTTTCTAATTTGAATTTATCATGTAAACAAGATAAAGAATAGATAACGAAGATAATTTACATTTTACAATCGCGGGAATTATTAAACTCCATTCACAATATCAAATCATAATTTCATTTATTCAATTCAATATTGTGATAAAAGTAACAACTAAACCTTTGATCATTTATATAGAATCAATGTTTCCAATTTGAATTTATCACGTATATGGATACAGTAACTCGCATATTTAATTGTAGAGAGCTATTTGTTGGAATTACTTACAAACAAAATAAAGAAGCAGATGCTCTACAAGTATTTTTACTACCTCCTTTTTGTAATAATTTTGTTTAAATTTTGCATTTTACAATCGCGGGAATTACAAAACTTCATTCACAATATCACATCATAATTTCATTTATTCAATTCAATATTGTGATAAAAGTAACAACTAAATCTTTGATCATTTATATAGAATCAATGTTTCCAATTTGAATTTATCACGTATATGGATACAGTAACTCACATATTTAATTGTAGAGAGCTATTTGTTGGAATTACTTACAAACAAAATAAAGAAGCAGATGCTCTACAAGTATTTTTGCTACCTCCTTTTTGTAATAATTTTGTTTAATTTTTGCATTTTACAATCGCGGGAATTATAAAACTTCATTCACAATATCAAATCATAAATTCACTTATTCAATTCAATATTGTGATAAAAGTAACAACTAAATCTTTGATCATTTATATAGTATCAATGTTTCCAATTTGAATTTATCACGTATATAGATACAGTAACTCGCATATTTAATTGTAGAGAGCTATTTGTTGGAATTACTTACAAACAAAATAAAGAAGCAGATGCTGTACAAGTATTTTTGCTACCTCCTTTTTGTAATAATTTTGTTTAAATTTTGCATTTTACAATCGCGGGAATTATAAAACTTCATTCACAATATCAAATCATAAATTCACTTATTCGGTTCAATATCGTGATAAAAGTAACATCTAAATCTTTTATCATTTTTATAGAATACATGAAATGAATTTGATTATATACTTGGAATTTTGAAATTAAAGAAACTAGCTATTAGCGGTCTCATTAGATGAGTAACAAACATAAGAAATTATACGTATAATAAAACCCAGTATATCATTACTATAATAAATGAGTCAGACTGACTATTTTGTAATTTTGAACGAAAGAACACAAGTTATAATTATTTCATAGATCATATCATATGAGACGCAAATAAATATGCATATACTATTTAAAACAAACGCATATATTTTTTTATAAAATAAAGCACAGCATATACTACTTCCACGATTTAATTATTAATTACACGATGTAATTACCATTGATAAAGATTACAATAATAAAGTAAATGATTAGCTAGATTTATTAAAGTCGCAAATATAAATCATGCAAAACGGTTACTCGTTTGTGATAAACTTAAAATTATCTTTGAATCTTCACAAAATGAACTACGGTACCTTGAACTACCCAAAAATAATGTTGAATACTTCGAACGACGTGTAATGGCAACTTTGAACAGAATTGAAGACGATAGGCGTCTGCCGCCGTCTAGAATGTTCGCGCTAGTCGCCGTAGATTAGCATAAACGGATTAGCATAAATTAAGCACAATGGAAGAGCGTCGGGGGATTAGATACGTCCGCGGATTGGCCGCGATTTGCGAGAATGAACGATAACGAAGTCTGGTGCGCCGAGATACTTAATAAAGACAATCAAGCACGCAAATTTCCTTTTTCCCCTGGCGCGGAGCGGCGCTCTTGTAACATAAATGGAGGCAATAAAGCGCCGGTACACTGGCATGATTCAGTAACTTCGAATGAAAGAGATGGTACGCGATGAAAACAGACGTCCACCGATGTTAGCACTCGAGTCGTGTTTCGAGCACCGTAAAAAACGAGGAACGTTGCGTCACGAACTTATAGGATGACCTAATAAACCACTAGAGCCAATCAAATATAAATACGATCGTTTTCGAGAAATCTTTATTCGACCGTTGTATTTATAAACCAACCAGTTCTAAGTAAAACCCTCGAATTATTTCGAACTTTTCAGAAGCGTGTTCTTATCCGAAATAGTTCAGACTTGAAACAGATCGAACGAGTTCGTTGAGCCTCTGCACGATTCACGTTTGCGTACTCACATGGTTTGTTTATACAGTGACTCCCATTAATATTCGGACGCTATAAAAAAAACGATAACTGGTTTAACATTGAACTCTACGACTTGAATTTTTGTTGGGAAGCTAGAGCAAATAGTTTGCTACAAAATGTGGAAAAACATTTTTAAAAAAATTGCAATTGATCGGAGTTGTAGAAAAAATACTAAAAGTTGCAGTTCACAACTTTTTATATTCAAAATTTTATTGAAAATTTTTAAAATACGTTTCGTAGATCTGTGTCAATTAAACATATTCTGAAAATTTCGTCAATATTGTTCGACGTTGCAATGAGCTACAAACAGTTAACGATGGTAAAAATTTCAGATTTTCACGATTTTCGGGCTATAACTGCAGTAACTCTATAGATTCTCACATTTTTCAATGCCTGTCGGTTTTTCCCACATCAACCGATTTTGATGAAACTTTTGCAGTGCATATAATTGACACAGATCTAGTATTTTTTAAATTTTCTTTATAGGCCCACATAAAAAAGTTGTAAAATGCAACTTTTGGAATTTTTTTTATAATTCTGATCAATTGCGATTTTTGACAAAATTCTTTTTTCGCATCCTGTGGCAAACTAATTGCACTAGCTTGCCAAAAAAATTCAAATCGTATAGTACAATATTAAAATAGTTATCGTCTTTGTAAGAGTGTCCGAATATTAGTGGGAGTCACTGTATATTCGTATTTTAATCCGTGTACTTTATACACGGATACGCGGGTACTGAAGTAAATCCGTTATTTTCAATACACGTGTATTATCTGTGTATTGAAGTACAAGGGTTCACGTGTGTCGATGTAAGGTTTGGTTTGCCGGGAAATGTAAACATTTTGGTTTTTCATTAAAATAAACAGTTAATTGATTATTAAGGTTTATTAACAGAAATTATGATGTTTGTTAATTTTCGGAACCTCTCATGTTAACTCTTTTATATTATATTATATTTTATATTTATATTTATATTATATTTCAATGTTCTTTTATATGTCAATTATAAAATTTCAAAATTTTATATTTCAAATTATATTCAAAACACGTGTATCAAAATACACGGATAGTACACGTTTATCTGTATATTCAAGTTCACAGTTATACTTGTATTTTTCGTAAAATGCAACTTTTAGTATTTTTTCTACAACTCCGATCAATTGCTATTTTTGAAAAAAATGTTTTTCCACATTTTGTAGCAAACTATTTGCTCTAGCTTCCCCAAAAAATTCAAGTCGTGTAGTTCAATGTTTAACCAGTTATCGTATTTTTTAGAGCGTCCGAATATTAATGGGAGTCACTGTATAATTTAATCTGTTTTCATAGAAAATATTTAACTTGAATTTTCAGTGTACTCTTCACACTTAGCGTGCAATTATTTCTATTCCAAAACTTCGCGACGTCCGATTGATCAAACATTTTCGATAGAAAATTTGTTCAAATATTTGCATTGATTGTAGGACACAGGAAAATTGTATTCTTCTTTTAATTATCCTACTAAGCTGAAACTAACACATTAATGTACTTAAATGTTGTTTACACGTCCATTGCCTGATATTGTACGCAACCATTTTATCGTAAATGCTTAAAATCCGTAGTCTAGTAATCTACAATAATGTGATGTAAAAAAGCAATCGCATAAAGTGAAATCGCGGGTAAAAAAATCAATCATAGGAGCATATTCACAATCATAGGATCGATCATAAAATAGGAACAATTGTAGCTGAAAAGTACGATCCACCCTAATGCACGTACAGTGAAACGAATCAATATTCGGAAGATCTAAAAAGTACGAATACTTGTTTAATATTGTACTATACGATTTCAACTTTTCTTGGAAGCTGGAGGAATTAGTTTACTACAGGATGTGAAAAGAAATTTTTTAAAACTTGCAATTAATCGGAATTGTAGAAAACATACTAAAAGTAGCAATTGCCAACTTCTTTATGTGGGCCTATGTTGAAACTTTAAGAAATGAGTTTTGTAGTAAACTAAT
Source organism: Lasioglossum villosulum (assembly GCA_963971365.1). Lineage (NCBI taxonomy): Eukaryota > Metazoa > Arthropoda > Insecta > Hymenoptera > Halictidae > Lasioglossum > Lasioglossum villosulum. Next base: position 24,367,276 of record OZ020502.1, read on the forward strand.
TGATCTAAAACGTACAATACAATAGTTTAACGTATAGCGATCGTAATAAGCTTTAAGCAAGAATTAAATGTTTTCGGCGCATTGGTTCGATCTAGTAATACTTCAAAACACTATTTGCAAATATTCACAATATTTTATCTCGACGTTTCGTCGTTTCGAGATCGAAACGTCGAGATAAAATATTGTGAACATTTGCAAATAGTGTTTTGAAGTATTACTAGATCGAACCAATGCGCCGAAAACATTTAATTCTTGCGTATAATACAATATTAAAAAAGTTATCGTCTTTCTTAGAGCGGCCGAATACTAATTCGTATCTCACTAAATTTAACGTTATCGGCGCACTGGTTCGATCAATTAGACAATAATCAAGTTTGCAAAAATATTACATAGTCCACGTGTCACCGGCATGGAACCAACATGTTGTTCCGTATTCTTTAAGAATTTAAATTGATACTTTTTATAAGCATACGCAATACTGAAATGTTCTATTCTTGAAGATGGTCTAAACTGAGACCGAAACGTTGAATTAAATTTCATGTAATATTTTTGCAAACTTGCTTATTGTCTAATTGATCGAACCAGTGCGTCGATAACATTACATTCAGTTTCCAATATATATTATATTTTTCTTTAGATTCTGCAAATCTAAATCAGTTATCTCTTTCAATATTATAAAAATGAAATGTTTTCTCTTCCACAAACTTGGAAAACACCATGTTTGAAAATAGGAATTTCAGTTTTAATTTTCCCCCTTTTTTTCCTTTTTATATAATACTATATCATTTATTTACAACTGATTTAAAATAAATTTCTTTATTTTGGGATACAAACTCAGTACAAAATTGATAAACGATACCAAACAAAATCATTTAAAAGCCACGTGTATATATTTGAATTTACCGCCTTGTTGTGTCTATGCATCACTATTGATCGTTATCGATCCACCAATCGTGAACGGCACTTGCTCAGTTACATATCTGCCACCATGAAGATTAAATAGTTTTCATACAAAACTTAATATGTGTTATAATGTATTGTCTAGTTTTTACACAACATGTAAGTTTTTTGAGGTTTCTATTAATTTTATAATTTCTTACATTATTATTCATCCCAAATATTTTTCAGACGCAATAATGATTCTTTGAAAAAGATCCACATCGGGATCGAAACGTTAGAAACATGTAATAATTGCACATTTGTTGTTTTTCTGAAAATGATCGAACCTGGCGCCGATAACATTTAAAAATTTAATTATCTAAATTTGCGATCGAGAAGAATTAACCTTTCATTAAATTCAGTTAGGAACAATTGACGATCGAGATACAGAGAACTATTAATTCGTTTCACTGTACATATTTGTGCCAGCGAAGTTCGAAAATGTCTTTTCCATTTAGTAAACTAGCGAACTGAATTCGATCATTGAACAAGTATAAATACTCTTGCGTTTATGGTACATGTTCGTTGCGAATGATTCATCCGCGACGTATTTCCAAAGCGAGACAGTGTAAATTCGCCTTAACAGTCGCTTTCGGGGATTCGTTAGGATGACTAGCGAGCGAGCAGCATTCAGCTTTCCGCGAAGTTCACCGCGAATTCCGGGAACCACGGTTTCCCGCCACTATTCTCAGACACGCAGCCGGTCTAGGATAACGTGGAGCGCGCGCGCGCGTGCTTCTAGTCCGAGAGTTCGATGAACCGCGATGAATCCTCGTCGGGTTCCGTTTAGGAAAAATACAACAGGATAGACCACTGTTAATCCGAAAATATCCAAGCCGTCGACCGTTGACTCGTCTGTCCGATGCAGGATTGGACGTTGCCTTCCTCACCTCCCCGCTTTACGCGCCTCATCTCCGCATAGTGTTCATGCGAACCGCTGTTGCACCCCGCTTAAGGAGGTACCAGATCCATGGATACGACTAGCATATTACTAGAATATTACTAGAAAAACAAGTAAAAATCGTGTTTACGGGAAAACATTTTATGTTTCTATACAAGCATGTTACGAGCTGTGCGAGGGCTTGTTCTAAAGAGGAAGGTTCATCATAGTCCGCTCTGCTCATGATTTAACAAGATTATGTTTATATTTAATAATATGAGCGTCCAAAGTAGAGCAAACAAGTCGAGACGACCACCCTCCGGTTCCCATGTATTTTTCTAATACAAAACGGTTTTTCTGACTTAAATTATGAGCAGAGCGGGCTATGATGAACCTTCCTCTTTACAATGAGCCCTCACACAGCTCATAGCATGCTAATATGAGAACAAGAAATGTTTTCCCGCAAACACTATTTGTTGATGACATCAGTGTTTGCGGGAAAACATTTTTTGTCTTCATATTAGCATATTCTGAGCTCTGTGTGTGAGCTCATTCTAAAGAGGAAGGTTCATCATAGTCCGCTCTGCTCATGATTTAACAAGATTATGTTTATATTTAATAATATGAGCCTCAGGTTCCCATGTATTTTTCTAATACAAATTGTTTTTCTGACTTAAATCATGAGCAGAGCAGGCTATGATGAACCTCCCTCTTTACAATGATCCCTCGCACAGCTCATAACATGCTAATATGAGAACAAGAAATGTTTTCCCGCAAACACTGTTTTGTTGATGACATCAGTGTTTGCGGGAAAACATTTTTTGTCCTCATATTAGCATATTCTGAGCTCTGTGTGTGAGCTCATTCTAAAGAGGAAGGTTCATCATAGCCCGCTCTGCTCATGATTTAACAAGATTATGTTTATATTTAATAATATGAGTGTCCAAATTGGGGAAAACAAATGAAGAAAAATTCCGCAGATTCTAATGTATTTTTCTAATACAAAATTCTTTTTTCGACTCAAATTATGAGCAGAGCGGGCTATGATGAACCTCCCTCTTTACAATGAGCCCTCATACAGCTCATAACATGCTAATATGAGAACAAGAAATGTTTTCCCGCAAACACTATTTGTTGATGACATCAGTGTTTGCGGGAAAACATTTTTTGTCCTCATATTAGCATATTCTGAGCTCTGTGTGTGAGCTCATTCTAAAGAGGAAGGTTCATCATAGCCCGCTCTGCTCATGATTTAGATAGATTATGTTTATATCTAATAATATGAGTGTCCAAAGTGGGGAAAACAAATGAAGAAAAATTGCGCAGATTCTAATGTATTTTTCTAATACAAAATTCTTTTTTCGACATAAATTATGAGCAGAGCGGGCTATGATGAACCTCCCTCTTTACAGTGAGCCCTCACACAGATCGTATTAGCATATTCTGAGCTGTGTGTGAGCTTATTCTAAAGAGGAAGGTTCATCATAGCCCGCTCTGCTCATGATTTAGATAGATTATATTTATATCTAATAATATGACCGTTAAACACAAATGGAAGTTCCACAAATATAAATTACAACGAAGTTAATTTCTTATTTTTTAGTTAAAAACAAATAGAAGTTTCAAAAATACAAAATACAATAAAGTTTGAGAGCTATATTTAATGTAATTAGTAACCAAAATTGTTTAAAATAGGTAGCAATCAAGGACCTGTCTTTCGAAGTAACTTTCAAATAAAACACTTAAAATAGTAAGGAGTTGTTGGCAATAAAATTGTAAAATAATTCGGAATGCAAAGGATTAAAAGCTCAGTATGCATTTCCGTTTTATCTAGAACCGAAGATTCTGGTACGAGATTCCGAATATAAACCAAATACAATATTTTTATGAACAGTAGTATCTTTTGTACTACCTTGTTTACAATAAATGTATTAACTTTTGATATTAGATTGCTTTGGATAGATATACAGTGGGTACAAAAAGTATTGGCACACTCTTAAAAAAACGATAACTGTTTAAATATCGTATTATACGATTTGAATTTTTTTAGGAAGCTAGAGCAATTAGTTTACCACAGGATGCGAAAAAAAATTTTATCAAAAATTGCAATTAATCGGAATTGTAGAAAACATACTAAAAGTAGCAATTGCCAACTTCTTATGTGGGCCTATATTGAAAATTTAAAAAATGTGTCTTGTAGTAAATTTTAAAACGCATTTTTAAAATTTTCAATATTGGCCCACATAAAACAGTTGTATAATGCAATTTTTAGTATTTTTGCTGCAATTCCGATGAATTGCAATTTTTGACAACATTTTTTTTCGCATCCTGTGGCAAACTAATTGCTCTAGCTTCTCAAAAAAAATTCAAATCGTATAATACGATATTTATTATTATTATTATTATTATTTATACGGACCGAAATCCTTTTATACAAATGTGAGTAGATACAAATGTATGACAGAAACCAAAAAAAAAACACAGTAAAAAATCTTAATCCTAAGTCTTAATCTAAAATTACCCAAATCTGGACAGAACAAAACAGCAAATAAGGGTAATACTATCTAATAGTACAGCTCAATTTAGTTTTAAAAGACTGTAACGAGCCATTAAAGAAATCAATACTACTATAAAATTGATTGCAGATATTAATAATGCGATTTACCGGATTAATTGCAGCATAATCAGATTTGGATTTGGTTATTTGAAATCCTGATCTCGTTCTCAAGACACGCTCCGGTACATAGAAATTAATTTGCCCCAGGAGTGGGGGACAGTCTATATTATTATTTAACAAGTTAAAGATAAAGCTCAGGTCGGAAACTATTCTACGATCAGATAATGTCTCCAGGTTCACTATGTTTGATATTAAAGAGTAATTTAAAAAGTTATCGCCTTTTTAAGAGTGTGCCAATACTTTTTTTACCCACTGTAGTTAGCTATAAGCTACGTAGCCGATATAATTACCGAAAAGACTTCTCAAGCAGATGCAAACTAAAAATCGAGTGAGTTGCTTCGAATGCAACGATGGGAGCAAAAACGCAGCAAGTTTGTTTTCATATGTTCGTTCCTGGGCAACTGTGTCCGCGTGTACGAGCATCCGAACGTCAAGAAAGTTGCAGAAGAAATCTTGGCAAACGACGCGACGATAATTTCTCCTGCTCCGTCGTGTTTTATCCGACGCAAAGTTCGACCGGCAAAGACAGACATGAAATTTTTCTACCGCGAAGCAAAAACGACGCGGCCTGGATTCCCGACAGGAAACACGTTACAGTGTTATTTATATCGGTGTTCAATAAACTGGATAAATATATATGTATATATACCATATACACGTACATTACATACGCATACACGGAGACGTATGTACACGGCAGAACGTTCAGAAAGTTGCAAGAAGTTGGCAAGGGGTCTGCGATAATTTCTCCTCGTTTTTCGTCTCTCGTGTTTCTTCTTCGTTGGCGACGGACGTGGGGGTTTCACACAGATTTCGAGAACGATAAACCGCGAGGTGTAACGCCGCCGGCCGAGTTATTAATTTCGTCTGCGACCAGGTTACAGAAATTCGTAGAGCGCTCGATTTCCTAATGGACATTTTGTGCCCGCTATCGTCGGAGATGGTCAAACCCAACCGGTCCACAGTGTTTTCAGAAATAGAACTGGACAAAATTCTATTTGAATTTGACGTCGGAATGCAAAACAGCGATATGAGCGTTGAGATTTATTTTTACATCATTTTCGTATGGGAAAATGGGAACACGACTGGCTGTGTCACTGTATCACCGAAGCTCATAAACTATTTGTTGTATAAAACAATGGTGCTAACGGAGAATTGCTTGGTAACGAATGGAGCACGCAACATGGTATTCAGTTTTATTAGATTATGTAATTGATTAAGCTGCACAGTTTATGTAAATTGATTCATCGGAGTTCGTTCAGTAACGAGAAAAGCGCAAGCAAACCACGTCTTCACGATTTGAATGTAACACGTCAAGTGACGATCATTCGGGCTAGAAAACTGAACGATGCTATGAACAAACAACCAAAGGTTTTACAAACGAACTGAAATAAACTGATATCGAATCGATCGTTCCTCGTGTGGAATAACAGATTAATTTTGTTTCTCGAATTTCATATTTCAACAAGTTTTTTAATGTTTTGTTCTATTATCAAGATATGGAAGCGACTTTGAGTTACCATATTGTAATGTGTAATATTCGACCTAGCAATTCGAAAGAATATTGAATTCTGCGTGAAAAGTTAATATATATATATACTAGCTGACCTGACAGACGTTGTCGTGTCCAAATTTCAATAAATTTGATTGTGATCATTTTGTGAATTTGTGAAAAGCTGTAGGATATACGTAAACAAAGTAAAAATGAGAAAAAAACGTATTTCGCAGTGATCATTATAGAAAATAATAAAGGTTAAATTCTTCTCGATCAAAAATTAGTAATATAATAAATTGAATGATATCAGCGCTAGGTTCGATCATTTTTAGAAAACAACAAATGTGCAATTATTTAAGCATGTTTCTAACGTTTCAATCCCGATGTGGATCTTTTTCAAAGAGACACTTTTGCGTCTGAAAAACATGAGAAAAATTAGAAAAGAAAACAAAAAGAAAAATTTTTTCACATAGAAAAGACCAAAAATTTAATTTCATATACGTACTTGTTGTGTGAAAAATGGACATAAACATTTTAAAACAAAAATTAGTGAGTTATAATTTAATTTATTATAGAAAATAGACGCGGATAATGTAAATCCCTATTGAAATATTGATTAAAAGCTGCGACGTTCATTTTTTTGTTATATTGAAATATGATTCAAAAAGCACTTCTAGTTTTTCCCGAATTTTCATGTTTCTGGGCAACTTTTCCAATTTTTTGTACTCTAAGATCCTGATTCGGACTACAACGAACATTTAACAAAAAAAATTAGCCAAATCGGTCCAGCCGTTCTCACGTGATGTCGTGACCAACGAACAGCATTTGATTTTTATTATATAGATATAAACCATTAATTTTAATTCAAATTAATGGTTTAATCAAATATATATATATATAATGTTCGAGCCCTAAAATTAATGGTTTATATATATATAATATTATATATTATATATTGTATATTGTATATATAATATTATAATATTATATATTATATATTGTATATATACTATTATAATATTATATATTATATATATATATATATTAATATATACATTAACTTTTCACTCAGAATTCAATATTCTTTCGAATTGCTAGGTCGAATATTACTTATTTATATATTATTTAACTTTTTATTTTATTATTTGACTTTTGAGAGCGATAGTGCACTTCATCGATCTTTTATCTATCGTGTATAACTACTGAAAAACCGCATTCTTGTATTACGAAAAAAATTTTATAAATCAAAATTAAACCGACTTCGAAACGCACTAAAAGTTCACTAAAAAGTATGAAATAATTTCCACTTGATTTCTATGAATACACACCAACTGTCAATACAATTGATTAAGATAAAATGTGAAATACAATACAATCTTTCCGGAGGCGGCGAAAAATTGAAAATTTTTAAAATCACTGATATTGCTGATTATGATTGCATTAGAATATGGTGTACTTGGAAATCAGTAGATTGGAAGAGAAGATATATCAATATGTATAAGGATGTGAAAAAATGTAAGGATTTTCGTAATTTCCTGTGTCAAAAATGTTCAATTTTGCGCCTGAAATAATTTCCTTTGATCTTAACAATTAAGCATGAAATAACTTCCTTTTGATTTTAATCTTTAATTTCTTTTCTATGAATACACGCCAACTGTGAATACAATTGATTCAAATAAAATATTAAATACAATGCAATCTTTTCGGAGGCGGCGCAAAATTGAAAATTTTCGACACAGGAAATTACGGAACATTCTTTGCAGAGTAATATCAACGAATAGGTTTTTTTGCTATAATAATTAACAATAACAAATAACATAAATTTTTGCAAGTGGCATCATCGCGGCAGTATCTCCTACTAAATGTAAAAGTATTCATCGCGATCGGTACATTCTTCGCAGAGCAAACGCCGAAGAATTCGGTAAAATATAAATGAAGCATTGCATTTTTTTGCAATAAAAGTTATTGGAAATGAAAAAATGCAAAAATTGTTACAAGGGGACCGCCACCGATTGATACAAAACCATCGCGTCGTAATCGGTGAACATACTGTTACGAAGACTTCGACGCGGTCTTGCCGGAGAATTCATTATTATAGACAATAATAATAACAACTATTTATTAATTATACAACAGTTAACAAGACTCAATATAATCGTCGATACGTGTTCTCGCTTTTATCGTTAGAAAGGATCTGACGACACTCTTCTTTTAATCAACAACCTCGTTGTTCAGATACCGCAATATCGATCTAACGCTCGATCTCTGCGATATATTCACAGGGGAAAGCAACTTCATCTCGTGTCATCGTAACAATACGTAGAAAAAGAAGCACATACAGGTAGAATTGAGTAACCTCCTCCTTTATCGAAATCGGTTAAAAAGGAGTCCCTTTCGATCCGAAAGTTGTGCTCACCTATCGATGCATGACGAATTTTCTATTCGGCGACGATGTCGTTATTTCGAACGATGAAACATGTTTAAAAACCGACGGATAAAATAACCGCGCGAGGGCGTGGGTGGGGGCGGTGAGGGAGGAGATTGCATCGACGTGCACGCGGCGCACTCGGTGCATCGGAGACGTCACGTGACACGGGAGATCGTATACGATGCTAAAGGTGATGAGAAACTCGAGACGGTGCGCGGTGCCGAAGTGCGAGAAGACATCGCGGGCGTTGCGTAGGGGACGTATAGAAAAAGAGGGACCGCCGATGCAGAAGAGACGAGGGTAGATAAGGGAGCGCGGCGAGAAGGAAGAAGCGCGAAGATTCATGGAAACCGAAGCGAGACTAAGGAAAGATGGAAAAAGCAAGAAAAGAAAGCGGCGCGGTGCGGCGAGACGCATCTCTCTGTGTGCGTTTGTCGTTCACTCACCCAGGCTATCGCGCGCTACTTCTCCCTACTTCGATGTTTTTTTCGTTTCACTAGCGCAAAGAGAATCTTATTTATTTTAGCGAGCGTGGAGACACACCCTGCGAAACCGTGCCGATTCGAATTGTATACAGTGAACCACGAAAGAATTTGAGAGCACTTTAACACAGCATAACTTATGATCGAACCAAACCACCTGACTTTTTTTGAGCAATTAAAAGGTTCGTGGAAATTCTGAGAACTGATATTTAAATTAAAATTGCGGCCAAAGTGGTCCGAAGTAGATCGAGAGTTTTTACGCGAAGTTAGTTCAATATTACACGTTGCCGAAACGATCCGTGCCAGACCGAAGCTTCTTAACACTTTTAAGTTTTACTTCTGTGAATGAAAAATTAGTGCAACGCAAAGAGGCTTTTGATTAGTCCGTATTGATTAATTTTAACACTATATTTTAACACAATAGGATTTTCAGAAATTGTACCGAATAGAAATTTTCTTTTTCCATTACAATCTTAAATGAAACTATAAAATGACGTTATTGAGGGTGACTTGTTAATTCACAATGAAAACTGCGGTTGCTATTGAAGGTTACATTAAAAAGTGCTTGGCCATGCACCGTAGATTAGTGCATGATTAGATTGCAAGATTAGCACCATAGATAGACGGTTATGTGTTAATAAACGTAAACTTTTCAAGATCTCTTAAAGCACAACTTTGTTTGATCTAATAACAGATATTTCAAAGAAAATTAATTAGTACTTTCTACCTTTCATTTTAATGATTCCGGTCCGAACGAAACGTAAATTCTCACGGATAGGTATCCGTTACGAAAATCCATGCACCATAGATTCTCCAAAATGACATCACCGGTCAGTAACGTGTTAAGCAACTTCATTGATTAATTATTTTTCGCCAGTTAAGTAAAATGAATCCCCTACACTGATTTGTTTGATAGTTTTAAAAAGCAAGCTGAAGATCGTAAACTTAAAATCATAAAAAATCAAGGTCTTTTCAAGGGGAAAAAATACTTTCAAAACTTCTTTAACGAAAGCTCAGTACCCTGGTATGCTCACTTAAAACTCAAGATAAGTCTAGTTGTCACGGTTAACAGAATGCGTTCTGATCATTATAATCTAGCTGTTGCACTAGGGTAGGTATTATCAATGACAACCAGTGTAAATGCAATAAGGGTCGGGAAACCCTGGATCATGTAATATGGCAATGCGAATTGTACAGTGCACAAGGACGAAACTTAATAAGTTCTTTGCTCAGTATGGATCTTCAGCTGCCCCTCAATATAGATACAATTATAGCAAAGCCAAATATCAAAGCTTGTACTAGCATCCACTCCTTTTTCCTAAACTGTAACCTACACATTTGGCGTTAACAAACATTGCTGTTATATTCATTTAATTATTATAGAATTCCTATTGTATTACTCCTGTATTCGATACTACTGTATTTACATATAATATATAATAAATATATAATATATAAATATATAAGTATAAATATAAATATAAATATATAAGTATAAATATAAATATAAATATATAAGTATAAATATAAATATATAAGTATAAATATAAATATAAATATATAAGTATAAATATAAATATATAAGTATAAATATAAATATAAATATATAAGTATAAATATAAATATAAATATATAAGTATAAATATAAATATAAATATATAAGTATAAATATAAATATAAATATATAAGTATAAATATAAATATAAATATATAAGTATAAATATAAATATAAATATATAAGTATAAATATAAATATATAAGTATAAATATAAATATAAATATATAAGTATAAATATAAATATAAATATATACGTATAAATATAAATATATAAGTATAAATATAAATATAAATATATACGTATAAATATAAATATATAAGTATAAATATAAATATAAATATATAAGTATAAATATAAATATATAAGTATAAATATAAATATAAATATATAAGTATAAATATAAATATAAATATATAATAAACCCAGAAGGGTTTCAATACTTAATGAAAAAAAAAGTAAAATGAAATAATTAATGTAACTAAGTAATTAAATTTCGGTCAGGCCTTCAACTGTACCGAAACCCCGAGAAACATCGAATAGTATGAACGACCCTCGAGTTTTAACCAGTTTGGTACATCAAAAACTGGACGAGGCTTCCCGAAGGAAATCGAACCAAGTGCAGTCGCCTCGCCGATGTGCCATTCAGTTGGTACTTGCTCGGAAACTGAAGATCTCTGCACTAATCGCAGCGGCGTCTAGAGGTGTTCCCGTGGGCGAGTAGTCGCGAGGTTGGGACCAAAATAAAGGCGACGTCGCGCATCCTCGCGAGTACCAACGGGATCGGCGCGACAAAAAGAAACGAGCGAAAGAAACGGAACTACAAGTAACGAAAATAAAACCGAAAAAAGCGAGAAAAGAGGGCGAAGAAAATACGAAGAGACGAACGAACCAGGTGCGACAACGTCGTCTCCTTACGCAATGGTTGTTCGTCTCCTTCTCTTTGGCCGTGAAGACGGCGTCTCGTCGAAGATGGGGCCGCTATCTTCATCTTCCGGTGCCGGCCACGCCACGCCACGCCACTCCACCGCCACGCCACCGCCACGCCATCACCGCGCCACGCCGTGGCGGCCACTTTCTCATAGGTCGCTCGTCGCGGGCAGCAAGTGGGCAGACACGTAGGCGACATCAGTGCGCCCGCAACTTCTTCGACATCGGCATACGTACCTACGTGTCTCGCCGCGTGTTCCCGGCTATCTATAATTCCGCGACGGACGTTACGTACCTGCTCCCTCGGCTACAGGTTTCGCGTGGGCGGACACCTACGTGGTACCCGCGTCCCGAAGTATGCCTACGCGTGCCTACGATCGACGCATTAACATGCAGACGAGCCGGACAGGTCGAATATCGCCGCTACGTTCCACCGTTTGCACGCGATTCCACGGGGTTGCCCCATTTTCACACTAATAGTCCGTCGCGTCGTGGAATTTAACGAGCTGAACGCGATACGATCCACAGGTTTTCTTTTTGTTTTTTATTAGGAAATCTCATCCGAGATTTATTTCAACTTAATTGTAACGCAATACGTACAGGGTGTCCCAAAACTAGTGTAGGAGCGAGAAATGGGAGGTTCCTTGAGTCATTTGAAGCGACATTTTCCTTTACAAGAATGGCGTCTGCGGCTTTGTTTAGGAGTTATTAACGAAAAACACGGAAACAGAGCGAACGCGGTTCGCCGGACGCATCTCCATATATCTTGAAATGCATTTGGAGGAAGAACAACCGTGTCGCAGGTTGACAGACGCGCGATATTTTACTGCTGCGGGTGTAAGTTTGCACGCGATTCCACGGGGTTGCCCCATTTTCACACTAATAGTCCGTCGCGTCGTGGAATTTAACGAGCTGAACGCGATACGATCCACAGGTTTTTTTTTCTTTTTATTAGACAATTTCATCTGAGATTTATTTCAACTTAATTGTAACGCAATACGTACAGGGTGTCCCAAAACTAGTGTAGGAGCGAGAAATGGGAGGTTCCTTGGGTCATTTGAAGCGACATGTTCCTTTACAAAAATGGCGTCTGCGGCTTTGTTTAGGAGTTATTATCGAAAAACACGGACCAATCGGAGCGCGACAAAAGCGTGTTTGAAACAGAGCGAACGCGGTTCGCCGGACGCATTTCCATATCTCTTGAAATGCATCTGGAGGAAGAACAACCGTGTCGCAGGTTGACAGACGCGCGATATTTTACTGCTGCGGGTGTAACAATGCCGCTTTGTTCGTGGGCCGTGCCGGTGCCGATTTGGAGCCGGTGTTTTCAGCCGAGCCTGGAATAAATTTATTCGTTGCCCAGCGATACAGTTAAACGGGGCGGCGGCGTAACAATGGCGCCCGGTTTCCGACCATCCTCTGAACGCGTGAAATTCGTAATAACGCGCGCTTACAACGATGTAAATCAGCTTCGCCCTCGCCCGCCATTCTAGGAAACAGGATTTTGTGAAGGAACCAAAAAATTATTAGGCAATAACCACTGCATTATGATTTCAACGAGATGACAGTCGTTATTTAAACGGTGATCCTGAAGCGACGACCGGAAAATTTCGTAAAATTTCCGGGCCCTTTTCAGCGAATACAATGAGTAATCATCCACAATGTTAGACCATTATATTCATCCAGTTGTCTTAGAACTAACATGATTTCTTAGAAATGATTTCTTTAATCTTGTACCTGATGATGATGTTCCTCTGTCTACATTGTGTCCTCCGATATCAACGATGTACATGAACAATTTCACAAAAGAAATTAATTAAAACAAACAATTCAAAAGTCTCTTAACCTAAATGGTTTAGAATGTATTATAAATTATATAAATTTTATTCGCCACTCACACGATGCAGGACCGATATTAAAATTTCTGTATATTTTTAACAATTTTAGTAACTGGATATTACATTACATATGGACCTTGTTAAATCGTCTTAATTTTTTTTCTGTTTTCATTTACATGCACTCATTTTTGTCATAACTGCATAAAATCTGCAGTCTAGTTATAAATATGCGGTAAATTAATATTCAATATATGCTTGTGCCTTTCTCGCTTCTGAATAAACTTTGTTGATTCATTTATTTATATGATTGTTTATTGTGACGTTAATAATACTTTATTTTCACATTACAAATCTATCAGTATAAAAATTACATGAAAGGAAAAAGCTAATTACACAACAAATTAAGATATTAAGTTAAAAATCAATGATAAATCTAAAAAATAAGGTCTAAAGCAACTAATGATAGAAAAAAGATGAAATTAAAGAAGAGAAAGCAAAACTATGCACTCCATTAGAGAATATGGAAAAAGAAGTATTGTCTCTTGAACTGCTTGCTTTACAACAAAAAATAAAAATTATAGGGGATAGAAATTAATACAATAATATTTTGATATGTAATTTGTTCAAAATTTAATAAAGTTCGATGTTATGGATATAGTTGTATGTTGTGGGTTCGTATGAATATATATTTGGTTAAATAATACAATACTATAATCTATGATAAGAATACTACATATTACACAAAGCATCTTCTAGATTGGATTTTTAGATCTTCTTAGATTGGATTTAATATGTCCAACCATACGTTTGAATTATTCCTGTTAATACAATTAAGATATCAATCGAAACAATGATTTTTAATTTTAAATTACTATACGAACTCTGTGAACCGTATGTTAAAACTCTTAAAAAATTATTTTTGTTTATCTGAAGTGATAAAATTTAAAATAGGAAAACATGCTGTCCAGGCATAGGGCACTTCACCTCAGTGTAATTGCCACAAATTGAATACTGAAATGACAATTTGGATGTTACCGGTAAAAAATGATTCCGATATAGTACTCGAGGGTTACAAGGGATTTTCACAATTTCCACTCTGCATTCGCTTCGATAAAAATCTTGAAAAATATCTATTTTGCGTGGAAAGCTGTATTTACGAATTCGCGAGGGGTTAAAAGGGAACTCGAAGGGATGAGGCATCGTCGAAAAAACGGCAGCAAAGCTCGGTTATCGGAGGGGAGCTCGGTTATGTTAGAAGAAGCTGAAGCGGCATGGCGCGACGACCGAGTCGTCGACGCACCCTTAATCATTGAGAGAACAAGAAAAGAAGCGCTGCTAGTCGATCGTCGGTCGAACAGGTCCTCGAGGTCTCGCCGCAAGAACGGGAATGTTAATGCGTCGCATCGAGGGTTATGACAAATGGCGCGGATTTCGCGAGGAACGCGCGAACAGATACGTTAACTGTCGCTCCGCAGACGCTGAAGAACCGTCCCTCGGCTAGGAGCGCGGATCAAGTGGAGGACAACTGTATATTACCCCCGTGCAGGGCCGTATCGAGCTGGTCCTTGACTCCGAGACAGTCGACGGACGTGGATTGCTCTGGCTCCGTTCAATGAACAACTAGATCGAGGCATTTTACGTGCAATGGAAAAGCAAAATGAATAATATGAATACATCAGAATTGGGAACAAATTTAATCAACGATTGACGAATAAATCGCTACTTCAATCGTTAATCGCAATTAAAAATTGAGCTCCTACTTTAGTCGCAAATGCGGTTAACGATTACATTATTTTCAGTTGCAATCGTCAATCGGGTAATTGATTAATGATTAACTGTTGAAATTTTCAAATGAAATACGGAATCGCAACTGTGTGCATACTAAAAGAATATAATACGAATACGATCTCTACGTGCCTAGTTATTACAATTTATAGATAGACCACATGCCCATGTGGCGATTAATTTCAACAATTGATTAAATCAGTCTTCGATTTTTCGATGATTTCCTTTTTTGAATCAATCATTTTCAATGATTACCTTTTTTAATCGTACATAATCAATCAATCTGTATTAAGATTTTAATCGATTAATGTCCAACTCTGGAGTACATCTACTATACTATACGTAAACTATTTTGGACAACTTTTTTAGACGAAATCTTCAAATTTCTTAATAATTTACTTCATATATCGGGTGATTCGCAAGAAACAGGCCACTGGTTTACAAAAAAAAGTTAGACTTGAAAGTTGTACTGTCAAAGAACGCAGATCTGGTGATATAAAATAATGTTCTGATTCTTGTCGTTTTCAAGGTCTTTTGAAAGTCATCAATGATTTTTAATAGCACTATGACCTTGGATGTATAAATAAAAATTGAATTTCTTCAGCCATTAGTTCTTTTTCTCTGATACTTTTCTTTGATACTTTTCTCTGATATCGTTAAACCGACAGGAATTAGAAAAATTTTATCGAACGATATCTTTCCGCGAATGATAGAGATCGATCAGATAGAAGTGTTAAAAATTTTGATTCGTCTTCGAAGAAAACCAGCTTTTTATTACGAAACGATAGATTTGATAGATGGTGACCTCTTAAGAATCTGCGTATTACTATTATGATTCTATGGTATCAATCCTATAATTAAAATGATATTAAACCGTTGTAATGTTTAACACTGAGATATGTAACTGGTTTTAATTATTAAAACTTAATTATTGCTTTAACCCTCTTTCTAGTATAGTGGTCAACTACTAACGAATCAATTACTAGATTTTTCATTTCCATGAGTGGTCAACTTCTGAAGCAATTACTGAATTTCCAAATGTGTTTCTGAAATTTGTACAAGTAAACTTTTTCTAAAAAGTGGCCCTGGTACATAATCTAGAAGACTTAAAGAGTGTCTTCAGATATCAACTCTCGCTATTTAATGACAGAGTAAATACTATTGTTCGCGTGGAGAACTTCTTTTAACTGGTCAACTACTAGTACCTTTACCTTACTGAATACCAATCACTACCTCAAAGGGATTTCCCATCGCAGACGGTCTCACCGTGAAAATTTTCGAAGTCGACAATCGTGTAGCGTAACTTTCGACCGCTTAACAAGTGGCTGAAGGTGGGCCGGGAGGAGGGGTGGGGGGTGAGGAACGACAGCTATCGACAACATTCTCGATTTGGCTGTGGCTTGACTATATATGGAGGTCGCGTCGCATGAGTTGAAACGAGCAGACGAGAAGCTGCATCAGTGGCAAACGGTGACGATGTCTCGACGACGACGACGACGACGATGACGCCGACGAAGGGCGACGTCCGTCGAGCGCGGCGCGGGGTACCAGACACAAGACACAACCGTGATGCCCGGCGTAGTTGGTGAATGGCCCCTTGATCCAGATTTTTGTAGGGTGATTTTTGCACACTCAGGGCCACCTATATATAGCACTCGGCATTGCATCGCCAGTTGCCGCCTCGACGACAGCGTACGAGTGGCTCTGAAGAGGATTCCCCTGCGTTATAACCTCAGCCTCTTCGTCCTCTTCGCTCCCTCGTCCTCACCCTTCCTCGATGCGCGGCTATTTTCTTTCTTTGTTTACGCTTTTTAGCGTCCGTCTACCTACGAAGTCATCTTCTCCGACGCCGGCCATGTTGCGCGAGACGCTGACACAACGCGACAGTTCTGGACTGCTTTGACATTTGTCTGATTAAGCGCGTGTACGCGAACGCATTCTGCGTTTCACAACTTCTGCCGTGCCTCTTCCAACCCCTGGCTACCATCATTGCCTGCCGAGTACTGCGTGACGGACATGTTGAAACGACTGGACGCGAATCGCTTTTACTGGACTTATCACGGATCCAAACGGTTCGGAAACTTTCTAATATTAGGTTGATGCACATGAAATGTCCCATTTGTAGCGACGACTATTATGATTAGACTGCGGATTTTATGCATTTATGACGAAAAACGCACAATTTATAGCAGTGGACATGTTACAAGTATTTAAGAATATCAATGTATTTCTTTCAGCTTAATACGATAATTGAAAGGAGAGAACGATTTTTATTTCGCTCCTGTGTCCTGCGTTCTGTGTCCTTATAGCAGTGGACGTGTTACAAGTATTTAAGAATATCAATGTATTTCTTTCAGCTTAATACGATCATCGAAAGGAGAGCACGATTTTTATTTCGCTCCTGTGTCCTGCGTTCTGTGTCCTTATAGCAGTGGACGTGTTACAAATATTTAAGAATATCAATGTATTACTTTCAGCTTAATACGATAATCGAAAGAAGAGCACGTTTTTTATTTGGCTCCTGTGTCCTGCCATCAATGCGAACATTCTTCATTTTGCATAATGATCCGCAGTCTAATTGTGATCGTTCACCTTTTGCCATTTACAAGATTGTTATCTTGATTTTATAGTTCCTTTTTACCATATTAGTCAGTTAATCGCCACACATTTTGATCAAAATTAACGTAAAAGTTATTTTTCCAGACATATAAAATAGTACAAGTTGGTTGACGTTGACATAAACTTTATTTGAAAGAGAACTTACACATCGAAATTGAAATGCGCAGCCAAACATGTCAACCTGCTACTTGCATCGTTTCAAAAATTATGATTTTTGCAGTTTGTTCGAATTTTCCGACTTTCCTTTGTAATTGTCTCAAACTTTTTTCCTGAAAACTTTTCCAGGATCATAACGAACAAAACAAAACGAGAATTACGAATATCCGTCGTTCGAATGAGTTCATACAAAAAACCATTTTCGTTTCTTCCCGAATTTTCCATTTTTCCGGGCAACTTTTCCTAAAAATCTTATTCGGATTATTACGAACACTCTTCTGAAGTGATGCGCTTACCAACGAACAGCGTTTAATTTTTATTTAGAAATTATTTATTTATACAAGATAGATTTACGCAGACAGAAGATAGATTCTACACCCCGTGGCAGAATGTTTCCGATCGGAGGCATTGAAACGGATTTTAAAGAAAACATTCACAATTTAGAAGTATAAAATATTACTTTACGGAGATCAAACTGATGGGGAATAAAAAGGGGCTTGTTGAAGAATTGAAAACAACAAAATAACATAAGCATTCATTTATTATTACAAAGAACAGAGAAAATAAAAAAAATGTTATACGGAAAAATGTTTCCGATTAATAGAACTGCTGGAAGAAAGTTTCCGATCCGATTTACACTGTGCAATACCAAATTTGTTCAACAATTACTCTTGGATGATTCTTACAGAGTTTTTTGCGCTGTTTCCGAATCTGCCCTTAATTTTTTCCCTAGACTTATAGTTTTTAAGAAACTTAATGTGAAAAAGAAAATATATTTC
Source organism: Lasioglossum villosulum (assembly GCA_963971365.1). Lineage (NCBI taxonomy): Eukaryota > Metazoa > Arthropoda > Insecta > Hymenoptera > Halictidae > Lasioglossum > Lasioglossum villosulum. The sequence goes on from OZ020502.1 coordinate 24,385,840, forward strand.
TCAATTTTGAACAGATAGTGTCCTGTTATTATTTTTTTATTTTCTCTGTTCTTTGTAATAATAAATGGATGCTTATGTTACTTTGTTGTTTTCAATTCTTCAACAAGCCCCTTTTTATTTCCCATCAGTTTGAACCCCGTGAAGTAATATTTTATACTTCTAAATTGTGAATGCTTTCTCTAAAATCCGTTTCAATGCCTCCGATCGGAAATATTCTGCCACGGGGTGTATGAATGAAGGTGACAACCAAGAATTCATAAGAATCCTCATAGAACACAGAACAAACCTTCCTTTCCCGATGCATGATAAACGTCGTGAAATTCCAGCGAAGGTTCCCGATAACATAAAACATCGTTGAAAGCGATATAGTAGAAAATGGCACTTGCCCGTGCAGCCTGGTTGCTCAAGAGTAAAAAAGTCGTATACCAACTGGGTACCTTGTCGTCGGAACGAAATGTTGAATTTCAAGCGGTGGCTGTGTGTGTTCGAGTTCCCCATCTCCGGAGGAATCTTTTTAAGGGAGGCAGCAGCGAATCGTGTCACTAGAAAGTTCTCGATACTAGACCGCAGTAAAATCCGATAGGTGTTGCATTAAACATCGACCGGGGGAATAATTGAAATTCGCGCGACCACTGGCGCCAGAAACCCGCTAGAGATCGGACGACACGATAAGTCAGCCGAGACACACAGCGCACACGTGCACACAGACAGGAGAGATGCACGCGCACACTGCATCGAGCGCATTTCAGTGCACGCGTGCGTGCGTACGTGCGTGCACTCGGACGAGCACACGGATCGTACGACCGCCTCGTCCGAAAATGGCCAAACCTCGTCGAGAGAAAAGGGGCAGGTTCGCTGTTACACTTCCTTACACGCGTAATTATGACCGTATTTGCCGTACGGTCCAGATCACCGCGAACCTTTGCTAACCGGGCTGTCCCTTCCATTCTCTCCTCCTCTTTTTCCAATCACATTCTATCTACAGTAACGTTTCGATATGTGCGAGAGAAATGTGTTCACGATATTCGTGAAAAGTTTATACGGAATACTTGAAGCCGAGAAGTCTCATCATCCACAAGTGCATCAAGTTAAAAAATTGAAAAGATTGGTGATTAGATGTACAATTTTTTTGCGATGCTGTTGCCAATATATTTCTGACACTTTCCTGATTAAAACGAGACCAAACACGACACAATTTAGACGATATTGAATTGCTTAATTCATGATTTAATCCTTTGGGTACATTTGACGACTCACGCTTGTCAGGCACATGTTATGTCGAAGTTTTTTTAAAATTTATTCAGCATTGAAACCCTTCTAGGTTTATTATGCTTTACATGAATAGTATTAGTATATAATAATTAAATGAAGTTACAGTTTGATATATTTATTTTGATTTTGTAATAGAAATCTTGTCTAAAACTATGTACATAATATCACTACAATAAATGAAATTATACCTACAGTGGCGTGCAATAATATTCGGCCGCTGTAAAAAAGATGATAACTTTTTTAATATTGTACTGTTCTATTTGAATTTTTTGGAAGCTAGAGCAATTAGTTTGCCACAGGATGCGAAAGAAAATTTTGTCAAAAATTGCAATTGTTCGGAATTGTTGAAAAAATACTAAAAAGTTGCATTTTCTACTTTTTTATGTGGGCTTATATTGAATTATATTATATGGTTAATAAATTATATATAAATATATATATATATATATATATAAATTATATGGTTGATGCAGAAAGAATTTCAGGCATTGAAAGATGTAACAATCCTTGGATTTACTGCAGTTAGAGGCCGAAAATCATGAAAATCTGCAATTTTTACCATCTTTACACGGTTGTAGCTGATTGCAATCGATTTTGACGAAATTTTCAGAATATGTTTAATTGTAAAATGCAACTATTAGTATTTTTGCTACAATTCCGATCAATTGCAATTTTTGACAAAATTATTTTCGCATCCTGTGGCAAACTAATTGCTCTAGCTTCCCAAAAAAATTCAAATAGTATAGTACAATATTAAAAAAGTTATCGTCTTCTTTAGAGCGGCCGAATATTATTACACGCCACTGTACATACATCAAAAACTTAAATTCATTCCATGCAGCAAATCTTCAAATAAATCCGTACCTAAAGGGTTAAATCATGAATTAAGCAAGTCAATATCGTCGAAATTGTATCGTGTTTGGTTTCGTTTTAATCAGAAAAGTGTCAGAAATATATTGGCAACATCATCGCAAAAAATAGTATATCTAATCACCAATATTTTTAATCTTGTAACTTGTTGCACTTCTGGATGATGAGACTTCATCCGTTTCTTCTTCATCGTTTCGTACACATATTTTCCTATTATTCGAAGCAGACAATCTATACAATTACGCCTCATCGCACCGAAATATCTGAAAAAGGTGAAGCTCAGTTTTCTTTCGTACAAGAATAGAAGAAGAAACTTGAAAATTTCCAACTATCTTCGGTCAAGTAAGAGAAATGTAGAAAAAATTATGGCTATTACATTTTTATTCGGCAATAAACAATGTCTCGTGGAATTAAATTCAGGTCCAGTGTGTAAAAGAACGTATTATGAACGTTAACTTCATCGATTCTGCGGTACTTTTTGTGGATGTGGAACAGCCAACGTGTTGAAAAGCTGAAAAACAGTTCCGACGCTAAACGCATAAGAAGAGCAGTCTATGCATGTGCGATTCAATAAACCTTGTTCCCGAAGAAGCTGTAATAGAAATGTAGAGATCCGCTGTGGGTCCCTGGAACGCAAGTCGCGTTTTCAACGGTGGTTTACCTAACGAACCGCGAAATTAAGGATTCTCGGATGCGGTACGTATCACGCGGATCAACGTGGTCGTGCCCATTCACCGCGACCACCCATCACAACACACGCTCAATGTAAGAAATCGGTCGGTGCACACTAGATACGTACAGTGACTCTCATTAAAATTCGGACGCTCTAAAAAAACGATAACTGTTTTAACATTGAACTGTACGATTTTACTTTTTGTGTAAAGGTAGAGCAAATAGTTTGCTACAGAATGTGAAAACAAATTTTTAAAAATTGCAATTCATCGGAATTGTAGAAAACAAAACTAAAAGTTGCATTTTACAACTTTTTTATGTGGGCCTATACTGTAAATTTAAAAAATACGTTTTGTAGATCTGTGTGTATTGTATGCACTGTGAAAGTTTTATCGAAATCAGTTGATGCGGAAAAAACGACAGCCATTGAAAGATGTAGGTATCCTTAGATTTACTGCAGTTATAACCCGAAAATCTGCAATTTTAACCATCTTTAAAGGTTTTTAGCTCATAGCAACCGATTTTCACGAAATTTTCAGAATATGTTTAATTGACACAGATTTACAAAACGTATTTTTTAAATTTTCAATATAGGCCCTCATAAGAAAGTGGTAAAATGCTACTTTTAGTATTTTTTTTTACAGTTCCGATCAATTGCAATTTTTGATAAAATTTCTTTTCACATCCTGTAGCTAACTAATTGCTCCAGCTTCCCAAAAAAGTTCAAACCATATAGTACAGTATTAAAGAAGTTATTAGTGGGAGTCGCTGCACATGCATAACTGCATGTGTAGACGTAGACTGCACTACGCTGCACTGCATCCCCAGCCCGATATTCGAATACGAGAGCGCGCACAGAATCTTTCGAGTTCGAATAATTAAATCTACTGCATTGTTGCCCCCTTCATTCGATTTACACTGGCTAGTTTTTACACAACAAATGATATCTCGATGCATGCAATTTTTTTACACGCGATTTCATTTTTGCATCACAGTATTGATTTTAAATTATTATATTAGAAAATTTTCTCTCTTGGCGAAACTTCCGTGTCAGCGGTAGTGCGTATATAAATTCTTTTAATCGCTTCACTATGTGTAATAAATTTCATCTAGTTATTTTTGTCTTAAATGCATACAATTTGTAGTTCATTGATTACTTGTCTTGTATGTACTATACCGCGTTTTGTTTATGTATTGTTTTCTCACTGGTAACTCTTTTTACGTGGTTCTACCCGCGCGCATTCGCAAGTGTCGTAGGAAGTAGATTCGGCAAGTCGTGTCAGACACATCAGTAGATCGCTACGCAGTAACACACGTTGTTGATGAAACTTCAAAATTGTATTCCACGTTCGAGACTCATTGTTACATTCAGATTCATTTCTCAGGTGCTGTTTATTTTCTGATAGATTTCTCTATACGATAAAAAGTGAATACAGTAATCGTCCCTTTACTGTCCAACAGCCGTGTTCTGCACGGACAGTGAACGTACCCAGACACTATTTTTGATATACCACTGCGTGTATCGTTATCGTGGCGAACAGTGATAGTGCCTACGAACCCGAACAGTAAAGGAGCTACATTTCTGTACATATCTATAATAATTTATTTTTTCGAAGGTTATATTTAAGTTATATGTATGTTTATACGTTATATGTAAGTTTTACTAAAATCTTTATCGTTTGGAATAAATTACTTTACAGTTTTTCGAAATTACAATATTGCATAAATTAATGTAAACATAGGTATTCAATAGAAATTGAATATGGGTAGAATGCAATATGGCTCATCTATTCTTTAACAAGAAATGTATCCTATATGAGGTTACATTCTACATATGTGTAACAATGATAAATGGTAATATACCAGGTGCTACCTGCACAATACTAAATTATTGCATTATGCAATACAAATGCATTAAATATACTGGGAATTTGATGCATTTATAACAAAAGTGCATAGATCCAATGTAAAACAATAAAAACATTTAATGAATTTAAAAAGTACTGTCGCATTGTCCCCAGCTTATTAGGATTATTAATTAAAAAAATTAACATCTAGCGTTGTACGTAGGTTGCGTACGTTGCAACGAATGCAGAAAATTTTTATTTTCCGAGAAAATCTGCAGTCTAGTTTAATAATATACGAAGAATGACCTTTGAATAGTCACTTGTTCCATACTTTGACATATTTCTCCGTATGCATACAGGTACGTACATATTTTCTTCTCCCTCGGCTCGTGATGAATGTTATCCGTAAGTAGATAATAGTTAACACGATATTTGCTAACTGCACAATCGTGCAGCGCCGTACCCGACTACAGAAATCGCCGCCGCGCCGATCACGATCCACGATACCATCGCATCGGTGTAATCAGTTTATTACTTTCCCCATCGACGAACGCAGTCGCAACAGAGAAACACCGTATTACCGCAACCCTCTCCTCCCTCGCGGGCCTGGCAACCTAAAATTATTACTTTTTCCCGTCGACGACTATTATTAATGGCATTTACCCGGTCCGTTGCCGATTCTGACAAAAAAATTAATGTCCATCATTATCTGTCTTGTAAATACTCGATTCCTTACCGATCGGGCCGCATGTTGCATAATTGCATGTTACGCGCGCAATTACCGATCTCGTTTGTAGGGCCGCTGTATGTATACAACGACGCCGTGGATTGAATAAATCGATACAAATCGCGAGTTGAACGTTCACCTTCCCGCGAAATTTAATCCTCTTTCAACTACATCTACATCTACGAAATGGGCAGGCTTAAGTCCAAACGAACCGTCAGGCATTCGCGGGGTTTTGGTAGCGCAGACAAAAATACTTGGAATGATATGGAAAATTATATAAAAAATATATGAAATTATATAAATGATATAAAAGGAAATGATATAAATTATATTAATTATATAAGGAAATTTACATGATCATTAAGATATACGTACATGAAGATACAACTTATAGTTTTTAAGATTGTCTGGCAGTGTCGTTAAGAACAGATTCGATGACCTATAAAATTTGTACTTATTAATGGTCTGCGGATTTTGTGCATGTATGACGAAAAAAGTGAGTGTAATTGACATCAGTAAAACGATTAAATAAATTTGTCGATATACTATTTTCAAGAGAAAATTATTAATGAGGAAAATAAATTGTTAGTAGCCTCATTGTTCGAAACAAAAATTATAAACACAAAATTCAGTCACGAAACCGAAATTTACCCTAACACTCGAGCAATGACTCAACTACTTACATTATTAAGTACAAGGTACTATATCAACTTTTTGTATCCATAAAATAAAAAATATATATAGAATGGAATTATTGTAGGTCCGCAGAAATAGTAAAATTTTTGTTACATTAATTACAATCTACAGTAAATATTTTAAAAAATTTTACTATTTCTGCGGACCTACAATAATTCTATATATATTTTTTATTTTATGGATACAAAAAGTTGATATAATACCTTGTACTTAATAATGTAAGTAGTTGAGTCACTACTCGAGTGTTAGGGTAAAATTCTGTTTCGTGACTGAATTTTGTGATTATAATTTTTGTTTCGAACAACAAACACGAAATATTTTGTTCGAAATACAATGTATTAACTTATGCCACTATGATTCTCAGGCCGAGCTTTCACTGAATTCCTTATGATCCAATGATGATAAGCGGACCTAGGACGAAACACTACCTTCCTTTTCCTTGTCATCTATTCCAAACATGCGGAATAGCTCAAACGTATGGTCTCAAATTACATAAGACCAAGAAATAGATTCAAACCCGAAACAACGTTTGTAGTACCATTCAAATTATGTTTGTAGAACCTGTGCGCCGATAACATCAATTTCTATTTGTCTGATCCAATGATGATTTGGTTTGACTTGCGTCATTCTTGCATCAAGGGGCTCGTAATACACTGGACGATTACGTGCTCGGAGGGTTGAGAAGTTGGAAGGTGTAAAATCGTGCAATTTCCGGTTCACCCGTTATATCGAGCAGGCGCGGCTCGGCGCAGCGAGCCCATGTTTCGTTTCGAACACGTGACGAGCTCGGCGGACAGAGATTTTCACCGCGAAATTACTTGTTTCTTTTCGCGTAGACGAGCCCCGCGCGCATGCGCATGGGAACCGGAATTCAAAAGGAAGAAAGAGAGAAAGAGAGAAGAGACCGGAGCCGGAAAAAGATACAAAGGGAGGGAAACGACAGAGCGAGAGGAGAGCCGCCAGAACCGGGCATAGCTGAGCGATGTGTACCTACGCGTCACGAGCTGGCAGAAGCGGACGTTATAAAGTCCGGGGGTAGGCAAGTTTATTGGCAGCAAGGTGCGAAAACATTGGTTTGTTAATAATGGGGAGCGGCGGGCCCTTTTAAAAACCTGACAAACGCGTTCTTTCGATGCCTCGGCTCCCTCGCTTATGCGGCCGAAGCCCCGGGCCGCGCTGCACCGCGATATTTTTAGAGAACGTAAACTCTTCCAGCCTGTATCGTATAAAATATATTTTTTAAGCGGGCAACCATCAACACCGCTCTTATCCCGCCCCCCGAGTTTTTCTGATTTCGCGAGACCGACGCGACGCTTGTGTATTCCTCCCGCGAAAATCGGGAACAGAATTTCTTTGGCGAAAACGCCTTCTCTTGTTTCTGCTGTTGGAAGCGAGATTCCGGTCTAGATGCAATTTGAAAAAGTTCAATTATTTTACGTTCTTCGGTTGTTTGATATTCAAGGAATACCGAGTTAAACATTAAACAAATTTCGACATTCTAAGATGTTAATCCACCGATGTTATAAGTAGCCAACGGATTTTATGCATTGATGCCAAAGATTAGCAGCTGTAATTTAACACAATAAAAACATTGGAAAAATTCAAAGACATTGTTTGACATTCGATCTATTAAATATATTAAGAAAATAAGTCAATTTCTATTTCACTCCAGGCTGATGTAATTTATGTAAACAATTTTTATTTTGCATAAAGGTCCGCTGTGTAGCTATAAGTTTTCACGCAAAACTTTGTACACATTTTTCTTGAAACATTCTATTTCGTTTTTATTGTTGATACATGTAAATAGATACAACATTTCCTTTTTCTTCTAAGAAATTCTAACCATTACAACCGTGAAATAATTCGTAGTACAAAGAGAGTTAAATCAGTGTCTAATTTTCTAATTTTGCACTGTATGAATAAGCAAATGTTTTTGTACTAAGGTACAATATTATAACATATAATATTATAATAATATTATATATATATATATATATATATATATATATAAATAATATAAATAATTTATAATATATAATATAAACATATAATATAAATAATAATTTATAATATATAATATAAACATATAATATAAATAATAATTTATAATATAAATAATATTATAACATATAACATATATAATACAATAATATTTCTGGCAAAAATGGATGCATGCAATTCAAAAAGAGTACAAATATTGAAAGAATTCATTCTTTCGTATTCACCTTTTGGAGTCACTAAAGAAAGAAATTTCTACTTAGTTTTAAAAAATCACACCCTTATAACGAGTCTTATTAATGCATTTGCTTTTATCGTTAATGGCTTAACCTTTTGCACTCTTTTGTCTAGTGTGCCTCGACATCAGAGAAAGAAAAATGTACATAAAACGGGTTCTTACATGTATTTGATTATTTATTCAGACGGGCTTGTATTGGACAAATAGAGCTCAGGCTCTTCAACGCCATCTTTATGTAAATTATATAAAGAGAAGAATAAACCATAATATGAAGACAATTTGATTAAAAAATGAATATAACATGAAATTCACTAATTAAAGGAAAGCTTTTTAAATTAATCAATTTTTTAATGCAACATACACTCGTGAATGGCTTTCATTGCCAATATATTGATGGATTTCGGATTTCTTGGACTTTTGTCTCCCATTGTACCTCCAGCACATCCTCAACTAATTTTCCAATGTTCTATTTCCTTGGGGGGAGGGGGCAAGGCCTGCTGGCCACCCCCTAAGTGCACTACTGTTGCCAGGGGTAGTGGATTAGGATACTTCTCAATTACGAAAGGAACCTTTACACTGATCCCTCTGTATGTACATTCGCAGAGCAACCTTGCACGAAGCACTCGTGTAAAGAGCTCTCGATGATCTAGTGCGGGGAGGCAGGGGTCCAAGAACGAAGAAGATTCACGTTTGAAGAGCAAACTGCCGAAACCGGGGGAGGGCGGAGGAGAACCACGAGAAGAGACAAGAGCGGCCAAGGGAAAGAAATGTTCGGTGTGCTGGCACACTCAGAATGGAGTCGAGTGCCAGAGAATCGGTTGTCCGTGTATTTCAGGCGGCACGGGCCACTGCACTGCCCCCACCATTTGTGCGTGCGTGCTATGTATATACGCACCTTTCATATAATGTACGCACCCGGAGACACGTTTTCATGGGACCGATGGATAAACGTTCTTGTCTCTCTTTCTCGTTCTTTCGGTCTCTGGGCGCCGCACAGTGGTCCTTTCCATTGATTTAACTGGCCAAAATGATTTATAATATTTAACCCTCCGAGCGCTGGTCCGGAGTCGTTTCTGATCGGGAACATCCAAATTGTCATTTAAGTACTCAATTTGTGGCAATTAATAGCTGTAGATAAAAAGCGCGTGTGGTATATTGACGTAATCTTCGTGGAACCTCCACACTCTTATTTATAGTCACTAATGTCATTATTTTATTTGAATTTATATTAAATTGTTCTATCTATTCCGATACTAATTTTGTAACAGAGGAAATTTCGATGTAATTACTTAAAATTTTGGGGAAAAATATTATTAATCATTTAACTGGATTTGATATTTTCTGGAGAACCACGAAGAAAATTATTTTTTTCTTTTTGGTGCATTTTAATATAAGCGTGGTTTTCACAAAGTTTTTTTATATACTATATTGGATTCGGTATTTTATGGAGAACCACGAAGAAAATTATTTTTTCCTTCTTGGTGCATTTTAATATAAGCGTGGTTTTCACAAAGTTTTTTTATATATTATATTGGATTCGGTATTTTATGGAGAACCACGAAAAAAATTATTTTTTTCTTTTTGGTGCATTTTAATATAAGCGTGGTTTTCACAAAGTTTTTTTATATATTATATTGGATTCGGTATTTTATGGAGAACCACGAAAAAAATTATTTTTTTCTTTTTGGTGCATTTTAATATAAGCGTGGTTTTCACAAAGTTTTTTTATATATTATATTGGATTCGGTATTTTATGGAGAACCACGAAAAAAATTATTTTTTTCTTTTTGGTGCATTTTAATATAAGCGTGGTTTTCACAAAGTTTTTTTATATATTATATTGGATTCGGTATTTTATGGAGAACCACGAAGAAAATTATTTTTTTCTTTTTGGTGCATTTTAGTATAAGCGTGGTTTTCACAAAGTTTTTTTTATAAATTATATTTTATACTAGGTAAACCGAAATAGATACAGAAATAACACACAAAATTTCACAAAACTTTTTTTTAATAAAAGAGTATGATCGTGTCAATTTTTTAAATGCCACTAAGTATTTTCTATTACATATTGTTGTAGCTGATGTCAAGTGAAATTCAGTGACCTACTTAACTACGTCTTTAAGTCTTAAAATAATGCTAGAATAATTTTGTCCAGCTAAATCGCTGAAAAGGTCCACTGTGCGATGGAAGAGAAAGGGGTAGAATGCCGCGTGCTACATCGTGAAACTATTTCCGCACGAACGACCCGAGACGATGATAACCGGTGATAAGCTTTGGGGAATGCAGCGGTCAGGCTCTGTTCTTCTTCATTCTGTTTTCTTTATTTTTGCACGAATTTATCGCGGCTGAACGGGCTCGCGGACACGCCTCAGCACATTTCAAGACGGGCCCGCGTCTCGCCGCGTTACGATGTATCGTGCGACGAGTTCTACAACTTTGTTCAGCTCGGGTCTTTGCATAGTAATCGTAAGATTGTCGTTGTCCGCGAATTTTCATACATTTTTCATGTAATTTCAATGAAATGCAATTCCACGTTATTCTCATTCACTGAATCTTTTGACCGAAAAACATATGCAGTAGATGAAATTCAAAATGGTTGAAAAATTTTGAAGATTGAACACGTCAATATATGATTTCTCCTGTATTGAAATCATTGAGGGAAGAAATAATATTCTGTTTGGTTTCTATTTCTTGCAATCGATGACAATTTTTATTTTGCATAAATATCCGCAGTTTACTTATTATTTACAATTTGCGAACATGTTAATTCACAACACAGTGCGTCGAAATCTAGTGACACCATTCGATTTACTCTATCGAAAATAGGTTTATAGCTTTGTTCGAACTCTTATTATCAGATTGCGGAACTTTGTGGATTTATAGCAAAATGGGGTAGATGAAATTCAAAATGGTTGAAAAATTTTGAAGATTGAACACGTCAATATATGATTTCTCCTGTATTGAAATCATTGAGGGAAGAAATAATATTCTGTTTGGTTTCTATTTCTTGCAATCGATGACAATTTTTATTTTGCATAAATATCCGCAGTTTACTTATTATTTACAGTCTGCGAACATGTTAATTCACAAACCCAGTGCATCAAAATTTAGTGACACCATTCGATTTACTCTATCGAAAATTATGTGTCATTGTAATGTTAATCGTTAACCACATCGTATAAGCATTTGGTTTTTAAGAAGTTCACTCGATCCTGTGAAATAATTTTTATTCGGCTTTCAATACGATTATATTTGAACTAAATTAAAATAGCTTTAAAATTCAAATTTAGTTAAGCTCTTCGACATATATAAAAATTAACAAAAATTCTAGGAGATATACAGTAGAAGTATGCAAGAGAAGAAATAAAGGAACTATGTGTAAGTGTTGCAAAAGGCAGATATACGTACATAAACGAATAAAAACACACATGGAAAAGTGTAGAAGGATAAGACAACATTTGTCAGAAACATTAAGCGAAGAGAAGACAACACAAGCATATCATTTAAAATTATGGATGAACGGATGAACGGTTTGAAAATAATCATACGGCAACTGCTTGGAAAATAAAGCATCGCGAAACTCCGATTTTCTATTTGTTCGTGTTTCAATATTTCATGCTGGAACAACGGCGCGGCATTATTCTAAGATTCTTAGAGTTAAATTGCAATTCTCCGGCAATTTATTACGTTGCCATCCTTTAACGTACTGTTTCGGGCGATTTGTACGTTGGCGGACCGTAATTCTTCCGGTACTATTAAGTCGTTAGCACGCCATTTTGTGCGTTCGAATAATAAGTACGTCAACTGTTAATAACCGTTCCCGTGGACCTGTTGACCCTTTCATTGCGTCCGCGACTTCGGTTACGATCCTGGAATGCCTGTATGAATTATTTCCTAGAATATGACCATCGAATTCTGTTCACGTTGAAGCTTGAGCCTCGATACATTTGTATCACCAACACATCGATCATTTATTGCTCACAGAGAATTCGTTTGATCGTTGGCAACTTATTTTGAAGTTAGCAAATTGTGTTACTTGATATACAGGGTGTTCGACTACAGGTGGGAGAAAATTTAAGGATTGGTTCTTAACGATGGTATAAGACGAAAATGAAGAATAAAAAAATTGCAATTTCGGCTTCGTTATTTAGCTATTAACAACGCGACAGTCACGTATCGAGTGACAGATGCATGCAGATGAAAATGTTTAACAAATCGTTGGACAACATTGAACTCTTTGACGTACACAAAGTACACTTTTGTTAGACGCGTTGTTGATTTTTAATTGTTAATAACTAAATAACGAAGCCGAAATCGCAATTTTTTTATTCTTCATTTTCGTCTTATATCATCGTTAAGAATCACCCTTAAATTTTCTCCCACCTGTAGTCGAACACCTTGTATACGATTGCTTGACAAAGCAAAACAAGAATGAATTTTATGACATACTTTTATGGAAACCCTTGAACGACATACATACACAAATATTCCCTCGCCATTGTAGAGACACGTAAGAATGGGAAAGAAGACTGAATTCGAACTACAATACTAACTTACAAAGGAAATAGTAGCTAATTTATTGATGAACTAGCCATATGCGCTCATCAATGATTACATCTCATCATATATGCGCTCTGATTGGTCCGTGTTTTTCGTTAATTACTCCTAAACGAAGTCACGGACACCATTTTTGTAAAGGAAAATGTCGCTTCAAATGAACCTCCCATTTTCGGCTCCTAGGGTAGTTTTGCGACACCCTGTAGATGTAATATGTATTTGATAAAATATCATTAAATATACATCAAGGTGCACCGCAGATCTAGTATTAATAAAAACTATAAATAATAGAATATAATTAATATAATCTCACCCCTTGCAGCACCATTTGATTAACAGTTGAAATAATTAGAACTTCTCCGTTCGTAATAATTTGCTACACGAAAAATAAACCTTTACATCTACATTTTCATCTATTCTCAAATATTGACAACGCAAGACCAGAATTATATTTCGATTCACAAGAAAAGTGTCGCTATAGGTCTGACGCAAGACTGTATGGCAATCGGTTAGAGATCAGTATAACAATTTCTGAAAATCATAGACTCCGAGTAACTCGCAGAGGCACACAACTTAATTATCAATGTCGACGCCACGGGAGAAAAACGAAGGATAGAGCGGTATCTCGATGACAGGCGGTGCTAAATGACAAACGGGCTCGCGACAAACGTGTCCCGCCCGATAGGATTCTAAATCATCAATAATATTCTGAAAGTGCGACAGTAAATGGTGGTCAGCCGAGCTTGAAATTGAGGGATTCAATTAACGAGAGAGCCCGCGGAGAGAGAAAGAGAGAAATGGCTAAAGGGAAGAGAGGGAGAGAGAGAGGCGGGAGAGCAAGGACCACGAAGAAAAAGTTGACCGAACGTGATCTCGGTGCAGGACGCGGATGTAGAGCAATTATTGAATGAAAATCCTTGTCAAACACAAGCATTTCCGTTCGTGTGTTCCTTTTTTTATAAATAAAGATCAATAGTATGTTCAAAAGGCACCGAACTTATTTGTACACCTAATAAGGCAAAGGTACCAGTAGTTGAGCATGCACGAGTGGTTGACCATTTTATAGAAAAACATAAAAAATAAGATTTTTATAAGCTGTACACTTTTGATGACAGTGAACCTCGGATGCCATACCATCTGTTGGTTAAATTGATTTGTTTTATTTCTTATTTCATTCTTTAATTGTAATTTGTGCTGGTAATTGTTGAAACTAAATGATAGTAAAATGATTCCCAACATTATTGCTTTAATCCTCTTTCCAGTATAAGTGGTCAACTACTAACGAATAGGAGGTCAATTACTATTTTTTCATTTTCAAAAGTGGTCAACTTCTGAAGCAATTACTGAATTTTTAAATGTATGTATATACAGGGTGGGGCATTTTAAACAGGTCACCTGAATAACGCGGCTGCTATTGGTGTTAGGAAGAAATGCATCAGATGGAACTTGTATGGTATCGAGGGGGCATTATTCTGATGTTAGTAGCTTTTTTGAAGGCGGACGCGCAAAGGACATATTAAGGTCAACTTCACTTTTTTAAATGGAATGAGCTATTTTTTAACTTCCCGATTCATAGGGAAGTTACTGTAATTACCCCGAAAATCGAAAATCGATTTTTTAGCAGATGTTCACGTTTCATGGTTATTGAAGTCATTTTAGACTATTTTTATCAAATTGTTAGTGTGTGTGTGTGTGTGTGTGTGTGTGTGTGTGTGTGTGTGTGTGCGTATGGCCGTTTTTATGTTATCAAATTTTTCGTTAACGTTTTCTGAAAAAGTAACAATGCGATCAGAATGATGAATGATGCAATCGATGCGCCCCGTCGTAACTTAGAGCTGATTAGATTTTGGTCCATATCGGTCAAGTAGTTTTTTAGATTTTTTAGTTTTTTTAGTTTTTTTCGAAAGAAGTTCATTCAAGAATGCAATTTATACGAGAGGATGGAAATTTTCCACCGAATAAACAAACGTAATTATATATATTTCATTTTTATGTAAAAAAAATTTTTTTTAATTTAACCCTTTGAACACGAGCGGCGCCGATACGGCGTCCGGCCGATGTTAAGTAGCAACTCGAGCGGTGCCGATACGGCGCCCGGCCGATGTGAAGTGGCAAGGATGCATCTTGGCTATTGTTTTACTAAGTATCACACCAAAACTAATTACAGAGTGTAATATTTATCAAAATTTGTTGTTTTCGACATATAAATGAATAAACTGGTGAAATTTTTTTTTTTAATTTTTTTAAAATTAAATATTTTTGAAGTACCTGTAAAATGTTCACCTAATTTGGCCGAAATCGTCTCGAGTTGCTGGTTCGCGCAAGCGAAAACGGCCTCGAGTTCAAAGGGTTAAAAAAAATTTTTTTTAATTAAAAAAAAAAATTTTTTTTCAATTATGCAACTAATGCTAATGTTACCGCATACAATAATCAAACTAGCTGGTTATTGTTGCTCGCCCGCTTCGCGAGCTCGCGGGTAGGAATGCTCTTTCGAGAGGGTTAGTGGTACGCATTGCTAGTGGGGCATACAGCTATTAATGTTTTTTTACCCCGAAAATCGAAAATCGAATTTTTAACAGATCTTCACGTTTCATGGTCATTGGATTCATTTTAGCCTATTTTTATCAAAATGTCGGTATGTGTGTGTGTTTGCGTGTGCGTGTGCGTGTGTGTGCTTTCGTGCGTGCGTGCGTGTGTGTGTGTGTGTGTGTGTGTGTGTGTGTCAAATTTTTCGTTAACATTTTCTGAAAAAGTAACAATGCGATCAGAATGATGAATGATGCAATGGATGTGCCTCGTCGTAACTTAGAGCTGATTAGATTTTGGTCCATATTGGTCAAGCCGTTTTTTAGATTTTTTAGTTTTTTTCGAAAGAAGTTCATTCAACAATGCAATTTATAAGAGAGGATGGAAATTTTCCACCAAATAAACAAACGTAATTATATATATTTCATTTTTTTTTTAATTATGCAGTTAATGCTAATGTTACCGCTTACAACTAACGAATCGGGAAGTTCTTTGTGTGGCTCGTGGAGAGTCACACACAAAATAAAAAAAAGCCATTAATAGCTGTATGCCTCACTAGCAATGCGTACCACTAACCCTCTCGCAAGAGCAGTCCTACCCGCGAGCTCGCGAAGCGAGCGAGCAACAATAACACCATCCGCGAGCTCGCGAAGCGAGCGAGCAACAATAACCAGCTAGTTAATACGTCAATCGATGCAGCTGGACATTCGTAATAAAAAAGTACTAACCTATGTATGTCGAAAAGTTAATCGTTCAGAAGATATTTCAATATAAAAAACATAAAATACCATTACTGTCGTACTACACTAGTAAGTAACGTCTTAGTACGACAGTAATGGTATTTTATGTTTTTTATATTGAAATATCTTCTGAACGATTAACTTTTCGATATACATAGGTTAACACTTTTTTATTACGAATGTCCAGCTGCATCGATTGACGTATTAAAAAATTCCTCATTCCATTTAAAAAAATGAAGTTGACCTTCATATGTCCTTTGCGCATCCACCTACAAAAAAGCTACTAACATCAGAATAATGCCCCCTCGATACCATACAAGTCCCATCTGATGCATTTCTTCCTAACACCAATAGCAGCCGCGTTATTCAGGTGTCTTGTTTAAAATGCCCCACCCTGTATATGATATTTGTTCCCCTCAGGGTTTCAAATCCATTTACCAATCTCCCTTCTTTCCACTCTCTCTAACACCAAATTTCAGCCTATTTCAGCCTAATTTTCAGCGGGACCTACTTTTTATTACGGTGGGTTCCGAACCACCTTTACTAAATTTTTACATATGTTTCTTAAATTTGTACAAGTAAACTTTTTTTTTAAAGTGGCCTTGGTACATAATTTACAAGACTTAAAGAGTGTCTTCAGGCATCGACAATCCCTAGTTGATGACAGAGTAAGTACTATTGTTCGCGTGGGAAACTTCTATTCACTGGTCAACTACTAGTACCTTTCCCTTAACTGTTTACGTCGATCAGACAGTTGTCGCAAAATCGATATTGAGTAGCTCACGAAGGTGTTCGAAGCGTTTAATAAGAGGGAGTCTGTGTTTGCTGGGAGTCGCGCGGAATTCTTGTAATCTAGAAGCGAGCGATGCGCTTTTGCGCGAGGAATTCTAATTTAAGAGGACGCGTCATAAAGAAGCTCTGGGTTTCTGATTCAATTGTCCCATTAAATCGCGTGTCTCCGGGACCGAGAAAAATTCGAGTCGCGGCTGGATTCGGTCATTCACGCGAGGCGCGACGCGCGACGGGTCGAGGCAAGGCTCAAAGGGACGTCACGCGGCGGGAAATAGAGAAGTCAGAGAGCCCGGCCTCCCAGATGCGCAAAGCGGGACGCCGCGGCCGACTCGGGATTCCTCGTAATTTCTTCTCCGCTGGGACACGAACTGCCCTCGTCAGTCATCGCATTTTAAAGTCACTGTTAACCCATCAGGCATGCGGTCTCTGCACTCCACGAACCTCCTGTACGCCGCTGATCTTGAAGATGCGCGCACTGCTCGAGTGATTCTTGCCGCCGTTAGCTGCGAGACGCACTAGTCTATACTACTCCAATTAACCCATTAGCATCATAAGGGTGGATAAAAAAATAATATCACCAACTTCCTTTTTACGAAATTCTGTTTCAAAGATTCAAGTAAAGTAAAAACAACTCCTGTTTTAATTTATACATATTTATAATATGTACAGGGTGTCCCAAAACTGAGGTAAAGGTACCAGTAGTTGACCATGAACGAGTAATTGACCACTTTATAGAAAAACCTAAAAAATAAGATTTTTATAAGCTGTACACATTTGATGAAAGTGAAGCTCGGATGCCATACCATCTGTTGGTTAAATTTCTCTAATACTATTCTCTATGAACTTGCAACGTCTACTATGTTCCCCAATTAAACTTTTTATGGAATTGATTTGTTTTATTTCTTATTTCATTCTTTAATTGTAATTTGTGCTGGAAATTGTTGAAACTAGTAGGAGGTCAATTACTAGATTTTTCATTTTCATGGGTGGTCAACTTCTGAAGCAATTACTGAATTTCTAAATATGTTTCTGAAATTTGTATAAGTAAACTTTTTTAAGAAAGTGGCCTTGGTACATAATTTAGAAGACTTGAAGAGTGTCTTCAGACATCGACTCTCGCTGTTTGATGACAGAGTAAATGGTTACTGTTGTTCACGTGGAAAACTTCTCTTAACTGGTCAACTACTAGTACCTTCACCTTAGTGTAGCAGCGGAAAATGGGAGGTTTATTTTCCTTTACAAAAATGGCGTCCGCGACTTTGTTTAGGAGTTATTAACAAGAAACACGGACCAATCAGAGTGCGATCTAGACATGCGATGGCACGTATGGCCAATTGACAGTTGGCGCGTCGGGCCGACTGTGCTAACTCGCGTCTAGGTCGCGATCTGATTGGTCCGTGTTTTTCGTTAATTAAACATAGCCGGGGACGCCATTTTTGTAAAGGAAGAGGTCGCTTCAAATGACCCAAGGAATCTCCCATTTTCCGCTCCTACACTAGTTTTGGGACACCCTGTATAGTCACGCAACTGCCCATTCATATATACGCTTTAGTGATAGTCGGGGATCGAATAAAATCTTCAAATCGAGACTTGCACTCGTTCAACATAAATCCTTGAATCCATGAACTGGAGGAGTTCGACCATCAGATGCAGAGATGCAAGGGATCAATTGTGGATCCCCAGATTTAGAAATTCGGGCTTTTCAGTTACGTATAAAAATCCATAAATAATCCAACATGGTTGCCTGAGTTCCGAAGTATGAATATTCTCTAGCTAGAATCTCTTAATCTCGATACTGCTTGGCTTAGATCTCTGAGTCGGAGACGTCTTAGATCTTTACAACAAGATATTATCTAGCTGAGATCCCAGGGTCTGTGTGTCATCTAATTTACAATTAGTTCTCAGTACTCGTTTATCTGAGGATCTAAAGATTGCCATCAGTAGATCAGTGAATCTCCAGAATCTTGAGATGCATTCGCATCAATCCTAGATAGAAGACTTCAGGACCTGATCTCTGGAACAAATCCCTGTTATCAAAACCCGAGTCGGACCGATCAAAGCGTCTGATCTCTATGTACCCAAGATTTGGATGTCCTTGCTAACACCGTTTCAGTTTCCTAGCATCTGGTCCAATTTGGACTTCCAGGATCATCGTGTGCGTATAGAGTGCCACGTTGCTGTCTTCGTGACCAAGTAATCCTGTCATTAACATGGCAGGATGTCTCAACATTACGCCGCGTCAACGCCAAACAGAAGTCCGAGGGTCCACTGAGCAAACAGTGGAAAATCGGAGTCATCGTTAACGATCCGTTTCCTCTCGGCGCATCTATTCATCGCGGCGAAATAACTCTCGAAGGAACGAACGCGAAGTATTTAACCGTCACGCGTTCCTCTTCGTTCAATAAGCAGAGCAGAGCGGGCGGTTGCCGGGCAAAAAGTCGAAAAGCTGAGTGGATCGTGGTTTCCCCTTCCTCTCGAAGACGAGGCGAGCGACGATGGACGTCGGTGTTGGTCGTGCAACATCCATCAACGCGGTTGCACCAGCCGGGAATTGCCGTGTGAGGTCGGTCAGTAAAAATACCAGCTGTATTATTGAGTGACTCAGGAATAAGGCGGCGCGGCGTGGCGTGGCGCGGCGCACGCTTCGCGCAACGATGACCGGGCCGTTCCATGAAACTGATGGAAACAAATGAGGAACGAGTTCACAAGGCGTGATCACCGTCGCCTGACGTTATCTCCGTTTATTTTCGGACACGTGGCCAGCCGACGTTAATTCCTGCCGCGCGATCGTTATCGCTCGTTACGCAAACGATCGCGTCTACTACACTGTTAGCATATGCATTATTTCAAAACGCGGGTGGCTGGTCCGCGGTCCGACAAAGATTGGCTGAGTACCGTCGCCGGGACGATACAAAGCGGACTCCACTGACGATCAAGCCTATCGGATAAGATCACGCCGGGATTTATATGTACGCGCGAACGATACAGCTGCAATCTTGTTTTCATCCGCACGATTTCCCTCAGGTGCTACGCGCGTGATCGTCGAACCGGAGAAAGCCATGCCAAAATACAAGCAATTCAAAATTGGTGGATATAGAGACATGTAGAGGCACACGGTCTATTTTTATGTACACATATTATAAAGTGTTATACTTAAGTCTACAGTGCACGGTTTCAGTTTACGAGGTCCATCAATTCAATTCGCGCTGTTCTGATTTCTTTTGGAATTCCTCAGTGAATACTTACATGCGTGGAACACTTCGAGTTTTAAACAGAAACGTAAACAAACGGGTTAATACTTTTGACACGTGTGTAACAACTGTAGCTACCTTCAGTCAACACTCATTAATATTAATTTTCTCACTATTGTGAAGTTGTCGTTTGAATTCATTTGTTTTAAAAACAAATTTTTTAAATGTTTAATCGATATATTGAATTCATTGAAGAAGGGTCATAGAATTAACATATGGATGCATACGAAGTAGATGCGGTCAGTCATGGACAGACAGGTTAGCCTATGAGTATGGCACGTGTTCCTGATGAATAATTAACTTCAGCCTTATAAATTTATTGCAGAATCCAATTCAATAATCCCTAGTAATCCTCTAAAACGTGTACTTGAAGGTTAAATGTGAATAGTAAAAAGCAGCTAAAGAAATGAGGAAAGGAAATGATAAATATTAAGTAACGCAGAATCATTTAACTCCAATCCTATCAAGCTATAGTTTTATCAGATGAAATGATGTCATACGACACATCTACATACATGCTTTTATTTTCTTTAATCTTCCTTGAGTAAATCAGGGTTGAAAATTCGTATTTTCATGCATTAGCATGTGGATGCATACAAAGTAGATACGGTCAGTCATGGACAGACAGTATAGCCTATGTGTATGGCACGCGTTCCTGATTAATAATTAACTTCAGCCTTATAAATTTATTAGAGAATCCAATTCAATAATCCCTAATAATCCTCTAAAACGTGTACTTGAAGGTTAAATGTGAATAGTAAAAAGCAGCTTCAGAAATGAGGGAAGGAAACGATAAATATTAAGTCAGGCAGAATCATTTAACTCCAATCCTATCAAGCTATAGTTTTATCACATGAAATGATGTCATACGACAAATCTACACACATGCTTTTCTGTTCTTTAATCTTGCTTGAGTAAATCAGGGTTGAAAATTCGTATTTTCATGCATTAGCATGTGGATGCATACGAAGTAGATGCGGTCAGTCATGGACAGACAGATTAGCCTATGTGTATGGCACGCGTTCCTGATGAATTGTTAAACTTATATTTTCAGAAACGATGTCTTGTAATGAAAACATGTTATTTTGTATTTAACATAAATGTTTTATGACATTATACTTTTACTAATCTGATTGTATCGTGGATATTGGTACACTTTGTATGCATTCGAGTTATGGAAAAGTGGATAATGTTTCCTTTAATTATGTGTCAACTAGGATCCAATTTGGTTTACAAGCACGAGCAACAATTTTCTGAACGGAATTCAATCCTAATTTCTGCACTCGAGTTAAACTGTAATTAATTGTCTGCCATACAAGTTTTTACGACGTTAATATGCTATAAATACAGGGTATCCCACGCAACCTAGCTGAGGTGTGCCTCTTAAAAGAACATGTCCGAGTCGTGTGGGATACCTTCTGTACAAAAGTCCACTGCCTACTCATAATATTCGATTAGACTATTGAAAAATGTTCATTACGACCGAAAGTATGCATACAGGGTGTCCTAAAATTCTTGTTACACGGGATGTATCTTTATCCATCGTATTTAGAAAAATGTACTTTGAATGAAATTTGTATGGTTTTCAAAACTCTATCAAGGGTTTTCAAGACTTTCAAGGGTTTTCGAGGTTCTATAGAAGGGCTTTTAAAGGTTTTAATAGCTCTATAGATTTTTCTATTTTATCTGACACGTTAAAGGCCATTTTAACGTCAAGCTCACTTTTTAAAATGGAAACAATATTTTTACTACGCCAACTTATTGTGAAAAAGCAAGTCAGTTTTATTCGAAACGTTTTTTAATTCAATAACAACTTTTTAAGTTATTCAATGATAAAGTCATAAGAAGTGCATAGTCTAATGGCATCAAATCAGAAGAGCGCGCTGATCTATTAGGCACTTTTTCTGGTGTCTGAGGTTTTTGAAGGGTGACAGCGAACATAAATGACGAATTAGGTATTCGTAACGAAAACGAATAGAATTTTTATACGTAGGATAATAAATCGATTGGTTTAACAAAACAATTCGGTTGCATTAAAAAGTGAAATGCAATTGCACCTGGCGGGTGCATCGGTGCATCCACATAAAAAATAAGGTCATAGAACATATTGCAACATATGATTTTTTCCTGTATCATTTTTCTCTATTTCTACTCAAAGAAGAGTAGTAACCTGTCCCAGTTCCAAAAATCAACCTGTATATAAAGATCGAGAGAAAGATTATCTCCAAGACCAGAATACATTTGGGTAATTATAAATAAACCACTGTACAGAAAAGGATCATGAATAAATCTGTACATCAAGGTTTGCTGCTCGAAATCGAACAGCAAGACACGCAGAGATCTTTATAAGTCAAACTTTTCAGCACACAATAAGCTCAGAAGACCTCACCCCTCATAAAATCGAATCGTAACCCATGCCTAAGCCGGTCGTGCTGTGAAGGGCAGAGGCAGCCAGCAGCATCATCGTCTCAGATCTATAACCCCATCGTCCGTGGACTGTACATGTAAATCAAGCGTTGGATCGATGGATCGGTTGGATCGAGCGACACTCGAGCAGAGAGCCTGTACCCGCGGCATGACTAAGCCTTCATTGTGAGTCGGCTCTTAGCCTCTTCGTGGCGTATTGAGTAACATTTGAACGGATCGGGACCGTATCTCTCGTCTGGATCATCAATGCAAATCAAACTGCGTCCGATCGAAATGGCATCGATTAATGTACGAACGAATTGAGATGGTACACCGGGGAGTGGACTGGCAGCGTCAATCAAGCTTTAGGGACTCCATCAGCATAGCTCCGCTGTAGGAGCGCGATCGACCTATCCGGCCCCGTAAAGAGTCCCGATTTGCATCGATCCGGTGCCACGACTACAACCTTCTATCTCTGATTTTATCCCCTAGGTTTAACGATCCAGTCGCGGAGCAAGGAAAATGGCAGAGACACCCGACAAATTGTTTGCGAGGGCAGCGGACGAGTCTACCCGCGCGCGTTTCAGACGAGCGTCGAGTATTATACTCGCGGACGATATATTCCATCGTGCACGCCTACGTGATGTCATGCGCGCGTCAGAAATGCCGACCTTGCGGCCGCGGCTCAAGTCAGTGCACGCGTAATGCGATGCATTTGTATTGGCCAAGCCTTTCGGCCGATCCCACCGTCGTTTTGTACTGATAAGCATACCTACGCTTCGCAACCTATATGCATAGCTGAGCGGAAGATCGGCATGCGGCGGTCCAGCCGCGCTGCACACTCAATGGCGACTTCTTCCTAGTCCGAAATTCGATTCTTTGATCTCAACGCTGTTAGATATCAGCTGGATCTGATAAAACTTAGGAAACTTCTTCGACACACTGCTATTAGTGAGTAATGCAAAATGAGTTAGTCATCAAGTGCAACCAACCCTTAGCGTCTTCCAGCTTCTTCCATATCACATTGCATTCTATTATTATCTGGCAATGTCCCGAGTATGGTTCGGATCGGGAACGTCTGTTTAAACTGCTCCTCGATTGTAAACACTACCCTCCCTATAATATAGATTTTTTTCTTAGTATGTAGTGATCATTTATAATTTTCTTAGAATGTAAAATTAGGATCTAGTGATCACCATTTATACGTACTTCTCCTTATAGTATGTTAATACCTCATTAGTTTTCTGAAAATATTATATTGTAAGTCATAATGTATGCTATATAAGCCAAACATGATTTACGGCATCAATAAATAAATAAATAAATAAATATTTCTTCCATATCATAATCACACCCACCAAACATTTGTCCTTTTCTATTCTCTTCCATGGCCACCGTTCTTCCCTTCACACACCTTTATACACCCTTCATACACCTTCTAAAATGATGTAACTTTTTAAAAAGTGGACCACATTGTTTGAGTTGTTTCAAGAGTATAGACGAAATAGTTTATTAAACGACGTGTACAGAGAATTAAAAAAAAAATAGTGAATATTGATTCTTGAAAATTTTTTAAATACGTTTGATTGATTTGTGTCGATTGTATACATTCCGAAAATTTCATCAAGAAGGCCGACGCTGCAATAAACCACAAACGTTTATATTTTAATTTCCTTAAATATTTTTAAGAAGGCATTTTTAATATTAAAACACCACAAAGAACGGAAAGAATGTGTGCATAATTTAAAGTAAAATTACCCATGACCAATCGAATAAAAAGGTACCGAACTTATTTGCACAGCTAATATGCACAGGAGAACATTGAATGAAACATTGGGTTGGAACAAAAGTTCGTAGCGTTAGGAAATTAAAATTGAAAGCTAAGATTCAGATATTTATTCGATAACATATTCTCCATTCTTTTTTATTACTTTTTGCCATTTTCGTAAGAACTTCTCGTGTTATTGAATATACATATGAATAAATACCTTAATTCGATTTTCGATTATTAATTTGAAGACGCTACGAATTTTCTTTTCAATCCAATATTATTTACGTTAAAATTGCTTAAGCGTGTTCAATTTTGCTGCAGGCTGTATAAGAAATTCTCATACTTTTTTGTGAAATGTGTCAATGTTGCACGATGCAATCTAGAAAGGTGCGCACAACAAATCCTTCTGGCGCCGGAAACGTATAGGATGTAAACTGACAATTCAGTTATCAGTGACACTACTAGACTGGCGGCGCCGCGAAAGATGAGATCGTAGCCGTGTTATAGTCTCGTGAAGCGAGATATGTGTATTTTTATCAGAACGAGTCACGTCTGAATGCTAAAAATAAATCCAAAATAGTTTAGAGAAAGCTTCGGCACAACAGGTTATAAATCAGTCTTGGAAATCTATATACCGTTTTCCTGTACACAGTTACAAATTCACGTATTTTCTCCTTCTTTCTGATCTACCGACACAAAACAATAACACTCTTTTAAACAAAAATACTTTGTCGGTTCGGATATTAGCGATCAGACTTTCCTGAAGTAGAAACAGTTGACGATACACAGACGTAAACTTGCACTGTCTGTGTATTGTTAACTGTTTCTACTTGTGGCGAATACGAATACGAATACGAATTTTGAATTTATTTTTAAATTTTGAATCGATGTCTCGATTAAATAATATTCACACCTATTTGTAGCTAAGGCCTCAGAATATATGATATAATTATTCAATCTCTTAATCATTGATTTTACTATGAAAATTCAATTGTCCATATTTAGGTATCACTTTTGGACTGTCCAAACTTAGGGTACTTCACCTTATCAGAATCTAAATAAAGCATCATACCGTTCCATTTTAAAAACCGGATTTGGCCTTCATATCCCTTTTACACCTCCACTTATATAAAAATTAGTATCATCAGATTATGATTTCCACGATGCCCAGTGAGTCCGGTCTGATGCATTTGTTTCTATCTTCAAAAGCAAGTTAATTATACGGATGACCTGTGTATAACATCACACCTTGTATACACACTTTGAATCACAATCTATTGGGATTAGAAAAAAGATCAGGTGGGGGAGCGGTAACAATAATATTGCAAACGTAAATGAAAGCAATGATGCGTGAGGGGATGCGTTGAAGTCCAGTTGCCATCGGGACGAGAAGTTCACCGCTCACGGACATTGTCGTTATTGAGTTAATACTGCTGGAATCCAGCCAGGACGAGGGACTGTCTTAAATCAAAACCGTGCAACCGGTGATCCGCTGTCGGCGAGTCGGTCGTTCGTACTACTGTCAAGCGTACGGTGGCACGTGTCAATTTCCGAGCCAAGAAAACTGACCGATCGAGTCGTGACGTGTCGCGCCGTTCGTCTTGTCCGTCGCTTTTATTATCCGACGGGCGGCCATGTTTCCGGAATTCCGATACACTCGCAGCTAGAAACGATCACTGAATCGCGAGAACGAAGATTTCCGTGGGTTTAATCCGAGAACCGGAGACCTCGAACGCCGTTTCTGCGAGCAGACAACTGGCAAAATAACACGGTATATCATCCGGGAGAATGTACAGGGAGGCTCGCCTAACTCGAGCATTCTTAAATACAGTGGCGTGCAATAATATTCGGACGCTATAAAAAAAAACGATAACTTTTTTAATATTGTATTGTACTATTTGAATTTTTTTGGGAAGCTAGAGCAATTAGTTTGCCACAGGATGCGAAAAAAAAATTTGTCATCAATTGCAATTATTCGGAATTGTTAAAAAAATACTAAAAGGTTGCATTTTCTACTTTTTTATGTGGGCCTATATTGAAAATTTAAAAAATACGTTTTCAGTATTGTCTACTTAATTTACTACAGAACATTTGAAATTTAAGTTCCCAATTGTGAACGGAATGCAATAGAGTGTTAAAATCGTACTGCATATATTCAGTCATATTTTATATCCTAGCATTTCTTTTTAATTTATAGAAGCATAATTAGTATAGAATTTTTTTTTAATTTATAGAAGCATAATTAGTATAGGATTTTTTTTAATTTATAGAAGCACAATTAGTATAGAATTCTTTTTTAATTTATAGAAGCATAATTAGTATAGAATTTTTTTTTAATTTATAGAAGCATAATTAGTATAGAATTAGTATAGCATAAATATACAAGCATAGAATTGCATAAAGATTCGCAGTCTAGTAATAATGTTTGTAGAAACTTCTTTCGTCGAAGGGTTAAATACGCGAACACAATGAATTATTGTCAGCTATTTTTAGAAAATGAATAAACAGAGTAGCACAGAATATTATATTGAAACTATATATTCTGCATATTCAATATGGTGCGCGAGATGTTCCTGAAGGGTTAAATAAGGGTGAACGTACTGAATACCAACCCTCGAGCTAGCATTACTGGAAAATAAAGAAATAGAAGCTCGTAGAATGCAATATGATTATGACGGTGGCCCTAAGGCAGGAGCTTCGCGTTCATCAACAGTGCCGGCTCAGCGGAACATAATGATTCAATCAAGGAAGATTCCCCGAGGAATCGTGGAAAATACAGGCGACGCGACGTGACGGAAGAAATGAATCGTCCTCCACCAGTTAGAAGAAACGTGGAATTGCATGGATGCGCCGTGCCGGCTGTCGGTAAACGTTTAACGACGGCCAATTAATTAGCCGCCCGTTTGATAGCGAGAAAAACGATGCGGTCACGCATAATTGTTCCAGTTGCGAAGACGAACGAGCATATTGCTACGCGACAGAGAGATAGCGGGTTAATGTGACGGGTGTCGGCCGGAAAATTTTTTCCGGGAGAGACTCCACGGAATCCTCCGGAGGCGCGCGAGGAGAATTACTATACAGGGTGACCCAAAACAAGTGTAACTCCCGGAAATGGGAGGTTCCTTGGGTCATTTTCCTTTACAAAAATGGCGTCCGCGACTTTGTTTAGGAGTTACAGTAAAATATCCACAAATGTCTTAAAAGTGTGGCCTTTAAAAGTCCCGGAGCTATCCCCACTACTGCGGGGTATAGCCTCTTGAGGGGCCAAGAAACTCGAAAGGCCTCGGCCTCGGTGAGACCGCCTAATCCAAATTTCCAACTTCCTTATTTTTCATTATTTTTTTACGAAACTGCGATTACCATATTTGTGGCATTTTTCTAAGATCAATGATACCACATATGATATAATTCCGATGATATTTACTTGTGTAATAGACAGTTAAAATTTCAGGCGCGTAGGATAGCGTATGGGAAAGACAGAGACGCAGAGAGTCATAGTCGCCAGCACATTTCAAAGGCTCGCCGTTAACTGTCCTTCCTTGCACCCGAAACTTTGACTGTCTATTACACACCTAAATATCATCAGAATTATACAATGTTTGGTATCATTTTCATTAGAAAAATGCCACAAATATGGTAACCGAAGTCTCATACAAAAATTACGAAAAATAAGGAAGTTGGCAATTTGGATTAGCTATGTTTACCTTATCAATATATTAATGTTATCGGCGCTCTGATTCGATCAATTGGATAGGCTTAGGATAGGGTTAGAACCAATTAGAATAGGGTCCAATTGATCGAACCAGGGCGCCGATAACATTAATATATTGTTATGAACAAGTGACGATCGAGATACAGAGAACTGTGTCCTTTTCTACGTTCGGCAACACTCAAAGAATAGTGACTGTGGTGCATAAGTGTCCCTCGGCCTACCCGTGCTAGGGACTTATATGGATAATTTACTGTATTAACGAAAAACACGGACCAATCAGAGCCCGGCTATAGCGAACGGAGTCCGACTCGGCGACAGGTCCCGCTTAACGTGGTGTCGCTATTGGTCGAACCAGAATCAATCCGCTGTAGCCGCGCTCCGATTGGTCCGTGTTTTTCGTTAATCACTCCTAAACAAAGCCGTGTACACCATTTTTGTAAAGGAAAATGACGCTTCAAATGTCCCAAGGAACCTCCCATTTCCGGGAGTTACACTTACTTTGGGACACCCTGTAGTTCCGTTCTGGGGTAGGGGAAATTCGTGACTATCCACGTCCGCGAAATCGCGAGAAATCATTGAATGGTGCGCCCCGGACGTAGTAGTTTTCCTCATTAGGTTCAACAACGCAAGAATAGGCGCGTCTGTTACGCGACGATGAATAATACATTCCGATCCTCACCGAAGAACGTCCGTGGACGCAAACTGGAGCGTCTGCTGAGTATTAATAAGACATTACCATCTTTATACAGGGTGTATCTAGAAACTGGAGCGAGCTATAACTCGGTTGTTATTGACGATGCAACAAAATTGTATAGAAAAGTATTGCATGGTTTAAAAAACTGTGTCATCCTTTAATACTGCAGCTTTCTACAGAAGTGAATCGGTGTAGTCGCGAAATGCAATTGCACTTGTTCTTTTAATGCTACCCGCTGATTCTTTCGCACGATCGACTCATCGTTTTGTTCTTAATGAAAACGTATTAAAGTAGAATTGTGAAAAACTCAGTACCTGTCGAAATATTTTTATTTTTATTTGCCATCTTTAGGAAGTGTTCGAATGTTGTGGATATGAAGATTTGCACTTTGCAACTGCATCAGGATGCATTACAGGATGATACAGTTTGTTAAATTGTGCAAAATCAGTCTGTACAATATTTCCCATTTTCAATAACAACCTAGTGAACCTTCGACTCAGTCATACTGTACTGAGAAAAAAAAGAGGTCGAGTATTTTATATTCTTCACTGTTATGTGGCAATAATAAATGTATTATAACATGAAGCTGTATTTTATAGAACTTTACGTTAGTTTTAATACATTGCTTAATGAACAGATATTTTAATCAATTCTTATGCAAAAGGGTCTCATAATTATTCGAACAATATGTTACAGATTTTACATTGTATTTGTGTACTTAAGCAGTGAAATGAAAGCTACATTCGTACAAAAATTAATCAAAAAGGTTTACTATGAACGGGTAACAAATTGCCAGCAAAAAATTAATAAAACCAGGTGAAGGTGAACGTGTTTACACGAAGCATCGCATAAATGAAAATTTAAATCAACACTCTAGTCATTTCGGCCTATTCTGTATACATTTTGATTTACTGTTACTGAAATTCTAAAGGTTTCTTCGAATTATTATTAAATAAATTTCCTTTCTTATACACTTTGAATTAATAAATTCTTGCAATTTTTGCGAGGTATTACGGATAATTCGCCTATAACACTCGGTAATTCCAGTGTTACAGTCGTTCGAATAATTACGAGCGATACCTATTGCATCACACCATTTGATGTTACCAATGCGAACAGCGATTATGGCGGCAACGAATCTAATTAGCGCAGTTAGGCTTGCAGCGCAGTCTAAAACAGCGAAGTGATCCTTTCAACGCGTTCAATATGCATCATGCAAAACCGATCCAGGAAAGGAACTTTCACTTCAAATTACGTCGAAAAAGACTATAAACGAGTTAGGTGATTTCGAAACCGCTTGTGCCCACCATAAACCAAGCTGAGATATTTGAGAATTTAATTAAAATTAAAATTTTTATTGAATTTGATTAATTAAAAAATTAATCTAGTAATATTAAAATTAATCAAAATTATTACGCAAAAACTGAAAGAAAAGTTATTCGTGATTATTCTTGGTAAAACGTTGCACATTTCTTGTAAATACAGAAAAATTCAGAAAGTAAGGAATAAGTTAATTTATTATTAAAGTTAAATCTTTATTCACTTATTTATATACCTTAAGACAAAAGTAAAATTTAAAAGAGAATAAAGATAATTAATTCGAACTATAGAAAACTTTCTGTTTTAGGAGAGTAAAATAGAACTGATATACATGTTTAGTATTAATATTAATCTTCGTCTTGGAAGTTGTGAATCAAATCTGTTTTTGCTGTTTGACCATCCATTACATTTACATAGTGGAATAGATAATTCACGTGTCACCACGTCACCAGACATTACCATACAATTTTTTAAAAATCTTGTCAACACATCAGATAACTTCTTCTCTTTAATTTTATCTCGTAATTGCGATCATTGATTTGCACAAATTGAACGCGTTTTCCTCTTTCATACATACGCTCCTAAATTAGTTTTACATTTTGCTGTAGCAACTTGGAAAAACTAAATTTAAAAGTTTTAATATGTGAGAACAATCATATTGTGACTACCTCAATGGCGTCATAAGTTGTTAATTAATAATGTTTTTCACACGAAAAGAAATAATGCTTGTTTTGTAATTCGATCGCGGACCTTTATCCAAAGTAAGAATCGTCATAATCAATTCTGTGAGACGAAGGTTCAATGAAAATGTATTTCGTCTCCTAATAATTCTAATCAGTCGAAAACAATCGAACAGTGTTCATTAATTTTTCTAGAATGTTCACGGTTCATGACATCCATCAAATCCGCAGTCTATTAACCCCTTAATCAAGGTTTTCAACAAAATCTAACAATCATGAATGTTACGCGTTTCATTTCTAAAATAAGTGTACCCATACCAAAAATACACATTTCCTTTTTGCTTTTACATGTTTGTGCATTAAGACGTTCTTATCACTGTAACTGTAAACGAAAAGGTACGACAAGGTGTTAACGACGATTAAACCCTTCAGATGCGATGTCAAATGAAACAGATGAATACTGTACGCAGAAGACCGCGCGACCGAATAGCGTTTCATCTCGGAGCGTGACGGATCAGACTCGTTCACTGCGATACGCCTAAAGAAGTTTTCATTTCAAATATACTGATTTAGTATAAATCAATTATATGTTCTCGGCGCACAGTTTCGATCAAAAATAAAGCAAAAACAAAGCAAATTAGCAATATTTAAGTGTAACTCAATGTTTCGATCCCTGTGTGGATCATTTTCAAGAGCAATTGCGTCTGAAAATATATATAAACAAAATGTAATGGGTAATTCACAAAATTAATAAAACTGTAAATAATATTTTTACAGTTTTATATAATATACCGATTTACACTACGTGTACTGACCAGCTTATATGATCTTGTTTGTCGGAGAAAAAAGGTGCGAGGATTTCCCCGACCTGACGGCTCTGCATTTCAGAAACGTTGCCAGCGAAGTTCGTGCCTATTAGCCGGCAATGATCGACGTCCATCGAGCTGCTTTCCCGTGAGGTTTTTGCGGAAAAGAATCGCGGAACGAATTCCAGGCGATCCGTGAACAGTTCTCGGTCACGGTGCAACCGAGATACGCGGAATTCCCCGAGAAAAGCTTACCGCCGTGGCGTGCCGCGTGTGTTCGCGCTCAAGGTTCTGAAGAAGCCTGTTCGCGCCGAGTTCTGGCAATCTCGTTGCAGATGAGAGATAACCGACGCCGACCAATCAGAAACGGTCGCTCATTTCAGCCACGTTCAGGAGGGTTCCGATAACGCGGCTTTGATCATTACGGACTACCGAGAAACGGCGCGATTTCGAACGTGATTTCAGTCTCCGTCATGCCACGCGATTCCGCGCAGAAACGCGCCCGACTAGAGGAAACGCTTGCAGGAAAAATTTCACAGATGTCAAATTCCAGGCTGATGCAACCTCCGTCGACGTGTCAGCACTGTGCCGGAATTACAAGAATCAGGGGACATTGGGAACAGGAGCAACACGAGCGACAGAAACGTATGTATTAGGTCGTCCCGAAAGTTTATTTCGCAATGCGTACATATTGACGTGCGTTACGCAAAAGAAGCACGTCTCATTTCTTTGAAGAACAGCATATACGTATGTTCCAGTTTGCCTCGAACAAGAATATATCTTTTAATTTACTATAGGCAGTACTCTTGTGAGCATGGTGCTGAACCCCAAGATCTAGATCACGTGTCATTTGGCAATGTCCAAAATATGAAGATAAACGCGATACACTTTCATCAGCACTTTTCCGTCGCAAGTACTGTCTCATGATTTGTATAAAATACTTCCTATGTGGCCCTGATATTAAAGGCTTATGGCACTTGTTTTCGATGTGCAATTAAAATTTAATTTCATTAAATTAATATAACCATGTAGAAGTTATCTAGTTTTCAGTTAAGTTAAGAGACGCGTTCAGCTATTTATTATGTAATACGTTAATTTGTTTATGCATTGTATATGCAATATAAACCATACTTGGTTTAATTACTAGCACGTTTCGATTATCCCTAACGTGACCATTTATTTTTTTCCTCAAAACGAGGCATCTACTAACTTTTAGGTAATAGTATGTATATTCAAGAAAACGCATATTTTTCATAGCTTCTATTTATTATGTAATATGTTAATACGTTCATGCATTGTATATGCAACATAAATCATACTTGGTTTAACTACTAGCACGTTTCGATTATTCCTAACGTGACCATTTTTTTTCCTCAAAACGAGGCATCTACTAATTTTTAGGTAATAGTATGTATATTCAAGAAAACGCATATTTTTCATAGCTTCTATTTATTATGTAATATGTTAATATGTTCATGCATTGTATATGCAATATAAATCATACTTGGTTAGCTACTAGCACGTTTCGATTATCCCTAACGTGACCATTTATTTTTTTCCTCAAAACGGGCATCTACTAATTTTTAGGTAATAGTCTGTATATTCAAGAAAACGCATATTTTTTCATAGTTTCTATTTATTATGTAATATGTTAATATGTTCATGCATTGTACATGCAACATAAATCATACTTGGTTTAATTACTAGCACGTTTCGATTATCCCTAACGTGACCATTTATTTTTTTCCTCAAAACGAGGCGATTACTAATTTTTAGGTAATAGTATGTATATTTAAGAAAACGCATATTTTTCATAGTTTCTATTTATTATGTAATATGTTAATATGTTCATGCATTGTATATGCAATATAAACCATACTTGGTTTAATTACTAGCACGTTTCGATTATCCCTAACGTGACCATTTTTTTCCTCAAAACGAGGCATCTACTAATTTTTAGGTAATAGTATGTATATTCAAGAAAACCTATATTTTTCATAGCTTCTATTTATTATGTAATATGTTAATATGTTCATGCATTGTATATGCAATATAAATCATACTTGGTTAGCTACTAGCACGTTTCGATTATCCCTAACGTGACCATTTATTTTTTTCCTCAAAACGGGCACCTACTAACTTTTAGATAATAGTATGTATATTGAAGAAAACGCATATTTTTCATAGTTTCTATTTATTATGTAATATGTTAATACGTTCATGCATTGTATATGCAACATAAATCATACTTGGTTTAATTACTAGCACGTTTCGATTATCCCTAACGTGACCATTTGTAATAAATCTCATATGAGATTTTCTAAAATAAAAAAAAAATACCTCATAATTTGATACGTCGCAACATAAAAAACAAGAAGCATCCCTAGTGAAGGCTTAGGCAAGTCGCGTCGATCGGAATTGTCAACGGTCGCAGACGGTGATGGTGTCGGTGTCGATGTCGGTGTCGGCGCGGCGTTCGTCGAAGGAGAAAATCCGATTTTTAAAGTCGGTCGTTCTTTTTCGTTTTTTCTTCTCCCGCCTGAAAAGGTATCGGCCATAAATCACGGGATCTCGCGAATAAAATGGTGGCAACCGGTTCCGCGGGCACGAATATAAAAAAGCCCCGGGCCGCTGATCCCCTTTGAACCGCGC
Source organism: Lasioglossum villosulum (assembly GCA_963971365.1). Classification (NCBI taxonomy): domain Eukaryota; kingdom Metazoa; phylum Arthropoda; class Insecta; order Hymenoptera; family Halictidae; genus Lasioglossum; species Lasioglossum villosulum. The sequence goes on from OZ020502.1 coordinate 24,420,067, forward strand.
CTTTACAGGCTAATACAACGGATTAACGATCGGGGAACATCGGTAAATCGTAATCGGCACAATCGCAAGTGACAGATCCTCTCTTCCAGATTCCACGGGGGCCCCGTGAGAACCGGACTTAAGGAGCACGTGGGAACTAGGAAGGCTAGGTTTGCGACGACGTTGTTGGCAGGCGCCAGCGACGACGATCGAAGCGCGCTGCTCTCGGCCGCTCTCCTCCATCAAACGGGATTCATCTCTGTAAATCATCCCCCACAAACGTATTCGGCTCACGTAACACGATCGCCGTTCGCCTCGCGTTCGGGATAGAAACTTTCGACTGGTTCGCATGCCGGGCTGCATTTTCACCTTGGCTCGTGGCCGTCGTCGCTCGAAAGCCCGACGGGCACGTACGTTCCCCGTGCATCCCCGAGATAAACGTGCTAGAGAACGCGAAATCGCGTCGATCGACCGAGACCACTTCGATTGATCGACGATAGAAAATTGAGCAGATGCTAAACGTTCTTTTCGAACTTCGGTTCTACAAGAATATCAAACTTCCTTCTAGATTTCATTATCAACCCTTATCCGTCCCCCATTTTGTTTTAAATTATTTATTTATGAAGGTCGCATCAACATCTAGGTCATTAGCGACTACAATAATTACAATATCTTATTACAAGTGATCATATTTGCACTGAGGGCTAGTAGTGACTATATTTAATATGTAACAATTTGATACATTATACATCATAGAAATTTATAGATACATTATACATTTCACTACAAAGAATGGTACATATTTGTAGTTTTTAGGAATAATATCATTTTAACGATGTTCTTGTTAATGTTTAAACATTCACTAAGAGCCAAGTATAGTAAAATAACGATCAAACCAAAGCGCCGTGAAAAATTAATTCTTATATATCAAAAATTGCGATCGATAAAAATATCCACTATTTATTCACTAAGATTGTTAGGAATAACCAATCGACGTCTTTGGAAGGAAAAAAGTGGACAATGAAGGATGAGGTGTCCCCCATTTTTGCAACTTAATCCTTCGGGGACGAAGGTGGATTGTTTGTGTCTAATATGGTCAACGTTACATTATATTACGGAGCATTCAATGGTCTCTACATAATATAGACCAGGAGTTCCTACGAGGTCCCGGTGAACCCGTTGGAGGTCGATGAAAGATTAAATAGGGTCTACAATATTCCAGAGGTCTATTGGGAGTTAATGATAAAGGGTATAGCCGGATAAGATGGTCAAAAATGCCCTTGAACCGAATTGTATCGACGAAGTGTCATTCGATAGGGCACCGAAAAAAAGCATACTGTGCAAAATCTCAACCCTGTATCTCGATCGGGAGGGTAGTTATGGGGTAAAATCGAAAAATCAGTTTTTGGACAATTTACCCTAGTTAATTATGTATAAAAATTCTGAGAAAAATGTGACATATGTAAAGTATCCAAATGCATACTTCACAATTGATTTCAGATTTTTAAATTGAAAATTCTACTTGTAAAAAATCAAAAACCTCAAAAAAATCGAAAAAATGCAGATTTCACATGGAAGTTCTAGAGTGACAACTTTTATATTTTTACAGTAGCGATATATTGTTATTGGTATGGTTCACGAATTTTTTCAGATTTTTTGGTTTACTGCGCCGTTGTCAAAAAAAATAAAAACCGATTTTTTCGACGTTTTTTCCGCGAAGAACTAAGTTAACCTTAAAATTATAACGTTCTATTTATTTTTTAAGTCTATCAGGCTCTGATAAACCTTGAACATTTCTCAAAAATAATTAAACAATGAAATCGGCTTGATTAGTATTTTTACTGTCAGCGTATTAGATCTGAAAGTATTAAACAGATTCCCAACAGATCGGTTGGCTCAGCGCATTGACCGTTCGGCTGTTAACACGCTTATACTAGGTTCGCGCCCGGCATACGTATACTTTTTTTTTACTTGATTAATTCTTTTTTTTATGTCTAACTGTATAATAATCAATGGTATTTTTGTAGATTTCTTTTAGAAGCAATATTTAAATATTTAAAACATATTTTAAGGTAAAATTTTAAGAATGTCATTCGTACTGTCGGTTGTTGCTCGCACGTGGCAGCAATTATTTATTATCTCTCACATGCTCGATACCTCTAAAAAATTATAAGATCTGCTGAAATATTGAGAAAGATTTTTTTCTCATTCAATCAATTCAACCAAGAAGAAGTGATACCGGTCATTAATGAAGATAGTGACGAAGACTGAGGACATCACATGGTGAAATATTGAAACATGCTTCTACACAACGGTGTGGTTCATAGACAACAAGTGCTGTTCCACACAAAAGAATGAGGTACCATAAACGAATAATACAAAAGAATAGTATTACAATGGATTTTCTCTATAATGGAGTATTTAAAACTCGAAGACACGTATAGCTTTAATGCAGAAAATATTTAATACTACCAGAATTAAGAAGATGCATAACTAAAAATTGATGATATTAACAATTGCTCCAAAATTTTTTTTGCGAATTTGACCTTAACATATTGTTTAAATATTTAAATATTGCTTCTAAAAGAAATCTACAAAAATACCATTGATTATTATACAGTTAGACATAAAAAAAAGAATTAATCAAGTAAAAAAAAAAGTATACGTATGCCGGGCGCGAACCTAGTATAAGCGTGTTAACAGCCGAACGGTCAATGCGCTGAGCCAACCGATCTGTTGGGAATCTGTTTAATACTTTCAGATCTAATACGCTGACAGTAAAAATACTAATCAAGCCGATTTCATTGTTTAATTATTTTTGAGAAATGTTCAAGGTTTATCAGAGCCTGATAGACTTAAAAAATAAATAGAACGTTATAATTTTAAGGTTAACTTAGTTCTTCGCGGAAAAAACGTCGAAAAAATCGGTTTTTATTTTTTTTGACAACGGCGCAGTAAACCAAAAAATCTGAAAAAATTCGTGAACCATACCAATAACAATATATCGCTACTGTAAAAATATAAAAGTTGTCACTCTAGAACTTCCATGTGAAATCTGCATTTTTTCGATTTTTTTGAGGTTTTTGATTTTTTACAAGTAGAATTTTCAATTTAAAAATCTGAAATCAATTGTGAAGTATGCATTTGGATACTTTACATATGTCACATTTTTCTCAGAATTTTTATACATAATTAACTAGGGTAAATTGTCCAAAAACTGATTTTTCGATTTTACCCCATAACTATCCCTCCCGATCGAGATACAGGATTGAGATTTTGCACAGTATGCTTTTTTTCGGTGCCCTATCGAATGACACTTCGTCGATACAATTCGGTTCAAGGGCATTTTTGACCATCTTATCCGGCTATACCCTTTTTCAGTTTTAAAATTTTCTTTAATTTTTAAGGGATGTAATTATCACGTAACAATGTTCGTTTTAATACGTACACTACTGTGCAAAAGAAAGAAGCATTTGGTATTCTCTTCGTAAATACTTTTGGTTCTGAAACGATTAAATAATCTCGAACTGTTAGTAATCGTAATTCTCGCAACGATTTCAGTTCTCGTGACACCTCTACTAAGAAATTTCCCACCTCACGCCGTTAAATTTTTCCAGGGAAACTCTTCCGTAACTTCAATTGTTCTCGACATAATCGTCTCGCACGCCCACGGCGACACTGCAGCCGCCTCTGTACTTGATCATGACCGCGGACCGCGTCATCTGAGAAATCCCTGAATCGCGACTCATTTTCGAAACTGTACGCACGTCTAACTGATGGACTTTGTTAAATATATGTAGTGGAATTCTACAATACCGCGTGTACAATGTTAAAGGCGTATTAGTCGAGTGTATATAACTTTATGACTAAAATACAGTGAGAATAGTTTCTTTACAAGATGTGACGACACGATGCGCTAGACTCGATAGTTTCCTTGCGACTGACTGCGGTCAAAGAGTTGTAAGAGCTCTAAGCAACTCTAAGAGCTGTAAACCACCCCTTAAGGGGGTACCAGACCCATAGATACGACTAACATATTACTAGATTATTACTAGAAAATCAAGTGAAAACCGTGTTTACGGGACACCATTTTTTGTTTTTATACAAGCATAAAGAGGAAGGTTCATCATAGCCCGCTCTGCTGATGATTTAACAAGATTATGTTTATATTTAATAATATGAGCGTCCAAAGTAGGGCAAACAAGTCGAGACAACCACCCTCAGGTTCCCATGTATTTTTCTAATACAAAACGGTTTGTCTGACTTAAATTATGAGCAGAGCGGGCTATGATGATCCTTCCTCTTTACAAGGAGCCCTCACACAGCTCATAGCATGCTAATATGAGGACAAAAAATGTTTTCCCGTGATTGCATTCAACTTCCCATATTTCGTTCATACAGACAGAGGCTAGAGCAAGTCTGGAACCGATTTTAGTTCAGCTACTCAAACGAGATGGCGTTTAAATAGGAGAACTATCAGCGTAGACTTGTAACAACAAAAATATAAAGGGTTTGAAGCCATTCGGATCCATCAATAGCAATAAAGATATTGATAAAATGAAAAAAACCTGTATTGATAGCGAAATTGAAGCGTTAGATTGATACAAATGTATGTTAATCACTGTTGCCAAAGTGTTCTTCAGCGTGGAGGTTGGTTACACTGATAAATACCCTAGAATCATATTACTAGATTACTACTAGAAAAACAAGTGAAAACCGTGTTTACGGGAAACCATTTTTTGTTTTTATACAAGCATGTTACGAGCTGTGTGAGGGCTCATTCTAAAGAGGAAAGTTGATCGCAGGTCGCTCAGCTCATGATTTTGTTATATTATGTTTATATCTAATAATATGAGTGTCCAAAGTAGGGAAAACAAATGGAGAAAAATTCCGCAGATTCTAATGTATTTTTCTAATACAAAATTATTTTTCGACTTGAATCATGAGCTGAGCCACCTACGATCAAACTTCCTCTGTGAAAAGAACCTTCATGCAGCTCAAAATATGCTCATATGAGGACAAAAAATGGTTTCCCGTGATTGCATTCAACTTCCCATATTTCGTTCATACAGACAGAGTCTAGAGCAAGTCTGAAACCAATTTGAGTTCAGCTACTCAAACGAGATGGCGTTTAGACAGGAGAACTATCAGCGTAGACGCGTAACAACAAAAATATAAAGGGTTTGAAGCCACTCAGATCCATTAATAGCAATAAAGATATTGATAAAATGAAAAAAACCTGTATTGATAGCGGAATTGAAGCGTTAGATTGATACAAATGTATGTTAATCACTGTTACCAAAGTGTTTTCGAGCGTGGAGGTTGGTTACACTGGTAAATACCCAGATCAGAGAGTCTGGTACCCCCTTAAACCTACAATTTCGAGAAGTGGCAATCGTTGCATACCAACACTAACTTTACAAGCAGAGTAAGGTGACCACTTTCCAACGCAGCATATCGCAATATCGTAACCTTGGAATCGGATTTAATACACCGGTAACTCACTTCAGTTCCCACGGGGCCCTAGAAGAAACGTTGCGGCGCGGCTGGCGTGTAACAGTTACTGAAACCGTACATCGCGGCGTGTCGCATCGGTGTTGCACAGATCGAACACGATGTCACGATGATCGAGGAAGAATGATTGGGCTTCGTTACGGCGCCGTTCACCGTTTAGCCGATCACAATTATCCCGCCTCACAGAGAGAGAAGAGAGAAAAACCAAGTTACGTCAAGGATGCGGCATCAAGGATCAACGAAAAAGATTTCGTCGGACGACACGTGTTCCTCGGTATTCAGAGAAACGATGAAGAAGGGAGCGGGGTGCTGAGAGGAGGCACAAGAATCGTCGATTCGCTTGGGAATCACCGGATTCGCTAGATCGAGAGGCGAGGTGCGAGTGCCAGAAAATGCCGCGAGCATAGCAATGCGGACGGATCGGCAAAAACGGAGAAAAAACGCGAAAGATCGAGACATCGGGGCGAGAAAGGGTGGGGTTGGAATAAAAGAATCGCGGAACGAGCGGCTCCGGTTCACACGATCCAATCGAGTCCGAGACTTTGCTTTCGATGCCTCTATCTCTTTCTCTTGGACTCGGATCTCTCTCCACGGTTTCGATCTGCTTCCAGCTTTTTTGCGATTTCTCTCCCCTCTTTTTTGGTTCGTTCTTTCTTTGCTCGGAGAGAGGAAGAGAGACTCGTTACAGGAACACGATCGGGATGAGCCGAGTCCACGAGAAACGGAAGACCGGTACCCCTTTTTTCAGACGCCGCGCAGAGATCAGTAAACTACCGGCGAGCAGCAGGCGAATAAAAAAGTTACGCTCGAGCGGCGTGTAAACGAGGATAACCGGAGAAAACGAACGAGCACGGGATACCACCTCTGGCAGAGCGGATACCAGAGAGGGGTCAGCTCCTGTCGATAAGTGCCGGTGAAAAGATCGGAAACTCTCTTGTTAGCTGCGCTAGATTATACGGTGTACCGGCAGCGCGGCGCGGCGGCCGCAGCGGGCAGAGTCAGGCCGATGCATCGTCTCGAGAGACTCCGTCATTTTGATAGAGCGAAAATTAGATCGAATAAATTGTTCCGCTTATTATGCTTCGGTCGGAGGAAGTGGCTATTTTGTACTGGTAATGGTCGTCGCTGTATACTCTTCACTAATCAGGAACGTCACTTTTTCTGTACTTTTTGAACAAATGCTTTTTTGCTGTTTTACGCGGCTGAATTCTTCATGCTCATAAACTAGTTTCCTGTATCCTCCGGATATAGAGTGGATTCACTGAAACATTTTTATGCAATACTCTTTTCGATCTTTTTATTAAGTGGGGTATGGGAAACTGATAATTTCAATTGATTGGTAAAAGGTCAGATGTTCAATGATGAATTCGCGACGTTGGAATATCCATTCTACGATTAGCGCAAAGATAGTTGCAATCATAACCTTTAGGTAACAGTTTAATGTATAGCGATCGTAATGAGCTTTAAGCATAAATTAAATGTTATCGGCGCGTTGGTTCGATCAATTACATACTTAAACACTATTTGCAAAATATCAAAAAATTTTGCTCAACGTTCCGATCTGAATTTAGATCCTTTTCAAGAGATAAACAAAACATTGTATCTGTAACGAAACCAAACAATTTTATTTCAATTTATACAATAAAGTATAAACAACTAAAAATGCTACTTACTTGCGTAGTGTTACAAAAATATTTAAACTATATAAATTAGAAAAATTAACAGTCTGTATGTGATTAACATGTTGCTGCATGGACAGTCAACAAGGTAGTGAGGAACGTGTCCACGCTAGGAGACTAATCGCTGATCGCGTATCAATCTATTGGCCAATATCAAAATAAGGCGGTAACGTATTTTCCATCAATCTTATACCTCAATAAACTTATGAGGTAATTAAATGAAATGAACACATCGAATGGTTTGACACAAAAATATACATGTGTATGTATGTATAAATTCTATTAAAGAGTGACCTGAATAATAAAGGATATATTTAGAAAAATATATCTATATATATGTAGGAAATGAATGATTTGTATGATATTTGTTGTTTGAATGTGAGAATCGAGAATCGTGTATGTATGCGTGAGTGCCGTGATATTGCGATTGCGACACATCTTGTTTAATCAATATTCGTTTTAGAAAAATTTATAAACATTAGAAAAGAGTAGGATATAAAAGGACGTGTTCACGTAGCGATGCTACTTTTTCACGAGATACGAAACACGTCATTACGTCAGATTTAAATACGATACGTTTACGTTAATTTCCGTTAATTTAATATTTCAATTGTGTATTTTCTTTTCGAATTAAACAGTTATTCAGTTACTTAATATATTTTCGCTTACATATATAATATATAATATATATTTTGTTTATCTCTTGAAAAGGATCTAAATTCAGATCGAAACGTAGAGAAAAATTTTGTGATATTTTGCAAATAGTGTTTAAGTATATAATTGATCGAACCAACGCGCCGATAACATTTAATTTATGCTTATAACCTTTAGAGGTTGCTTTCACCTCTTAGAAACACGATAACGTTTTTTAATATTACACCATACGACTGGAACTTTTCGAGAAGGTAGAACAATTAGTTTACCATATGATATGACAACAGATCATACAATATTCGATCTGCAAGAATACTTTTCAAAGAAGTTCCTAAGAGTAACACTTCTATCTATGAAAATTCCGCAGGAACAGATATTTTCTTGGGCGAGACGTACAAGTTCGAACAGAATTCTTTTCTAAAACGACATATAACTGTTTATTAGATAAACTTTATTTGGATATCTGCATTAAATCCTTCTTAAGATACGCTTGTACTCGTTTTGAAGCTTCAAGCTTCAACTTCCCCTAAGCAGTGTCAATTATCCTTTAAAATATTTTTACATGATGTAGCAGATACACTTTTCTTTAAAAATGCTGCAAATACAAACGTCTCCAACAACACAAAAATTTTTCTTGTAAATAAAACTGTCGTAGATTTGAAGCTTAAAGCCTGCTCTTCACGACTCCTTAAAAATTTTTAGTAGTACTCTCCACGCCACACAAGAAATCCCTCGAGACATCACAGAGGCAAAGTAGGTCCTCGCAGGCAACGGTTAGGCCATGACATCACACGCTTTAGCCAATAATTCGGCTAGAACCGAAAGTGCCAGTGGAATGACCGAATCTGATGGTTTGCCGCCACATTCCATTCGAATTCCTGTCTGAAGACTTCTTGCGAGGCACGGAGAGTACGTTCCACCTGATTTCGAATAACAAAATCGTTACTGTTGAGTGCAAAATGTGATGAGTCTGTCATGAAACGAGGCTGAACAATTCCGGATCATCTAGAAAACGCGAAAACTACTGTGGTCGAAGCTCGGCATACATAATCAAACGTCTTGCTATCGATCTTTCGGTGCGGGGAACACGAGTCTTCCAAGAACTTGAAAGAAGTTAATCCTTTGCAGGTGGCAGCTCTCAGTTTCAGTTACTGACAACCGATACGCGAAACATTAAGCCCTTTGTTTCCCGCTGGAATTGCTGCGGGTCGGCGCAGCAGCGCGGCTCGGCGGCTGGTCCGTTTCCCGTTCGATTCAGAAGCCTACCGGTGAAATTCGATCGGAGGCCCATGCAGCACCACGCGAACCGTGATTTATCGCTAGTCATGTTCCGTTGTGCCAACAATGTTTTGGCTGTCACGTCGAGAGCACACCGCCTGTAATAAAGCAAAACGATGCTGCACTAAACCGGATTACAACGTTACGCGACCCGAGAGGATTTTGCGGACCGTCCATAATTCACTCTATGCTGTTACAGGTCGAATCCTCTGTACCTGATCCCCTCGTTAAGTCATCGAACCGCCTGAACCGAACACACCGTGGCATTTTGTAATCGTGAACGAACGCGACACTACAGTCCACCCAACGAGACGAGAGAGCAGGGTCAGGGCTGGCTCATAGAGTCCAGACCCCTACGAATTGATAAATAAGTAGCATTTCTGGCACGTTAAATGACAAACTAATCCTCTTAACATCGTGAAAAACATACAAGTCCTTTGCTAAATTGAATGTTATCGGCGCACTGGTTCGATCAATTAGACAATAAGCAAGTTTGCAAAAATATTACATGAAATTTCATTCAACGTTTTGGTCTCAGTCTCATCTATTGATTGGCCAATACAGAGATCTATGTTCGTTGATTCGTTCTCGTTTCAAATCTATAAGATTTGCTCAGTCCATGTCACCGGCATGAAACCAACATGTTCTTTCGTATTCTTTAAGAATTGAAATTAATACTTTTTATAAGCATGTAAGTTTTGTACACTTTGTTTTTGAATTCAAGTCTTCTTTACGTTTCTGGTTATATAAATCACGTTTTACAAATTGTCTTTGATTAATTCTTACAGACGCAATACTGAAATGTTCTGTTCTTGAAGATGGTCTAAACTGAGACCGAAACGTTGAATTAAATTTCATGTAATATTTTTGCAAACTTGCTTATTGTCTAATTGATCGAACCAGTGCGCCGATAACATTAAATTTAGTTATGAACAATTGACGATCGAGATACAGAAAACTGATACAAGTTCTTTGGATCAATTTTTTCTTGGGTAACTTCTTCGGTCATAACTATACTGCGGATTTTATGCATTTATCACGAAAAGGGGACATTTTTTGTCCCCATGATGCATAGAATACAATGCAATAACACAATACTTTGCCCTTGAACTTCAAGGTCAAGGATAATTTTGCGGCAACTTTTTCTCACAGATCTTCACCGATCCGAAGATGTAGAATACGCCTATGGCAGCCAGGACCAAATATTTCTTTACACTCTGTACAGAGTACCAGGATACGTAGGCAAAGGTATTAGGCAAGAACAGGAGTAGGAATGTGCGCGCATGGGTGAAATGTGGAGAGCGGGCTCTCGGTTGCTAAATTGCGCGAATGGAAAAGGAATGAAAAAAGGAAGGGGACACTTATAAGACCTAGTGCCCCTGGATCTGGGATTTGTCTATCTCCCAGATCCATTAAAAAAAAGGATACGAAGGCAAAGGAGTGTAAATATTTCGTGAAAATATCGTGAACACCTCTGTCAGAGTTATCGAGTAGAGCTGTGACTTATGAGATACCCGGATACCCGGGTTACCCGTGAGATACCCGGATACTCGGGTAAACAGCGTTACTCGGATACCCGAGTATTCGGGTAAACAAAAATTACCCGAGTACCCGGGTATCTCATGAATAGACTGCGGATCTTTATGCAAAATAAAAATCGTTTGCATCATTTACAAAGCAATTCGTGTGTTTTTAGGGGGAATAATTAAAAAGTCAATTATTTAATTATGAAATTAGGCATTTTTATTTTTATGTAAAAATACCAACAAGTCTACATTTTCCGGCAATAGACACGTACGTTTCGAAGTAACGATATTGCCAGCTGTGGAAAATACTTTCTCAGAGTAGTTCTCGTAACCAGTTGTGAGATCTCATGAGATACTCGAGTACCCGGGGACAAGGCTGTCTTATGAGATACCCGGGTAATTTTACTCTACCCGGGTATCTCATGGGTACTCGGATACCCGGGTATCTCATGGGTACTCGGATATCTCATATCTCATATACCCGGGTAAAAGTTCGAGCTCTAGTATCGAGACGTTGAAGTATCGAGGCACTACCGTAATCAGCAAAGGCGTCGCAATGCAATTAGAGAAGACAAGGATCACGGGGCATTGTATGCAGGCTCGCCTGTAATCGGGCTGCGGCAAGACCGCGTTAATTTCGCCTAACTGCCAGGAGAGATTGGCCATGGACGAGAGAGTTTGTCGGGCGTGTGTCGCGCGCGGCCTAGAGAAATTGCGGCCTCGTATTCAACGCGGTGCGGTGCCGGGAATCGACCCCGACCGTGCACGGACGCCCGTAACTGCCATGGTATGTACATTGTAACCAAATGGAACAATGCAAAACCCGTGGGGCTTCGAATCCCGTCTGGCTTATTGATGTCCGCTGATTATGTAGGCGACGACGCGACTTTCTTCGACGTCGCCACGCCGCACCGCGTCGTCGCCGCTCTGTACACGGAGAAATTGCGCACCACGTAAGTACTTACACGGTGTAATCTTCGAACCGCGAGCCGTGTGATTTTCATCTGGAAAAACTGCGTTCCGTGAGCTGCCACCCAATGTCAAGGACCCTATCGCTGTCTCCGAGGGAACGGATCGAAAATGCTGGACGGGATGTAATGTTTCAGTGTTTAACAAAAAATGTTTAATCAACGGGAACCCAGTACAGTACGGTAAAAATGAATATACCTAGTCTTTGCACTGATGATGTTCGGGACTGTTCACTGAGTTATTCATAATTCTTAAACGTATTTTTGGTGGTTCAGTATTTTATCGATAGAAGTCCCCAACAAGGGTCTGCCAAGGGACAATTATCCGCCAGGGATACTATTGTTTGACTTGTGCCGAACGTAGGAAAGGACAGCGGAGCTCGAGAGGAAGTGTGAACGTAACTAACTCAATGACAAAACTTCTTTACTTCTCATTACTTTTTATGGGACTCTATGAACATATTTGTGGCATTTTTCTAATACAAATGCAAATTTCTAATACAAAGTTTCGGGCGCAAGGAAGGACAGCGTCTCTTTCTTTCCCATACGCTTTAATTCTCTATTATTCAAGTAAGTATGATCAGAATTTTATCATATTTGGTATGATCCTTATTAGAAAAATGCCAAAATGTGGTCATCAAAGTCCCATAAAAACTAAAGAAGTTTGAAATTCTGATTAGTGTGGTCTTGTCGATACACTCGAGCCCGCATAGTGTCATACTTCTCGGCGACCGAGGCCTCTCGAGTTTCGCGACCAATTAAAGGGGTACACTCCGCAGTGCTAGAGATAGCTCCGGAACACAGAACAGGTTCGATCCTGTCCGGCGATAGCATAAACTAATTTCTATGCAATTTCTACGATCGACAAAATGGAATATTTAGGGGTTCATTTCGTTTCACGCGTCAAGCGCATAGATCGCTTTCAATGCGATGCGCGCATTGACATCGTTCCGTTTCGTTAATGTGCACAGCTTCACATCAAACTTCAAATTTTTTGAAATTGCCGCTAACAACCGCTGATTTTAAACCGACTTCGCATCAAACGCTTCACTTCTGAGCTGTGGTAGCTGATGCGATGCTAATGCGCGAGAAGTGGTGGGGATCTAGGGAATTCGGAGCGTTCTGATGCAGTTCTGATGCGCGCATTGAATGCAACGGAACGCTTCTCTATGCGATACATGCGCTTGAAGCGTGAAACGGAATGAACCCTAGGTAAAATGAAGTCGACTTTTGGCCAGCCAATTCAATGAAAAGGACAACTGTGCGTCGGCGAAGAGTTATTCTTTCCGGAGGTTAAACTACTGCCGCCTACGGTACACACGTGTAATACAACCTTACAACTGGTAGCGATCTTGTAATGGCCACGATGGTTTCTCGGAGCACACCTACATGTACCGCTGTCTCCTTTTTTGTCAATCGGATGTCCGATTTCTCCTGGAGAAAAGTCGTCACGACAAACCGACGCGCCGGGACGGGAAAGTCCGTACTCCAAACGCGGCGCGGACTGTGGCCGCGCCATGAGGCAGACGGAATGGAAATACATGCACACGCATGCAGGAAGTACGTAAACAGTGTTGTTTCGATCATTCGCACTTGGTCTTAAAGTCAACATTCCGCTTCAACGAAATTGATTGGAAAATGAAAAACAGCGGACCTGCGTGGAACGACGCGACGCAGAGGAACCGGTTTCGACGTTGTCTTCGAAACTATACGTACTTTTCAACTGCGTCTTTTAACCCTCGCACTTTACAATTTTATAACTGATGATGTTCAAGACTGTTCACGGAGTTATTCATAATTTTTAAACGTATTTTTGGTGGTTCAGTATTTTATCGATATAAGTCCATAGCACGGGTCTGCTGAGGGACATTTATGCAGCAGAGACACTATTCTTTAATTTTTGCCGAACGTTCAATGTTCTCGGCGCTACGTTTCGATGAAACGGAATCATGATTGAAACGTAGCGCCGAGAACATTGAACATTTATTGTTAACAATAATACGGTCGAGATATAGAGACATGTGTGCAGAAATGCAGAGAAATTTGAACGTAGCAAATCCAAATTTCCAACTTCCTTATTTTTCATTATTTTTTTATGAGACTTCGATTACCATATTTGTGGCAATTTTCTTAGAAAAATGATACATATGATATAATTCCGATTATAATTGATTGTGTATCATTAATATTAATTAATATCATTCATTTATTATAAAACGTTAAAGTTAAAGGTATCATTAATATGTAAAAGTAAAAGTTGAAAGTATCAGCAATAAAAGATAATACTTCCAATTCTAAAGGTGTCTAAAAATTCCTTCAGCATCCAGAAATAGGAGGTTCCTGAGATCATTTAAAGCGACATGTTCTTTTGCAAAAATGGCGTCCGAGGCTTCGTTAAGGAGCTATTAAGGTGCCAACTACCAATTGTATATGATTGGTCCGTGGAAAATATTGCTTCAAATGATGTCAGGAACCTCCATTTCCAGATGTTGAAGGAATTTCGAAACATCCTGTATGCAACGACCATCCAAAATCATAGTACAGTAAGACCTCGATTAAACTATGATTATAAGTATTACGAAGGGAAATAAATTTTCGAAAATAAAAAATTTATTTTCTACTATAATGTACATTTTAATTATTCCCTCGGGTTTCGATTATCAGGCCTTAATTTATCCGGGCTGTTTGTCTCCCGATCATGCCGATTAATCGAGGTCATACTGTACATATCCAGAAAACTTATCAAATTACAGTGTGGCTCTATTTACTCGAACAGCTTGCGGGACAAGATGATTCGGATAATAGGAGTCCACTAACTCTCCCTCGTGTTATTGTTTCTTTGTTCTTACAACAAGAGTAAGTGTTCGTATAACTGGATTTCTACTCGTCTATTTGTATACGTAGACAGTGAAGTTTCTCTGGTTCTCAAGCATTAACAGAAGACGCGTTGCGACTGCTTTTACGAATGTTATGAGCTCGGATAAGTGGTATGCCCTGAGTAGTTGTTCGCATAAGAGGAACTCACAATGATTGGTCAGATAAATGGAGTTCAGTTCACCGTATTGGATAGTATGAACAATGATTTCTTCTAATTGCCAGTTGGATTGCATTTTTATTGTTTGACGAACACACTAATGCAATCAATTGTGGATACAGTGCTCCATTTTGTAAGAAACTGACGAATTCATTATCTTAAAAGGAATTTTTTTTCCGTTTTTGTACAAAGAAATCATCGAATAAGAACGAAATCGTTAATTGAACGATAATATATAAAATTATCACAATTATTATTATAATATAGGTATTATTATACAATATATGATGACAGAATAGTTCTTGAATAGTAGGAGTAATAATTGGCTGACGATGAAGACCACCAATTAATTTGTATACTTAATAACTGTACACGTTGGTTTTTTATGTTTCATTAAGATTTTAAATATCCTTGTTATCATTAGTATATTATACGAATCTGAAGTCAAAAAATCTTGTTTTTCAAATATTGAAAATAAGGAAAAAATGACTCATTTATATAGAAAATTCGCTAAGGAAGATGTATTTTTAATATCTGATAGTTTTCCGACATGTTTTGTAGGCAATTCACACTATTGAACCTCAGAAAATAATTTTTAAGTTAATATCATCAGATATATCTGATTTATTTGATATGTACAGAATTTAATTTTTATCAGATAGCTCGGTTTAAAAAAAATCATGATTTTTCTTGTACTTGGTTTTCTGAATTTATTAATAATAATAACATAAAAATAAATAAATAAATTCTAAGCACATATATAAATATTATATTAATAAATAAGTATATAAATAAATATTATATTAGTAAATAAATATAAGTAAATTGTATTCGTTATGAAATTAAAATCAATTAGGTTACTATCACTAAATACTCGTACCAAATCTCAACCCGGCCGGAGTCAGTTATGCCACTATTAAAAGCAGCACAGCTTATTTGGAGGTTCCCGCCACTTTTTCAAATCCAAATGCCGGCCGCAGTCGGGTTTCGTCGTGTGTGATCGGAACGAATTTCTCTCACATAATACCAAAGGAAAACCACATGAAGCCCGTTTTTCAGCAAAACTCTGCAGTCGTTTTAAAAATGAAAGGAATCATTTTCAGAAAATAACATAAAACACCTTTTGAAAAAAAAAAAAATTTCATTAGTTTCATGGACAAAGAACAAAGTTTTCGTCACAATTTCTTTTCCTGTCAATCCACGTTTATTGTAACAAAAATATTGAATATTTTTTTCTTCGTCTATAAAGCCAATCAAAAATTGTTTTTCGACTTACTATCTGTGAATGACACTCGCAAAGTGCAGTAATCATTCAAATTTTAGTAAATGTCGCGGGATTTCGTACATTCGTCCCACTGTGCGGCGCCTCTACCAAAGATAAATTTCGATGTTAGATAAGGCAACGCGGAAAAGGGAATGAGAGAGATCGTAAGGAAAAAATGGAGAAACGCAAGCGAGGAAAAAATGCTGAATGCAAAGTGGTGCACGAGAGCGGATCCCGTAAACGTTCTCGCACACCGCTATATGTGGTCGATGCATGCCGCACATACGTAACGAGGAATCTCGTTTCGTTGCGTTGCGTCTGGTGACCTTGGAAGCATGCGCTCTAAAGGAGCAAAACCGGCAAATGAACGCCTTCGTAATTTTAGATTCATGAGGCCCGAACGAGTTGTCCGCCGCCCTGCTCTCTGTCTCCCTTCAACCCTTTGTTTCTTGCACTCTTGCCCTTATGCGAACAGAGTGCACCTTGTATGACTCACGGGTATACAAGGATCTTTCTGTGATATCAAAATTTTGTAGCTCGGTTGCGACAAACGGGTGTCGAGTGGAAATTTAATCTCTGTTTAGATCGTTTTGAACGGTCCAAAGAATTCTGCTATAACATAAATAGATCAGATTTATCGATATATTTACAGATATATCATATTTGCAGATATCGATCGATCAGATCAATTGTAACATCGTTCGCTACAGTGGATTCTATTTAATCAATGTTACATGTATTTGCAATATGTAATAAAATAAATCGTTGAAATTAGAACATATTTTATACATGGAGACGAACGTATTTATGTTACAACCTAATACTGCAACACTATGTTTTTACTATTATTAGACTGCGGATCTTTCTGCAAAATCAACATTTTATTCGTAAATTGCAAGACACTGAAACCATATAAACATTTTTTCTATTTTTAACAATCTTAATAGGTTGAAAATAGCATACGGATGTTCTTGAATTATCTGCATTATTTTACTCTCATAAATTATATCCACCTTTTTTTGTCAAGAATGCATAAAATCCGCAGTCTAACTATTATGAATGCATCAAGTCGCGGAATCATCCCTAACATTTGAAATACCGAGCTCTATAACAACGTGACCTCGGTGGAAATATAATAAATATAAATTTTAATACATAATTGTAGAATGGGAAATCGGGAGCTTGTCATTTTTACATATTTGGTAGTTTTAACATTAATACAGTGAATATGTGAATTATTTTCAACTCATACTGTGTTTATTCAACAGTTGGCATTAATATTTCTCAGAAAAATTAACCCTCATCCGCCTCTCATTTCACGAACTGAATCTGTCCCTCGGTGTTAAATTGACACAGTGATGAAAAGAATAACAAGATAAATTATTTTTCGATGATTTTTACTTCGAATTGATGAATTAACATTTCCATATTGGATTTCTCGGTTATGTGCTTCGCATTAAAAAAAATAGAAATCACGAAGTTTCAGACAAAACTTACAAATAACAGAACGGTATAACTTATTTCCAGTGGCGGCTCGAGGCTAAAATTCGTGGGGTGCTGCACAGTTCCATACAAAGATTTTTTAATCATAAACTAAGGACTGGTTAATGACATTAAGCATAAGGATTAACATTGTACAAGTATAAAGAAAGAATTAAACGAAAAAGGACTCGTATTAAATGTTATCGATACTATCAAGTGGAAGTATTTTATATTAATACTTACAGTGTTTATATTAATACTTGTTTTATATTAATACTTACATACTTGCAATAAAAAAAACGATAATTGGTTTTACATTGAACTATACGACTTAAATTTTTGTTAATGATTTTAATGAGTTTAATGATATCACCATTTACAGTGGGTAAAAAAGTATTGGCACACTCTTAAAAAGGCAATAACTTTTTAAATATCGTATTATACGATTTGAATTTTTTTGGGAAGCTAGAGCAAATAGTTTGCTACAGAATGTGGAACAACATTTTTTCAAAAATTGCAATTGATCGGAGTTGTAGAAAAAATACTAAAAGTTGCATTTTACAACTTTTTTATGTGGGCCTACATTGGAAATTAAAAAAATACGTTTTGTAGATCTGTGTCAATTAAACATATTCTGAAAATTTCGTCGATATTGTTCGACGTTGCAATGAGCTACAAACGTTTAACGATGGTAAAAATTGCAGATTTTCACGATTTTCGGACTATAACTGCAGTAAACCTATAGACTCTCACATCTTTCGAGGAAAGATCTCTCTTCACAGATTTCGATGAAACTTTGCAGTGCATATAATTGACACAGATTGCAATTTTTGAAAAAATGTTTTTCCACATTCTGTAGCAAACTATTTGCTCTAGCTTCCCCAAAAAATTCAAGTCGTGTAGTTCAATATTTAACCAGTTATCGTTTTTTTAGAACGTCCGAATATTAATGGGAGTCACTGTATTTCGGCAAAACTGTGTGAAATTGACACGAGGGACTGATGAGGGTATATGAAAACGTTCGAAGAACCTTTACTCGGATTCTTCAGACAGGAGGCTACAAACGAAACAAGATGAAGCAGAGTGAAACGATTATCACGAGCACATAGAGGAATGGATGTTGGAAGAATTTGATCGCGACGTCGACACAGTTGCCATCGCCGAAACTGATCAGCAATACGGAATGCGTTAAGCGCAAACCACACCTACGAGAAGTAATGCAACCGGACAGCCTATTTTGTGTATCCTGCCGTGCCCTGTCCGGTCAGTATGATCCAATCATTAATCAGATAGCATTATATCCGGAACCGAGCGAACGGTTATAAATCTGCGAATGAAATCTCGATTTCATCGGCGCCGAGTCGGTCGCAAGACTCCATTTAACCCTTCGCAGCCCGAAACCCTCTACCTCTTTAATATCAGAATTTGCATCGACATCGATTCAATGATGCGATTCAAATACATTTTATGCATATGTGCACTTGTACAAAGTTAACTTTCGAAGTCGGAGCCAAAGAAACATTTCTTTACCTGAATAGGAACTCCGCTATATGCTTATAAGTGCAAGTATAGACTGCAATCTAGTTCTTACATGCATTTATAAATAAATACAACTATGGTCAAGATCCAAATGGGCAATTGAAATAGTTCTTTATCCTAATTGGGGCTTCATCATATATTATAAATTGCATGCGATCTCCAAGCTATTGCTTACGTGCAACGCAATTGTAATAAATACAACGACGTTCAATATCCAAGTGGACAACTGAAAAAATTCTTTATCCAAACAGGAGTTCGACAGTACACACATTATAAACGCATACAATATGCAATCCAGTTCTTGCCGTGCAGTTAGAAATAAATGCAACGAGATTCGATATCTGAATACGCAATTAGAATGATTAAAATTTAAAAAAATAAAACAGCCCTTAATAACCTTGGAAGACTGAAGAAGCGTCTAAGCTAAAAAAATCTTTCGTTTTTCTGACAGAAATCTTACGAAAATATCGAGACAAAACTCACTTCTTCGTTTCGAGTGATCGTGTTACTTTTTTCGAAAGAGAACACCAGAAGTTCGTAATAGAAGAGTGATTATTACACCGCGGATTTTATGCATTTATCACAAAAATGCAGTGCGTGTAGTTTAAAACAGTGAAAATGCATTTTAAAAATTTTCAATATTGGCCCACATAAAAAATGTGTAAAATGCAACTTTTAGTATTTTTGCTACAATTCCGATGAATTGCAATTTTTGACAAAATTTTTTTTCGCATCCTGTGGCAAACTAATTGCTCTAGCTGCCCAAAAAAAATTCAAATTGTATAATACGATATTTAAAAAGTTATCGCCTTCTTAAGAGTGTGCCAATACTTTTTTACCCACTGTAAATGGTGATATCACTAATAGTTGAAATTATAAAAGATTATAAAAATTAGCTTCGAAAATTAATTTTAACATTGTTAAATTATATCTTTAGATTTGAAAGATAAATTATATCTTTAAAATACATTTTGAACGTCCACTTAAGGGTTAAGACGAATAAAAATTTATAGGAAAGGGTGGAAACAAATAAAAGTGTACAATATAATAGGGAAGTTAATATACCAGTATACTCTTACTCATATTGAGAAGCAAACGATGATCTGAAACGATCGACGGAAAATTTAATATTTTTCTTATATTTTTATCTGAAAAATATTCTAATAAATCAGAGAAATTTCTCTCTTATTCCGACGTCTATAGAATGAACGATTGTTTTTCAAATTCAAATCGTATAATACGATATTTAAAAAGTTATCGCCTTTTTAATAGTGTGCCAATACTTTTTTACCCACTGTGATATCACTAATAGTTGAAACTATAAAAAATTATAAAAATTAGCTTCGAAAATTAATTTTAACATTGTTAAATTATATCTTTAGATTTGAAAGATAAATTATATCTTTAAAATACATTTTGAACGTCCACTTAAGGGTTAAGATGAATAAAAATTTCTAGGAAAGGGTGGAAAGAAATAAAAGTGTACAATATAATAGGGAAGTTAATATACCAGTATACTCTTACTCATATTGAGAAGCAAACGATGATCTGAAACGATCGACTGAAAATTTAATATTTTTCTTATATTTTTATCTGAAAAATCTATATAATAAAAATGAAATGCTGTTCGTTGGTCACGACATCACGTAAGAACGGCTGGACCGATTTGGCTAATTTTTTTTCTAAATGTTCGTTGTAGTCCGAATCATGTTTTTACAGTACATAAAATTGGAAAAGTTGCTCGGAAACATGAAAATTTGGGAAAAACTAAAAGTGTTTTTTAAATCATATTTCAATACAACAAAACGAACGTCGCAGCTTTTAATCAATATTTCAATAGGAATTTATATTATCCATATTTACTGTCTTCACATATATCCTATAGCTTTTCACAAATTCACAAAATGATCACAACCAAATTTAGCTAGTATTCTAATAAATCAGAGAAATTTCTCTCTTATTCCGACGTCTATAGAATGAACGATTGTCTTTCAAATTCAAATCGTATAATACGATATTTAAAAAGTTATCGCCTTTTTAAGAGTGTGCCAATACTTTTTTACCCACTGTATAACCGGAACGGTGCGAATCATTCGAGCATAGTATCGTACGGTTTCAGCGGATTCGTTCGCGGTTCCCGGTAACCGCGTATCGCCTGCCAGTGGTGGGAGATGTTAATCATTGTACTCGGCATCGCTTTGGGTACGGTTAATCGCGTGACAAATATACAGACATCTATATTCGCTTGGCTCGAGCCGAAGAATTTATATAGGGAGGAATGTGCGAGTCAGCAGCAGCAGAAGCAAGCGTCAGGCAGCAGGCAAGCAGCAGCACACCTCAAAGGATCATGCGAGGAGAGTCACGTGTATTTTGCCGGGACGTGCCTCTCGATTTATGAATAGGTCTCTTTACTTACGGCCCGGCACGTGAACGCGCTTTGAGAGAAACTATAAAAATAAAGGAAACAACGGAGTCACTAGACTTCGCGCGAATCTCTACGGCAACAACCGGCATGGCGGGCGGTGGGCGGCCTGCAGTGTGCTTTTCAAACGGCCCGAAATAACTCAAGTTGAAGTTTGAACGCCGGGAATTTCGTGACGCAAGATATTTATTGTCTAGGGTAAAGGTTTCGTTATTGCAATATTCGAAGATTAGCGATACCACTTATCCGCCGACCATGAACGCGGACGGGGATTTTTACTTGGATCGCGAGATCTATTTAAAACTGGCGGATCGACAAGGTTTTTCAGTTCGCCTCGAGTGACCCGACATTTCCGCTCGAAGGCCCAATTGGATCTCGAAATTGTGCTCTTTCACATTTTATTTGCATTACCCTCGCGATATTGAAACTATTAATACAATAATTCAGATTCTTCAGTTTGTCATATTTATAATATTGATAATATTTGCTAGTTTGTGCGATTTTATTCGATAGGCTTTAATTTCTAATTAATACGTTGATTGCTACACCGATATCCACAAAAGTCACACATAATCAAAACAACTTCTTTAATAATGTAAGAACAGAGAAAACGAGATTTGCCGTAGTCGATACTTTCTCCTATCTTATGATTCTAAGAGGTTACTTAATTCGTTGTGTTGAAAATTCATTTTTAGGTTTCATAAAAAAAATAGTGTCGGGCATATATGACTGAATGATAATTAATAAAACGTAATTTTTGCACGGTTATAAATTAATGTTGCGATTCCATTGATCGAGAAATCCCTGCCGAAGATATGCACCGCCTATATTCCGTTTTTTGCGTTCAAAACGTGCTGAATAAATTACTAGTAGCAGAGATACTATAGATATAAGCGACGATACATAAAACGATGTCTTAATCTCATCATTAATCATTACTCGAATCTGGCTTCCAAAGATGATTTTAGTTTGCGAGTTAAATTATTCATCGGTGTGCTGGCATTCACTGCTGAAACCCTCAAACACGTTTTGCTCAATACATCTCCTCTTTTGTTAACCACTGTTTATCATAAATAATAGATTCAAACTACTGAAATTAAAAATTCTATACTCTTCGCAGTTGAAACTTGTAAAAATATTCAGCTGCGCAATATTAACACTGCCAGGCTGCGCTACTCGATGAACTCGTGGGTTACGTAGCGAATTTAACAATTTATGATAGTCGCTTTCAAGCATAGTAAGATTCTTTTTTTGAAATGTTTGTTTCAAATGGTAATCTTTGCGTGCTTTTTGTATAATGAGGATATTAACAGGATTTCATAAAAAGACTGTATTTAGCATAAGAAGCTATTGCTTTATGTTTAACAATGAGTGTTTAACGATTTTGTCATTTCCAACATGACTACTACAAAACATTAAATAAGAAAAAAAATTTTTAATTAAACTGAATTATTTACACTATTTTTCTATTGTTTAGATGCCATTTAAAGAAATTTCGTAACAAAATCTGAAATTGAACCGTCACCATCAGATACTGAAGCTACGGTAATGTAATACCATTAATGAAATTTTTTAAATAATTGTTTTTGCTATTTGAACAAATCCCTTATCCATTTGAAACATGTTCCGAACGACCAGATACATGTATATCAAACTAGGCGAAATTTTTAACTCTTGTTTCTAATAAATTGTTAACTATTGATTTTTGATGTCACGTTTATATGATGTTAATTGATTAAAATTATATTCTAAATCAACTAGCACAATCCCGTTTCGATAGTACGAAACGTCCCTTATAAGTAGACTGCGGATCTTCGTCCAATATAAAAATTTGTTACCTGAATCGTAACAAACTGAAATAAAAATTTGTTTTCTTTCCTATTATGTTTAGCAGGTTGAAAATAATATAATAGTATGTTTAGATTTTTCTATTTTAAATTACACCTACTCATTTTTGTTATAAATGTAGGAAATGAATGATTTGTATGATATTACTTGTTGTATGAATTTGAGAATCGAGAATCGTGTATGTATGCGTGAGTGCCGTGATATTGCGGTTGCGACACATCTTGTTAAATCAATATTTGTTCTAGAAAATTTATAAACATTAGAAAAAGTAGGATATAAAAGGACGTGTTCACGTAGCGATTCGAGATACGAAACACGACATCGCGTTTGATTTAAATACGATACGTTTACGTTAATTTCATATATCAGTTGTGTATTTTCTTTTCGGATTAAAACAGTTATACAGTTATTTAATATCTTTTCTTTTATAATTGGGGGCTCAGCCGGGATAATCATAACGATCAGAGAATGCACGAGATAGTGTGAAAAGTCAGTGAAATACGTGATCCTTAGTGTGTGACGAAATGGCAGACATACATTACAACAAATCGTACATTTCCTACATAAATGCATAAAGTCCACAATCTACTTATAAGGGTAGTTTCTCATCCGAGGAAAATGATAATATGCGTTAGCATCGTAATCTGTGGCCCGAAAAAACGCTTTAAAGAGTGCCGTTCATAAGTAAAAACGTATCATTAAGAGATTTATGAAGTTAGTTTGGGCTTTTACGATCTCAGCTCACTGTGAGTCGGATCTCTAGGGTAGTCTAGGGTGCAGCGGCATGGCAGCATGGTAGGACGCGCTGGTAAATCGTGTTCCGTATCGTCTCGATTTTCCGCGGCGCAGCAGAGATTTCTCTAAAGCCAAGATAGCTGTTAGACGGTTTTGCCTATCGTTCTCTCGCTCGCGTTCCTGCGTGGAAAGGCTGCATCGCCGAGGAGAGGACCGCGTATATTTAGACGGGCTGCAGACACAAAACGACTTACCACCACCTCCGCGTCTCCTCCCCGATCTTCTCCCCTTTCTGTGTCCGATCCTCCTGCGCGCGAACTCCCGCATTTTTTTCGACGCTCGTTTTATTGGTCTCTCTCTCCCTCTCTCTCGCTCGCTCGCTCTATTCCTCTCTCTTTCATTTTCGCTTTCCGAAGTTCCGGCGATCGCGTTCAACGAGCCGAATCAGACTGCGTGAAGTGTCGGACTACCCACACAGTGTTTCGGATTGGAAAAGCCAGTGACATTTCGTCGAAAAATGAACTTTCTCATATTGACATGTACAAAGTTTGCATTACTTTCTAATTATCCATCTACCTCAAAAATAAAGAAATTAATAAAATACAGTAGGGCCTCGATTAACCGGATTCTGATTATAAACAAATACGCATAGTGGTCCTGATTGGAAAATCGAATGACATTTCGTCGAAAAATGTACTTTTTCATACTGACATCTACAAAGTTTGTATTGCTTCCTAAATATAAATCTACTTCGGAAATAAAGAAATTAATAAAATACAGTAGAGCCTCGATTAACCGGATTCTGATTATAAACAAATACGCATAGTGGTCCTGATTGGAAAATCGAATGACATTTCGTCGAAAAATGTACTTTCTCATACTGAGATCTACAAAGTTTGTATTGCTTCCTAAATATAAATCTACTTCGGAAATAAAGAAATTAATAAAATACAGTAGGGCCTCGATTAACCGGATTCTGATTATAAACAAATACTGCATAGTAGTCCAAATTGAAAAATAAAGTGACATTTCGTCGAAAAATGGACTTTCTTAATATCGATAGATACAAAGTTTGCATTGCTTCCTAAATATCCATCTACCTCCAAAATAAAAAAATTAATGTAATACAGTAGAGCCTCGATCACACGGATTCTGATTATAAACGAATACGCATAGTGGTCCTAATTGGAGAATCCAGTGACATTTCGTCGAAAAATGTACATTCTCATATTGACATGTACAAAGTTTGCATTACTTTCTAATTATCCGTCTACCTCAAAAATAAAGAAATTAATAAAATACAGTAAAGTCTCGATCACACAGATTCTGAATATAAACAAATACTCCATAGTAGTCCAAATTGAAAAATAAAGTGACATTTCGTCGAAAAATGGACTTTCTTAATATCGATAGATACAAAGTTTGCATTGCTTCCTAAATATCCATCTACCTCCAAAATAAAAAAATTAATGAAATACAGTAGAGCCTCGATCACACGGATTCTGATTATAAACGAATACGCATAGTGGTCCTAATTGGAGAATCCAGTGACATTTCGTCGAAAAATGTACATTCTCATATAGACATGTACAAAGTTTGCATTACTTCCTAATTATCCATCTACTTCAAAAATGAAGAAATTGATAAAATCTAATAAAAGTTCTAATCGCAACACTTAACATTAAACCCACCACTGCTGGTCAAATTTGGTTTTATATTTTTCATCGTACAACTATTAAAATGATGAAATTACTTGCATGGAAATTGATTCGATAAGTTTCTTTATCCAAGCACTTGTTGTAATAAAAATTGCGTGAAATTGAATTAAATAGAATCTCGTCATTTTTGCAAGCTAAAACATTTTCATTGCTTTTAGTGCTCGGTAGGTTTAGTGTTAAAGTTGGACAGTTTGAAAATAGGATATTTCGCAGAAGAAAGATGCTTATCTTCATCTGGATGCCCTGGCTAACTTGTTTAATATTCTTTAGAAATGGATTTAGCTTACGACTCTTCTTGCACACATCTTGTCATACTTATGAGACTACAGCAATAGCACACTATCTGCCATTTTACTTATCGCAAACAGTTAAAAAGCAGTATAAGGTGATATAATCAGTTGATGTATTTGGTATTTAATCCTTATTCAGTCAACGTAGAATCACTTCTGATGAATTTATTTCGCAGAATACTAGAATGCATAATAGTGAATAACGTCGATCCATTTTTCTGTGTTTTCATCTTGACACTGCCTCTTTTTTTTAAGTTGATTCACAATTAGATAGTATTAATCCTTTGCAATCCATTGTCGGAAAGGAAAATGTAAATAAAGCGGGTCCTTTTACGTATTTGGTTCTTCCTTTATTTCTATGTTTTAGTTAAAACCAAATATAAGTTCCATAAATATAAATTAGAACAAAGTTCGATAGCTATATTTAACATAATTAATAAACAAAATTATTTAAATAAATAATTTAAAGTATAAGTGTTCAATTTTAGACAAGGTATATTTATTTATCATACTTTTTATACCATCTATGGAATCGTTGCAACATTTTTCAAGTGAACTCGACGAATTGAAATAACAATGTAAAGTAACAAACGATGTAAATGACAAATAAAATAAAAATCCTTGTACATAGATCCCAATACTGTTTCCCGAACTAGTCGAGTACACGCCGAAGTCAATTTCCAAATCATCTCCGCTGTCAATTTGGAGAATTTCAGTTGCGAACATCCATCAAGTCCCTGTTCTGCATATGCAATAAATCATTATAAAGTGAATCCGAGGGAAAAGCCTCTACCAGAGAATTTTCTCTCGTTTCATCAGTTCCTCGGAGAGTTGCATTTCAGTGATACGATATACCAGGTGTCGCACCTGACTCGACTACGTCAACTGTCAACGAGTTCAGTGATAAATGTATACGACCTTCAGACGATCTTGAGCTCGAACAGAAATACCCAGATTGGTCTGTCGATAATCCTCGTTATCTGGCATATCGGTCTGTCGCACATCGGATTACGATTTAGCAGGAAGAACTCTTTGACTGTCCCCACCCCTCTCCCCGTCTCCGTGTGACTAATAAAACATACAAACCGGATTAGCTCGGGGTAATCGCGCCGTTATCCAATAATTTCACGGCGTGTGCCAAGAGAGCGAGACAATTGCCCGAGGAATGTCGTAATACAGTGTCTCAGGTGTTTCAACGGTTTCTTATTGGTATTAGTTTCTTGACGCAGTGAGTAATCGACGGGAGCACGAGGAAAGTCGAAGCATGCGCGATGCATCACCCGGGGGCAGCCACAATGCAGAGACGGTTAATGGTCCGAGCAGGAATTCGGTACTCTGCCGGCAGCTGGCAATAATGATGCTCCGAGAGATTTAGATTCTCGGCAACAATGCCCCGACCGTACGCTAAAACACCGAGTGTGTAATTTTAATTCGACGATAATCACAGTGCCCGTACTGTCATGCATCGTCTTGCTCGACCCTCTTCCGGTACCACCTCGAAGCAGACAATTGGATTTGTCATTGTTTCGGTTCGTACTTTACTCGATACATTGTCTAATTCTTCGATCAAATTGTGTTTTAACCCTTAGAAGGGTGACTCTGAGAGAGGCATCGCTAAAAATTGCTGTACATTATTAAATTGCAAGGCGTACCTCAAGGCTCCCACCTGGGTCCTCTTTTATTTGTAATTTTCATAAA
Organism: Lasioglossum villosulum; assembly: GCA_963971365.1. Taxonomy (NCBI): domain Eukaryota; kingdom Metazoa; phylum Arthropoda; class Insecta; order Hymenoptera; family Halictidae; genus Lasioglossum; species Lasioglossum villosulum. The sequence goes on from OZ020502.1 coordinate 24,447,695, forward strand.
TGACTTGACTACTGTTTTTCAACATTGCAAGTACCTCCTATTTGCTGATGATCTAAAAATCTTCAGCAGCATCTCGTCCTATGATGATACCTCCAGAATACAGGCAGACCTTGATCGTTTCAGCAACTGGTGTCTTATGAATGGAATGGAACTCAACATTAAGAAATGCCATGTAATGCGGTCGTCCCGTCGCACAGTGTGTCGAGTATATGGGAATTCGGGAAAAAAGTCGTAACTCTTAAACTATGCAATTTTCAATTAAAGTACCTTAATACTTTTTGAAATAAAATGCAAAACCGAATCGAATGATGTAAAAAAAAAATTGTTTTTAATTATTTAAACAAAAATTTTATTTTTTAGTTGCGATGATCTTGTTTTTTATGACTTTTTATTGAATAAAAAGTGGTTTACAATTTTAACGAAAATTTTTTAAAAAAGTACTATACTGTATACATTGTTTATCTAATTGTAAATCTTCACAACGAGGAATTAAAACTTAGGAGTCCTTAAGAATTCCGTTTGTTTACCTAGAAAGAAGTCTAATGTGCTTTAAATTAATATAATACAAAATCTCAAAGGAACCTTTTGGTACTTTCTGTAATACTGAATTGGAAGATTGTAAATATTTAAACAATTTTAAAACTAAATATATAATTTATAAGAATAAAATTTACCACATATGTAACTACTTATCAAATGGCACGCGTTTAAAAATAATTGCAACAAATTTCTTCGAAAGACTACGCAGAAAGCCGCCGAGCGCGAGCGTCTTTATATGGTTTTTTATTATTTTCTCCCCTTGAGCAAATGTGAGCAGATTTAAACCAACGCGAAATTAAAGTTTAATATGCCACCAATTACTGTAAAAAAATTTACGGATGTACTTTGATGTACTTTTTTTAAAACTCTAATCAAAGTTGATAAATGTTAAACATAAAAACTTAGGACAAATTGCGATTATTTTAAAAAAATGTTGTGGAAGATTGAAGGTCTTATAATGCTAAACACACCCTCTAATAATCAAATTAAAAAACCAAATAGCTTGCGAGGGACGCATGTTTAAAATAATGCACGGAATTTGACAGTAAAGTTTCAGCCTCAATTTTAATAACAAATTGATTTATTCAGTTAAAATTTAATGCAGTTTCAGAAACTACGTTTTGTTACGAACATTTTAGCATACATAAATTTTTTGGTCTTACACTTTGATTTCCGGACTTTTTTCCATTGGACGACACACTGTGCGTCGCTCTATACCTTTCATACATCCTTACCAACTAAATGACAGTATTCTCTCCTCGATAAATGAGGTAACGGATTTAGGAATTCATTTCTCCTCTACCCTAAACTTTTCCAACCATATTTATTATATTGTTAACTCCGCCTCTAAAACACTCGGTTTCATACTTCGTTTCTCCACGGACTTTCATTCAATCCACACACTTAGATTGCTATATATTTCCCTCGTCCGCCCGCTATTAGAATATGCATCAATCATATGGTCTCCGAAAAGTTCCAAGTACGAAATCATGCTAGAGAGAGTGCAACATAAATTTCTCAGATTTTGTTCATTCAAACTAAATAATCCAATGTCAATCTTTGATCACGATTACTCCGCAATAATAACTGAAATGAACCTGGAACCATTATCCGTTCGAAGAATAATATCCAACCAGAGCTTTATTTTCAATTTAATTAATAATCATGTTGACTGTTCCTCTCTACTTGAGCTAATCAATTTTTATGTACCGGAACGTGAACTGAGAACAAAAACGGGCTTTCAAACACTTAAAGCGAAATCTAACTACGGATTAATTCATCCAATAAATCGCATTATTGCAAAATCTTGTACTGTCTATAATCGTGTTGATTTTTTCATCAACTCGTTAGTAAATTTTCAAATACAACTACGCAGGATTGTATGATGGTACCAGGTCGATTGTGCATGTCCCTTCTTTGTTCATTATTGTTAAACGAGTTATCTTATATATCTTATATTTCTTTTGTTTTTCCTCTTCTTTGATATTGTAAACAGTTTTGTAAAAGGACGTCAGTCCGTTTATAATAAATAATAATAATAATAAATTGTTTACATTATTAAATGTGTAGGTGTCTAATCGATTACTAAACATTTGCAGTGGGTAAAAAAAGTATTGGCACACTCTTAAAAAGTCAATAACTTTTTAAATATCGTATTATACGATTTGAATTTGAAAAACAGTCGTTCATTCTATAGATGTTAACCGGATTTTGTATTGTACAACAGCGTAGTCGTTCTTACCTAGATAAGATCAAGTGGAAGATCAAACAGGCATGTCTGACATCAATCTGCATCGTGGGCTATTCTACTTAACCGTTTTCTCGATGAATGGAACGATGAATGTCATCGAGAATCGGTGAATAATACCATATTCCATTGCGTTATGCATTGTTACACGTTTTTAATTATTGAAGGTGTCAAACACTGTTATTGAAGGTGAAAATACGGATTTTCTAATCCGGACCACTGTGAACCGGTGCCGCGCGACGTGGCATGGCGTCGCGTCACGACTCGTGTCGTAACTCGAGAAAACAGTGCAGTTTGCCGGTCAAGCGATTTCGAGAATTAAAAATACAGCCGGCGAGCTTTCGTAAGGAGGTCGATATATCAAGGACGAGCCGTGCCCTGTTTATTCGACCACGCTATTATTGGAGTCGGACCGCGACACAATGGGATGGAAACGAATCCTAATAGAATTTACATCGCGGGACGTCGAACATCCGTGTCCCGTGTAACTACAACAACAACAGTTCGTCCGTTGTTGCAAATTGAAACAGAGATTACGTCTCCGATGGTGCGGGCTCGATGGACCGGAGAAAAACGATCGCGTTGCTAATAAGTTTAATGTAGCAAATTGAAAATCGGATTACTCGTGCATTGTTCTGTCGCGAGTCCGCTCGACTTAACACTTATCGGACTCCGCTTAAGATGCCGGACAGATACGTTACAAGAGACTGAGCAGAAAGGACGTAACGAGCACTCGAGAGATTTCTTAAGGACACCGCGCAAGCGAATTGTTACAATACAGTTCTTCTTCAAGAAGGCAAACGCAGAGCAGAATTTTCCATTTATATGTTGTATGTTCAATATTAACATACAGTGGATGTTGCAGAGAAACATATTTTTAAGTAGTTCCTCTTTTTTGTAATAGATGCAGAGAATTTTTATTCTGATGAGATGCGACTTAACCCTTCCGACCCGACAGAGGTTCGCCGTCTGTCCCCTCGCACGGCCGACGATGCATTGTTTTCGCGAATTGATTTCATAACTCTTCATTGATAAATAATATACTTTATCTAAATATACCTTATCTAAAATTGAACACTTAGTACTTCAAATTATTTATTTAAATAATTTTGTTTATTAATTATGTTAAATATAGCTATCAAACTTTGTTCTTATTTATATTTATGGAACTTATATTTGGTTTTAATTAAAACATAGAAATAAAGGAAGAAATCCAGAGCGTTATTAATTATAATGTAACATGTGCATGAGTGGCTTGTTATTTTTCACTTTCATGAATTATATACATATAATAATTTAATTATAATATATTATTATAATATATTACATTAATATATTATTATATTATATTAATATTATTAATAATATTAATATTAATTATAATATTAATATTATTTATAATAACTCTGTAAAATAACAAACCATGATTAAATTTCTTTCTACGCATTCTAAATATACCTTATCTAAAATTGAACACTTAGTACTTCAAATTATTTATTTAAATAATTTTGTTTATTAATTATGTTAAATATAGCTATCAAACTTTGTTCTAATTTATATTTATGGAACTTATATTTGGTTTTAATTAAAACATAGAAATAAAGGAAGAACCAAATACGTATAAGGACCCGTTTTATTTACATTTTCCCTATTGACTTAACCCTTCCGACCCGACAGAGGTTCGCCGTCTGTCCCCTCGCAAGGCCGACGATGCACTGTTTTCGCGAATTGATTTCATAACTCTTTATTGATAAATAAGATCGAGATTTATAAATACAAATCAAAAATCGTGTGCGCGGAGTCCCCGCGCGACGGAACTGAAACTTCTTGTTCGTATCCTTGATCCTAGGTTAACTTGGAATTATCAATAATACAGGGTGTCCCAAAATAAGTGTAACTCCCGGAAATGGAAGGTTACCTGGGTGATTTGAAACGACTCTTTCCTTTACAGAAATGGTGTCCGCGGCTTTGTTTAGGAGTTATTATCGAAAAACACGGACCAATCAGAGCCTGGATATAGCGAACGGTGTCCGACTCGGCGACAGGTCCCGCTTAAGGGGGTAGAGTACCCACGTGACATTACTAGAATCTAACCAGAATATTACCAGAAAACAAGTGAAAACAGGGGTTTACGGGAACACACCTCACGTCGTCATATCATTATATTTTGAGCTGAGTGAGGGCTCATTCTAAAGAGGAAGGTTAAACGAAGCGCGCGTGGGTCCAACTTCAGTTACATTATGTTTATATCCAGTAATGTGACTGTCCAAAGTAGGGAAAACAAATGAAGAAAAATTCCGGATTTTCTAATGTATTTTTCGATCACAAAAAGATTTTTCCTGCTTATTTAGGGACCCACGCGCGCTTCGTTTAACCTTCCTCTTTCAAATGAGCCCTCACTCAGCTCAATATAAAATCGTATGAGGATGTGAGGTGTGTTCCCGTGATCGCATTCAATTGTTTCCCAGATTCCCTTCATGAAGGGTGAGTAGAAGCAATTTTAGTTCAGCTACTTGGACGAGATGGCGCTTTGTCAGGAGAATTAGCAGCGTAGTTTCATAACAACAAAAGTGTAAAGGGCATGAAGCCACTCGGATGCATTAATAGCAATAAAGATATTGATGAAAAGAAAAAAACCTGTAATATAGCGAAATTGAAGCGTTAGATTCATACAGATGTATGTTCATCACTGTTGCCAAATTGGTTTTTCGCGCGGGGGTTGGTCACAATGAAAAATACCATGGTCACGTGGGGCCTCTACCCCCTTAAGGGGATACGGTCACCCATGGATATTACTAGAAAAGCAAGTAAAAACTGTGTTTGCGGGAAACGGCTTTTCGTCCTCATACGAGCCTATTTTGAGCTGAGTGAGGGCTCATTGTAAAGAGGAAGGTTGATCGCGCTTCGCTCTGGTCATGATATAACGAGATTATGTTTATATTTAATAATATGAGCGTCCAAAGTAGGGGAAAAATCGAGACGACCATCCTCTGGTTCCCATGTATTTTTATAATACAAAACGATTTTTCTGACTTAAATCATGACCAGAGCGAAGCGCGATCAACCTTCCTCTTTACAATGAGCCCTCACTCAGCTCAAAATATGCTCGTATGAGGACGAAAAGCCGTTTCCCGTGATTGCATTCAACTTCCCCATATTTCGTTCGTACAGATATAGTCTGGAGCAAGTCTAGAACCAATTTTAGTTTAGTTTGTTTAAAATTTTTCAATTAAAATACTATTAATAAAATTATTTTATATGAAATTTATTCCTCAATTTAAATTTCACAAATCAAATACTATTAATAAAATTATTTTATATAGAATTTTATTTAATTAAAATTGTTCAACTAAAATACTATTAAAATACTCTTTAGTTCTCCTAGTCAGGAGAACTGTCAACGGAGATTCGTAACAACAAAAATATAAAGGGCTTGAAGCCACTCGGATCCATTAATAGCAATAAAGATATTGACAAAAAGAAAAAACTTGTAATGATAGCGAAACTTGGTTTAATTAGCGTTAGATTGATACAAATGTATGTTCATCACTGTTGGCAAACTGTTTTTCAGCGTGGAGGTTGGTTACACTGATAAATATCCTAGAATCCATGGGTGACCGTGCTCCCTTAACGTGGTGCCGCTATTGGCGGAACCAGAATCAGTCCGCTGTAGCCGCGCTCTGATTGGTCCGTGTTTTTCGTTAATAACGCCTAAACAAAGCCGCGGTCGCCATTAATGTAAAGGAAAATGTCGCTTCAAATGACCCAAGGGACCTCCCATTTCCCGCTCCTACACTAGTTTTGGGACACCCTGTATTATGAACCACGCGGATACACTGCGGTATGTTTATTTATTTACTTTGGGTTTATTTTAATGTGGTCGCATTAACAGCTAGGTCATTAGCGACCATATGTTTTACATTCTAATATAATATGATATAATAATCTAAGCAAAAAACAAATTTATAATAGTTTAAATACATCAATAGATTTCAAAAAGAGGAGGACGTTTCTAGTGTTGTTCTCGTCTAAAGTTGTCTTGAGGTCGTTTGAGATGGAGAATATAGACCGTTGTGACGAGAATTTTGGGCATTCGAGTAGGATATGTTGAATACTGTTGATTACGGCGCATGTTGCACACTCCGGTGGGTCTTGTTTAGTTATCAGGAATTCGTGAGTATATCTTGAGTGTCCTGTTCGGATGCGGGTAAGTGCAACCTGTTCTTTTCTAGACAGTTGGAAATCTTTTAGTGTATCATATACATTGGTTTTAAATTTGTGTAGCTTGGTTTGGGTGCCGTTGATCCAATTTATACTGCAGAATGTGTACAGTGGCACCATCGCTTATAATTAAAGTATACGCGCAAAAGCTGTGTTTCTTCTTATTTTACACGCAGTAAAGGTTATATCTAAGTAGTCATCATCCCTGGATCAAGTTTAATCTCCAACAGAGTGCTAAAACAACATGGGGGTACAGTTCATGCGATGGCCTTGAACCGGCGAAATCTGTCGTCTCTGCGTAGCATCGGCGAGTGCGAATTACAAGTAGCGAAACGGGGATCGGCCTCCGCGTGGTCATCGCCATCGTTCCGCGGCGGTAACGTCGTGATTTACCTACTTAAAACGCGCATTGGTTCGCTAAACTTCTTTAACGCACAACGGTCGCGTTGTCTTCGTGGCTGCGGCCAATTAGCCGCGAATCATGTAGCGAGAATCACGGTAAGCGTGCACGGAAATGAGACGGGCGACGGGATCGAAGAACCAAACGAAGAGAGAGAGAGAAATGTAGAGGGGATGGCAGGGTACAAGAGAGAAAGAGAACGCTCCGCACGTGAATAAGATCCATTTACACCGAGACCTTAAGCAACCTTTGAGCACGCGCTGCGGGGTTATTCCCTCGTGACTACGAAGTTCAAAAGAAATCGTACGCGCTCCCTTTTTCCTCTGTGTACAATACTTCTCTATCGAATTCCGAGATAGCTTCATCCTTATTCGTACAGAGGAGTCGATCAATACCGGATTGGCTGAGGAAAATAAAATTCTACTGACCTAGTGAATAAACTATAATTTTTAACTAATTAAACTAAAAGAATTCTGAAACTTTTCTGCGTGAATCAGTGAAATTTTAACTGGATTTTGTATTGTACAACAGCGTAGTTGTGCTTACCTAGATAAGATCAAGTGGAAGAACAGGCATGTCTGACATCAATCTGCATCGTGGGCTATTCTACTTAACCGTTTGCTCGATGACAGGAACGATGAATGAGCGACTACAGTAATTTCTGAATCGTAGTCCCAACACCCGTGTTTTGAACGGACTACGATGAAGTAGGGTGGCTATTTTTTGATTTATGACTGCGTCTACCCTACCGCGCCGAGGCTTCAAACGACAAGCCGAACGTAGAGAAGGACAGAATGAAATAGTCCCCGTCGCCGGCACAGTTTAAAGGCCCGTGCGTCATCACAATAAAACACTAAGACCTTAACTTCTTTATTTTCGATGATATCATTATGGAACTTTCACCAACATATTCGTGGCATTTTTCTGATTAAAATCATACCAAACACGATATAATTTGGCCAATATTTAGTGGTTTAATCGACGATGAAAGTTTCCAACGCAACGAAGAAGAGCGTATTGGAAAGAAAGAGACGCGAAGAGTCGCCGTCGCCGGCATAGATCAAACACGCTGTCCTTCTTGTAAGTAAAACTTTCATCGTCGATTAAACCACTAAATATTGGCCAAATTATATCGTGTTTGGTATGATTTTAATCAGAAAAATGCCAGGAATAAGCCAGTAAAATCTCATTAAAAAATAATGAAAATTAAGTAGTTTGAAAATTCGATTCACTCGAGTCAATGTAGTGGTGTTCACACCGATATACCCGAGCCGACATCAAACATCGCCGTCCTGCTGCCCGGCGCAGCGTTGACAGGTGGTGGAATGGGTAGGCACTGGACTACGATTGAAGAGGCGACCGAGGACTACGATTCAGAAATTACTGTAATACCATATTCCATTGCATTATGCATTGTTACACGTTTTTAATTATCGAAGGTGGCAAATACATTGAAATCTTGCATACATCTGTACAACAATTTAGAGACGTTAGTGAGGACAACAATGGTTACTTGGCATAAATGATAATGGACGTCAACACGATTTACTGAATTAATTTTTACATGAAGTGTCGACATCATTTACATGGGACATATACACATATAGTAATTTTATATATACATATATAAAAATTCAAATCACTTACAACATAATTGAAAGCTTAGAACTCATGAAACTCTTGGACGTCTTAAAAGTCTTAATAGTCTTGAAAATTTTGAAAGACATAAAACTTTCGAAGGGTTGTAAGAATTGAATCTCTTGAAATCTTACATCTATTACGAAACAATGATTACGTCATGTCAGAATTGGGATGAATAACAGTATGATGTACCAATATTATAAAAAGTATGAAATTTATTGTCAAGACTTGAAATTTTCAAGACTTCAAGACTTTCAAGAGACGCAAGAACTTCTGATTTCGAATAAATATCGATTTGAATCGAAACTCTGTGGTGGTTGATTTGTTCGAAAACTTTGCAAGATAAAGTATTGTATGCCCATCACTAGATATGTAGACAAATCAAAATTCGACTCTTCAGGTAAATATTTCTTCGCGGAAGTTATTTGCAGAGAATCACTCGTCGACCACGATGAGACACAGAGAAGAAGAAGAAGAAGAAGACGAAGAAAAAAGATCAAGGTGGCCTTCCTCTCTTTTTCTCTTACGGAATGCTACATTTTTTACGCGGAGTGCAATAACAGTCGCTGAGACGAGCCGAACAGGCTTTAATGAAAGTCATCAAGGTTACGGAAGCTCGTAAATCGATTTACAAATTAACGACCGAGTCTGATTCGACAGTAATAACACATAATGTCCGCAATTTCGAGTCCGCGACGAGCTCGTTCGCGAAATGCTAATTTCTTGGGGCGTTCATATTGCAGGAGATTACCACTCTGCCAACACTGGACGACAAACACCGAATTCGTTGGTCGATGGACTTTCAGATATTGAAAAGACGAATAAGATATTGTATATTTAAATCTCTTAATCCTATGCAATCGGAGCTATTTTAACTTAAAAATTTAACATTTCTTCCGACCTATAATAATTTCATTGCATATGATTTTTTTAATTTCATTGATATGAAGTTGATATTAGACCTCGTGCGATACTTTTAAGTGTGTAGTAATTGATTAGATACCGACAAGTTTAACCCTGGAACTGCACTGTTGGGTTTCAGAAATCCAGAGCGTTATTAATTATAATGTAACATGCGCATGAGTGGCTTGTTATTTTTCACTTTCATGAATTATATATAATAATTTAATTATAAATAATATTAATAATAATATATTAATTATATTAATATATTAATTATAAATAATATTAATAATAATATATTAATTATATTAATATATTAATTATATTAATATATTATTATATTATTATAATATATTATTATAATATATTACATCAATATATTATTATAATATATTACATTAATATATTATTATATTATATTAATATTATTAATAATATTAATATTAATTATAATATTAATATTATTTATAATAACTCTGTAAAATAACAAACCATGATTAAATTTCTTTCTACGCATTCTAAGATTAGTTATTCTCCCAAAACCATTAAATATTAATATTTTCTGCTTTTTTTCTAGAATGGAACTGTAGGTTTCTGAAACCCGAGTGGGAACGTAGTACGTTGTATAAATAGTTTATGTGCATTGTTTATCTGTAACGATCCATGTTCAGGAGATGAAAGCAGTTCTCAAAATAGCGAACAAAAACATACTTTTCCGAGATGTCTCGTAAACTAGAGGATGTAAGATATCATTTTTTTAATTGATAGGATTGTAGCCATGCAATTTTAATGTTATCAGTTTAACGAACGTGTCAACCAAAAATATACGGATCCGTGACGACATTATCGAAGCACAGCGACACCGGAGAAGATCCGCGTGCGACACCTGCTACAAGCTTGTTCTCGAGGCGATGAACGTTCGGACCAGCGAGCACGCAAATATAATAAAGATACGCGGCGGGCGGTCGTTCAAAGATTACGTTCGGGTGCACGGACGTCGCATCGTGACGCTCGAGGGGTTAATTATCCATTTCTCGCGTTTATTTATTCCCAATAAATTCTTGATCAATAACCGTCACCGGTGCCTCGAGTGCGAATGTTCGGTTTGGCCATTCCCTCTGCCTTATTTTCTCTCTTTACACCGAACCTCATGCTAGGTTTTCTCTGGTTCAAAATGACCAAGAGCAAATGTGTTAACTCATAAGTGGTACAGTGTTTACTCGGATTATATACAGGGTGTTCGACTACAGGTGGGAGAAAATTTAAGGGGTGGTTCTTAACGATGATATAAGACGAAAATGAAAAATAAAAAATTGCGATTTCGGCTTCGTTATTTAGCTATTAACAATTAAAAATCAACAACACGTCTAACAAAAGTGTACGTTGTGTACGTGAAAGAGTTCAATGTTGTCCAACGATTTGTTAAACATTTTCACCTCGCTGGGGCCCCAAATGAGAACCAAGTTATGCATGCATCTGTCACTCGATACGTAACTGTCGCGTTGTGAATAACTAAACAACGAAGCCGAAATCGCAATTTTTTTATTCTTCATTTTCGTCTTATGTCCTCGTTAAGAACCAACCCTTAAATTTTCTCCCACCTGTAGTCGAACACCCTGTATATATACATATATATAAAGTATCATCGAGGACCTTCCTACAATTTGGTATACATTTTTTCACATACTTTTAAGCGTATCATTTAAGATTAAATAATCCAAATGTTCGCAAGAAATTGGAACCCTGGGTACCCGAATATCTCATGAGGTCTCACAACTGGTTACGAGAACTACTCTGAGAGAGTATTGTCCACAGCTGACAATATCGTTGCTTCGAAACGTACGTGTCTATTGCCGGAAAATGTAGATTGTTGGTATTTTTACATAAAAATAAAAATGCCTAATTTCATAACTAAATAATTGACTTTTTAATTATTCCCCCTAAAAACACACGAATTGCTTTGTAAACGATCACACGATTTTTATTTTGCATAAAGATCCGCAGTCTATTCATGAGATACCCGGGTACCCGAGTATCTCATAAGTCACAGCTCTAGTAACATTAGCTACAAGCCTCGCGCTGGCTTAATTCGCCTCTATTTGCTTTCACGAACTTTTCCTCTCACTTTCTATGTGGGTTAAATCGTTTCATTATCTGTTTTATCCTAGCTAAAAGTTGCATCATTCAATTGTTAATGAACCGATGCTCTTTTGAAGCGCACTGTGGATATAAATCACGGTGAATTTCGAACGAGGATTTTCCTCGTTGAGATACTCGTCATATCTGGAATGCTCGTGTGAGGTCGCAGCCGACGACGCATTAAATCGCGTCGCGAATGAAACCCGTGGTCGTCCAGCGTCGCCAAGCTGGCAATAAAGACTAATTGAGATTAGCACCGGGCGTGCTACGTTAAGCAGGTGCGCCCGCCACGAAAAAAAGGGATGAGGACGAAGCTAGGTGGACCGGGAAGGAAGAGAGGACGCCGAGCATGCAAAGGAAACGACGACAGAACCGACCACGGTGATACGTTCTCCCTCCTGGAGCGAGTTCGCAGCGGACGGGTACAGTTTCCGATAACCGCGTGAGACGATGCCAGTTACAGTGAACGACGAAAGTATTTGAACGCAATTTAAAACAGTATAACTTTTTTATGATCGGATCGAACGACCTGACTTTTTCAGCAATTAGAAGAATTGATTAATCAAATGGCACGCAATAAAGATTTTGAGATAACTGCATTTGCTAAGAATTACATGAAAAAGTAGAAGAGTAATGAAATTTAAAGTATGCGTTTTGTAGGTGCACGTTAGTTAGAAGAATTGATTAATCAAATGACACGCAATAAAGATTTTGAGATAACTGCATTTGCTAAGAATTACATGAAAAAGTAGAAGAGGCACTTGTAACTTTTTTATTAGAGCCCGTAATGAAATTTAAAGTATGCATTTTGTAGGTGCACGTTAGTTAGAAGAATTGATTAATCAAATGACTCGCAATAAAGATTTTGAGATAACTGCATTTGCTAAGAATTACATGAAAAAGTAAAAGAGGCACTTGTAACTTTTTTATTAGAGCCCGTTAATGAAATTTAAAGTATGCGTTTTGTAGGTGTACGTTAGTTTGAAGAATTGATTAATCAAATGACACGCAATAAAGAGTTTGAGGTAACTGCATTTGCTAAGAATTACATGAAATAGTAAAAGAGGCACATGTAACTTTTTTATTAGGGCCCGTAATGAAATTTAAAGTATGCGTTTGGTAGGTGCACGTTAGTTATACACATGCTGAACATTCCATCGAAAAGTGTACGGATCTGTGGATTTTAAGCAGAAACTGGCCAAAGGTCGCGAAAAACTATGATTTGCAACACATTTAACCGCTTGTAGCTCTTGGGTATGTTAATCTGTTTTGATGAAATTTGCAGTATGTGTATAACTAATCTAGACCTACAAAATATATATTTTGAATTTTCATTAAGGGCCTAAATAGAAAAGTTTTAAAAATGCTTCTTTTATTTTTGCATGCAACCTTGTAAATTGTAAATTCTGGAAAATCTTTTTTGTAGATCATGTAGTAAACCAATGGCTTCTAATTACTTGCCCTAGTGTACTTGATTTAAAAGTGCGTTCGAATACTTTCATGGTTCACTGTATATGACTTACACCGGCTTTCGGTGCTATTGGTTAGCTCGTGTGCAAACGAGCTTTTGTTTAACGAGACGGGTTCTGTGAACCGGGAGTTCTATGAAACTGTTTTGGGACGATTCGATTTTAGTTGCGACTTCGAGGACGTTGGTAACGATGGCAGTGAATCACCGGTTCCTGGACTTTAAAGATTTTGTGTGGAATCACAACTCTTGTTATACCCACAATTCTTTCTTTATCGTGTCCATCTTTCGTTATCATTTCCAAATAATCCACACTGTGATTCTTTTTGCGAATTTTCGTATGAAAATCTGAATATCAAAAAGTTACTTCTTTTGAGTCTTGATTAATTATTTTGTGCTGCATTTAGTCAGATATGGTGCCTTGTTATAATGTAAAATAAATAGTATTATTATAGTCTGTTAATATACATATACTATACATTTCTTTGTACTTTACGTATTTTAATATTTACCTTTATTTCAGTACGTACTTTCGTCTGAAGTTTAGAAAATGATCAATTATGAATAGACTGTGGATATTTATGTAAAATAATTGAAAAAAAAAACAGGAAACAAATAAATATTTCCTTCTTCAGATTTTTTAATAAATCCAAAAGAAATGATTGATTCACGTAACCTTTAGTGGACTGGAATAGCCATTATAGTAACCAGAGACAAACTTGAGAATTTTGCGTAACATGTTGATTGCATACATGAATTTTTCGTAAAAGAGATTAAGGTATCCAGCTTTAGCTCTCTAAGGTTACAATCTTTTAATCTTTCTACTGTTTTAACCCTTAGCACTCGAGTGGAGCCTCGGAGGCGTCACTAAAAATTGCTGTACTATTATTCACATTATTAGATATGTTGGTATCTAACCAATCACTATCAAAGTATTGTATGAGGTATTATATCAATTTCATGTCTAAAAAATTTTTTAAAATATAGAGAATAGAAATATTCTAGGTCAGAAGAAACGTTTGATTTTCAAGCTAAAATAGCTTCGAGTGCAAAGGGTTAAATCTCACCTATTCGTTTCTATCGTAGATGCATAAAGCCCGCGATGCAGTTACATTATTTTTGAAAATGCATCACGTATATAAACGTACCAATGTGACCATCTTTTGGCAGATAAGAGATTTATTACAACTCCAGAAGTTCCAAACCCGAAGTGTATGCGTGTCCGGGACCCTGGTAATCCATACGGAAATGATCAGGGTCGACAGGTAGTCGTGTACATTCACTTCACGGCCACCAGAAATCAATCAAGGTGGGTCAGCCAGGTACGCACAGGTGTTGACGGTAGGTACCAGCTCGGCCTGTTCACTCCGAGACGGGGTTTTCTCATTGTACCTACATATACCCTAAACAAGAACTAACTACCTCCTTACAGTGTTGGGCAATAAATAAATTTATTTGAATAAATAATTATTTAAGTAGGGTAACTGCACCAGTGAATGAACATTTAAGAAATTGTTCAGGAAAATATTTTATTTAAAAAAAAACTATGTGAATTAAAGGAATCTCATATATGCCAAATAGCTCCCTATACTTCATTTGTCAAAAATAAATGAACACAAATACAATGAAATTATTATTATTCTTCTTTATTAAACGTTAAATCAAAAATATGAAAAATACCAGTGAATGAACACTACATTCTAGTAATTGAATAATGCTAGTCCAATCAATGAACAAAATTACTAAACAATATTCTCCTATTTATTTAACTCTTTAATCACAATTTTATCGCTAGTATGCCGTCCGGGTTAAAATTTGTTGAAATATACAAAAGCGTTCATTTACTGGTGCCCGTTCATTCACTGGTGCAGTTACCCTAACAAGTTATTTGTTATTTGGATATTCAAATAAAACGCAGAAATAATGATTTATTTGAGCAAGTCTAAATGAATTTATTTAAAATAATAAAGTTAATTGTTATTTACAAATACAAGTTTCAATTATTATTCGTGTTAACAAATAATAAATTAAATTGTATTTTCATTCATTAATCCACCCTCCGGACGAGCCCGAACACTGGCGGTATATCTGAAAAGGTTGGTACAGCAGAGAAAAAACTTTGATTTGCAAATAAGAAATAATAAATAGATTATTCATGAAATTATTTAAATAACTTTAATTTAAATAACAAGTTTAGTTATTATTTGCAAATAAAATCACACGTTCATTTATTATTTAAAATAAAATTTGCCCAACACTGCCAATTATAAAAGAAACATTAGAATTATTAATTAGATAAACAGAATTAATTAAACGAAGTTTTATTAATGATAGCAAATGAAATTACCAGCACGAAGAAAACACACCTTTACGGTTAAATGTTAAACGTCAAGTGAGGATCACTCGAATTAGAAAATTGAACATTATTATAAAAAAACTGAAACCTACTAATATTGAATTTAATCGAATCAATTATAATCAAACAATAGATTAATTTTGCATATTTCAATAAGAAAGAAGGAACACTAGTAGAGACATCGATGTAAAATGTCCAGAAGCTTCGTTCGTACGTAAGAGACAATACCCAGCAGATAGTCCGGAGATCGGTTAATTTGCTTCGCGGCCGCGATATCGTTGCTCCCATTTTTATTGTTGCATGATAAACCGAATAAAATGGTGCAATGTGATGTCATTTGGCGATAAAGCGGTATCAGGGCAGGCACTCGAAGCGCGTTCGTCCGCCGTCGTCGTCAGTTCGTTCCCGGCGATATAAAACCATTGTGGGGGAACGAGACCGGGACGAGTAGCCGCGAATTCAGTCGTTTAGATCGACGCCGATGGGACACGGTTTTCGTCGGTGGCGGTTTCTATCAGGCGAAACAACGGCGGACGCCACGCCGCGCCGTGCCGCGCCGACTAGATAAGGCAATAGTCGAGGAACAGGTACGAAACGAGAGCGAGAAAACCGCAGGAACTCGACGCGAGAGAAAGAGAGACGCGAGCATCGGCACCGGATGACACTGGACACTGCTAGATCCTTATAAAGGAGAAGAACGGACCACTTTTAGATCTTGCCATGGCTCTCGCGCGGCCGGGAGAGCTTTCCGTCGCGATACGCGCTCGGCCACGCAGAGAACCAACGAGAAACTTCCAAGTTATTAGCTGCGACAATGAATTATTCATCAGTTTCTCTTTTTGTCCACAACAAGGTAATAATACGGGGAAAACGCCACTTGGACAGTTTAATGCCATTAATCCTGTATGCGTCAATGTTAGCCGTTCTTGCGGTTAAAGATCATTCCTTCGGCTGTTCTTAGAACGGTTTTTAGCGGCGCACTGTTAATGTCATAAATCTGCAACGTTGATCAAAATCTTGGTGCCGTGCAGCCTGTCACCTCTGCTATTATTTTTAACGAACTCCGTCATTTTACTGCAATCTCGAGACATTTTCTGTAATTATTTCTTCGGAAATACTTATTCGTTGTACATATTCCAATATTAATCACTAGACTGCAGATTTTATGCATTTATGATAAAAATGGGTACTTACAGCACATAGCAGTGGACGCATTAAAAAGATTTAACCACATCAGTGTATCAGTCTCAACTTAATAAAATAATTTTTAAAAGTATGATGTTTCTACTTGCCTCCTGTGTCTCGCAATATAGGGTAACTGCACCAGTGAATGAACATTTAAGAAATTGTTCAGGAAAATATTTTATTTAAAAAAAAACTATGTGAATTAAAGGAATCTCATATATGCCAAATAGCTCCCTATACTTCATTTGTCAAAAATAAATGAACACAAATACAATGAAATTATTATTATTCTTCTTTATTAAACGTTAAATCAAAAATATGATAAATACCAGTCAATGAACACTACATTCTAGTAATTGAATAATGCTAGTCCAATCAATGAACAAAATTACTAAACAATATTCTTCTATTTATTTAACTCTTTAATCACAATTTTATCGCTAGTATGCCGTCCGGGTTAAAATTTGTTGAAATATACAAAAGCGTTCATTTACTGGTGCCCGTTCATTCACCCGTGCAGTTACCCTATGCAAACAAATTTTTATTCCGCATAAAGATCCGCAGCAATGGCTAGATTACGGATTTTCCGCCATTACAACAGGAATTAGTAGATGCAACTTAGAGAAAATGTTGTTTATTGTACTATTTTCAATTAGTTAAAATTATTAAAGATAGAAGTAGGTGTCTGGCCTAGAAACTTTTCTTTTGCACAAAGATTCACTATTATTTTATCATGACTATGTTCTATATTTTCCCTTGTATAGATGAGCTAAGTAGATCTCACTTGTTCAAAAATGCCAGGCGTTGAAAAGTAAACAAGAATCACTGAAAGATATAAATATAAAGTTTTTTTTTCTTACTTTAATGTACTGAATCCATCTCTCAAGTTGTGTCCACATGTTTTGTAACACCTTGTATATCTAGTATCTACCTCCTAGATAGATATTTTTCTAAATCTTTGTCTCCTTTCCTCATTCCAACGATAAAGACAACGTTCTTTCGTATTGTTTAAATAAGAACATATATCTTGTACCTTGTGCCTCGTGAGTAGCAAAGATATTACTAATTACGTTGTAGACGTAAACACAAATTTTTATAGATATACATACACGCTTCCCCGGTAGTTTTCTTTGAGCTTACAATGTCGTACTCGAGATAAAGATTTTAAACAACATATTTTGTTTAAAAACAAATCACCAGATTTCTAGAAGAAGGAAATAATTAGCGACGAGTCAAAATTTATCTTCAACGTTGTGACAGAAGAAAATATGTATGGAGAAAGCAAGGTTATGCTTTAAATCAACGGTGATAACGCCTACAGCAAAGCATGGCTTTTTTCTGCAACTGGTGTTGGTAATTTAAATTTTATAGATGGGATATGAACAGTAGCAGGGTGTTTAAATATTTTGCAACAGAATTTACAAGATTCAATAATAAAAATGAACATTCACGGTGATTATATCTTCCAGCAAGATAACGACTCCAAACATATGTGCAAACTAGCGACGAAATATTTCAGTGAAAAGTTACGATTAGAAAATAATTGATCTCCTGTGGGATCACTTACATCGAAATGTAAGTGAGAAATTTCGGAATAATAAATCAGTTTTTGAACAAGCACTATGTACTGAGTGCTTGGAATAGTATTCAGTAGCGCACCCATGATTTAATCATGGGGAGGGGCGAGTTGAACAGAATGTCCCTTTTCTGCAAAAATATCTGTTAACGATAGCCAGGGCTATTATTACACAATGTTATTAGAAACTTGAATAAGTTCTCGCTGTTTCTTTTACAAAATAAAAGCTTTATTTAAATTATAAGGAACAAAAACATTTCATTCAAAGTATTCCCATACTAGCGACTACTTTCTCCCATCTTTCTGGCAGTATATCAATTCCGCGTCGGAAAAACGACGTCTTTTGAAGCTATCCAAGAATTGATCAATTTTTTAGCTTCTTCATAAGAATGAAAGCGCTGGTCAGATCATGCCTAGAAGACTTGAATAGGTACTAAGAAACAAAGGGTATCAAACTTCATGTTAATTATGTACGTCGTTTTATTGTTAAGAATACACGCAATTACGAATTTTCAATGCTGTCAACATACTTTCCGCAATCGATAAAAAAGTTATTTAATTTCTTCTGTCATTATTATGAACTTTGTGTCATTTTTGGTGCTATACATACTGGTTTGTACTATACTAAATAACATTTATTACTATATTTATTTACTATACTAAATAACATTTAATTTCTTCTGTCATTATTATAAATTTATTTATATTATGTCATCTTTGGTGCTATACATACTGGTTTGTACTATACTAAATAACATACATAATGTATATTATCGATTAATTCCCAAATTATTTATTTGAAATGGAAAATATGCATTTTTGAGACACGTCAACATACTTTCCGCGGCGAGTGTACAATTTATATACAGTGACTCCCACTAATATTCGGACACTCTTACAAAGACGATAACTTTTTAAATATTGTACTATACGATTTGAATTTCTTTGACAAGCTAGTGCAATTAGTTTGCCCAAGGATGCGAAAAAAATTTTGTGAAAAATCGCAATTCCTCTGAATTATAAAAAAAATACTAAAAGTTGCATTTTACAACTCTTTTATGTGGGCCAATATTGAAAATTTTAAAAATTCGTTTTGTAGATCTATGTCAATTATATGCCTTGTGAAAGTTTCATCGCAATCGGCTGATGTGGAAAGCAATGACAACGATTGAAAGATGCAAGAATCATTAGATTTACAGCAGTTGAAGGCCGAAAATCGTGAAAATCTGCAATTTTTAACATATTTAAACGTTTGTAGCTCATTGCAACGTCGACCGATTTTGACGAAAGTTTCAGAATATGTTTAATTGGCACAGGTCTATAAAACGTATTTTTTAAATTTTCAACGTAGGTCCACATAAAAAAGTTGTAAAATGCAACTTTTAGTATTTTTTTTATAATTCAGAGGAATTGCGATTTTTCACAAAATTTTTTTTCGCATCCTGTGGTAAACTAATTGCACTAGCTTCTAAAAAAAATGTTCAAATCGTATAGTACAATATTAAAACAGTTACCGTCTTTTTAAGAGTGTCCGAATATTAGTGGGAGTCACTGTAAATTTTCTTCTGTTTTAGGAAATCACGATCTACAAAAAAGTTCTAATCACTGAAACCGTAAAATAAATCGCAGGGCAACGGGTTAATTGTTTTCAAACATGTGGATAATCTGATGTAAACAGAGAAAATGAACGTCATCAATAGTTTGAGATCAATAACGATAGGAGATGTTGCGGTGGTTTGAGAATAAACGATGCGTCTCATCGGATCGGCCTTGTTCTACGCTCTCTCGACGAAGGCCCGAGATATGTTTCACAATCGAAACTACAAAAACATTGCGCAATTACGTGACAAACGTCATACAGTAACAAACAGAACTTCGCGATCGGGTATTATTCTGTGTAGATGTTGATGGCGTCTGCGGGAGCAAATACGCTAAAACGACGATCAAATATTTAGCCTGTTCGAGTAATTTGGAAATTAACGGGTTCAATTTCAATGATCGATAACGATTCCTGCGATAGAAACAAGTCTGGGTCAAAGCCACTGAAAAGCGAAATTGATCAGCTTCACTTTTCACAAATTTCTCAGTTTTATTAGTTGAATACGGTATTTATTCATAACAAGAAACTTATTTGCATTAATTTATCTATTGCTGCAAGAAGTCGAAAGTAAGTCAGCAGAAGTATACTTTGAATAAAAGTTGTTTCGATACTAGTCGCACTAGATCTTGATCAGATCGTGGACCCACTTTATCAGAGCAAGGGCTTAATTTTCAATGATTTAATGGGATTGTAAGATCCTTCGTGTAGTAGCTACAAGAGATTATAATGAGCTATTTAAAGAAAGATAAGTGATCGCCCGCATTATATGTACATATAGGAATGATAGCGACAACTTTAGATGATCATTTAGATAACAAGTCCATTTTAATCGATTCACTTGATCGCGTCGGGGAAATTGACATTTCTGTCTGCGTAAAATGTTTTTGTAACAAATTGTCTGCATTAATTGCAGAATGCAGAAGCTACATAGACATGTATTTCATTTCATAATAAATTTTTTTAATTAAACTGTAAAAACCCATATGGGATTATTAGTAGCATGCACGTGACTGTGTATGCTAACGTTACCAGAATAACTTAGAATCTAGGATCGACAATAAGATGGAACATTTCTGAATACAACTCTAACGGTGCAAACAGTGAGCCTTGACACTCAACCTATCGAGCACGAAAAGCGATTAAAATGTGTGAATTAATTTCTACGTGAACAACTGAATCATTTTAATAATTGTAAAAGGAAAGATATAAAATCGGTCATGTGACCGGCAGTGGTAATATTAGCGTTAAAGAAATTATGAATATAAAGTAATAATCATTTTTATAAGTTGAAAATAATAGGATAGTATTTTCAAGTTCTTTGAATATTTTCATTAATATATTTTTATAATCATTTTTATAAGTTGAAAATAATGGGATAGTATTTTTAAGTTCTTTGAATATTTTCATTATATTTTTATAATCATTTTTATAAGTTGAAAATAATAGGATAGTATTTTTAAGTTCTTTGAATATTTTCATTGTTATATTTTTATAATCATTTTTATAAGTTGAAAATAATAGGACAGTATTTTTAAGTTCTTTGAATATTTTCATTATTATATTTTTATAATCATTTTTATAAGTTGAAAATAATGGGATAGTATTTTTAAGTTCTTTGAATATTTTCATTATTATATTTTTATAATCATTTTTATAAGTTGAAAATAATGGGATAGTATTTTTAAGTTGTTTGAATATTTTCATTATTATATTTTTATAATCATTTTTATAAGTTGAAAATATAGGATAGTATTTTTAAGTTCTTTGAATATTTTCATTGTTATATTTTTATAATCATTTTTATAAGTTGAAAATAATAGGACAGTATTTTTAAGTTCTTTGAATATTTTCATTATTAACTTCCCGATTCATAGGGAAGTTATTGTAATTACCCCGAAAATCGAAAATCGATTTTTTAGCAGATCTTCACGTTTCATGGTCATTGGAGTCATTTTAGACTATTTTTATCAAAATGTTTGTATGTGTGTGTGTGTGTGTGTGTGTGTGTGTGTGCGTATGTCCGTTTGTATGGTATCAAATTTTTCGTTAACGTTTTCTGAAAAAATAACAATGCGATCAGAATAATGAATGATGCAATCGATGCGCCTCGCTGGAACTTAGAGCTGATTAGATTTTGGTCCATATTGGTCAAGTAGTTTTTTAGTTTTTTTAGTTTTTTTCGAAAGAAGTTCATTCAACAATGCAAATTATACGAGAGGACGGAATTTTTCCACCGAAGAAACAAACATAATAATTACACATATTTTATTTTTATCTTTTTATAATTTAAACAAATTTTTTTTTATTTAAAAAAAAATTTTTTTTTATTTTCCTTTTTTAATTATGCAACTAATGCTAATGTTACCGCTTAGAATAATCGAAAATTATCCCAATGCAAGAGTGAGTTATTCATCGCTACTGCCGAGAATACATTTTCAAAGAATATCGATGAAAGTACAAAAACATTTATATTACAATCTTTAGAAAAACAAGCAGTTCAATACGAATTATTAACTGAGATGAAATTGAAAGTTAATATAAAAAAATGGTTAATGGAGCATGCGAACAACGAGCATACGATGTTGGTTTAATGCGACGCCATACAGCAAACATTTCGATAAGTAGAAAACTATTGAACTTCCCTGAAAACGTATAATCTTCTTAAAACGTACACTAAATAATGATAATAATATACTGCAACTAACGAATCGGGAAGTTCTTTGTGTGGCTCGTGGAGAGTCACACACCAAATAACATCCGTACTACTAACCCTCTCGCGAACTCACAAAGCGAGCTACAACACCCCCACCCGCGAAGCTCGCGAAGCGAGCGAGCAACAATAACCAGCTAGTTATATTTTTTAAATCATTTTTATAAGGTGAAAATAATAGGATAGTATTTTTAAGTTCTTTGAATATTTTCATTGCTCTGCCACATGCATAAAATCCGCGGTATTATAATAGGAAATAAACTGAAGATGTTCGGAGAAACGTGTCATTATACAAAATGTAACAAAAAAGTGTTAAGTAATACTTTATGATTGTCTTGTTGTGCTAAAGATAATGAATTTTTCGTTGAGCTTTCAATTGGATTGTTCATACAAATTTTGTACATTACGAAGATCCACAGTTTAATCAGTGTTGTCATGATAAAACCGCAGATGATTCTACAGATAGTTATCTATGTCAGAAAAAATATGAAGCCAATTCAAGTCGATAAAGTCCATCGCGATGACGTTATACTCGCATATCCTGTACTAGTATGAGTATTCACATGTATGCTACAGAAATTTCGTCTACATCTCCATTTATTTATCGGAGCTACAGTTTGGGATAATACAATTCTGCATCGTCTTGTATTGCATCATAACAAGGAATCTGTGATAAGGAATATCAATATTTATTTAAATTTTTATATACTCTTTTTTAAATTCTCGACTGTTCCAGTGTTAGTATGGAATAAAACTAGCGAGTACGTGAAAAAGCAAAAGGAAAGGAAGATAACGAGAAAGCACAAACTAAAATGTGAATGAATGATAACGTCTCATTCACACAATCCACATTTAAGGTAATACAAAAATGTACACATTTCTTTCAATAATAATTTAAATATGTTAAAATTATTAAATTCTTTTCATTTTTCCACTATTCCAAATTGCACATACCTATAACAATATATTAATGTTATCGTCGCCCCGGTTCGATCAATTGGAACAATAAGCTAGTTTGCAAAATAGAATGAAATTTAATTCAACGTTTCGGTCTATAGTTTAGACCATCTTCAAGAATAATATATCTCATTATTGCGTCTGTAAGGATTATCAAAAATAATTTTTAAAACGTGATTTATATTAACAAAGGTGTAAAGATAACATTAATATATTGTTATGAATAATTGATCAAGATACAGAGAAATGCATAAAATTCGCGGCCTATTTATGGGCAAGAAATTATTCATACCTAAAAACTTATTTTACAGATTCACTTAAAGAAGAATAAACATTACATCGATCCTTGAACGATGTTGCATCTCACGGATCTTCACAAAAATGTTTTATCCGATGTTACAGCAAAAATGTTAATTGTCGAATATAGAGTACAGGTAGAATCAACGAGAAAGCAGAATATAAGTATCGTCTACAAAATTCAGAATCAAACATATTGCGCGAACGGTTCGCCGAATACCGAAAGTATGGATCCGGCTTAACGGCCTGCGATCCGCGACTTTCGAGTCAGACGTATGGTTCGCGAATAACGTAAACGCGCCTGGTATGTGGGTGCAATTAAACGGGTTATCGGCCGTTCAGATATACAACGCAATCGGGACGACGCGACGCAACGCGTTGCGATTTTCAACACGGCGAGATTTTAGAGCGCGCGACGTCGCGCGTCGTGAGAACGAGACGGAAATTTAGCAAAGCGAAGCGGCGACAGGCGTCGAAACGCGGCGGAAATTTCACCGCGACGAGCGCCGTATTATCATTCATCGCAGTGAGCCTGTTTACATATTCGCGAGGCGACGAACGCGTAATTCACGGCCCACGCTTTGTGTCCAAGCCGACAAATACCGCCGCGGTGACCCGCACGCGACTTTACACGCTTTTAACCATCCAGAATGCAAGTTTTCCATTCGGCCATTAAACAAAATCCCGCGACGCTAAATCGAAATTCATTTGCCACGGTACAATCGTGATAACTCGAGCCTGTGCGAAACGGCTCGCAGACGATGCAACTTATCGTACAAATTAAATTGCTTCAACCGGTTGAATGACGATTGCAACGCTTGTATGCAACGTGTGCATAGTATGTTCTTGATAATTACCTTTAAATATTCTCCTTTTAATGTTTCGTAAATTGCCCAGCAAGTTTTGGAACAATTGTAATCAATTACTATTCAGCCTAGTGCTGAATATTTTATATTTTATACTTTCATACTTAAATATTTTATACTTTTAAGACGTTAATGTTTTCTGTAAAATCCGTATCAATGTCTCGGATCGAAAACTTTTTATCATAGGTTGTAGTACACTAACTCCAGCACTGTATTAGTTACAAGTTATATACATTATATATTATATATTATACATTATACATATATATATCGATCATTTTGTTGAAGATTTATAAACTTGTACTTGTTTTGTATATTGTAGCTAAGAAATAAATATTTTGCTTTATTGCAGCAACCATATTTTTTAAATTATATATATTATATTATTTATATATAAAGCAAAATATTTATTTAATATAATATATATAATATAACATAAGATATATAATATAACATAATATATATGATATAACATAATACATATCATATAACATAATATATATAATATAACATAATATATATGATATAACATAATATACATAATATTATTATAATTATTATAATAATATATAATTATTATAAGCGAAATAACCTTATCCAAGAGTTGAGAGCGACGTTAAATAAGGAAAAAAAAAGAAATATACATAATATAATATAATATATATAATTTAAAAAATATGGTTACCGCAGTAATATTTATTTCTTAGGTACATTATACAAAACAAGTTCAAGTTTAGAAATCTTCAATAAAATGAAGCGACAGTGGATTTAAAGTTCATATTAGCAGTGTCGCATTATCGGCTACAACAGAGTGCAAAGGGTTAAATAAAAAAAGGAGACGACATCGACTACTGAATTTAAGATCTTCATAGGAATTTCCCGTGGCCAAATATCTCGGAGTAACAGTCGGTCTTTCTTCAGCTGTAAATGTAAAGCATTTGCCTATTCGTTGGTATGTAGTTCTTGTAATATGTTCATGTTAGAATATGCTTTCGAGAAATATGTTCCAAGATATATCTAAAAAAGTTGGTAAAAGATAATCTGATCGCTTTCGGACAACTATGTACCCCTCGGAATGAAAATATTTTGTAACACATTTGTTTAATATGTGCAATTTAGAGAAATACACTCGGAAATATACATATCTAGAAAAATTAAAAAGTATATTTGGATGGATGCGAAGTACTATATTCCTGAAAACAATATAATAAATTGAATGATATCGGCGCTAGGTTCGATCATTTTTAGAAAAACAACAAATGTGCAATTATTTAAGCATGTTTCTAACGTTTCGATCCCGAATTGTTTTTCTAAAAATGATCGAACCTAGCGCCGATATCATTCAATTTATTATATTACTAATTTTCGATCGAGGAGAATTTAACCTTTATTCCTCAAAACAGTCGGTTTTGCGAGGGCTAAATAAAATTTGAACAGTGCAGGTAGGCATGTGATCATATAACTTCAAAGTTACATGGCGTCATAGAGAGTTAACGACCATTGGCGACGCGACGCGACGTCGGCTCACCCGGCCTTACCTGTTTCGTTAATTACTTGAGGAACGGGACTCGGTACGTTTTATTCCAAATATTAAGTCGACTGAAAAATATTTACGATTTTTCTCAATCTAGTTCTTATGTAAATAAATTACCGGTAAACTTGTTCAAGAACATAACAATAAAACGACTTGAAACACGGTGGAAAATTGTATCTAAATATTCTTAAAAAATGAATTCAGGAAAAAAATAATTTATCAAATTACTCGCTCAGGAGGAGAATTAAATTTTATAGGAAAAGTGAGAGACTGGTGTATTTGGTTTGAGACAGTAGATTTAGTTGACGGTAATAAAACAGGTCAAGGAGTAAGACACGTGATAAAACTGACGTAGATACCAGGACAACTAAAAATTGGTATACTGCGCAGATTTAGTACGCAGCAAAGTCGAATCGTTCACCTTGCGCGCGCGTGTTCGATTTTTATCGCGCAACCAAGTACCGAGACCAAGCCCTTTGCTAATAACTGATCGGGGAAAACCAGTTTTCCTGCTAAATTCAATTAATCGCTCGTTGACTCGACTAATTTCTGCTGCGGAAATCCCCTCGACTCGGGTTTTTTGATACACTTTCTTTGGCGATCCACCATTAAATTGATGACTAGACACTTGAATTTGATACCTCATTCGCCTGGTAACTCGATCGTTATTAAAGGTAAGTATTACGCTACGTAATCTAGAAGTAACTGTAATTAATCCCCGGCAATGTAACCGCATTTCCTCTCGAAACATTTTTGCTTTAATTGTTCAACGTCGGACTACTGTGTTTTGTAGCTATAAAACGTGGAATAAATTACCGTGTCGAAACAGAGTGGCAGGAGCGTGAAATTTGTCTTTTGATGAATTAAAGACTGCGCAAGCTTCTAATCTACTCGGTTCCTAAACGACAAAATTAAAACGATCTTTACTTTTGTTAGAATCAGGGCCCAAAAATAACAGTCATTCTAAAATTTTCCACGATGAAAATCATTGATAAAAAGTTGATTATTATTAAAGTTTAAGATGATCTACACAAAACATAAACAAAAAACATTCGAAGAACAAAATGATTAAAACATATCGATTTTTATACTTCTTGGTTACAAATAACAGTTATTAGTGTCCAAAAGATTAGATCCTCCTCGATAACTGTTATCGATGAAGAAAAACTGTTTCAATTGCTCGAAGCAGTTATCTGTGAGAGAAGTTCATTTCGATCGCTTATAACAGTTATCGATGATCGAATTTCTTTTCACATGTTCGTAATGATTATTGATGAGAATATTAATTTCGGTTGCTTATTTAATCATTGACTTGTCTAGTCTTTCGAATGAAGCAACCCTGTGAAATTCATTGAGAAGGTTTCGAACAACATGACGAATCAACAGACCACTAGAACAACACAAAATCTGTTTGTCACATTAAATTTTGATTGTGGTAATTAATTTTATCAATAAAAAATTTATTAAATAATTGATTGTCTACCATTTGAAATTTGTACTATTTAATAATAACTATTAGAAATTTCCTTCATCAATAACTGTTATGAGGGATAAGAATAAATTTCTCTGATGATGAACTGATTTCTGTTATGAACGATCAAAATAAATTTTATTCATTGACAACTGTTATGAGCAACCGAAATGAATTTCTCTCAACGATAACATTTACCAACAAGATAAAATTTTTCGGTTACTTATAATCTTTATTTGTAATCGATACGATTTTAGTCGATGAAATACTTGTTATTCCATGACTTTTTTTCTTTTTGGTTATAACAGTTATGGTCCCTGGTTAGAATGTATGGCTTGTTTTGAAACGACATGTACTGGCGTTTGATAATTACTATTGTTAAGGTGTCGATACTTAAAGTGTCATTAGGAGCTCTGTTCTACATAGAAACACGACTACAATGTACACCCATTAGCTCGTTCTAACATCTAGGTCAGTGCGAGGTGTTGAACCGGTACATATTACTTCCTGCCACATCGTGACATCCACAATTGCAGTTTTCTCGAGTCTTATACTCCACTATTCAAAAAAAACAATTTCGAATAAATTCAATTTCTCCTCGTTACTCTCCAATTTGAATTTTGATTCTCGTGACTTTAGAGTCCTCAACCTACCCTGTTTTATTCTCCCGCTCCTCTCTCTCTCATTTCTCCACCCTTTCTCGATTTTCTCTTACATTCTTACCCCAACTGATGTGTATAGTATTATAAAAACAACAAGATTAAAATGAGTAAACAATATAAATTATATTTTGTACGATTTTTACAATATATCAAAAAATATATTCAACAAATTCCCATGAGAACACCATTACAATTTCAATAATTGTCGAATAAAAAGTTCACACATACATTCGTTCAGTGTTGAAAACGAAGATACATATCTACTATCAAACTTCTACAAATTAATCAAAAGAATCGCAGCCAAGAGATTGGTGATTAGACTGCGAAGTTTATGCATTTATAACAAAAAACGTAGATGGAGCTTAATGCAGTAGACAGATTCAAATAATTCAAGAGCGTCAATGTATTCGTTGCAGCTTACGACCGTAATTAAAGGATGAATGAAACTTTTATCTGTTCCTTGTACGTGAACAATTTTTATTTTCCATGAAGCTCCGCAGTCCAGTAATGATCATTTTCCGTCAGTTTCTCTTTCTCCGAATGAAATCGTTGCTTCTCAAGATTGTCGCTTTAAAAGTTGAAGCGGACGATATAAAAAAAATTCTTACAATGCTGATAGTTAATAATAACACCGCTTAAGATAGCAGACTGCTAACACTAAATGATTAGCTACTGGAAGGTATACACCAATTCAATAGAAACACGGAGAAAAACGTTGTAAACGAATAACTAGAATAATGATGTTATCGGTGCTACGGTTCTATCAAATCCTACAACTGTGTAGTAATTTTGTAGAATTTGATCGAACCGTAGCGCCGATAACAACGATATTCTAGTTATCCGAAAACATTTATCGATATAAAGAAATCATTTTTATTGTAAACGAAGGACAAATACTTATTGTATATAATATTTGGTCCCCTCAGGGTTTCAAATCCATTTACCAATCTCCCTTCATTCCACTCTCTCTAACGCCAAATTTCAGCCTGTTTCAGCCTAATTTTCAGCGGGACCTACTTTTTATTACGGTGGGTTCCGAACCACCTTTAAACGAAGACAAATAATCGAACAAATATTCGGGTGTTGAAAGAAGGGTTAGAAAGTTGAAAATACCGCGCGAGTAAGCACGACAGAATTTTCTCGTTTACCGCTGAAAGGACGGTGGTTCGAAAAGTTGCGTGCGCCGCGCGACGCGACACCGATTCAAACGCCTAGAGAATCGGCCGTTCGATTCCCGCCTTTTTCGCGCGGCGCTCTCGTTACGTAAAAGCGGCGCACGGCCCCGGTATTTTCGAGGCGTTCTCTAACCATTAAAGGAAAAGAAACTGCCCGGATTCTGACGAAACCGCGACGGAGGAGCTGCACCGGGTCGCCGGGACGTCGACGATGAATCTCTCGCTTCGAACGACCGTTGGTGCACTCGGAGATCGACCGCGTTCGATCGATTCCGAGAGAGTGCGATCGGGCGCGTGCGTTACGCAGGGGTGGGGGAGATGTACAAAGAAAAAAATAAATTGGAAACAATGGCGACTTACCGGCGGCGCGATGAGGCCTTCTCGCCCAGTCGTCTTCGATCAAGGGCGCGACCCTTCGTGCGCGCAACGTCGAAGGGCAAGAGACGACGACGAGCAAGATCGACAAGAGAACACCGTGGCAATGCATCTCGGCAGCTTTCGGTCCTATCGCGTTGTTAGTTCTCTCTCTTTCGCTCCCTCTCTCGTTCTCTCTCTTTCTCTCTCCGTCTCAGTCGCACTCGCGTATTTCTCCTATTTCGCTTTCTCGTCCCTGGGCACTTTGTGCTTCAACGCATATAGCGTGTCCCCCGTCTCGGTTCCACCTTTCGCGTGTCTCGCTCTTCTTTTCTATTTGTATCTTTTTCTCTCTCCCGATTCCTCTGCTGTCTCTCTCTTTCTCTCTCTCTCTCTCTCTCTGTCGCTCTCACTCGCGTCACTGTCCGTGCGTCGGTCTCTGTCGCCGGAGCCGCGGCCACTGGTCTATTAACGACCGTTCACTGCACGAAACTTTCTGCACTGTACGCCACTCTGTACGGTCTCGCACCAACTTCAATCTTCTCCCGCGATCCCAACGCGACACATTCGGAAGAGAAACGAGAATACGAGGATCGTTCGAACAGCGGGATCGCGGCGATGACCACGAAGACGACGACGAAGTCGACGGCAAACACACGAGCGCGTCGAGGCACGACAATACGCACGCAGATCGCGGACGTGTACGATAATGATTAGAAACAATCAGCGGGCCCGAGAGCCCGTGCTAGCCGCAATATTTACTGCAGATAACGCGAGCTGTATCGTGCACCGGTCGAGACACGTTCAACGAGCGCATCCGACGGCTTAATAGGCTAAGGTACACGCAGGATCGTTATTCTTTCGTTCCCCGTTTTTCTCTCTCGATCTCTTTCCTTCTCTCTCGCTCTCTTTCCCTCTCGATCTCTCTTACTTATACTGCCTCCCGATCTGTCTATTCGTCTCTCTTCTTTCTCTCGTCTCGATCTCTTTTTTGCTATCCTTCTTTCTCTCTTTTAGCTCGAGTGCACACAGTTCGTACACGGGCTGCTTGTCTCTCTGTCCCCCGCCTCTTCTTTCCCCGTGCTGGTCGGTCGCGCGTTCTGTGTTACTGCGCGCGCGTTTTATAAGGCGGTACACAACGAGCGACGAGTTTCGAACGACCAGAGGGACACGAAAGACCGTGCTCCGTTTCGCGGCTGTTCCTTCTGTCTTCTTCCCCTCTCCCTCTTTCTTTTCAACAATCGTCTTTCGCGCACGCACCTCCTCGCGATCTTGTTACCGTAGATCGTGTGCGCGTCAACGCGTTTCTCGAACGCCGGTGGAAGAGAACCGTGTCGCGTGGTTCCACAACACCGACTCGATATCCTCGAGAATCGAGTACGAATCGAGAGTCTCGATCGGAGACAACCAGAGATCGTCCTCCACACCAGATCGTGCTTGGTCGTGCGCGTCGAAGTAGTCGTTCCCGTCCGTTAGGCCGGCACGTATCGATGAACGATCATCGACGATACCGAATCTCGAAGTTTGTCGAAGGTCCCATCGCGCATGCGCGGCTCACAGATTTTCCGCGGTACTCGCGGTTCTACGTGGTCCCGAAGGGCACGAACACGGGTGCACTGTCGCGAAATATTCCCGAACGGACCTCGGGTCTCGGTGTATTCGCCACTGGGTTCGTTTCTCACCGTTTACTTCGCTCCTCACCGGCCTCTTTCCACGCGAACCAACAGGCCAGTGTGCGTCTGACACGGTCGGCGCGTGACTGCCGTGACTGACTAGCCGTGAGTGAGTGACTGACTGGTGGGAAGCTGTTACTCGACTCGCTCTCTACGCCCGTGCCGCCACTGAATCCGATGTATCTGATCATCGGCACCGTCTCCGGCTGGCTCGCTCGAAAAAGCTTCTGCTTTGGCGCTTGCGCCACGCCGAATCGCTTTTTCGCTTTCGTACACGCCGGTACGTATGAGCAGCCAACACGTTTGTTTGTTCGTCCGTACGGTCGTTCGTTTTCGAGCGAGAGAGCAGCGTGCTCGCTCACGCGCACACCTTCTGGCAGCTCTGTGCACCGATATTATATGTATGTGTGTATATATATATACATATATGCACACATATATGTATATATATATGTATACGTATATATATACGCACACGAAACACGAGACAGGACCACGTCTTTGCCCGCGGAAGCGTCGCTCTGTCTGGCGCTTGCACTCGGTGTATTACCGGCTCGCTCGTCTTCTCTTATAATAGTTCTGAACCACGTGCCGGTAACGGGTCACTCGCGACGGTATCGAAGTTGATCGAGCGCGCTGGTCGAAATATCCCGTGCGCGTCGGAAACGCGACGGTCCCCGGGGCCCGAGAACACCACCGATTCTACGCGTTGAGCACACGGCGTGGCGATTTTTCGGACCAGTCCGATTTCGGCGACACGATCGCTCGCGATAAACGCGCCGCCGTTATCTGACGCGGTGGTCGGTGCCGACAGATCGCCCGGTCGATCTTATCGTTTTTGTTTTCTCTCTCAGCCGCTTTTCGAAATCGATCGATTACAGGAAAGAACGCGCGGTTACACGGTTCTCGGAATCCGTCCCGCTACCACCGGCTCGGATCCGTTCGCACCACGCGTCTGCCTCTGCTTCCTATTCACTGCGTGATCCACCGGTGCGTTGTGGCGATCGCGTGACATCTCACGCTGTCCGTCTTCTTCTTCGAAACCGAACACCGTGAACGGAGATTCGGTGCGCGACGATTCAGCACCGATATCGCCGATTCTATTTCGAACTGTGTGTACGTATGTATGTATGTATAGATGCATATGCAACACACGGTCAGCCGCAAAGAGAGACACGCGTTGCGCCGATGTAGCCAACGATGACAACTGTCCGCAGGCCGGTCGAGTCCGTCGCTTTTATGGGGATAGCCGAGCACGCTGCCGCAGCGGGACCCGTGCTCCTATCGAGTGTGTGCGTACGCGTTTACGTGCTTCATGTACCGCGTTATCGTGCAAGTGCGCGTTCGCGGTCTTTCTCTCTCTTTCTCTCTCTCTCTGTCTGTATCCTTCTTTCTCCGTCCCGTGCGCGCGCACATACACGCCTCCTTGTTCCTCCTTTCTACCTGTGTATACGAACGGACGAATAGGAGATCGGTCCTAGGCGCGGGAGAGCGACTCGAGCCGGTCGAGATGCATATACGAGAAAGGAAGAAAGAAAGCAAAGGGAACAGGGGTTCACCGAGAGAGAACTCGTGTCGTCCGGTGTGTGATACCTCGATCGCGGTGGGTGTCGCGAATGACTGTGCTGTCCGAGAGGTGTGCGAGAGCGCACCGCGCGTGTGGGTGCTCCCCCATCCCCCCACCATCGAGCCATACCACCACTATCGCGATTCCCACCACCAGCGAACCGCCTGCGCCTGCCGGCACACCACCACCAACAGCGCGCGTCACACCGTGCACCACTGCGAGCACCGACACACCGGTGTAAGACTGGCAGGTAGCGTTGTAAAAATTCTAATGCTCGGACTAGTCGAACTGTTCAACCTTTTCGTTCCACCGATTTTTCAAGTGAAACTTCGTCGCTGAGGGTAACATTCTTCTGATGTAACGGAAGTCGATGTGACGGAAGTCGAAAGAGTGGCGCGAAAATTTAAACTCGGATGAACGGAGAAAAATAATTTCTTACCCCGACGGGATTCGAACCCCGGTCTACCGATTGGTAGTCCAACTTCTTCACCGCTTGGACAACCTTTTTTTTTAACAATTTTTATTTGCTTAATATTTACAGTATATATACAAAGAGGTGCAAATAAAAATACTAAAAACTACCTTATAATATTGGAGTTGGTTAGGGTTATAAAAAATAAACTCGTCGCTTTATTTCTATATATTATATCTTAGGCACTTTGGGAGAGTTTCGACGCTTATGTACTATTAGTCTTGTCGTTCCGTAATTTGGTGGCAGGTAAAAATAAGAATAAAAAAAACCCGCTTTGATATTGGGTGTGTGTGAGAGTTGTGGGTGTGTGTGTGTGTGTGTGTGTAAGGGTGAGTGGGAGTAAGTGTGTGACCGCTTGGACAACCAATAATTTCAGAATGACAGCGAATGGTTAGAACAGCACATGCAACCACGTTTTTATTTTTTTTACATGAATTAAAATAATGTAATTAAATATACTATAGATATATTAGAGATATATATTTTTTCTTTTTAAACTATACTATAAGTGAAACTTATTGCTTATTAGGTACAAATACAGATAAATTATTATACCTAATGAGCGATTAGTTTCACTTATGTTGCGCGTGGTTTCCACGCACACGATTTTTTATCGCTGCCTACCACTCGTGCACCGTCCAACTCGTTTCCTGCGGAACGGATATTCTACTTTATAGCCGAAGTTATAGTGAAAGAATTTATGAGAGAAACGGATGGGAATAAGGTACAGACCTAAGGGGAAAGGAGAGAGATTATCAAATAGAAATGGATCGAGTCAAGCAGAACTAGCGGGAGTAGAGGAAATTAGAAGAGAAGGGAAGTTATTTAACCCTTACCACTCCAGTGGTGACTCAAAGTCGCCACAAAGTCGTGTTGGTGTCTAATCAATTACTAAACATTTAAGTATTGTATGAGGCATTATAACAATTTTATATACATACAAAGAAAAATGTTAATATCGAATGGAATTATTCTAGGTCGGAAGAAATGTTTGATTTTCCATTAAAAACAGCTCCGAGTGCGAAGGGTAACTTCACACTGCGGAAATCTGTTCTTAAAGAATCTAGTTTAAACCAAAGCAAGTAGATGATCTCAAGGAAGAATCGGTGGAAAACAAGTTACTAACTTAATCAGCTCTAAGTTACTACGGGGCACATCGATTGCATCCTTCATCATTCTGATCGCGTTGTTACTTTTTCAGAAAACGTTAACGAAAAATTTGGTAACATACAAACGGCCATACGCACACACACACACACATACTAACAATTTGATAAAAATAGTCTAAAATGACTCCAATGACCATGAAACGTGAAGATCTGCTAAAAAATTGATTTTCGATTTTCGGGGTAATTACAGTAACTTCTCTATGAATCGGAAAGTTAAAAAGTTCAAGTACTCGAGTGAATGTACAAATAGCGAATGTACAATCGTCTCATCAAACCCTGTCTAAAACAGTTTGCTTCGGCTTGCTAGGTTACGCTTTCTGTTAAAGGAAAGGACGACAATCTCCAGTTGGCACCAGATTCGAAAAGAAGGTAGGTCGAACAGTCCAGGTGTCCATGGGTTTTACGAGCGAGACCTTTAAGGCGAATTCGGAAGGCCGGCTCTGGCGACATCGATCCGGCGAACGCTGTATATAGATTACATGGATACTGCAAACCATCGTTTATGCATGCGAGTCGCGTGCACCGCGAGGATTTGCATCGTACGCGCGTCGAACGTATTTAATGTCTACGTCATTCTGACGCGTGTCGCGAATCAACGAGCCGAATGAAAACTCCACCGCGATCGCGCCTCCATTCACGGTGCCGAGTCTCTCTGGCCCTCATTGATGTATTCCCATGGATGCGAATCGTCGTGTACGCGTATCCGGGAACTCTTGCTCGTCGCCGGGCGATTCTCTCGCAAACGAGATTCTGCGCTTCGCCGTCTCAATTCGGTTGCATCACCAT
This sequence comes from Lasioglossum villosulum, assembly GCA_963971365.1. Classification (NCBI taxonomy): domain Eukaryota; kingdom Metazoa; phylum Arthropoda; class Insecta; order Hymenoptera; family Halictidae; genus Lasioglossum; species Lasioglossum villosulum. Next base: position 24,483,164 of record OZ020502.1, read on the forward strand.
GTAAGAAAAGGATAGTTCTGCTCGGCGAGTTCGGATTCCACGAGCTATTCGCTTTCATCCGCTTCTCTTTCCAAACTTTGCAATATATCTTTGGGTTCGTTCCGTTTCGTTAATGCGCATGATGCGTTTTTTCTCGTGCACAGCTTCACATCAAATTTCAAATTTTTTGAAATTGCCGCGAACAACCGCTGATGCATCGACTTCGCATCAAACGCTTCACTTCTGAGCTGTGGTAGCTGATGCGGGGTTCATTCCGTTTCACGCGTCAACCGCATAGATCGCTATCAATGCGTTGCGCGCATTGACATCGTTCCATTTCGTTAATGTGCACAGCTTCACATCAAATTTCAAACTTTTTGAAATTCCCGCTAACAACCGCTGATGCATCGACTTCGCATCAAACGCTTCACTTCTGAGCTGTGGTAGCTGATGCGATGTTAATGCGCGAGAAGTGGTGAGGATCTAGGGAATTCTGAGCGTTCTGATGCAGTTCTGATGCGAGCATTAAATGCAACGGAACGCTCCTCTATGCGATAAATGCGCTTGAAGCGTGAAACGTAATAAACCGGGGATAGGGTACTCACGTGACGTTACTAGAATATTACTAGATCTTGGGCCGAAACATGGGTTTGCGGGCTTCGGTTATTTGACCTTATGCGAGCATACTTTGAGCTGCACAAAGGTGCATTCGATAGAGGAAGGTTAGACGCAGTGCGCTGTGCGCAAAAAAGTCTTTTCGAGGCTGAAAAATAAGTCCAAAGTAGAGCAAAAATCGAGAAAAGAAACCGCAGATTCCAATGTATTTTTCTGTCACAAAACGATTTTTCTGACTGATATGATGGGACACTGCGCTGAACCTTCCTCTATCGAATGAACCTTTGTGCAGCTCAAAATATGCTCGTATGAGGTCAAATAACCGAAGCCCGTGATTGCATTCATAGTCCGTTCATGAAGCCAGAGTCTAGAGCAAGCCCAGAGCCAATTTTAGTTCAGCTAATTAGACGAGATGGCGCCTAGTCAGGAGAACTGTCAACGGAGATTCGTAATAACAAAAATATAAAGGGCTTGAAGCCACTCGGATTTAGAAGATCGAAAATATTGATGAATTCATTGACTCCGATTTCTTTCACTAATTTGCTTTGTTCTTTGGTAGATAACAATAATTTCGCTGTTATTGCCATTCAGTATTAAAATATGAATGTGTTTACAGTGGCAGCAACGGAGACCAAATGAATAGTATAGGTTTGAACCGAGTGCTTATAAGGAATCCCAATTCGGGTACTGATTACGGAAGACGTGTCTGTAAGAAGGGACTTAATTTACAGGGCTTCTGTCATTGACCGAAGAAAAGAGCAGAACGAAATGGGAAGTTTTCATTCGCGCGGATATCATAAGCAATTTTGATTCGACTTCATTGGGGCCTGGTGCATAAAAGCGCCTTGGACTTATAGCGTCGTTAGCACGACTGATGCTACCGGTCATCAATGATATCAGTCCTCAGGCCGCTAATTTTACCAGTTCAGTATATCATGTCCGTCAGCCGTATACACCTGGAATATAATCCTGAAACATGGTCGTAGCGAAGTCAGAAAGCGCTAAGAGAACTTTCCATTAGCACTGTCTGATTCCACTGCGAGCATATTTCAGGATTAAATCCGCGTGCGTGTAGCCTGGCAAAGCAGAAGAGATGGCTTTAGGGAGGAGTCCGTGGGACAGGGTGAATATTTTTCTCCCCCATCCATCTCTCTGCCCATATATCCTTCTCTCGCAGCCCGTATACTCTTTTCTCTCTCTCCGCTCATACACACTTTTCTGTTCACTCGTATACCATTCTCGAGCGACTTCGACTCCTCCCTGGAGCCACCTACTCTTCGCTAAGCACGCATCCCTCGAAAAACGAACACCGTTCAGCTCCGTTCAGGTTCGAGGTTCCGTTCGCTTGCGGCTCCGCGACGATCAGCCGAACCGTGCCGAAGCGAAGGCGACAGATACGAGTAGTCGGAGCGAACATAGGAGCAAGAAGGCCGGGAACAACGGTCAGGGTAGGTGAGAGTGTTCGGTGGAGGGAGGGGGAGAAAAGAAAAAGAATGCTCACCACAAATCGTGTCCTCGGTTATGTTCGGTCGACGGGGCTGGCAGCCAGCAAACTCGTTACGAAATCGTCCCTAAGACGGGGTGACTAATTGCTAAGCGGCTTGTAAAAATTCGCAGGACAGTCTGTCGACATCGTAGCGCGGCCGTCTGATCGTCGCGCCGTTATACTTTTTGCCCGTGCACGGTCGACTAGAGAGAAGAGACACGGTGAAGGGAGGGACCGAGCAAAACGCGACAGGGTAAGCGGGTGGAACAGAGAGAAATGACGTGCCCGTGGGTGGACAAAGAGACGGAGCAAGAAAGAGAAGGGGAAGAGAGAGAGAGAGAGACAGAGAGATAGAAGGGAACGGAAAGAAAGGTAGAGTTAGGGATTGAGGCGAGAGGAAAGAGAGGAGGAGTATGCGTGTGGAGACCTTAAGGTGAGAAAAGAAAAATGGCGAAGAGTGGTCGAGGCTACGTCGTCGTCCCGCGTCCGAAGGCGAGAGGGGACGACGCTTTCGCAGATTCCACGTGAGATACCTGCGGCATTCTTCGTTCTGCACCAGGCATTAAGCCGGATGCACATTCGTCGTGGACGACGCTTGGTGAATTCATTTCCAAGAAAAATATCTTCCGCCTCGAAACGAATTTTACGGCAGATTTTGTACGTCGCGACGGCGACGGCGGCGGCGGTTACGGCACGGCACTGCGGCTGCAACGGTGTGGCGGTGGCGGGTCCCGCCGCCGCTGCACCGCGCCGCGCCGCTTCGACGCGGCCAGACAACAACAGAGAACGATCTCTTCTACTTTTTTGGTTCTCGTTTTATTTTACGAACACCAGACCGCCGACACGGACACCGGCCAATAAAACTTCTAATCCCACGATGAACCGCGCGTGATTCTTCGCGCGACGTTTACGCGCCTCTGACGCGAGATCCGAGACCGGGAACACCGAGACCGGAGCTAATCTCCTTGTCTGGGATTTTCTACGGTTCTTTTCAGAACGTCGTTGCCTTTTGTGCGTCCAGTGCGAAAAATTTGTTCTCACGCGGTTTATTTATTTCGTGTTATTTCGGCCTCGCCGGAGAGTTATTATATTCCTGTTAAATATGGTTACCGATCATCTTTCGGTTCACGTGGCAGTTTATTTGTGCAGAATTTCTTTTCACGCGGTAAATCTCTCAGTTTACGCAGCTTTTTGATATGCTGTTCCAATTTGACAAGGAGAACCCCCGCGTTGTCCCTCACGGATTTAGTTCAGACTTTATAGAGTTATAGATCTCGTTCCCCTGATTACGAAAATACCCCATTATAGGCGCAGACGGACAATAGTTTTCGAGATATTTGCAATTAAAGTTTCATAACCGTAACAGTAAAGGTTAGTTCAGATTTTTAGGCCCGTGTTCGAATCCCTTCGTGGTAAATTATTTTGTATTGTTTTTTTTCATGGAAAATGCATTTTCAACGTTAAATAAATTTTAAATAAAATATCTTTATTCGCAAAAGGACTATTTGAAAATGACACTTATTAATTTATAGAAGAAACACTAGATCTATTACTACATATACAAAAGATAATAATTATAAAACAATGATAATATTAAAATAATAATACATAACAAACAACAAATATAAATATAAATACAAATACAAAATAGAATAAATGCAATGAATAGTAGAGCGGTTAATGTGGCTTGCCATCAAGCTTCTTGTAGTTTGTACGATTATGAAACTTTAATTGTAAATATCTCGAAAACTATTGAGCGTCTGCGCCTATAATGGGGTATTTTCGTAATCAGGGAAACGAGATCTATAACTCTGTAAAGTCTGAACTAAATCCGTGAGGGACAGAGCAGGGGTTCTCCTTGTGAGTGATGTAATGTTATGTGGAAATATAAATAAGGTTGAGACACCAGTAATTGACTTCGTATCGGTAATTAACCAATTTTAAGGATGACATAAGATAATGTTTCTGGACATAATAAGCGTTCGAAAAAGTAATTAAGTAATAAAAGTAAACTCATAGTAATTAAGAACAAGCAACCCACGAAACGTTTACCTACTTTGTTCCTAAATTCGATTTCATATGGTATTAATTTCTTTTCATTTGTACGTGCTCTTTTACTTGTAATTTATACTAATCGTCGCAAGTGAACGATATCTTTATGCAAAATTGTTTACATATATTGCAAGAGACAGGAGCCAAATAGAAAATTCTTACATCTTTTAATCATCTGACTAAGCTGGAACTAATACACTGTCGTCCTTCAATCTTCTGTATATATCCCCTGCTTGATATTGTACGTATTCACTTTTTTATAAATGCATAAAATCCGCATAGTTATCAATTATAAAACATAGCGTACCCGTTAAAGGTTGCGTCCAAATTGAAGATCCGTACTGTAACTTTTTTTCTATGTACAAAATGGTGTCCTTGTACTGAAATTCATCTTCCGTGATATGCGTTCATGATCGCAATAACTTATCCCATTAGAATATTGAAAACTAGTGCATTTGATTCGAGAATGAGCGAACAAATATCAAGGACGATGACCGGAATGGAAGGCTGTCAACTGCGACAGTAAATGTCAATGTTAAACGCGTCGCGCAATTGTGCGAGGCAACCGGACTAATTACTGAAGACAAAACCCCATGGAAACGTGCACCGTATCGTCCTGCGCTCCAAGAAGAATGGTAGTCGCTGGTTGGACGGAATATTTTCGACGAAGAGGTAGAAAAACCGATGCCACGATTGAAACAGGTACTTCATTATTTGAAGAAACTTTTTGACCGACGCTCACAGATTTATTTTGGTTTCGCTAACAGTCTCCTCTCTTCCTCGAATGGCGACGAGTGCAATATTACGAGCGTAGTTTTTACGGGGGTTAAAGGAGCATCGACTCGTGACGAGATTGCAGGAGGAGGCGTAGATGGGGTGGAGAAGGGAGATAGGGAGGGCAGAGAGGAAGGGCGGCGAGGAGGGGTGAGGCAGGTACAGTTGAAGTAATATGCGGAGCAATAAGAGAATGATGGTGGTCGGCCGTGTCTGTATGTGTGGCGAAGTAAGGAATGCATAATGGGCCAGCGTGAACGTTGGTGTCGGCGCGAAAAAGGGGATACATTTGGCGTGCGCCGACAATACCGAACTCCCCGGCATTCCTGCGGTTCGACAATAAGCATTGTGCGAGCCGTCTCCGCGTTACGGGCCCAGCTACGTGGAGCTTGACTTTATTTCTCGGGTTCTCCTTTGCCGGTTGGAGAGGATATCATTGTTAGAAGGGACAGAGCGAAGGGTCCAACGAAAACGTTACATCCGCTGATCTACCATTCAATAGAACTATTCCCTCCTCTTTTTGCTCCTAGCCGTGTTCGCCATGCGTGCGAGTTTGTGTAGAGAACGGGGCAAGGCTAAGTCGCCAAGAATCTATTAGATTTGTCATAGCCCTGCGGCACGCTGAATAGTCTACGGTCGGATGATCCCTTTTACGTTCGTCTCACCTCTTTCTACTCCCACTACAACACCCTGCATATCCCCCTCTCGTTCTCTTTCTTCAAACCATCGTCTTTTCTCTCTTTCTCTCGCTCTCTCTCTTTCTCGACCTCCTTTTTTCCGTTGTCAGGCGTACCTGCGAAAACGCAAGATGCACCGTCAGAATTCGATCGTAAAGCCCCGACACCACAAAGCCCGTCACAATGATTCCTCGAAGTAATTGAGTTTCTTCTTGTTTCAGTGTGCGTGTGGTCCCGCGCAAATGATCAACGCTCCACCCCCTCGTCTCCTGCCGCGATCTATTCCATTTCTGCGCCACCGGGGGCGACAGTAGAATAACCGCGATAGGGAATTGAAATAAATCATTTCGTGGCCTTTGTGCCCGCTCAGGATGGCGCTGTCTTTTTCCTCGAGGATCTTCGGACGAGATCTTTGCTTGAGAGATCAGAATCTTGCGCAGTTGAAGGTCCTGGTCTGTGAAGGCTCAATATTTGGCCCGCAGATTTCGTGGGATTTGGAATTTCAATGAAGCCGTCGCGTAGAATCCTTGTGAATCGAAGATTGATTTTGATCCTCCAGTGGCTGCATATGAAGGGTCTTTTAAGAAACTCTTAAAAGTCAGGTATGAAGTAAACGTTTCTATTTGTTGGCTGCGATCCTAGCCAATCCTCGGACAAAGAACTCTAATTAATAATTTTTTAAAATTTATTTTTGATGATGTCTCGTCTAAACGTATTAGTCTTTCCGATATGAATGAAACAGCTATTCAGTTAGTTCAAATGCCACAAATTGAGTACTTAAATGACAATTTGGATGTTCCCTGTGAAAACTTCGACGAAGAGTTTTATTCGTTCTGTTATTGATTATTATTTTTTCCCTCAAGTAGCTCTTTTTCTGAAAAACTCGAGAAATTACAGTACAGTGCGATTAGACTTGCTCTAGGGTATCGAGTGACCACACCAAAGTACTCGAAGGGTTAATTAACACGTTCGCAACCAGCACCACATATGTAAACGATCACGATTGTGTATGTCACGTGTGACAATCGCGATTTTATATGTCACCTAAAGAAAATCAAAATAATTTCGAAGAACTTGTAACTTTTCTATAACGATATCATTTTTAACAGGAGGATATGTTGGCGTAACACTGGTACCAAAATCATACCGATTTTAAATCTTTGCTTTAGTTTATTAATGCTCTTATACGCACTAGTTGACAATTACTATATTACTAGTTTATTGGTTATGTGTAGTTTTCCAGTGTTAGTCATAATTCGTAATTGTTTCTATATCTCGTTAGCATGCACTAAAATGATAACAAATTCGTATTATAAAATTCATATAAAAACATATTGAATAATTATATTTTATTATTATTAATCAAAGTTATTCAAATTTTTATTGATATTAATTATAAGAAATATGAGTCGCGGAATATCATTCATGATCGCGAAGTAATTAATGTATCTTATACATTTGAAAAACCAAAATTATTACCAGTAAATACGTATAAGCAAATGTACCTGTCTAAGCACCTGATTTCAATATTGTAACTATACTTGCATTATTATTATTTTAGAAACTTTAGTAAGCTGAAGAGCGTAAAATGCAATAAAAGTTAAGAATAAAAATGACATAATTCATCGTGTATCATCAAAGGACTGAAAAAATTGTTTACTGATTACTGATTTCAATTACTCCTACACAATTTTGCGTGTTGCATTAATATATTTCTTGAGAATATCGTCCAGACGTGACAGAATCAATGGACCCACAGATAAGCAACAGCTAGCGAATATATTAATCCTGCATTAATTCTTGTTCACTTTCACCGAGGACGAGCAGCCAGTTTGTCAGGATTTCATTCAACGGTAACCGGGATGTATAAAACGCCATTTATATTCACCGTATTTTATGCACCGTGTGGAAACGCTTTTGATCGAATGCTTCGGCTAGATTAACGTCGTTACGAAAGATGGCAATTTTCACGGTTCTACCGCATCTTAAAACGCGATTTTCCAAGTTACGTCCATTTCCCGTAATGTCGTTAAAAATGGTACTTACTATTATACTAAATATTTACAAAGATCATTTTGAAATGATACCAACAAAATTTCGGAATCTGAATTCGTTTTCAATTGGATATACAGAATAGATTAACTTCAACAATTGATTAAATCAATCTCCGATTTTTCGATGATTTCTTTTTTTAATCAACGACTGACGATTAACTTCATCAATTGATTGAATCAATCGCCGATTTTTCAATGATATTTCAACGATTAATTGATTAATAGCCAACTCTATTTTTAAATGTCATCTTATCGGTAATGATTAAACTGCGGATCTTTACGCAAAATAGAAAATGTTTGCATTGATTGCAAGACACAGGAGCCAAATAGAAATTTCATTCTTCTTTTTCCCATCTTGTTAAGGTGTAACTAATACAGTGGTGGCCTTAAATCTTTTTAACAACTCACTGTTTAAAATTATATGAAATCATTTTTGTCATAAGTGCATAATATTCGAGGTCTAGTAATAATAGAAGAATCGGTGACATCGATATTAAATTATCGAAATAGATCAGAAAGGAAGGATCAACTAATATTTACTTCTTCAATACGTAACTGAATCTTCACGACTTACAGAACTGTAATTTCCAAGTACTACTGGCACGATTTTAGAAAAGAAAATAACGTTGCAGTGAGTCGTAATTTTTGTGGTGGTTCATTAATGCTTTTGGCTGCATTCAGGCCCAATAAAAAAACAGTAATCTGTCGAATTAATCATAAAATGAATTTGATACCATTTACAGAAATTGAGACTGACAACTTCATTTTTCAGCATAGTAACGCATTAATTCATGCATCAAGACAAAGGAAGAACTGGTTAGACGACAAAAATATGAGGATTTTTACATGATAGCTTGTTCGTCAGATTTATACCCAATTGAGAACCTTTGGGGAATACTTGCAAGAGAAGTATACGACAATTGTAAATAGTACAACTCTGTTTCTGAGTTACGGATTGCGGTGAACGAAGTGTGAACATCCATCGAAGCAGAAACTCTTCGTATTTTGATTTCATCAATGCCTAATCCAATTTTCGACGTTATCCGAAGAAATGGCAATTATTCCAAGTATTAATTTATAAATATAGAAATATTCGTTAATCTCGATGTTATCTATTTAAAAAACGAGTGACTTTATGGAAATTTCGCAGTTTGTTCTTTGTTAGACTGCATAACTTTACATTTTTCTGTAAATAAATAATATATCTATGAATATAATCGTGTAAATGGTTTCTTTTATTAATCCTAATATGCCATCGAGCATCAAATTCTTATTACTACAACGTAATTACAAGATTACACCAAAAAATCAGGTACCTTTATAGAAATTTCGGGCACTGTACTTCTCATCTTCGAAGTTATACATTAAAAAATAATAAAAGAGGTGTAAAGATATACTCGTTTCAAGTATCTTTATTAGTAATTTAAATGCAAGTATTTTATTTTTCGTAACTCTCTCTCTCTCTCTCTGTACGTTATACAGATTTTAATTACTGTTTGTCCGTCTCGTAAACATTGTCTGTGTATTTTAATATAGCAATTACGTATTCGAACTGTAACACAGTGCATGCTTTACCGTTCCCACAAGCCTATTCCAAATTTTCCGCGGCGGCATTGATCTTAACGAGTGTATCAAGTGATATAAATACACGACGCGAAATGGAACGGGTGTCAGACTAAGGATACGGTTATACTACTGAACAAATAGTAAAGCCGAACTATCCGAACTTTGTTTACATTGCAGTTACAAACTGAAATCATTAACGACCAAAATTCTGTTCTACAGGAACTCCGAAGTCGGCTAGTGCAATTTCAACGAGAAATATTGGACGATAAACCGATCGTGCGTTGCAGGTAATATTTGAATTGCATTGCTTCAGCTGTGGTAATTGCTCAAAGTCCTATCGCGAATTTAGTTCTACGAGGTCATTGCGCAACAGAAATGTGGCTGTTCTTCCGTTTATGGCAAAAATCAGAATTCGATGAAATTTTGAAAATAGGTTCTTTTTTTCCTAAAATGACGATTGCCAGAAGGACTTTTAGCGCGTCGAAAAAAAATTGTTATCATTTCAATGTTGCGCTCTACTTAGCGACTACTGACTTACCGACTTTGTACTTTATGTTCGTGCTGTGCGCAAGCGTCATATATATATTCTGGAAATTAATGTAAAATGTATCGAAAATTTCAATTGTTAAACCGAGCGAACCAATATCTACAATGGGAAGATTATGCGATGAGAATTAATTTGGATTAGGTTAACCTGAAAAGTTTATTTATTATTTAGTTATATTATTATTTATGTGATTAGAATGAGTTGTAGTTAGGTCGGGGTAGGGGAGGAGGGGACGACCACGCACACGATAATCCAAGAGTAGTCTTTAAAAATTTCAAGTTTACCTTATATATGTATTGTTTTAAACTAAAGAGGATTCGTTTATCGATGATATGTGTGAATTTTTATGGCGCTGTGAGGTGAACTAGGCTGGTAATGATCCCTTTTTACAACTAATTGAAGATATTCTATAGAAAATAGAAAGTCGGTGAGTCGGTAAGGTAGAGCGCGACATTGAAATGATAAAAAAAATTTGTTTCGATGCGCCAATAATCCTTCTGGCAATCGTCATTTTAGTCAAAAAGGAACCTATTTTCAAAATTTCATTAAATTCTGATTTTTGCTATAAACGGAAGTTTCGCCAGAAATGTTATTTTAATAGCGCACTTTCATGTAGAAAATTGATATTCGTAGAGTCTGGTACAGGTAATGTTTCAAATGACCGCATATCAAGGATAGAAATAAATTTTCACCGGTTCTAATTCGAGCACAGATAAAATTCCACTGTGAATCATTCTCTTCGAGTGCATCGTGAAAGACAACTGGCATTCTGATGTTATTGTAAATTTCAATGGACTGCAACCGGTCGAGGAGCTGAGTTACATTTCGGTTTCGATGACCCCGAAAATAATTCTATTCGTGGAAAAAATATCACAGAGACAATTATTCTCTCGATCATAAATATTTATCTGAATTCGGGCCAACGGCAACACGCTTCTGCAACAGTGCCGCGAATCGCAGATCGGTCGACGGAGATACGGCAAATTGATCGTGCCGTTGCTGCGGAGAGTAATAAACAGTCTGTTTAGCAATATTCGCGTGCCGACGCGTATTACAAGACGCCTTTAGCCATAAATTTCTCCGCGGTGTCGCCTGACGACTGCCGTTAAGAAAAAACTTAAATGAGCATGAATTAATGTACTCGTCGGCGCGGCGGAACACTTGCTGACAACGTGTTCGAAAGAAAACTAATCACTCAACCGTTTTCTTGAAACATCTGTGCTTCTTCGGAATTTTTTTCTTATCAATGATTGCGGTTTGGTTTTCAAACCAACGGTGGCCACTTTTATCGCTTTACATGCTACGAGTATGGACGCCTAAAATACAAGAACTACTGTGCTTCGTGAACAAGATTAACCACATGTTTAGAATCTTTTTCGTTGTTTTCATACGCTTTCTGACACGTGTTTTATGGTTTACGAGACACTGTATACATTTTACGATCAGCAGTAAGAGCCTAATTCATTCCTTATTCGTGACGAACAGTGATAGATAAATTAAAGGTGTGCGTGCGTGTTTATGCTTCGAAGAGTTTATTTACGGCAACAAAAATTAATTGGCTGTTCGATGTTCCTTCGTTAGAGGTTACTGGTTGTAAGTTAGGATTCATTAATTTCCAAATGGAGGAAAGCCTTCTGCGTTAAAGTTTTCGTTTATTATGTATCACACAAATTATTATCGTGTAAATACATAAAGATACGAAAGAGATGAAAAGAGATAAAATTTGGTAATTTATAGAATTAAATTCTCTATTGCGATGTCATTATAGGTAATCTACAGACGCAAATTACATTTATAAGAAGTATGGGTAGGTGCAATTTGAAAAAATAGAAATTATGTACTACTTGTTGAGATTATTAACAAAAAAAAATCTTTGTTTTGTATGAAGATTCGCAGTAAACAATCGTTCATTCTATAGACGTCGGAATAAGAGAGAAATTTCTCTGACTTATTTGAATATTTTTCAGATAAAAATATAAGAAAAATACTAAATGCTCAGTCGATCGTTTCAGGTCATCGTTTGCTTCTCAATATGACTAAGAGTATACTAGTATATTAGTTTCCCTATTATATTGTACACTTTTATTTGTTTCCACCCTTTCCTATAAATTTTTATTCATCTTAATCCTTAAGTGGACGTTCAAAATGTATTTTAAAGATATAATTTATCTTTCAAATCTAAAGATATAATTGAACGATGTTAAAATTAATTTTTGAAGCTAATTTTTATAATTTTTTTAGTTTCAACTATTAGTGATATTACCATTTACAGTGGGTAAAAAAGTATTGACACACTCTTAACAATTAGTTTGCCACAGGAAGCGAAAAAAAATTTTGTCAAAAATTGCAATTCATCGGAATTGTAGCGAAAATGCTAAAAGTTGCATTTTACAACTTTTTTATGTGGGCCAATATTGAAAATTTTAAAAATACGTTTTGTAAATCTGTGTCAATTAAACATATTCTAAAAATTTCGTCAAAATCGGTTGCAATGAGCTAAAAACCTTTAAAGATGGTTAAAATTGCAGATTTTCACGATTTTCGGGCTATAACTGCAGTAAATGTAAGGATACCTACATCTTTCAATGGCTGTCGTTTTTTCCGCATCAACTGATTTCGATAAAACTTTCACAGTTCATATGATTGACACAGATCGACAAAACGCATTTTAAAAATTTTCAATATTGGCCCACATAAAAGAGTTGTAAAATGCAACTTTTAGTATTTTTGCTACAATTCCGATGAATTGCAATTCTTGACCAAATTTTTTTTCGCATCCTGTGGCAAACTAATTGCTCTAGCTTCCCAAAAAAATTCAAATCGTATAATACGATATTTAAAAAGTCATCGCCTTTTTAAGAGCGTGCCAATACTTTTTTTACCCACTGTAGATGAACAAAATTCTTGACTTCGAAAATTTGTACTTTGGTCAGCTTTTGGGGATTTTTGCACACTGTGCGTTGCTGCTCCAACCTGTCAAACCGAGTTCTCCTAGAGAAAAGCTGATGTCCGTCGACGTTTCGAGATTTACAGAGGTATCTGCTTCGTAAACAATTGGACACGGGAATAATACGATCGTCTCCGAGCCGAATGTGGCCGCTGTATGTGTTTTTGAGCACGAACGTCAGGACGGAAGTGGCTGCGTTAATTTAAACTAAAGGTCACCTCGACTTCGGCCAAGGATGTATCGATCTTGTTCTATACATCGCTAGAGTCATATTTTAAGCCCGCAATTAAACCAGACCCGACAATCAAGATTTCCACGCGCGGCTGGTCCCGAGCATGGCCACGGATTGGCGAAGCTTTCAACTGCAACTCCTTGGATCATTCGGATAATTAATTACAGAGCGAGCTGAAATCATATCGCTCGTAATTGTAAAACGGCTCGTTCAAATCGTTTACGATCGATACTATTACAATCCTCGGAATATTAAAAGTCCATTTCAGTTTACAAATATTTCTCAAACCACTCGTTTATAGTTATCGTTGTATCGTTTTCCTCTTGATCACGAGGATCAAGTTTAATATAGAAACCGAAATTTGATTTTTCAATTAATTAATTGTCATCAAACAAGTGGTAAAATATTTTCGAGTGACATCGTGGTTCCACTATTTTTTCGAGTCATGTGCCAACACAATCTGCTCCAATAATTGCAACATACGGTCTCGGCAAAAGTGACATAGATATGTATCTTCGATGATTTATTCATTCATCGCGAAGCAGAATTTTAATACGTAAACCACGCTAATTAGCAACACGTTCGGAACGAAATAACATTAAGAAGATTAATCTTTGGAAGACCGGTATTTTCTATGGAAATTTAATTTTTTTTTATATAAAATTTATACATATACATATCGCTACCTTGGAAGAACACCGGCACAAATCGAAAACCACTAGTTTGGAGAAAATCCCATTTACTTTACCCGAAAAGTGTTTCACCTCGGAGCGTGACGGATCGGACTCGTTCACTGCCCAGCAATTGTGTATGCAGTGCGCCTAAAGAAGTTTTCACTTCGAAAACCATATTCTCTTTATTACAAGAGGAGGAGCACTTATCTGTCAACAAGTTAAGGTGGGGTAAGTTCATATACTGATTATTTTTATTATAATATGAGCAAAATTTCTCCGGCTTGTATTTATTGAATGTACTATAATTTAACATAACAGGCTTGTTAATAATTCTGCTCTGGACCTGTTGCACATGAAACGAGCTTTGAAAGCATTTTTAACTCTAAGTTACGCTCTTCTCCATTTTCGAGAGAAAGTGCAGAGTTAACTAATTTTTCTAATTTTCTTGAGAATGATCTAAAGTAAGATCGAAACGTTGAAAAAAGATATTCTGATAATTTTCAAATAGTGCTTAAATAACAATTGCTCGAACCAGTGCGCTGAAATCATTAAAAGTTTGTTAGCAAGTATCTACGATAAAAAAAAAGTATATATGTTTAAAACTGCTCGTTGTCAAACCTATGATTATCTATATGTAATTTGTACTGTATTATATAGAGTATAATAATGTATTAAAAAAATAATGTCCGGCAAAATAATCTCGAACTTGAGATTCTAATTACATTAATAAAAAAAAATATATCTACGATCGACATAAGGAAATATTTAAAGTGCAGAGTACGTGACATTTTGTACAATATCCTATCAAAATGAAAATTTTCAATAAAAATTAGAATCCTATGTAATATTTGTTCACCGGTAATAACTGTGCAAACCGTTTGATACATAAGTAAGTAAGTAAGTAATACATAAGTTTAAAATCCAACTTCAGAAAAACCAGTCTGCACTTCATCTTATATCCGTTCTCTCCGACGTGCGACGCGACGTTCGTCAACCGATTCTCTGTCTTGTCCTTGTTACATCGTTATGTGGGAAACGATGCAACCAAGATCACTCGATGTATCGATATCATTTGATATCGACCCATACTCGTAACAATATCATCTATCGCATTTCACACGCGATATTTCCAAGTTGTTTTAGTAAACCTTATAGATTGAGTCAAAAAATGCTATGCTGTACGTTTACGGATCTTCTTTTTCAAGTTCGGTGGCCGTTTTCCAGTTCACTCTGGTTGTTTCACCGAAAAGATAGCATCAACATCTCAAAATTCCAACACGACCGTTGCGACGTGGTCGAAACCCTCCGCATAAGTACCCAGACCGGCATTTTCACGGTCCGCCCGTAAATTTTGGGCCACCTATTGGGCCCAACTGTATCGCCCCTAAGAACTTGTTCGAGATTAAATACTTCGTATATTAATTTTCATTTCCATTGTTTCCTGAAATCACTATTCGTCCAACTTGATACGCGAATCATTTAGTACTGTAAATGTGTGCCTACACTGTAGTATTGTATGTAATTTGCACAATGAATTTCAACTCTTCGAGTTGTGTTTCAACCTTACTATAGAGTCCTCATTTCTGTCGTTGTCAGGCAAAACGCCGCATGTCACATACTTTCACATTCGAGGTATTGCCGTTTAAAGTTGTGATCACTAATGCTTTCACGTGGGACGTTTTCGTGGCCAAAACTATTGTAGCGTTATTTCAAGGTTTAATGTTATATTATTATACAGGGTACCCCAAAACTAGTGTAGGAGCGGAAAATGAGAAGTTCCTTGGGTCATTTGAAGCGACATTTTCTTTTACAAAAATGGCGTCCGCGGCTTTGTTTAGGAGTTATTAACGAAAAACATGGAACAATCAGAGTGCGACCTAGACGCGAGTTAGCACAGTCGACCCGACACGCCAACTGTCAATTGGCCGGACGTGCCATCGCATGTCTAGATCGCGCTCTGATTGATCCGTGTTTTTTATTAATAACTCCTAAATAAAGCCGCGGATGCCATTTTTGTAAAAGAAAATGTCGCTTCGAATGACCCAAGGAACCTCCCATTTTCCGCTCCTACACTAGTTTTAGGACACCCTGTAGATAGTTGGATATGTCTTGATACCAATTAGAATAGTATGAAGTAAAAAATATATGTAAATATTTAAAACATTGAGGTGTCCTTCATTTCTTATAAAATAAACAAATTTTTCTTTAATTTTTTGTATGAAGATATGTAGAAATGTGAATACTGATCAACTTCCATTGGAAAAATTTTTTTGTCAGATCGTCGGAAATATTTGAAAATCGTGTTAACAATTCTCACAATGCATACTATTGTCTAGAAATCGTGGCTAATTGTCTAATATTGCGATCGAGAAAAATTATAAACAATTAAATGCAAATTACGCTTCGTAAATGTAAAAGTAGGACTTCTGAGGGTGATTGCGGCCTAGATTGTTCTTTTATCTAGCGTTTTAACTACCTGAAGAACTCCATCTTTCCATTCCCGAGAAATTAAAAGCCGCATCTCGTACCTGGAGACGAGACTACCCCCTTCAGACGAACCTCTAAACGTTAAACAAGGACAACATCAGGAACGTCATCCTTTTCTTTAAATCCAGTGATTTATATAACACGTTGAGGTTTCATGTTGTAGTTATTCACGCCAATGTGAATGTTAATTATATCAATTGGGCGCTAGTAACTTATGTAATTAATGCGACGCGTTAAAGCAAACTATAAGTAAATAAATAATAAGTTTCAGCTGAATCGGCCGCGACCGAATCCTATCGGAAGTGCAGTCCCAGATTTACCTCGACGAACCGAGTGTGCAAAGTGCTTAATCGGTACGGGGTCGCGCACAAAAGAGCAACAACAACTCAGTCGGGTGGGGTGGAGCGGCTTCGAGGCGGGTGATTAATTTCATCCGCCAATTAAGAAATCCCTCGAGAGATGGCACGCGTGCCGCGTTGAAAGGGCCGAAGACCGGGACGGCGGCGCGGCGGAGAAAGGCGGAGGGAACGGAATGGAAGCCACCCTCGGTGCATAATTTCGCCGAGAACGGGGTCCTAGGTTCGTTGAATGGGCTGGAAACGAGGCCGGCGCGCCGCGGCCGGCCACCCTATCTTTTTCACACCGTCGGATCCGGACGTGGCGAACAGAAGAAAGGTGGGAGAGAAGAACACGATCGGGACAAAGGAGCGAAATCATTCGGGGAACGGTTCACGTGGCACCATTAATCTCCAAGACAATGGACGGTTCTACGAAAAACTGAGGCGGGACCAGCTCGGCCGCCTCTGGTGAATAAAGTTACCACCACCGCCAGCTGGTTTCACCTGGCTACACGGATAATCCTGGTGTGGACCGCGGAAGCACGTTCGATCGCGCAAGGTACCCGACACTCTATCGTCCTCGCCGATTTAAGGGTGTGGATCCGCTCTCTAGTGTGCGTAACGCACACAGCAGGGTTCATTCCGTTTCACGCGTCAAGCGCATAGATCGCTTTCAATGCGATGCGCGCATTGACATCGTTCCGTTTCGTTAATGTGCACAGCTTCACATCAAACCTCAAATTTTTTGAAATTGCCGCTAACAACCGCTGATTTTAAATCGACTTCGCATCAAACGCTTCACTTCTGAGCTGTGGTAACTGATGCGATGTTAATGCGCGAGAAGTGGTGAGGATCTAGGGAATTCTGAGCGTTCTGATGCAGTTCTGATGCGCGTATTGAGTGCAACGGAACGCTCCTCTATGAAATACATGCGCTTGAAGCGTGAAACGGAATGAACCCATAACCGTACACGAAGGTTGTAAGGGTTCCGTAGTTTTCGATTCCTGTCTCTATTATGCACATTTCAGTGTTCTAGGTAGTCACAAATACTATATAAAAGATTAATCTATGAGGGACGTATGCTAAGAATGCCTTAATTTTATGTGTTCGAGGCGCAATTTACATTATTCGGCGATCGTAGGTTTATGAAAATGTCTCTCGGCAGCCACGATAGGCGGCAGCACTGTCGCTTGTCCCGTTGCTTCTCATGGCTCCGCTACTTGTTGTCGAATAATGTAAATTGCGCCTCGAATACGTAAAATTAAGGCATTCTCAGCTAACGTCCCTCATACATTAATCCTTTATCTAGCGATTGTGACTGCGTAGGACACTGAAATGTGCATTATAGAGTCAGGAATCGAAAAATACGGAACCCTTACAATCCTCGTGCACGAATACGGGTCTAGAGCTATGTCTCTCTCACACTCGAGAGTTTCTGGTCGAGGTCAAATTCGTATCCACACCCTTAAACGAGCCTCGACACGGCCCAAGAAGAGAAAGAGATCGGTTCGGTGTTGTATACACGCGCGATTTTACAGCGCGTCACAGGGTGCAACTAATGGCCACTGAGTATACACCAGTCTACCACCGGGAACGTCGGACCTCGAATCGGTTTACGACCCGAACGGCGCCTTACCTCCAAAGACACCTGCCCGAGCTCCACGCTCATACCGACACCGGTAACCGATTCTGGAAAACGTAGCCGCTGCGCCGCGCGCCGTTTCATTCAGGTAAACGTCGCTCATGGTCAATGCGCCACACTGCATCGGTGCTACCGAGGCCATTGCTCGGTGCACGATGGGTGTCCCAACCGAGACCGTGACCAGGATCCCATTATCCTTTGGACTTTAGCCGGTGTTTCCCAAACGGTCCCCGGAAGTGTCCCGTGACAAATTGTCAAAATGAAGACTAGAACTACCGCACCTGTCGGATATACAGTAGGATCTTGACTGTTGTATGTTGAGAAATTGAATAATCGTTTCTGTTACTACGAAGTCATTTTGACTTTTTCCACCGTTCGCAATTTGACCTCGATTATCCGAATCTCTTTTATCCCAACATGCTTCACATATTACTAGACTGCGGATTTTATGCATTCATGACAAAAATGTGTACGTGTAATTCAAAACAGGATTAAAAGAGTTCAACAATGTCGATATACCATTTTTAACATATAAAAACCATTAATGAGGAAAATAATTGTTTACTTAGCTCCTATAGCTTGCAATTGATGTATAAAAGTTTTATTTCGCAGAAAGATCCGCAGTCTACGTATTACAAATTCTAGTTTTAATCGTATAAGGGATACGCGTGTAGTTAAGGGGGTAGAATCGTTTTTCCATGATTGCATGGGTGCGGGGTGCGCCTTCTCTAAAATTCTAATTTTTCTGGACAATATTCATTTTAATAGGATATTGTAGAAAGTGTCAACTACTCTGCACTTTCCTCTAAAACAAGTCAAGAGCGCCATTACAGTTAAAAATGCTTCCAAACCTTGTTTTATGTGCGACAAGAACAGAATTATTAACAAGCCTGGTAAAATGCTCTATTGCATTTTATTGCATTGAATTAGAAAAACACCGTTATTCTCGGGCGACACTGTGACGAATAGTTTACATAAATAATAATACTTAATATTAATAACTTATAGCACATTAATAAGTACAAGCAAGAGAAATTTCGCTCATATTATAACAAAAATAACCAGTTTATGCACTTGCCCCGTTTACGAACTTACCCCACTCCAAATAAACTATTTTTTCTCGATCGTATTATTGTTTCCAACAAATATTAAATGATCTCGGCGCTACGGTTCGATCAATGAAAAAAGCTAAGCAATTTTGCTAATTGATAATTAATTCGACGTTTCGGTTCCAATTTGAACCCTCTTCAAGAACCTTAATTATAATTGCGTCTGTAATCAGAGACCCTCACTCCACCTTAGAAATTGTAAAAATATAATTTTCATTTTTCTAAACGACATTGTGAGACGTACCCAATCATGCATAATATCGGTACATTCTTTAAACAACTTATTGAGAAAAACATTTTTAATGTAATAAGACTCCTTAAGCGTCCTTTTTCACGTGTTCGAATTTTCGCAAATAACTTGTTGGACCCTCGTTGAATTTTAGGAGCATACCATGTTTACAATGTTCTACATCGTGTACAATTCAACATTCGTACAATTTTTACTGTTTCAAAGCGGGTGTCTGTCGTTTGTGATCCGGTCGTTTCCAACGCCAGGTCACTGATCGTTATCAAGTCCCATGTATCTAGAACTGCGATTTGTCACGTTCCTTGTTTCTAAAGTCACAACTAGTCGGGTTCTATGGTCTCTAGGTCTCATTTATCTGTTCCAACAATTCCGTAAACTGGGTTTACGAGGTGCAGCGTTCCTGGCGTTGCGTGTTGTCACATTCTACAAATTCTAACTGTTGTTCACTGAATACGTCCCGTCTCCCGTTCTCTCCTAATAATCAAGGGGTGTGCGAGGTTCCGTTCGGGATGGGAATCTTTCTCGGGATCGGGACAGAATCCCTAAACCATTCGGGATTTCCAACAATTTTGGGATCCCGAAAATGTTCGGGATTCTCAGTCGATCGAGTACGCCGATTAAGTGCCAACAATGTCAAAACGCGATTCCATTTTCCGCCCGCGTTCGAAGGAGTACCGCGTTTAAGGGATACCGTACCCATGGATATGACTAGCATATTACTAGAATATTACTAGAGAGACAAGTGAAAACCGTGTTTACGGGAAACCATTTTTTGTTTTTATACAAGCATGTTACGAGCTGTGTGAAGGCTCCTTCTAAAGAGGAAAGTTGATCGCAGGTCGCTCAGCTCATGATTTTGTTAAAAAAAATGAAGAAAAATTCCGCAGATTCTAATGTATTTTTCTAATACAAAACGATTTTTTCGACTTGAATCATGAGCTGAGCGACCTACGATCGACCTTCCTCTGTCAAAAAAACCTTTATGCAGCTAAAAATATGTTCATATGAGGACAAAAAATGGTTTCCCGAAACACTGATTTCATCAACAAAACAGTGTTTGCGGGAAACCATTTTTTGTCCTCATATGAGCATATTTTGAGCTGCATAAAGGTTCTTTTGACAGAGGAAGGTCGATCGCAGGTCGCTCAGCTCATGATTTAGTTAGACTATGTTTATATCTAATAATATGAGTGCCCAAATTAGGGAAAACAAATGAAGAAAAATTCCGCAGATTCTAATGTATTTTTCTAATACAAAATGATTTTTTCGACTTGAATCATGAGCTGAGCGACCTGCGCCGAACCTTCCTCTTTACAATGAGCCCTCACACAGCTCATAACATGGAAATATGAGGGCAAAAAATGTTTTCCAATGATCGCATTCAATTGTTCCCCAGATTCCGTTCATGAAGGACAATGAAGGGCAAGTAGAAGCAATTTTAGTTCAGCTACTTGGACGAGATGGCGCTTAGTCAGAAGAATTATCAGCGTAGTTTCTTAACAACAAAAGTGTAGAGGGCATGAAGCCACTCGGATGCATTGATAGCAATAAAGATAATGATTAAAAGAAAAAAACCTGTAATTATAGCGAAATTGAAGCGTTAGATTGATACAAATGTATGTTCATCACTGTTGCCAAACTGTTTTTGAGTGTGGAGGTTGGTTACACTGATAAATACCCAGATCAGGGGTTACGGTACCCCCTTAAAACGTTGAGCGGAACAAGTAGATGCAGGAGCACGAGACAGGGGAAAAAATTCGCCGAGTCGATAGCGTTGTTTTATTTACGACGTCCAGACAAATTCATTACGATAAGCGAGCGTGGACTAAGTAAGAAGAAAAAAAGCAGTCGGCGAGCCACGGCCGGCAACGAGGTCAATTAATTACGGCGCCGAGTAGGAAGAATTCAAATGAACGCAGTCCTGACGTGCCGCAGATGCTTGTTTTTTTTTCTTTGCTGCTCCTTCTCTTCCGCGTGGAACGCCAGTTTCTGTTGTCATCGCGTTTAAATAACGACCAGCAAACCCGGAGTAACACGAGTCGCCCGTAGCCTGTACCCCGACTTCCTCGCTGCTCGACAAATTTTCACGCGTGTTAGAAGATTACGGCGCGCCGCACAGTTGGCAATTTGGACGAAATCAGCGACAAAATCAAAGAACTTTTAATAGACACGAGATAGAGCGATGAAAGTTTTTTTCATTGAACCTGAAACTTTGGAGAATATGGGAAAATAGGCAGATTATGGTACGAACGTTTTTTAACCTTGATAAAATTCGTTGAACTTGTATAATTTCAAGAAAATTATCGTTTTTCAATATTACGCACGGAAAACATTTTCAAAATCCGGTTTCAAAATTTGTCTATGACATCAGGATTTTGCAAATATCTATCTTTGTGACGAAAAATTAATGAAATAATTTTTTCGTTGAAATGATTTGATAACACATTAGTTTGTAGGTATTTTCGTAGTTTTTTCTACAATTCCGATCAATTGCAATTTTTGAAAACATTTCTTTTCGCAACCTGTAAAAAACTAATTGCTCTAGCTTCCCCGAAAAGATCAAATCTTATGTACAATTTTAAAAAAGCTATCGTGTTTTTTAAAACGTCGGATTATTAATTCAATTCACTGTAGCTATGATTAGACTGGAGATTTGTGTGCAGGACACAAGTTCTCCAAGTCGATAAGCCAAATTGTAATACCATGTCGTTGTAAACGTATCAAATCCGCTGTGATAAATATCGAAATGAAGATTAGAAGCGAAGAAAAATTAATTCACATCAGTAAAATATAATTTCATGTAATTATGTGTAATTCATGTGTGATATAAATCATTTCTTGACTATCGGAAAGAATTTCAAAAATTGGTAAGAGTACTAGAAGAATGCTACATATATGTGCTCGCAAGCAGTTAAAAATAATTATGCATTAAGGGGTTAATGTACGACTCGATTACCTGTCACAATGCGCGCAATTCGCCTGTTTCGCAACGATACGGTTTCGTTGAAAATCAACTTCGCCAATTACAGCCGATTTACGGTCCGACGAGAATAACCGAGGCTGAGACGGTCACGATCTAGGCATGCATGAAATTTTGGCGCACCTGGTAGGCGATACTGTACGTACAGGGTTATTACGACAGAAATATACGAGTTTCGATAAAAGTTTTGTACGAAAGGGAACCGATGAAAATATCCAGCTTGAACGGATCTCTGAGGAATCCATTGAAGTTTTGTAGCTGTTGTTTTCCTGTAATTAAGTTTAACATCTTATGTTCGGATGCATGAAACACAATTGTCTATTCACGTTTAGAAATTAATTTTTGATGCGATCTATTTATTAGCAAATTCAGTTCAAAGATGCACTGTTAGAATTGCCGACTTTTCTGTTCTGGTTTCACTAACTGCACATGGTTTTATTATATGAATAATGAACATGTTTTATTTAAACCTACACTGTTTTTTGAAGGTTTTATTTACTTTTACAGAACTTCTAACATGTTTCACTTATTTTACACGATTTTAACAGATTTTCCACCGTGCGAAAGAAAGACTCTCGTGTAAATCGCTTTGATTTCGTGGGGTCATTTTTAAGGCGAGAATATCTTCCAGTACCAATGCTTTTACCCTTAGCACTCGATTTGCGTCACTAAAAATTGCTGTATTATTATTTAAAATATTGTTTACATTATTAGATATGTCGGGATCTCACTACTTACTAAACATTTAAGTATTGTACGAGATACTGTATCAATTTTATATCTACCAAATTTTAATTTTAAAAAATCATAGAGAATAGAAATATTCTAGGTCAGAAGAAACGTTTGATTTTCAAGCTAAAATAGCTTCGAGTACAAAGGGTTAAATCTCACCTATTCATTTCTGTCATGGATGTATAAAGCCTGCAATCCAATTACATTATTATTAAAAATGCATCACGTATATAAACATAGAGAATGGGAACATTCTAGGTCAGAAGAACTGTTTGATTTTCGAGTTCAAATAGCTTCGAGTGCAAAGGGTTAAATCTCACCTATGCAATTCTGTTATAGATGCATAAAGCCCGCAATCCAGTTGCATTATTTTTGAAAATGCATCACGTACATAAACATAGAAAATGGGAACATTTTAGGTCAAAAGAAATGTTTGATTTTCGAGTTCAAATAGCTCCGAGTGCAAAGGGTTAAATCTCACCTATGCAATTCTGTTATAGATGCATAAAGCCCGCAATCCAGTTGCATTATTTTTGAAAATGCATCACGTACATAAACATAGAAAATGGGAACATTTTAGGTCAAAAGAAATGTTTGATTTTCAAGCTAAAATAGCTTCGAGTGCAAAGGGTTAAATCTCACCTATGCAATTCTGTCATGGATGCATAAAGCCCGCAATCCAGTTGCATTATTTTTGAAAATGCATCACGAACATAAACATAGAAAATGGGAACATTTTAGGTCAAAAGAAATGTTTGATTTTCGAGTTCAAATAGCTTCGAGTGCAAAGGGTTAAAATGTCTCGTGTCGATCCTAGATTGTCTAGTTGACGATCATTTTCCGAAGCAAGTCAGAAACTTTTATTGCGCAGCGATAATCCATAATGTATAATAGTGTATGAAACCATGTTTGCTGTGAACGTTATTTTAGATTGCCGGTCGTATGACGCAGCGACGGTAGTAAAACTTCAAGAGTACATATCCGTGGGAACTAGTTCAAGATGTGTTTCGATATCTTCGAGAGTCTCTTTTTTATGATATGTTGAAACACGTTTCTTTGGGTACAACTCTGCACAGTCAGTGGAGGTTTGTTAGGGAGCATCGTTGAAGAATTTGCGCAATGCATCCGGACGCTAGTAACTTAAAATAACCTGTTACATACTAGCAACGCTTCTAATGTAAAAACAGCAAAACGTTCGTCTGGAAAAAAACGTCGATGGCGCCTGATATGCGTCAAGAGTATCAGCGTGGTAAAGCTTAAAGAACGGCGACGTTCGTATTTCACGTTCGTAGTCAATGTAGTAAATGATGCTGGGAAATACGAGATCGAATAATTAGCCCCGATAAAAATCAATTACTTCGCGCGATCATGTGAGACGTGAAAACTTCATTAC